>LR990066.1:6373814-6973814 GCA_905147135.1 Blastobasis lacticolella
TAGAACTTTTGCCTCGAAAACATTAGTCGCCTTGTACGACACCCACGAGTGTAAGGGGTTGGTGCTATTCTACTCTGCCGGACAGCACACGGCTAAAAGGCGACCATAGATAGTGCCAAATGGATTGGCAAATGTGAAAATAAATTTATTGTTGCCTTAATACACCACATCGCAAGCAGCAGATAGTAAACGATACACAATACAAAACATTCACAAATTACGTAAAACTACTTACCCAGATACATGCCACTCAGCATCGGAACTGCTGTAGTCTGGTAGAGCTCGTCTAATCTAAAATGACGCGCCCCACTATCGCATTAACGCACACAAGCAAGTTTAAAATATGGACGCAATACATATACAAATGCCGTTGTAATTGGTCATTCAGTTGCCGGTTAGATTCAAACGTAGCCGCACGCGTCGTTCATTGGCTCCCACACAGATGAAGTGTCGTTATCAATATTTGAACTCACACATCGAAATCAAGTAACTAAGTAGTGGGGCGCGTCATTTTAGTCACCCCCGACAACAAAAGGAGCTCGCTTAGCGTTTGTCATGGCCTGAGCCGTGGCGCTGGTCTTTTGCGAGTCACGCAAAGATCACGCGAGATCGCTATAGTTATATTACACATACAATAACAGCCTGACCAGGAATATTATGAGTAAGTAAGTAAGTACTTTATTGCAACAACATAGCCTATGGGCAAGTCTATTTCTCAAGAATGTCAAGGGCTATAGTTATATTACACATACAATAACAGCCTGACCAGGAATATTATGAGTAAGTAAGTAAGTACTTTATTGCAACAACATAGCCTATGGGCAATTCTATCTCAAGAATGTCAAGGGTCCGCAATATGGAGCGCCTCATTTGCGGAATTTCCAAAATATTTTTGTAAGCTAACTTTGGCTGTACATTGCAACTTCCTTTGCTTAACCCTCATCAAATCATCTTCAAAATTCAAATATTAAACGATTCATTTCACAGACTATGAACCATTGTAATTCTTTGTTCATCGAATTAAATTCATTTAAATATACAGTCCACTCTTCATCATTTTAACCTGCTTACCCTTAGGACTACGACCAAAGAAAGTAGGCCTGTGCAGCGGCGACCACTTTCCATCCGTAGCCCGCATGTCTGTTTCTCTGCCGTACAACATTAAATACTAACTTCCAGATAAACACGTCCAGTTGCTGTTGCGACGACGGTGAAGGCGACAAGAAGGCGCCGGCCGCGTCCAGCGCTCCGCCCTCGACGGCCTCGGGCGCCACTGGTCGCATCATAGCTGGTTTGTGGCAAGCTGTAGCTCTGTAATCGCCACAACAGACTTAGCATAATCAACATCGTATTAGCCGAAAGACACCCCTGGTGTCGCGGTGCCATGGGCGGCTGTGAACGTTTACCATCAGTAGCCGTATTCACAATGATTCGAAACCGTTTCCGAACGATTCGACACGAAATTCGTGAGCAGCGAATCTGTGTCCATCGATTCGAAAACTGTTATTCAGAATCCCGATAGATTCCACGGAAACTCTACTCTCTAAACATATGAAAATTTAATCAAAATTAACTGAAACCACATTTTTCTAAGAACTTTTGCGGGGTCCTTTGTCGATTCCGAATCCGAATCCGATTTCCGAGCCATTGTGAATACGGCTACAGGGGCCCGACCGCTTAACTGCAATGCCCTGGTTTGCCATCTCGCTCGGGGAAGGTGCCGCGAATGGAGCAAGCGAGATGTAGTCACAAAACTATCGCAAATGCTATCGGAAAGTTTGTTTATCGGCGAATGCCTATAATTGGCTATGTTATGCTATAATTATTTTTTATTGTAGCAACTGCTGTTGGCTTTCCTTAAGTAAATAAAATGTCCAGGGGCCCTATTTTTGAATTGCTCGCATCCACGTGAGTGTTCGCTTTCTAATGCCTGCTTATTCTATCCTCTAGCAATTTACCACGAGTGTGAAAGACACAGGTGGCCCACGCGAGCGCTTGCTTGGATGCAAGCTATTCAAATAGGAGCAAATAGGAAACCAGGTGGCATCTCCATATAGGCCGGTCCTGTCCGTCTGTACCGACCTTTACTAGGTCGGGGCTCGACTTGAGGTCTACCCACGCTGCGTCTGCTGGCTTTGAATGTATCTTTTGAAGTTAGTCTGTCAAGTTTAAGTCGAGGTTCCGATGGCGGGATCTCATCTGACCCCGGGGCTACCCTGTTGACGGGGCAGACGGGAAACAGTTTTATCTGCTCCAGTAGCCACGGTAAAAGAAACATAATCAGGGGTTAGAAATTTTTTGTATGAAGCGTGGGATACTTAACTTATCTAAACATATTTTTAGTTTTATTATTTTGTAATTATTTTTCAATTTGCGCGACCAATCTTGAAACAAAAATAATAAAATCGAAAAAAAGGAGTGCTGTGTTTCTCAAAGATTTTCCGACCCCTTTTTTAGGCCTGTATATTGTAGTTGGACGAAGTAGGTATTTCGTAAACAGGAGTCGCCGCCATATGGTTGCTCCCATCTGCCCCGGTGGCTTTGCCCCGTTATCGGGGTTGGTGAGAAAAATAAGTTTAATATGTCCCGGTAGCCCTCAACGTTTTACGGGGCTAAGGGCACCAAACCGCATTTTCACCGGCGGAAATCATATAATACCTACTTACAAATTATAATTTTCGTCCCTTCCCGCGCCACCTCGGCCCGAGGGTGTAAAAGCAGCTTAAGACCCGGTATTTAATTCCAGAAATACCGGGGTAAAAGAGACTTGATCTGTTCCGTATAGTCCGGGGCTACTGGGGCAAATGACACTTTTTTTCCTATATGCCCCGTTAACAAGGCAAGCCATCGGGGACAGGTGAGAAAACGATACACTTCGTCCAAGTACGAAATGCAGGAATATCAAAATTAAGTGCCTACCTGATTAATTTTTTTGGGCGTTATATGTAAATACTTGACAGACTAGGTACCCCTATATAAATAATAAGGTGTAATGAGACTGCTTCAACGAGGCTTTTCACGACATCGAAAATCCTCCTGAATCCAAATGATTCTACATAGGGCCTTTTCTTCACACATTGTTGATTCGTGAGTTTTACAGGACCATGATAACAAGTTTATTGAGAGTATGAAATAATACAATGTCAACAAGTTAAACAATTGACCATGGTTCATGGACCATGATTCACAAGATCGGTTTATAAGTCAAATTTTTATCCGTAAAGAAAACGAGTCCTCAATGCGTGACTGACTAGGTCTGTACGTCTCAGTAGTGACCTCAGAAGAGCCTCTTATTCCATACCTATCCAGCTGTTTATTGCCTCTAACATAAAAGCGACTGTAAAGTAGGTAGAATTAAACACCACAGATGGCATATTTTATTTGAAGCAGGAAGTGGGTGGACCTTCAAAACTAATTTTCTAGAGTTCTAATTTTAAATCATTAGCTTCCCGCGGAATGGGAGAGGCACGACATGTACATTGTTCATACCTATATATTAGGTAGGTATTATGAACAGAATGGAAAACGAAACTACTAGTGTTGTTGTGTTTGCATGTACATTTACATCCGGTGTGGGAGCAGTAAAGTTTCGAAATGTTTCAGATACACAACAAAATGAAACTGTTTGCTATAGTTCCAAACACCGGTTGGCATCTTAAAGTTGAAAGTTCTGTTCCACGTCTTAAAACAATAAGGTTGATTTACCCTTGCAATGAGATACTGAGTTCCCTTTTGAAATTTTGTCAAAACTGGTAAACTACTTTCTTGTCGGACCATTATTTTATGGATCTAACAGGGGGTTTTCAGGAGGACTTCGTTCACTTTCCTTTTAAGTCACCTTTCCCACTTCGTCAGCTATCCCGCTTCGTCCATTTGTATTACCTACCTCGTACACTCCCTCATATCATCCACTACGCAACCTCGTCCACTCTCTCATGCCATCGTCTATCCTCGTCCACACCCCCTGGTTATCTAATTTCCCATCTCGTCCATTCAATCGGATTTTGGAAGGGGGCTGTTTGTGAAATGGGAGGGAGTAATTTTGCAGAGAACAGGTTTCGAAAAAGACATTTTGTAAAGGGGACTGTTGCCTAAAGGGACACTTAGCGAAAGGGACGGCTTGCGAACAAGGAACATTTTCCCAGAGATATTTCGCGTCGTAACGCCATAACAACTAACTGCCTACTCTAATACTCTAGCAAAGTTCGGATGACTACTAGCTGCAGATCTCTAAAGACCTCATACATACATAATTTCGCTATACACAGCTTTCTTTTTTCTTCTATGCGTGCGTTCTTGCGAATCGCACTGCTGCAAAAAAAGTTTCACTGCCTCAAACTTAGGTTCGATTCGAAAGCTTTGGACCTAGGCCAAAGCCGGTCACACCACGCAGGCAGAAACCCCATTTTTTAAACGCTGGCTGCCTGTCTCTTCTGTCTCTAGCAACTTACCACGAGTGTGATGGAGATAGGTAGCGAACACGAGCGTTAGCGCGCGTGGTTGCGAGCGGTTCAACAATCTGGCTTCTACAGGCTTTGCGGCGCGAGATATTGTGTATTGTGTCACGCTTACTCCGACATAAACCGAAAGAGCTAGCTAGACTCGCTCTCTCGCTGGCGACAAAGGCACCTCCAGCGAGTTACATATTCCCGTATATATTTCTTGTACAGCAAGCTGTTTCGAAAAAGGTTGTGTATCCAGGACTGGAATCTGACAATTATAAATGGACATAACTCATTATAGACTGGTGGCCCACTGCTGGATTTAGTCTCTGGGCGTTTACAGCTGGACATGGCCCCAGGATCTCATTGTTTAACACGTAAATCACACCCGCCCCATCGCCCCTGCACTGCTGGATAGCCGCTGGTAAGCCGCGCGATACAACTGCATACCCGTGCTTGATGAATAGCCGCAGTATGTCACTGCTGGATTGTCGCAGGATAACACTGCTAGATAGTCGCAGGATATATCTGCTGGATTGTCGCAGGATCCTGCTGCTCGATAGTCGCAGGATCCAACTGCTGGTTAATCGCAGAATACCCGTTCTGGATAGCCACTGGATACCACTGCTGGATGGTCGCAGGATACCTCTGCTAGACAGTCGCAGGATATCACTGCTGGATTGTCGCAGGATATTACTGCTGGATGGTCGCAGGATACCTCTGTTAGACAGTCGCAGGATATCACTGCTGGATTGTCGCAGGATATTACTGCTAGATGGTCGCAGGATACCTCTGTTAGACAGTCGCAGGATATCACTGCTGGATTGTCGCAGGATATTACTGCTGGATGGTCGTAGGATACCCCTGCTAGATAGCCGCAGGATACCACTGCCGGATAGCCGCAGGATACCACTGCTGGATAGCCGCAGTATACCCCTGCTGGATAGCCGCAGGATACCACTGCTGGATAGCCGCTGGATACCACTGCTGGAAAGTCGCAGAATATCCTTACTGGATAGCCGCAGGATACCACTGCTGGATGGTTGCAGGATATCAATGCTAGATAGCAGCAGGATTCTATTGCTGGATAGCCGCATGATAGCTGAAATGTCTGGAATGTAGCTGGAATGATAATGGAAAGTCGCAGAATATCCGTGCTGGATAGCCGCTCGATATTCATGCTGAATAGCCGCAGTATACCACTGCTGGATAGCCGCAGGATACCACTGCTGAAAAGTCGCAGAATTTCCTTACTGGATAGCCGCAGGATACCATTGCTGGATAGCCGCAGTATACCCCTGCTAGATAGCCGCAGTATACCCCTGCTGGATAGCCGCAGGATACCACTGCTGGATAGCCGCAGGATACCACTGCTGGATAGCAGCAGGATACCACTGCTGGATAGCCGCAGGATACCACTGCTGGATAGCAGCAGGATACCACTGCTGGATAGCCGCAAGATACCACTGTTTGATAGCCGCAGTATACCACTGCTGGATAGCCGCAGTATACCCCTGCTGGATAGCCGCAGGATACCACTGCTGGATAGCCACAGGATACCACTGCTGGATGATCACAGGATATCAATGCTAGATAGTCGCAGGATTCTATTGCTGGATAGTCGCATGATAGCTGGAATGTCTGGAATGTAGCTGGAATGATAATGGAAAGTCACAGAATATCCGTGCTGGATAGCCGCTCGATATTCATGCTGAATAGCCGCAGGATACCACTGCTTGATAGCCGCAGAATACTACTACTAGCGGATAGCCGTAGGCTGTCCTGCGCCATGGCCAGCACTAAACACTAACATGTCCAGCAGTGGGCAAGCAATTTAGTTTAATATATATTTATTTGGTAATGTCGGGACTAGAGTGCTAGGTATACTTCATTTTGCCTTTTGGAAATGTTTTCAGCGTGCTTCGCAAGAAGGATATTCGCAACTACGTAATTCGAGTCATAAGCTTTCGATCGTATTAGCCTGTGAACCATTTTTTCGCAGTATCATACTTCGTAAATTCGATTTTGAACTACATGCGAAGTTCTAGTACATGTGTACAGTGTACAGAAAAAATATTAAAAGCTACAGCAACATACAGGGTGGGTGCTTGGTGCATCGCTAACCGACTTTAATTTACTGAAAGAAGGGGGCTTGGGGTTTTAATGGAAATTCTGGCCCTTAAGCCCCCGAAAAACTTGTCGTTGATATTGAAAATAATATTTTGTGAAATTCCCTAATTATTGTCCTATACATTTTACCATATAAAGTGTTTTAACAGTTTTGTCAAAAGTTCCAGTGATGCTAAAATATCGCCAAGGTTGAGAATATTAACTGTCAGAATATCGTTGCAGAGGAAAATCTACCTTATTGTCTTATGACGTGCAACTGAACCTCCAATCTAATAAATTGGTAAAGAAAAAATGTATTTGTTAATTATACCTATGTACACTTTGATTTAAAAGATTCGAACTTTGCACCTCCATTTAGCGCTTCGATGTCTCTCGAAATTGTTTATAACTGTCGTGGAACTAGTTGAAATTATAGTCATAATGACGGATCTAGTAGAGCAGTGCAGGATTAACTTAGGTTGCGATGACGTCACCGTATCCGTCATTTTTCACGTTTGTAGCGTGGTAGTACTGTTACGTCACGTGACGTCGTCATAATTATGTTTCCCTCCCGCATACTACTGGATCCTGAACTCGATGTCTGCCAGCTACGTGTATCTTAGTTGCTCTACGAACTGTACTATGAATACAGTCTTAGACAAGGCCACGTAACAACGAAAGGACCAAAACGCATTCTTCGGCAAAGAAAAGTATGAATGGACTTTAAGAATGGCAGGCACTATGATAATGAAGTATTTGTTATAATTATGTGTTGTCGTTCAGTTAAAAATTTAAAATTGTTGGTTACATTGAATGCTAAACTGTAGGTTTTAAGGAATGTACCAAAATTTATTTTGTGTAAGCGTAGGTATAAAGTTGGTTCCTATCATGTCAGCAGATGTCATACTGTGACAATGGGATATTTTATAAATGATTTTACACGCGTCAGTCATACAATGAATAAGCTGCGATCACCTCAGTTTTATGGTAACATGAACACTGAAAAAAACAGTCGTAGGTTCGACCCCTGTTCACGTATTGTTTATGTTCTTTTACTTTTTTGCATATTTCAGTACTTAAGTTATAGCCAAATTGTCGCATTAGAAATTAACAATTTGATTTACTTAATGCGTTTTTAAAGCACACTTTTGAATTTTTATTATTTTTTTATTATATCTAAAGTATTAAAAGCAAAAATAAAACTGTGTCTCTATCTAGCTTATGGTTTACTGTCTTTTTTTAATTCATAATTTATAAAATGTTTTTATTCACTTGTGCCTCAATGATTACTTATTAAAATAATAATGGTATAACGCGTTTTATGCGTTGGTAAAAAATAATGCGAAATAGACTACAACAGCAAGAGTCGAACCTACCGGGTTGTTCCCACAGAGTTCATATTACTTAAAGGGTCACGTAATTCGTTGTAAGACT
This sequence comes from Blastobasis lacticolella, assembly GCA_905147135.1. Lineage (NCBI taxonomy): Eukaryota > Metazoa > Arthropoda > Insecta > Lepidoptera > Blastobasidae > Blastobasis > Blastobasis lacticolella. Next base: position 6,381,800 of record LR990066.1, read on the forward strand.
ATACCAATTTCAAGTACCTATTCAAAATAATGATTGTTTCTTAATTATTGTAATAATATAACATTTTAGCATGGAGCTGTTTCCTTCAGCTCCGCAAAAATAACTTTTTGTTTCATAATAAAGTGTGACAAACAATTTTTATTTTATTTTATTTATTGTTTTCAATAAAATGGGGTGAACAGGATTATTTACGTACCTACCTAGTTATTAAATCGATTCTTTTACAGTAATTGTTCAACATATTTAAGAGAGGACAATGTAAGTTTTTATTCATATTTTTTATTTGGATGGGGTGAATGGGAACGATTGTAGGTGTATTTACTGTAAACGGTACCAAGTGATCCAAATGGGACAACTGTTCATGGGATCAATGGAATATTTCTCCGATTTTTCTTTAAATAAAAAATTTATACCCGACTGTAACCATAACCGAAATATAGTAAGAGTAGTTATTACTTATAAAAAAGGCTTGAAGCCTGTCTAGCTACGTCATCAGTATCTTGGCTGTAATATCCTAGTTAGTTGTGAACTCGCGCACGAGGGCCCGGGGTCTGCCTTGAATCCCTGGCTAGCTAGTACCTACTATTAAGAAATAATCTCGATTTTGAATATTTTTAACTAATTGGTACATGGCCAGGCTATTTTTTATTTTTCTGAAAACTCATGCTACGTAACCAATGACCTGTTATCGACTGGACGTATGTAACATCCTCTGCATAAGTTTAAAAGTGGAAATAGTGGTTTGTTGTGACACACGGTCAGAATGAATTAAACGTATAGGTATTACTTGAACAAAATAAGTGTCAATTAGTAATAACTGTCAAAATATATTGTTTGTTTTAACTTAATAATCGAAATCAATATTATTAGGGGAGGTATTTGAAATATCATTGTTTTAAAGACATAAACATTTAATTAGTAAAAAAAATAAACCATATTTCTGTGAAAATTCCCAACGCGTTCCTATTGACCCCATGTTTTTCAAAAATATGATCATTCAATTTTCAATGTGTTCCTATTCACCCCATTTTCTTTTTGTTAGTTGGTAATAAAAAGTAATTAGTAATCTTATTTACGATTATGCAGTCTGAATTTTATTTTACTGTACTTTTGTTAGTTTTAGGTATTTATAAGTATGTGATAGTAATTTTTATATACGTACAAGTACAGAGGCCCTATTTTTGAACCGCTCGAATCCACGCGAGCGCTCGCCTTGTAATGCCTGTCTTTTCTATCTCTAGCAACTTACCACGAGTGTGAAAGAGATAGGTAGCGCACGCGAAAACTCGCGTCGATGCGAGCGATTCAAAAAGAGGGCCCCAGATCCCGGGAAACTTATCGAGCAAAAGCTTGGCAGTAGAAACTTTTATTGTCTTTAAAACCTTCCAGTCATCGGTGCCGTGGTGGACGTGCAGTTCGATTCCGGGCTGCCGCCCATCTTGAACGCTTTGGAGGTACCTGGACGAAGTAAGTCATTAGCCCGATTGCACTATAGGCGACTCTCACTCCAATTAAGTATTACGTAACTAGGAAAGTCATATCTTTAGGAATGGCCTTAGCCAATGGGAGATGTTCCGAGAGCCGGTGAAAAAGAATTTTCTTTTCAAATATTTGGTAAATTTTCACGATTCTCAAAAATAAATTCATAATTCAAAATTCAAAACATCAATTAGGACATTAAATATCTCTTTCAATCGTCAAAAAGGAGGGGGATAGGAAAGAAGGAAGGAAACACACAGTGACACGCTGACCGCCCTATGGCCGTAGATAAACGTATCCCTCGCCAACCACGACCGAACCGTGCTCAACAATGCCAGGCAGAGCCGGAACGCTATATTATATTATATAGGTATGTCTAGTATAATTAAGAAAAACCACCTAAAACTACAGCAAGTGTAAGCCAGTCCACCAAGGCAGCACCCGTTCACGAGTATAACGCAGGGCCCAGCCATCATCCAATTCAACCATATTTGAGGGAAAAGAGCGACCCGGCCCCCACGCCACCGCCAGACAGACTTTTAAGTGAGCGTGCATCACACATGCTGTATGTGGTAGGTAGTCGCTACCACCCTACTCTATCCTATCCCTATCCTAGCGCAGACAGGAGACACCATGTGTGGGAGAGGAAAGAAAATTAACGCCGCTTCCAAGGTGGTTCTCCGTGGGGGAAAGAAACGGCAAGAAACCCACAGAGCCTACGTTAATTCTTTTTTTTTAAACATGTCTTATGTACTAATACATTATTTGTCCTATATACTATCTTAAAAGTAAATACCTGTATAGAACAGCAGTTCAGTCCCATGGACTTCAGTTCATGCAGTTCAGTCCATCAATCAAAACGAGACCGTTAGATGTATTTAAAAAATGAAAATATTTTGCGCTTTCATAGCTAAAAATGCCATATTTCTTGTACTCAATGACGTAGGATAACCTACGGTGCCCTCACGGTCTATTTCCTACTAAAGATTTCTCACATCAAAGTGTCCACCTCTAAACTTGACGTAAACCTAAGTGGTTCAGTTGGTTAACATGCTCTGCCACGCAGAGGTCCCGGGTTCGATTCCCGACTGAGCAGAAATTGAAATGATGAATTTTAGGTCTGGATGTTATATGGTTTTTTTTATGTCATACGATAGGCAAACAGGCAAGCGGGCCACCTGATGGAAAGTGGTCACCACTGCCTATAGACATTAGCAACACCGAGACTATTGCCAATGCGTTGCCCACCTCTATAACACGTATTAATTAATAAGTATGTAAGTAGTTCATCAGTTATCTAGCACCCATAACACAAGCTTTGCTTACTTTGGGGCTATATGGGCTGTGTGAAATGCCTATTAGAAATATTTATTTAATTTCTTAACTGGCACTTGATCGTAACGAGTGAAAGAATCGGGGGGAGCCCTTTGCCCAGCAGAGTGGGATGAATCAGCCTAACACAATAACAATAATCTATCAACTCGCCACCTCACCCCCAGCACCAAGACTGATCCTCGAAGTCGCACAGCATCTCGGCGAGAGCACGTGCCGGACCATCGCCATGGACGGCACGGAGGGGCTGGTGCGGGGACAGCCGATCAAGGACACCGGGGCGCCGATCACGATACCGGTGGGGGAGCCGACGTTGGGACGGATCATCAACGTTATTGGGGAGCCTATTGGTGAGTTTGTATTGGTATCATTTTTAAATATTATCATGGCGTTAATGTCCTGGTTGTACCGTTGTACCGGGGACAGCCTTGACCATGATCCAGGATTTGGCAGATCGGATAACAGTGCAGTAATGCCACCAGAATAACTTGACCAGATTCGATCATGGTTACCAGGTTTCATCACGATGTCTTTTCTCACCGTAGGAGCATCGGTTAGCATTCAACTAATGTACATAACTCCGAAAAGAGTAATTTGTGCATGGCCGCAGTGGGATTCCCGGTACCTCTCGCTTATGAGTCTGATACCTTAACCACTCGGCCACCGACGCTGCGAGTTGGTATTGGCATTGGCAAGTAGTAAAATAACCCCTAATCACGTATCTCGCCCACAGTATTAGGACACGCCTAACGAGTGGCGAGCTCGTTGCGGTGCTGAAGTTCGACGACCTGTGTCAAAGTACGGTCATCCATCCAGTTACCGGACTGCGTTATAAAACGAAATCCAATAAATCTACAACTTCATGTCGTTCAAAATCGTACATTTCGTAGCCTATATAAGAATAGGCTCTATAGCAGTAGAGCCTATACGAATAGAATAGGCTCTATGTATTGCTTCAAGATGGCGACGTTCAATTGAAGTTAGACGGTACCACTCCTTATCGCGTTATCCAGCAAGACCGCTCGCTAGAGCCTCGTTATCACTGATCCGTCAAGCAGTCCTAACCTCTCCAGATGGGATGAGACCGTTGGTTGAAACTACGACTGGTATGATCTCACTCGCAACATATCGGTACCTCCTAACTTTGTATGCCAGGTTCAGATATTCAAATATTTTTGTCTGATTTTATTCTTTATTAGTATTAGATATAATTTGACTTGTCAACAGACGAGCGGGGCCCGATAACGACAGACAAGTTCGCGGCGATCCATGCAGACGCGCCGCCCTTCGTCGACATGTCGGTGGAACAGGAGATCCTGGTCACGGGGATCAAGGTCGTCGACCTGTTGGCGCCTTATGTGAAAGGTAGGCCATTGCGACAGGAGCAAGCTTGTTGTGTTCAACGTTATCATTTGAGTGGTAAATTCCGGTTTCTGAAAGAGTCCGCATTTTTTAAAGCTCACCCACTTGCCCTGCCAGCCCTGCCAGCCCACCTGATGGTAAGTGGTATCCTGCTTTCTTCGACAACCTCACGCACGTCATAAACCGTTGGCTCTCGCGTCCAACTCGGTGATGTCAATCTATTGCTTTTTGGGTCGCCTTCGGGACCTCTTTTCTGATACGCCGGTTGAGGCAAGTACATATTTTCCACGTATCCATGGGGGCAGCCCGTGATCGAACCAGCGCATGCGAGCCTCTTTGATCGTATCGTCGACGGAATAGGAGAATATGGTCACCGGAACAAGGTTATGGACTTCTTGGCGCGTGAAAGACGCCTTTGTGTTGGAAAGGAGCAAGCTTATTGCATTACAGGGGGATTGACAAGTGTTGTAGCAGAGGAGAATTTGAGCACCAAAACCCCTACTCCATTTTTAAATAGGTAGTCATAGGTAGGCACTTACCATGCCTTACTGGTATTGACATGCTTTGTATCAATTTACCTTAGTGTAATTTTATGTATTAGTTTTTTATTTTGACATTGTTCACTATATTATTTCGATTTATTTATTATTTGATATTGCCTTCTTATATGAAAGCAAAAATTCTAATATTATAATTTGTCGATCTCTTTTATTGACCAAATGTAATCCATAATAAGAATATTATAATTAGAGATGAAACGGATATCCGGTTACTATCCGGTATCCGGCCTATCCGGCGTTAATTTACTATCCGGCCGGATACCGGATAGTTCGTTAATATCCGGCCGGATACCGGATAGCAAATAAATATATTAAAGGTACATAATAATATTTTTATTGATAGGAAAAAGTGATCCCATAAATTATAAATATTCCTTTATCAAAGCACCGTTGATTAGGTACCTACCCGTTGTTCATTTAGTAGGTAGTTCATTAAGAAGAGGATTTAGTAGGTAGGTAAGCAAAAAAAAATTTTTGAAAATTTATCTATCAAAGTAAATCTAAAGTAAATTATTAAAAATTGGGTTAAATTCCTCCATTGAGAGGTAGCATGCGGTTTCGTGTGTCTTCTTATGCGAGCTTAAGATAATCTTTCACTACACTTTGTTCCACGATGCTGGGGCTAATTACCTGTATTTAGAATCGAAGGTCCCGTCCGAGGTCGGAAGAATTGTTCAGAATAAAGTATAAATTATTTGTATTTATCATACATAAAACTTGAAATCACGTAAGCACATGCAGTTGTCTAATTTCCCACCCACGCTCATAGTTTGCACAGACTTGTTCAGAGACTATGTCCTGCCAAATATCCGGCCGCCGGATATCCGGCTATCCGGCTTATGGAGTGGCCGGATATCCGGTATCCGGCCAAACAACTATCCGTTACATCTCTAATTATAATTATGTAAGAATTTAAGAGAGAAATAAATAAATCTAAATCTAAATCTAAATCATAAACGAATAAAAATAAATTAAATGTTGCCCAGGTGGCAAGATCGGACTCTTTGGAGGCGCGGGCGTCGGGAAGACCGTGCTCATCATGGAGCTCATCAACAACGTGGCCAAGGCGCACGGCGGCTTCTCCGTGAGACTTTTATTTTTGACATACGGTAGGCAAACAGGCAAGCAGGCCACGTGATGGAAAGAGATCACCACTGCCTATAGACATTATAGCAACACCAAGAGTATCGTCAATGCGTTGCCCGCCTCTATAACACGTTGCTCTGCCAGCAAAAAGGCAAATGCCCCTCCACTGCCAAAGCCACGGTTCCCCAAATCCCTACCCTATGGAACACTGGATCTGTTTATGTAGATACCTACTACCTAATCATCATCATTATAAAGTGTGCCCTGCCCACTGCCACGTAAGCTGCCGCGCAATCCTTCGGGCTATGTCGGTGACCTTGGTTCGCTTGCGGATCTCCTCATTTCTGATTCGATCGCGCAACGAGACTGCGAGCCCTTTCCAAGGCATTTGGATGACAGTGAGCTTTCTTATAAGTCCAAGATACTACCCACTCCACGAGAAACACTGCAGTCCAATGTTTTCGTTGCCTGAATACCGTAACAAGTAGAGCTGCATCGCGGGGACAACGGTAACTAGAGATTCTTCAGATTCAGCATCATGAAACCACAGACACTCTGACTGAGAAGTTAGGGAGAGAGAAATTATAGTCAGCTTCTGGCCGCGACTTAAACCGCATAAACCGTCGGTTCGTTCCAGACTCATTCCCGCGGGTACCATATTGAATTTCGGGATAATTGATATCCTATGTGCTATTCTGGACTTTAAGCTATATTATTACTGTATACAATTTCATCGAAATCCAAACATCCTTACAAACATTCGCATTTATAATGTTAGTAGGATTAGTAGGATAGGATTTTTTAACGGTGCAGTACGGGAATCATCATAAAGGCTTGGCCTCAGAATAGGTATTGGCTTCAACCTGGCTAGGTATATATTATGTGCCTATACCGTGGCAGGTCCCTTCGAGAAGTCAGTAAACGTCCCAAGACACTAACAGACTTCTGTAGCCGTATTCACAATGGCTACGGATACGGAATCGACAAAGGACCCCGTAAAAATTTCTTAGGAAAATGTGGTTTCAGTTAATTTTGATGAAATTTTCATATGTTATAAAGAGTGGAGTTTCCGTGGAATCTATCGGGATTCTGAATAACAGTTTTCGAATCGATCGACACGGATTCGTCGCTCACGAATTTCGTGTCGAATCGTTCGGAAACGGTTTCGAATCATTGTGAATACCGCTTCTGGAAGGAGCTGGGCTGGCTACAATAGCCGGCTCTCAGTCACGTATAAAGGACCGAATTTGAGTCCAAGAACGGAAAATGGGAGTAGCAAACCAAAAACTGTACCTTGTCAGGTGTTCGCCGGCGTGGGCGAGCGGACGCGCGAAGGCAACGATCTGTACCACGAGATGAAGGTTGGCGGCGTCATCACCGACGACTACAAGACGTCTAAGGTATGGACTTAATCTAGTAGACTTAAGCTTAAGGTCTACTAGAAACAAAGCGTCATTTCCGTCCCGCACACATTAACGTCACGTTTACGGGCATTCTCAAGCAGTTTCAAGCAGAGCTACGTCGCAAGTGTGGCCGGTCGTGTTGTCGACGTAATTTGAATATTATTTAATTAGATGTATCATTGTTTAATGTATCAAATTACTTGTCGTAACGAAGATTAACTATAAAAATGTATGAGTGACCATTTCGGATTTGGACGAAGCGAGATTGACAAAGGTCTTCCGCTGTCAGAACAAAAAAATCGTAATGGCTGACGGAAGGTCGCCACAGAAACCTTAAAGGCGACGATCTGAGTGGTTCAATGGTCAACATGCCGGTCTGCCACGCAAGAAGTCCCGGGTTCGATTCCCGGCCGGGCAGAAATTGAAATGATGAATTTGAATTTCTGTTACGGGTCTGGGTGTTCTATGTATTTAAAAAGTATTTAAGTAGTATATCAGTTATCTAGCACCCATAGTACAAGCTTTGCTTAGTTTGGGGCTAGATGGCGCTGTGTGAATTTGTCCACGAATATTTATTTATTATCAGATCAAGTGACTGATACCATAATATTGCATGTTTATAATCGATTTTAAATGTGGCATACAAGGCAATTGAAACATTGGCACTCTATACTGAACCATCATGTACGCAGTGTTTGACCCACTTCCTGGTATTCTATCAAATTGTACGCATGTAGGTAAGTCAGATGACAATGCAATATTATGCTGTCAGTGAGCTGATGTAGACGAAATGTAGCCACAGGACAACCCTTCATTAATACAATGCAACTCTATAATATCGTGTTTCGGGCTCATTGTATTTATCTTAACTTAGGAAAGAGACATTGTTACATGGCGGCACTTGTTCGAGTCCCGCAGGGCACGAGTCGGACCCAGCAGTGGGCGTCGCCTGATATGATGATATCAAGGTTCTGCCACCGGCGCCAAGTGGTGCTAGTGCAGGGCAGATACGTGCCTACACAGCGACACTGGGATTCAAGCCTGGTACCGTAGGAGTTGGACCCAGAAATGGGCGTTTGTCACCTGATACAATGACACCAAGCTCCCCTGCCAGGTAGCGCTGGTGTACAGGCAGATACGAGCCTACTATGGCGACACTGGGGTTGAGTACGAGTCGCACCCAGCAGTGGAAGTTTGTCGCCTGATATGATGTTTCCTGCCACGGCGCCAGGTGGTGCTAGTGTACGGGCAGATACGAACCTACGTAGCGAAACTAGGGTTCAAGCTCAGGGGTACGAGCCGGACCCAACAATGGGAGTTTGCCGCCTGATGATACCAAGGTTCCCTGCCACAGCGCCACGTGGCGGCAGATAAACGAGCCTACATGGCGACACTGAGGTGTACTCAAGCCCAAGGGTACTTGTCGGACCCATCAATGGGCGTTTGTCACCTGATATGATATTTCCTGCCACGGCGCCAGGTGGAGTTTGCCGCCTAATGTTACCAAGGTTCCCGGCCACGGCGCCACGTGGCGGCAGATGTACGTGCCTACATGACGACACTGAGGTTCAAGCCCAAGGGTACTTGTCGGACCCATCAATGGGCGTGTGTCGCCTGATATTTATTTATTTAAAACTTCATGCACATTACAGTACAATGGCGGACTTAATGCTACGTAGCTTTTTCTACCAGTCAACCAGAGAACAATTACCAAAAATTACAAGGCGGTGCTACAAAAGAAGAAGATAAAAAAACATAAAACAGACTAAAAGTAACATTAATTAAATAAGTATATCAAACATTCACAGACCGAAACTTATAGATAGTATAATAGGAGAGAGAGAAATCATGACACCAAGCTCCCCTGGCAGGTAGCGCTAGTCTACGGGCAAATGAACGAGCCGCCGGGAGCTCGCGCCCGCGTGGCGCTCACCGGGCTCACGCTGGCCGAGCACTTCCGCGACAAGGAGGGACAGGATGTGCTGCTGTTTATTGACAATATCTTTCGGTTCACACAGGCTGGGTCTGAGGTGAGTGGTATATGGGGCGGGGGCTAGCCGCTAAATCTAAGTCCGATGCTTAACCCTCATTCAGGCAGTTGGTAATTTAAATTGGTGTTCAGGGAGGGTAAAGTCTAGTAGAGCATCATCACAGCCCATAACAATCCACTACAGGACTTAGAACCCCTCCCTAGAAAGAGGAGGTTGTTGCCATAATCTTCTACACGCTTGGCAGGCGGGTTGGAGATCGCAGTGTTATAAATATAACAATGGAAGACTCTGATGCCCATTTTCCAACCTACAGATTCTGTAGATATTTTGCCTGGAAAACATTAGTCGCCTCATATGTCGCCCACGACTGCAAGGGGTTGGTGCTATTCTACTCTACCGAACACCACACGCCTATAGGCCTTAGTAAAGCATGTCTAGAAAAAGTTACAAGGGTAACAGCTATGTGTCAATGGGCATGACTGGCAAGCAATTAACCTTGAAGTATAAAAATAATGAATAGGTGTGAGGTATTTTTAGACAGTCGAACTGAAATATCAATGGGCAGGCCTGTAGCCGTATTCACAATGATTCGAAACCGTTTCCGAACGATTCGACACGAAATTCGTGAGCGGCGATATATTCCACGGAAACTCTACTCTCTATAACATATGAAAATTTCATCAAAATTAACTGAAACCACATATTCCTAAGAACTTTTGCGGGTCCTTTGTCGATTCCGTATCCGAATCCGATTTCCGAGCCATTGTGAATACGGCTGCAGATAGCTCGCAAAATCGATGGCCGGTGTAGACCTTAGTCCCACAGTGGGAGTCACGCGGCCGAGTGCGTTGATGATGATAAGACAGACATGCTTCATCTTCGGCAGCTTCGTCACTTACCAACAGGTGAGGTGGCGCCGGTCAAAGCTACCTATTTAGACCAGGTGTGCAGTTATATTTCGGTCCCCAGTAGGCTAGTTACGTAATTCTGTTGTAGCAGTTCTTTTTCATTCAAACATTCAAAACTTTTGCGATTCCGTATCAACGATAACAAAGTTCCATTGCAATAAACTGAATCTATAAAATCGGTCATATATAATCTCAAAAGTAACAATTTCAATCATTGAAATCGGAGAATTGTTGGCAACAGGGTTATGTAACTAGCCTACTGGTGTCAGCTCTGCTGGACCTCATCCCCTATTTAGACCAGTAGCCGTATTCACAATAATTCGAAACCGTTTCCGATCGATTCGACACGAAATTCGTGAGCGTCGAATCCGTGTCGATCGATTCGAAAACTGTTATTCAGAATCCCGATAGATTCCACGGAAACTCTACTCTCTATAACATATGAAAATTTCATCAAAATTAACTGAAACCACATTTTCCTAAGAAATCTTGCGGGGTCCTTTGTCGATTCCGTATCCGAATCCGATTTCCGAGCCATTGTGAATACGGCTACAGGTGTGCAGTGAGATTCGGTCCCCAGGTGTCCGCCCTGCTGGGCCGCATCCCCTCGGCGGTGGGGTACCAGCCGACGCTGGCCACGGACATGGGCACCATGCAGGAGCGGATCACCACCACCAAGACCGGCTCCATCACCAGTGTGCAGGTAACGGTGATTATAGAAGTAAGTAGCTACTACATAGCTCGCTCTTTCTGGTTTTCAGCTACTTTTATTCGCGAGGGCGCGCGTGGAATTATCGGAAATACTGAAGCACGTATTATTTTCAATCGTCAGTTAGACACCATTTAAGATACAAAAGATACAGACAAAATTTCAAGTCTCTAGGTCGTAGGTAGTGGTTTGTGCTGTGCGTTGATGTCATCATCCAGTCAGTTCACAATTTTATTTTAAATACAGAGATTAAATTACCGTTGTACGGGCTATCTCTAACTCGCACAGGTCATAATGATAGTTTGATAAATAAAAAAGATTTTGTTGATTGATTAAAATGATAAAGTTTGTTTATTATAACGGCGGCGTATATGCAAACTGAGAAACGGCAAGCGCATCGATAAAGGTAATATCACGCGCGCCTTTTCCTGGGTTTTAATGCGTGCGTATGCAATCGTATATCAATATAGACATTCCTCCTGAACCCTGAACCCTCACCCCCCAGGCGGTATACGTACCAGCGGACGACCTGACAGACCCGGCCCCGGCCACCACCTTCGCTCACTTGGACGCCACTACGGTACTATCGCGAGCCATCGCCGAGCTGGGGGTCTACCCGGCGGTTGACCCCTTGGATTCAACCTCGCGAGTGATGGACCCCAACATTATTGGGCCAGAGCACTATGGGGTCGCTCGGGGCGTGCAGAAGATTCTGCAGGTACTTTTTTGTCAGGTATCATCGACATAGTTCATTGTCATCGACATCTCATCGACAATGCCGCAGTTATAGTCATCGACATATTTGTAGTCACCGTCATATCGTCATAGTCGTAAACATCGTCATAGTCACAGTTGTAGTCATCATCATAATCCACAGTCAGCTATTTGCTCACTTGGACGCGACCACGGTGCTATCGCGAGCCATCGCCGAGCTGGGGTCTACCCTGCCGTAGACCCCTTGGATTCGACCTCGCGAGTGATGGACCCCAACATTATTGGGCCAGAGCATTATGGGGTCGCTCGGGGCGTGCAGAAGATTCTGCAGGTAGGTGATGCCGGTAGTTTGGTTTGTCGTCGTCAGGTATCATCGACATAGTCGTCGTCATTATCTCCGTGATACTGTCATAATTATAATCATTGACATATCATCATATTCGTAGTCATTGTCATAGTCATATTCGAAATCATCGTCATAGTCACAGTTGTAGTCATCATCATAGTCCAAAGTCATAGCTAGCTATACCCATAGCCGAGCTGGGCGTCTCCACGGTGGTTGACCCCTTGGATACGACTTCGCGACTGTAGTCACCGTCATCGTTTTCGTTATCGTTGGCATGTTCGTATTAAAATCATCACCGTCATTGTGTAGACGTACATATATGTAGACTCTGATGCTCCTTTCAGGGCTCTTTACAATTTGTCATATATTGCAAAAATTGTGAATGGTTTGGTGAGTTTTGTTGCAGTTCACAACAGGGTCAACAGGGGCCTGGGTGAGTGCCACCGCCTTATCTATTTCTGCCGCCAAGCAACTATGCTTGCATGTTGTGTTCCGGTTTAAAGGATAAGGTAGCCATTTCATGTCAGTCCTCACAGTGACAACGGTCCTGCGGTTCTGCATTTTTGTTGTCTGCAACCTAAATGCATGAATCCTCGATGTTATGGGCGACAGTTACCGCTTACCATCAGGTGGGCTGTCTGCTCGTTTGTCACTGCGTAAAATAAAAAAAGAGGTAACTGTCCTCCTCACGGAGTAAGCAATTTCATTCGTCATTACCCACAATCGGTCGTAGAAGCTCCGAGTTCTGGAACATTTAGGCAGAAGCTTCACCAGTGGCTCATTACGCAGGCGTTCTACTCACTTGCTGAATTTTTGGACCTTAAATTGACTGTGTTTAAATAGAGACTTGTGACATGGCTGTACATCAGTAATTAAATGACATTTTTTTGTACTATTATTTTTTCTATGAATTTAATATTGACAAACGTTAGCTATATTATTATTGACATTATGAATATCATCATTTATTTCATTAATGACTAATCACTTCTTCAGGAATTATTATTATTTATATTTAATTATTGATGGATTGCTATAATTATTTTCTAATCTAATATTGAATTAGATACTATCACGATTGTTATTTTGAAGCAATTAATTTAAATGACCTGTAAATTATTTTATCAATAAATAAATGTCTATGTCATTGGTTTCACCGTTCACGTTTCACCTAATTTAGTTGTCACCCTGTCCAGGACTACAAGTCGCTGCAGGACATAATCGCTATCCTGGGCATGGACGAGTTGTCTGAGGACGACAAGATGACGGTGTCTCGCGCGCGCAAGATACAGCGGTTTCTGTCGCAGCCTTTCCAGGTGAAGGCTTTCATCCTTCATATACCCAACATGCATACATACATTTCAAGGGTGACTTCAAATTCACCGGCTATCGGGAGACGCGATGCGGGCGAACGATTCATCCTTCTGTTGTGGATCTTCCAGTTATCCGCATTTGGTTCACCGCATGAGCAGCTTTATAATGCGTGACATCTTAGCGTTAATGTCGCGGTTGTGCTCTCCAGGACGAGGGCCCGGGGTCCGCCTTGACCATGATCCAGGATTTGGCGATCAGGTTATTATAATGGAGCGACTACCATTTGAACTCCGTGACCCTGCTACGAGGGGAACCTGACCAGATTGGATCATGGTTACAAATTCAGTTGCCTGAATTTGCAGGTTTCATCACGATGTTTTCCCTCACCGTAAGGGCATCATCGTTTAGAATTCAACTAATGTACATAACTCAGAAAAGAGTCATTGGTACATGGCCGCAGCGGGATTCGAACCCGGTACCTCTCGCTTACGAGTCGAATACTCAGCCGCCCGGCCACCGACGCTCTTAGCTCTATAATGCGTACGGCTAAGGAATGGAACGCGTTGCCTGATCATTATAATTTGGACTCCTTCAAGGCTAGCGTGAATAGGCTGTTCCTAGACAGGCATGGTCCATTTTCGGCCGCATCGCAATTTAAAAAAATCTCCTTTTGTTTTTGCCACTTTGCGGACCCCAGCTTTAAAGCTTTACATAACCTTAGGTGCGGCGCTTGTCTAGTATTTATTATCTTGCTTTTTTATATGAAATAGACAGGTATTTGACTGCCATCTCACCTGAGGGCCTAGTGTGAGTTCCGCTTCGATTTTACTTAACTATCGCGTTTGCGTTTACGTCGAAATTAGTATGAAGAAAAAAACTTCATTTACGTACCACTAGGCGGCGCTATATATTTTTCCATACTAATTTTCACGTAAACGCAAACGCGATAGTTAAGTAAAATCGAAGCGGAACTCACACTAGGCCCTCTGATGTTAAGTGCAGATGCAGTTTGCGATGGTGCATACCTGTCTATTAAGTACCTATTCACTCCTGTCTCTAAGAGACTCAAGTTGTAGCGCTCAGGGATACAGCTTTGAGATACAGCGCTTGTTATGGATACAGAGTGCGGGAACTGGATGAATGACCATTTTGTACTTTGCGGTCAGTCGAACTTGAGCACCGCAACGAGCTCACCATTATAGTCAATTGAAGCTGGCGCAGAGTCGAAGCGCAAGTCTTAAAGTTAATAGTTTACTAGATATTAATCTGGTATCTTCATTATCGTATCTTGAACAGGTGGCGGAGGTGTTCACGGGCCACGTCGGGAAACTGGTGAAGTTGGAGGAGACCATCAAAGGATTCCAGAGGGTGAGGAATGCTTCTTTGAGAAAAACCTTCTTTTTAAAGTAGTGCAGAATAATATCGAAGTACTGAGGAGTTTTCCATTAGGTATTGATAGTTGGTTTCAAAAAGCATCAATAGATGGCGCTCCTACAATTTTGGTAATCTTTATTTAATCTGTATTATGGTGGCAGTGATTTTATGCAGCCAACTAATACTAAACTTAAAAATAAAATGTTTATTAATATAAACATAACTGTTAAAGGTTGAACGAAATGTAAAAAGAAATATTTATAGAAGTTGGCACTATGTTCTATTATTATTACAACATCTAAAACGATTGAAAACTGTAGACAAATACAATATTATCCAATACAACGTACCCAGTGTTTATATCCCCTTTGCTAAGAACCTTTTTCAAGCGATTATCAATTACCAAAATTGTCGGGCCGCCATCTAGTGAGTGGTTAAGAATGCTTTAGATACCTATTGGAAAACTCCTCATTACCATTTCAAAATAACCTTACTGACAGAAAAATGTCAGGAAGCCCCAGACCATGTTTTAGTAATACTCAAATATTTTCTAAACTACTAGATTTTATTTATTTTATTTATTAGGAAGCCAACAAAATATGAAAATATAATAACATTTTGTTTTTAAACTAACGTATTACACAACAATCATATTTCACTTACAGGCTAACTCAACATGTATAATCAAAAAATAATATTTCTAGCCAACTAAAATCTTAAATCAAAACTTCTTTTTTTTCTACTGATCTTGCTTGATGTGACAATACTCATGTTAAACGCTGGAAAAACGTTACATAAATTCTAAAAAGGTATAATAAAAATAATATTATATAGTTTTGTATAAACTCATGAAATACGTGACCAATTTTCGTTTAAAGGTTGGAATGGAGTTACAAAAGATATCAATGTCCGCATGTTTGTGTAATGAGTTATAAGACTTACCAATCCTATTGAGAGGGGCATTTAATTAAACCTAGATTGGTTTTACAAAGCTCTGTTCTAAATGGAATATATGTTCCCGGTCTAAAGTTAGGTCTAGGAACACCTATAGCGACCCTAGCTAGCAATTGAGGGGCGTTCAAATGTCCGTTTAACAGTTTGTGCAGGAAGGAAAGATCTAACAACGTTCTACGATGAGCCAGGGAAAGTGTTTTATATTTCATTAGCTTTTTATTATATGGAATACTATTGACTGGGATGCGATCTTTATAGCACAAGTACCTCAAAAAATTTTTCTGAATCCTCTCGATTCTGGCTTTATGTACCTCGTAAAAAGGGGTCCAAACTACTGAACAATACTCCAAAATACTGCGTACAAGAGAGTTGAAAATATGTAATACTGTGTGTGTTTGTTTGAACTCCTTTGTTGTTCTTATAATTAAGCCGCTGGTTCTCAGCGCTTGTTTAATTATTTTCTCTATGTGCATTCGAAAATTTAATTTGGTGTCGACAATGACGCCCAGATCCCTAGTCTGTTGTATCGATTCGATGTTATGGCCACCAATGTTGTATCGAAAACTTAAATTTGTTCTTTTTCTATGGAATGACAGTTGGTAGCACTTTAGATGGTTAATAGACATTAAATTTTCGTCGCACCAATGGACCAATCTGTCCAAGTCCACCTGCAAAAGCTCAGCATCTGCGGAAGTTTAAACCACCCTATAAAGTTTAAGGTCGTCCGCATAGAGCAGGCAGTGACTATGTTGGAAACAATGAACAACATCATTTATAAAAATATTGAAAAGAACAGGGCCAAGATGTGAGCCCTGCGGCACGCCAGAATGCGCAATGAAAGGTTCAGATTCAAAACCGCCAGCTACTACTTTCATTTTTCTCTCCCTTAGGTAAGAATTAAGCCAGCCAAGTAGTTTTCCGTGGAATCCGCAACCTTCAAGTTTTCGTACCAGAATTGAGTGGTCCACCATGTCAAATGCCTTAGAGAAATCGGTGTATACTGTGTGAATTTCAATATTTTTGTCAAGTGCTTCAGATATTTCATCAACATATAACGCTAAGTTAGACATGGTGGACCTTTGACTGATAAATCCGTGCTGATAGTCAGATAGAATGGGCTTAATATGCCAGGTGATGAGTGGACATAACAAAGCTTCGAAAACCTTTGCAAAAACGGACAATATAGAGATGGGTCGATATTTAGTAATATCTTTCCTATCGCCATCCTTAAAGATTGGCACAATTCTGGCTTCCTTCCAGACAGAGGGGAAGAAACCGTCGTCCAGAGATTTTGTGAAAATCATAGCTACAGGTATAGACAAGGTGTCTGCACAACGCTTAATGAAGATAGGGGGTATATTGTCAGGTCCGGCTCCTTTGTTTTCATCTAGGCGCCCGAGTTTCAGTTTCACTTTAGTCACAGTGATACTTACTCTATCCATGGTAGAATGAGCAGTTTTTGATTCTTGATCAGTAAAAGCGGGGATAGGGGCTGTTTGGGGCTGTGTGGGAGTTAAAGATTGCCTGTATATGCTAGAAAAGTGTGTAGCAAAACTGTTACAACTGGCCCCACCTTCAGTGACAGATCCTCCTTGGTATGTCATCGAGGAAGGGTAATAATTTTGAGTTTTTTTAATACTCTTTAGATATGACCAGAAATATTTTGGATTACTTTTGATAGTGTCTTCAATTCTTTTTATGTAATCATTATAACAGCTTTTGATGAGCACCTCACATCTACTGCGTAACAGTTTAAAAGTCAAATGATCGAGTGGGTTACTATATTTTTTATAGCGTAATCTACCGTAGCGTAATCTAGATCGATTGTAATAAAGCAAAGCTATGAACCATCTCGATTAAACTGGCTTTCAAATAGAGAAAACCACATCGAAATCGGTCCATCCATTCCGGAGTTACGATGCCACAGACGACACACACCTCCACACATACACAGGTGTCCCATAACACCCCTCATTGTTTTTTCAGGGGTTGACTAGAATTTATTTTTACTAAATAATGTTTGTTTACTGTATTTTCGATATTAGTCATTCGTAGAGCTCGTCACTATCGCGTTAACGCACACAAGCAAAGGACATTGCTCGTCGTCCATACATAGTTGGCCTAAGATCCAACAGGGAGGTGTATTTACTTTTTGGGTTTTAGATAATGTATATATTCGATTGAACCTAAATTAAAACAACGGACACTTTTGAGAATTCGAAAAAAATCAAGACACTTTTGGATTTGGAGGTTATAATTACGTCAATAAAAACATTCGGTATGTAGCAATAACTTAGCATTTATTACTGAGTGTAAGGACGTACTTACATTGGATTATAAATTGTAGGTAAACGTTTTATTGTCACACTGCTAGGTCAGTCATAACACTCTGAACTACTGTTTCGAAAACAGCTCTGCTGATATAATTCTCGTCATATCCCGCTGATGCTGAGTTTTAAAGGCTTGCATCCTTGTTTTCCACCCTACTCGTTATCCAAGTGAGAGCAATATAGGATACTTAACTACCTTAGTTTTCTTTGAATTATCGGTCAAAAAATCTGTCGTTGAAGCGGACCAAACTCCAGGAGTAGGCTTGACAGATGCGCGCTTCTTGACATTGAACTCTAGGAGTCTAGGAGTCGGGAGTCTTATGGACATGCAAGGGTTTTATTAAGGATTTCCTTTTTTATTTTCGTGTGATTATAAAGTAGGTATAGCATTGTACTAGTACCATATGTCAAATGTTATTAGTCTTTGGCGCTATTATATGTTGTTGGTCTTTGGCGCACGCCTGTGAAGTTTTGTGTACTTCATAGACCGGCCCCGCCCCTTTAGTGAAGTGCCACGAATAACGAATAACAACAGACAATCGGAAAATCGGTATTGATATAATATAATCGAATATTTAAAATTAACATTTAGGTAACCTTATTATTTTTGTAACTAAACTCTTATTTCTTGTTTGAATATCACCTTAAGAGACCTTTCACAACAACGATTTCGAGTCGCGCGTATTCTACGCAATAGGATGATAGAAATACGCACGTGTCATAATCGTTGTTGTAGAAGGGTTTTTAATGTCGTATTAATAAATTATCAATTCAGAAGAAAATAAATAGTTTATTTTGTATAATACGTATAGCATAACCATGCAACTATCGATTCCAAGTTCTATGAGAATGATAATCGATAATCGAATAGATTCATTAACGATTTTATACAACCACATCCCTACTGTAATCTGTCAAAATAGATAATGTCTAAATAGTAACACCGAGGATTATGACGGAAGTGAATACTTTTTAAAATGTTTTCGAAATTAAGAAGTGTCCGTTCTTTTAAAATATTTGTAATGTACATTATAAAAAGATCTAGTAATTATAGTAAATGTTTCATGCGTGTTGATTCATAGGCCATTTTTAACAATGTCTTTAAAATATGGACGCAATACATATACAAATGCCGTTGCCGGTGAGACTCAAACGTAGGAGCACGCGTCGTTCGATTGGAGCAGTCGACGCTCCCCCACAGATGAAGTGTCGTTATTAATATTTGCACTCACACATCGAAATCAACTAATTAAGTAGTGGGGCGCGTCATTTCAGCTTAGACAAGCTCTACACTTGTTTTGGGTTAAGAGTTAGATGTTGACCATTGCTGTGTCTATGTAAATTATTGGCAATCCTAGACTAGATTTTCTGTACCAATAAATAAATAAATAGAATGAAAACTAAAATGAAACTGGATCTTAAGTACCTTCTCGTTGCAGATTCTGGCAGGAGAACTGGACCACATTCCAGAGGCCGCGTTCTACATGGTGGGCACCATAGAAGACGTGATAGCCAAGTCACAGGAGCTCGCAAAGAGTGTATAAATGTTGTGTACTGAAATGTTTTGTAAATATATTTATGTTTATCTCTTGTTGTTGTTGGCTTTTATTTCTGGCTTTGTATAGAGAATCGGTAACTGTGATTTGACATAATAATCATCAGCTAAATAAATAAAATAAATATACTTGGACAATTGACACAGCTCCATCTAGACCCAAAGTAAGCGAAGCTTGTGTTATGGGAGTTAGATAACTGATAAACTACTTATATACTTTTTTTAATACATACCTACTTATTATATTCATACATACTACACCCAGACCCGTAACAGAAATTTAAATTCATTTCAATTTCTACCCGGCCGGGAATCGAACCCGGGACCTCTGCGTGGCATGGTAGCCAACTGAACCACTCCAGTGGCCATACCTACTCTACTTCACCCTGTCTTCAGCGTCCTCACGTCATAGCCCATTGGGTCTCGCATCCGAATCGATGATGTCAATCCATCGCTTCCACGGGACGTCTTATCTGTAGCCGTATTCACAATGGCTCGGAAATCGGATTCGGATACTAAATCGACAAAGGACCCCGCAAAAATTCTTAGGAAAATTTTGCTTCAGTTAATTTTGATGAAATTTTCATATGTTATAGAGAGTAGAGTTTCCGTGGAATCTATCGGGATTCTGAATAACAGTTTTTGAATCAATCGACACGGATTCGCAGCTCACGAATTTCGTGTCGAATCGTTCGGAAAAGGTTTCGAATCATTGTGAATACGGTGAATACTGATACCGGTTGAGACGGGTGAAGAACAAGGGTGCGAATGCCGTAACCACGAATAACGATAGCGTAAAGACGATTTCGGGAAAGCTTGAATGCGCGATGGTTCATTTGTGCGAAAAATCAATTCTGCGAATGCTACAAAGAGATATCATTCAGTTGTGCGACAATACAAATGCCACGGACTTACACGGAAATTGTTACTTTTGCGATTACCCCATGAACCCATGAAATTGATGATACGGAATCGCTAAAGTACCAATTCCAATCATTGAAATCAGAGAATTGTTGGCAACAGCGCTATGTAATTAGCCTACGGGTCAGATAAGGGGTTGAGTGGGTGGGTTATGTTTCTGGCACTGTAAACCACTTGAAATAGGAAGGTAGAGCTCGTCTTGTCTTAAATGACGCGCCCCACTACTTAGTAAGTTGATTTCGATGTGTGAGTGCAAATATTGATAACGACACTTTATCTGTGTGGGAGCCAATGAACGACGCGTGCTCCTACGTTTGAATTTCACGGGCAGCTGAATGACCAATTACTTTTATTGCGTCCATATTTTAAACTTGCTTGTGTGCGTTAATGCGATAGTGGGGCGCGTCATTTTAGATTAGACTAGCTCTACTTATAGACCAGTATAGGCCAGAAAGGACAGGACTCCTATCTTTGCCAGTATTTATTTTTTAGACTGACTGAGCCAGGCGTTTGACCCACCTTTCGTGGCGTTTAATCTCACTCAAGTTGTTATTCCGCTAGGGATCTCTATGATCTCCCCACACATTCTCTCACCTACATTTCTGTGAAAGTTGCCTGGAAGTGATCGGTTGTAGGGATAACGCCGCCTTTGCTTAACTGTCTCACTGATTTTTAACTGTACTGTATTATAATTTTGTATCAGCAATAAAGTGTTTAGCTATCTACCTACCATACTACACTACATACCTTACCATACTACCATCATATTTATTTAACCTCCCCCCTCACCCCCCCACATACCATTAGTCCCCACCCCCCGGTTTTACAACGCCACCTAACATTTTCACATAATGATCGACGCGGCCTCGTCACGCGGCAAAGGGTTAATTGTCGTCGCAGCTGGCTGGTCCCACGGCTGGTGTAGCGTTGCCGCTGCGGAGTCGCCGGTTCGAGGGTTGGCTTGCCTTAAAACATAGTACGACCATTCAAGTATGTGGTCGTTTGAGCGAAATGGACGTACAGGGATATGGCCAAATCAAATAAATATTGATTTATTGAGTAGGACATTAAATATCTCCCTGATATGCATCCGGGTTCTCCAGCGCGATGAGCGCGGTCAAGATGATTATTTTTATTATTGACACTACTACTACTAGCTAAACATAAGCCTCCGGGACTTCACCCCATCCCTCAGTGCCTCTCACATTCACCGGCTGCCTACGACCTTAGCGAGGTCTTCTGTCTATCTTGTGGGAGCCGCCCTGTGCTGCGAATTTCGATACGTGGTATACTGCTGACTGAAGAACCTTTCCGCTACAGCCATCGATTCTGCGAGCTACTTGACTTGCCCATTGTAACTTTAGTTTCGAGACTCTGATACACGATTGCACTAATATCCCAGGAAAATCGTACAGTCCACCTTGCAAAGAAACGGGGGATTTACCTGCCGCCAAAATCGAGAATTTCTAAAAGTGTGTGAGGTAATTTGTAAAAGTTGTAAAGTATTTTATAATCTTTCATTCGGTATAGAAAACTCTACAACGCCGACGCACTGTTTTCGAGAAGAGACCCAAAAACGTCGTAATGTCCAGCATTTTATGGTGAAAAGTCAGCCCGCGGCAGCACCTCGATGTCAAAAACTTGGATTTTTCATGAAGGGAATTTCTACCTGTATCATATCCTAAAATCGCTCACACCTGACCTTGTGCAAAGTAGGTAGGTAGCCTTGTTTCAAACCAATTTATAATTGAGCTATAACCTTAAGTTGGCGCCTTAAACCCCCAAACTAAGCATTAAGGCGTCACAAAGTCAGTGTCATAAAGTTAAGAGGGACTTAGCTAGTTTAGTTGCACATAATGTTGATGTCCAGGGCCGTATTTAGGGGAGGGCAATCGGGGCGAAAGCCCCGGGGCCTCCACAAACGGGGGGCCTCCACAATAGAGACATCGGAAAAAAAAAATCTTTCAAATTCCAATTAGTAAACACTAGTAAACATATTTTCCTTTGATATTTTTTATTTTGTTTTTTTACCTTTACCTACAGCCTGCAGTACTTTGTACATACATGATTATTCGATTATAATTACACTTAATTTATTATTTTTTAATTACACTTAATTACAATAAATTATTTATTGAAAAACTCGACTTAAAATTTTTTTTCACTTTATTTGGAAAATAATTTGGGGCGAGGGGGCCTCCGCTCCTTCGTTGCCCCGAGGCCTCTGGACCTCTAAATCCGGCCCTGTTGATGTCGGTGCAAAGCTTTTTCTTCGCGCAAAGATATCATAGCGCGGGAGAGCCCGAATGCATGTTTCGTGGTTTCGGTTGTGCTGCTCTTCCGTAGTTCGAACCTAAGTGGTAAATTCACATTTTAAATCAATTTAGGCGTCGCCTTTCTATGGTATAGGGAATATCGTGGAGGCGCAGCACGGATCTCTCATTAATAATATAATAATAATAATATTCGTGGACAAATTCACACAGCGCCATCTAGCCTCAAACTAAGCAAAGCTTGTGCTATGGGTGCTAGATAACTGATATACCACTTAAATACTTTAAATACATACTTATTATACATAGAACACCCAGACCCGTAACAGAAATTAAAATTCATCATTTCAATTTCTGCCCGGCCGGGAATCGAACCCGGGACCTCTTGCGTGGCAGACCGGCATGTTGACCATAATGACCATTGAACCGGTATTGGTTGGGTTTGATCTGGTATTGCTTGGTTTCGATTACCAAATATCAGGCAGACGCGAGATACACACGTCTAATGATACACGTGTGTTAGTTGACGATACAAATGGTGTACCCTTGTCCTTCGGGGCCGGGGTTAAAAACATGAGTGGTCGCGTTGTAGCCAGCCAGTTCGATAGTTATTAACTAGCAATTTGAAGGAGAAACCTTTACAAGAATAAGGAAGTGCGTAGAGACTGCTTTTTTAAAGTCGAAAGGCTCTAAAAAGTCCATGAGCCATTACACCTAGGCACGAATCTTGATGATAGAAAACAGACCTAGCTTTATAAACCCCTAGAATACTGGCAATCATATTGGCGTTAATGTGTCGGTTGTGTTCTCGCGAACGAGAGCCCGGGGCAATGCTGTCGGGTCTGTGTGAGTGTTGGGCGCTAGATCAGTTAAAAAAAGCGCTAGATAAGAAACAAGTGTGATTTAAAAAAGCGCTAGATTTTTGCAATTAGAAGTTAAAAGTTACGTTCCACAACCACACCCAGTGTTTGACTGACAGAAAAATTGATAGTTGGCTTTTACTAGAGCGGCACAAACAGGAGCTCTACAGGTTTTATATTACGTACCTATTTCATATTCACCTTAAGGCTTTTGAAACAAAATTTGATGTATTTCGGTATATTTTAGGTATTTACCAACTTTTTCGATAAAGCGCTAGATTTGCCTCTAGAAGTCAAATGTTAAAAATGGGAGTTGATTATCCTGAAATTCCGCTAGAGCTGGCGCCGAAAGCGCTAAAATGACTGGCCCGGATTCCGCCTTGACCATGATCCAGTATTTGGCAGATCAAGTAAAAAAAATCATCATCTTAGCGTTAATGTCCCGGTTGTGCTCTCGAGGACGAGGGCCCGGGGTCCGCTTTGACCATGATCCAGGATTTTGTGATCAGGTAATTACAGTGGAGCGACTACCATCTGACCTCAGTGACCCTGCTACCAGGGGAACCTGACCAGATTGGATCTTGGTTACAAATTGCAGGCCTGAATTTGCAGGTTTCACCTCGTTTTTTCCCTCACCGTAAGAGCATCGGTTAGAATTCAACTAATGTACATAACTCAGAAAAGAGTCATTGGTACAGTCGAGTTCATTAATCAAACATATGTACATCTGCTCAGATATATAAGTACTCTTCCATGTACATTTATATTTGAAGCCTTGGTAATGCTCACATATTAATGAACTCGACTGTACATGGTCGCAGCGGGATTCGAATCCGGTACCTCTCGCCTACTAGTCGAATAGTCAACCGCCCGGCCACCGACGCTCTTACCGACAATCAAGTAATTACAGGCAATTGCAATCTGACATCCCCGTGACCTAAAATGCCAAAGAAACTCCTAATACTTACATTTTTTCTCCAAAATGTCTTCGCGCCCGTCTTTCTCCCCGTCAAAATTAAAATTGCTCTAATTGATAAAATGTATCTAAATGATTTACATTTCTGTGCCGAAACTGACTGAATGTGTGAACTGTAAATCTTATTGTACCACCTATATTGTTAATGTATCTACTGCATTTAAATCACATAAATGATTCTAATTCTAATTCACGCAACTCAAGAAACATATTCGCCAAAATCGATGGCCAAAATGGCATAGGAGCGCGCCCACGCGTTTCGCGCGGGTAACCGTTAGTACCATCGAGCGTAACTAGATAGCGCTGTGTGTATTTTAGAACGCGCTAGCGGACGTTCTCTCACCAAAATACAAGGGCAGTAGAGTACTTGCGTACGACAAAATCGGTTCAGTAGTTTTTAGTATTTTTTGATTGTGCCCCATTGGCAGCCGCTGATGTGATGGTACTCTTAAGTTTGATTATGATAAGTATTACTTAACTTAGTAAAAAAATTATATTTTCTATTGGTGGTTGACGTGGTCGTATTTGTACTGAATATTGTAGTGTAGTTAACTTAAAGTGATAATATACAGTATTTTTAAAATTGTTAAACATCACAAATAGACCAAATAGTGTCTTATATTCTCTTATTTCTTAGGTATAAAGTAAAATAATAAAAAATGCAATGAGTTACGTACTACGTACGTGTGTATAAATGTTTAATCGTATATTGATTATTCGTTTATAAGTAATTTCTTAAGTAATCCAAATTATTTCAAGATGTGTACCTAATTAATAATAATGAGATTGGATAAGGATTTTAGGTATAAATTAAACCTAATTATATTAGGTAAAATTATTTCGACAAAGTTAAGGTATCCTTGAAATCTGCATATTATAATTTAGTATTCTTCAGGTATTGTAATTTATTGAACCGTTGTCAGACAACGGTTAAAAGAATTCAGGATCCAACTCGTATGAATTTTCTACGGGCGGAGGATGAAAAGGTGGTAGAAATATTGGGTTAGGGGCGTAATTTGGTTATTGTTCTATTCTAAAACAGAGACCATAATTGCATGCACCGATATCCATTTTGGACAATGAAAATGAAAATGAAAAAGTATTTATTGAATTAGGATTACGTTAATTAATCTCTTTTCAAAAGTCAAAAATCTAACGGAAACCAAATTGAAGTTAAGCGAGCTCATCCAGGTAGGGGACATACAATACCCCTAGGCGTAGGAAGGGGGGGGGAGGGACGTGCCTACCCCAGAATGGTCTGGTGCCCACCCCAGGTTGGGGTACTCACTGGCTGTACATTGGCGATTGACTCGGCTTCATCGGCCACTTCAGGGGCCAGCCCCCCCTGGAAAATAGCCCAAGATACGCCAATGACAATACCAAATATTACAATCCTTTAAAGAAAGATCGATAGACTCTTTAATAAAAAGAGAAGTAAACTGCAATTTACAACGTTTAAGTACCTAATCTGGATATATTCTGATAATTATTTCTGTAAAACAAACATTGTAAATTTTTAAAGTTTACTTATTACTGTGTTATCTCTTTCTCCTCTATACTGGTCAGGGATATTAGCAGGGGCGCTTGTGTCCTTGTTTTGTAATCCTTGTAAAAATGCACCAGACCCATGGTACGTACGTACGTAGGTAGGTGTCCTAGGTGTGGCACCTTTTTTAATTGTGTCAACGATAAAATAGGTCATAGTTCGTTAATTTTTTTATTATTAAGTATTTATATTTTTCCAGTACAAAACTGAGGGACGCGGCCGGCACTGTCTGTGACGTCAAATAGATCTTCGAGCGAATAGGAGTCTGGGCAGGCCGGGTAGACGAGCCAATGCGGCGGTGCTCCACACTCGCAGGCGCTTTTTAAATTGCTTATAGATACACCTGATGGAAAGCGGCCACAGTCGTCCTGTAGCCGTATTCACAATGATTCGAAACCGTTTCCGAACGATTCGACACGAAATTCTTGAGCGGCGAATCCGTGTCGATCGATTCGAAAACTGTTATTCAGAATCCCGATAGATTCCACGGTAACTCTACTCTCTATAACATATGAAAATTTCATCACAATTGACTGAAACTATATTTTCCTAAGAACTTTTGCGGAAAAAGGACCCCCTTTGTCGATTCCGTAGCCGATTCCGATTTCCGAGCCATTGTGAATACGGTTACAGGACATCTGCACTGAAACCTAAGGGAAGCGGATGCGGTGCCGTCCTTTGAGGTATGTGTAGACATGTCTTTTGAAGAATCCCAAAGTTCTATATAGAGCAAATGAAAGACTTCAGGGAGCTCTTGCTTTTACTGAAACTGTCCCCCCGTCCCTCTTCCGTTGTCAAAGTCGTCGTATTTAGTTACAGATAATAATTTAACACATCCGCTCCACGAAACTCTGTTCTCTTACTCGTCCGGTCATAACGCGATCCGCCGCCGCTGTAAGCGTCAATTATAACACGACGCCATGTTGCCACCACCAAGTAGGTACTTTATAGGGCACGCTTTTCATGGCATTGATACAAGAAATTTTCTTTAGGTGTTATTTGTCGACATGATATTTTTAACACACTTTATTATTATTATCGCCTTGGGAGATTAGGGACACAGCATAAACCCTTTGTTCTAACATATTTATCACCGGTGTCGCTCACTGGGAGCGTATCCACTGCATGGGTACGGCTGGGAAAAATCCACATGCAATCCCATTCGTTCCTAGTAACGTTCCCACCGATGATAACATGGAATAAAAATTCCCATTGGTTTCATAGTCTGAATTGTGATGCCAGATTGCAAATTTTTCAAATTCAAATTCAAGTCCTTTTATTGTGACTTCTACACTAGGTAACTAAACTTTAGGCGTCGCCTAAGTTGATATCAGATATTCTAAACAAGTCTCATAAGTAAAACTCATAACTTTTATAGTCTTTTAAAGTTTAGCATTTAAATGATTATGCACCTAACAGTCACCATCGCAAAATGTATATCTTATTTGATCATTATCAATGTCCACATTTGGACTAGAACCTGGAGCCAGAAGTGGATAAGCCTAGCTCCTTACAGTGGGAAGATTGCAATGATAAAATATTTACGCAGCAGAAAACTGATGTAATTCCCGAAAGCCATGGGCAATCGTCTGTCTCCACAGAGCAAAAATAAATTTCATGAAGGTAGCTAACTTTCCAATCTTTTATGCTGTCTCTCTCTGTGCATAGATATATTGAGTAGTGCTAACTATGTAAATATATGCAGCCGAAGTCAATTACAAAAACGAAATAGTTGCGAAAATCAAAAAATACCAATAATAGTAGGTTATGAATAAACTTTTTAAAGACGCGAGCAAACAAAATATTCCTCACAAAAGCGGACACTATAAAACACCTCTGACACATCGTGCTGCCTAATGACTCTTCATTAACTATTCAGAAAGCATCGTTATACTGTATGTCATAAGGAGAGTAACGTTTACGGAAAATTCAGTGGGCGGAGCACGCCCTGGCAGCCAATCAGAGCCCCGTATGTTATATAACGGTTACGAGTTAGCCAATAGGAGCAGCCGTGAAAAGCTGAGGCGATTTTCAATGTGAGGTAATGTCGACTTGGCTGTTTGGATAGTTGTACGCTTGCCTTGCGTATTGTTTGGTGTGAAAATTGCGAGTTTCAATTCTTTCGTTTGAATTTGTAAATTTGTATTTAGAAGATAATCAATGACAACTTATCGAAATAAAATATTTCTTAACTTTATATTAGCTGTGCACCTAATGTAAATTAAACTATACAAAAACTTACCTATTTATGAAGAACTTTCAAAATAAATCACGTAGAAATCTAATAGATTTAAACATAAAAATAGTACAATTAATTACTATGGCATACCATATGTAATTAATTACTGCACACAGTATGCTGTCATAATTAATATCTTTGCTTACCTTTAGAACAAAAATTATATACGTACATGTCAACCCAATTTATCTGCAAAAACAACTGCCGACAAAAAATAATTTCAGAAAAAATTAAAAACTCCTTGCTTACAAAGAGAATGTTTAGTCGAAAAACAATAAGCGAAAACTAAAAACAAACAGTCGCTTTAAAACAAAACTGCCAGTGTGTATCATAAAAAATTCGTAGACAAGGTAGATAAAAAAGGAAAAAAGTACGTGCACGCCAAGATTCAAGACATCCAGCAAAAGAAGCTATGGAGCAGAGCAACCATATCTACGACATGGAGGCAATGTCGTGCACGGCTCAGCACAGCGGGGCCATTGCTGCGCTGCGTCTTCTAAGGAGTTACAACCATTTTCTGGTGCCGCCTGGTAAGTTTAACTAAGTCTCTGTTTCAATATACTACGGTAAAATGAGGCCGCTAGTTTTTTTTTTTTTTTAATCTGGTTGCCGCGAAAGATCTTCTCTGCGAAGCCACCACATTTCGATGCACGTTATGGCGAAATACCTTCGCTCCTAGATTTATGCTAGAATTATCACTCCGAAGCCTATGTTTCGATGCACGGCGAAAGACAGCACATCACTTCATGGGAGCTTCACTTTGCTAGTTAAGTTAGCTATTAATTGTTTTTCTCGATTTCTGTATCTATAGTTTTCGTCGCTGGTACCTCGTAATCTATTCCGTTTCATCTACTTCTTCATCCGTCGACTCATGTATGCTCCGGTTAGCCTTTACAACTAGCCAGCCCAGCCATACTTTGTTCTTTATTGCCCTATTCGAAGCCGATTTCTTTTCGTGGCGACCGGCGGCGGCGCGGCGCTCATAATATCTAATCACAACCTTAGTACAATCGTATCATCATCACAGCCCATCAACAGTCCACTGCAGGACTGAGGACCTCTCCCACGAAAGGGGAGGTTATTGCCATAATCTCCACGCTTGGCAGGCGGGTTGGAGATCGCAGTGTTGTAAATATAACAATGGAAAACGCTGCTGCCCATTTTCCAGCCTACAGAGACTCTAGATCTTTGGTCTTGAAAACATTAGTCGCCTTGTACGACACCCACGAGTATAAGGAGTTGGTGCTATTCTACTCTGCCGGACACCACACAATCGTATCCCAATACCTAAAAGGTCTATCGCAATTGTCTTTTGCTGTAAAGTGAATCGAAATGTGGTGGCTTCATATACACAATAGTCGTATATACAATAGTCTACCAGCGAGTATTAAGGACTGCCCGTATAATAAATTTAAAAGTACCTTAACAGGGTGGCTTCTAGACAAATGCTTTTACTCTATAAAGGAAATGTTAAATCAGTGAAGCTTTAGTACCGACTTAAAAATGAAACTGTGTATATATTTGCATGCCATTGTTGGCTGAACATATGGTACGTGAATGTAAAAACTATCTAATTGTATAACTATGTTCTTGCAAATAAAAATTCTGATTCTGATTCTGATTCACAGTGAAAATCTTTTGAGATAGAGTCCATCGAAATATGATGGCTTCGCGGTAAAGATGTTTTGCGTTTACGTGCTTTGATAATTAGAGGCTCCGCAGTGAAGGTTTTCGCGGTAACGTGCTTCGGAAAGGGGTGCGCAGTGAAGTCCTATAACTTCGTGCTTTTAACAGCCCACGGATTCCGCCGCGGCCACACTGAAATGCTCTCGACAAGACACCCGATCCGCCACGGATTCCAAATTCATATTGATTAGCTTATTGGTCTCCCGGTAAAGAAAATACGTACCTAATGTGTAGTGTGGCATGCCCATATCCTAACCAAGTATCAGGGCTGTTATGGAGCTCCGTAACCGTAACAAAACAATCGGATATCCGAAATAAAACAAGTATCTGTAATCGTAGCCGAATCCGATATAATGTTTCGAATAGTTTCGGAGAAGAGCGGAGTCGATGTTTTTGTTTTCCGACCGAACCTATACATTAGCCGCGCGCTAGAATAAAGTCAAATCATTTATCTGTTTGTATTTTAATTTTACAATTCCTTAAAAATCTTTATATCCATAACCGAAATTATCCGAAACTAACCGATTATCCGAAATAATTTCATGTCCGAAACCGTATAATATTATTGCTATATCCGATTCCGTAATTACCTAATTCCATCCCTACTAAGTACAAATTTAAAAGAAAAGATGGTGAACCGGGCAGGCTAGGTTTATTAAAGTACTCTATTGTGATATAAGCGGCAGAATGCCAAAGATAGAGTGCAAATGCGCTGCTTCGCTGAGGTAAGCAGCCCGCCCTACAATGGTAGTGACCGAATAAATGGTTTCATCATCACAGCCCATAACAGTCCACTACAGGACTTTGGGCCTCTCCCGCAAAAGGGGAGGTTATTGCCATAATCTCCACGCTTGGCAGGCGGGTTGGAGATCGCAGTGTCGCAAACATAACAATGAAAAACGCTGCTGCCCATTTTCCAGTTTATGGAGACTAGATATTTTGCCTCTAAACGTTAGTCGCCTTGTACGACACCCACGAGTGTAAGGGGTTGGTGCTATTCTACTCTACCGGTCACCACACGGCATAAAGCAATAAATGGTTTAGAAGTCGAAAAAATTACTTTAGCCGATCGCCCCGTTCCAGTATATTTTATAGGCGTAGAAACAAATATTTCGATAGGTAGTTATTGTGCAAAGCATTTTACACGAACACTTGTGTATGAAAAAAGAAGCCGCGCGGTGGTCCCGGGGTATTTTTTAATCGCTCGCTTCGATTCGACGGTTTTCAATTTTGATTTTTGGCATGAAAAATATTTTGATGCATGGTGCTGATTTTCCCTATTTTTGAACCGTACTCTTTCGGTGTTAACAGTGGGTTTTAAAAAGTTGTTTTATTTTTCATGCTGAAAATCATAATTGAAACCGAATCGATGCTAGGCGGTTCAAAAAAGAGCCCCAGAATTGCTTAGCGGTACACACTAGCCGTGTGGTGTCCGGCAGAGTAGAATAGCACCAACCCTTTACACTTATGGGTGTCGTACGAGGCGACTAATGTTTTCGAAGCAAAAAATCAAGAGTCTCCGTAGTCGGGAAAATGGGCAGCAGCATTTTCCATTGTTATATTTAAACACTGCGATCTCCAACCCGCCTGCCAAGCGTGGAGATTATGGCAAAAACCTCCCCTTTCGTGGAGACTCTAAGTCCTGAAGTGGACTGTTACGGGCTGTGATGATGACATAAAAACAAGTCCGCCATTACTATAACTGCGATTAGAGATGCTGTCTCCGAAGTACTCGAGCATCTTCCATATGCACCCGACCTTTTTCCTAGCGATTTCTATCTATTTACAAAACCCCGACTGCTATTAATAAACTGTCAAATAATAAAACAAGCTGAATGTTGGAAGATAATGGGTGTATATAGAGCAAATAATGGTTGTATACTTATGTTAAATTTAGATATACAAATGTAACTTGCTCAATGAGTTTTGTATTATGAGTATTGTGATGTCAAAATAAATAATGTCTATGTCTATGTCTAAATGTTAGTTTAATTTAAACTAAAAGCAGTCGGGCCCCCGTTTTGATATAATTAGGTGGACACGGATAGGTACATAATATTTACCTATAGAAATTTAGAATGGAGCATTTTTTATTTTTTTTGTACACTTGTCTAAGGACATTTGGGTTTTTGAAACAAATCTAATCTCTAACTGTCGAAATCCATCCAGCCGTTTGGAAGATACGAGGTTATAAAAAAGATTTACAAACATACATACATACAATATACGCCCGTTCCTTGGCAGTCGGTTAAAAAGTATATGAGAGGACAGATAGTCGAAGATGATGAAACGTAGGCAATTAGAAAGAAAGAAAGAAAGAAAGAAAATACATTTATTACACATAGCACACCACGACACAATAACAGTTACAATTACATACAAAGGACACATTAACATTTAAAATATCTTAATTAAGACAATATGTAGTCTCCCATGACGCTGACATTAGCGTTCGGGAATTGTTAGGTGTTCAGGATTAATTGTTTTAAAGACCTTTCTTAAGATTTGTGTTTCTGCCGGTGAGTAAGGTTGTCAGTTCTCCATGGGGTGGGGATTAGGGGAACCGTGGCTTTGGCAGTGGAGGGACTATTGCCTTTTTGCTGCCAGAGTAACGTGTTATAGAGGTGGCCAACGCATTGGCGATACTCTAGGTGTTACTAATGTCTATAGGCAGTGGTGACCACTTTCAATCAGGTGGCCCGCTTGCCTGTTTGCCTACCGTATGATATATATAAAAAGACTTAATTTAGATCTAGAAAAAATATATTTCAAGTATATTCTACGTCAAACTTAAAAAACCCCAGCTTCTACTCCGGGGGTAAAAATCAACAAATTGACACAACAATTTGTCCACCAAAACGTAACAATCTATAATATAAACATTTAAACACGGATGCGCCGCTCGAAACTAGCAGGGGTTGTGTAATTGCACTTAATTTGGTCGACACCAACCCCTTTGACCCCGCGATGAACTGTCGATATTGGAAACAGGTGTTTTTAAATCCTCCAGGGTGGTCCGCTTAAAAAATTACAATAAAATGTTACAAAATACTTTTATTATTTAAACGAATAAAAAGTACCTATTTATCTAGGTCAAAACATATAGTATAAAGTATAATGAGTATAAAGTATTCATTTCTGTATTTATCTATATTTCGTAATTCTCACATATATTTTTTTTATACCGCTAAGGTGGCAAACAAGCTTGCGGCCTGCCTGATGGTAAGCAGTCACCGCAGCCTATGGCCGTTTGCAATACCAGGGGCATCACCCACGCTTTGCCGACCCTGTAAAAACCTTTTAACCCCTTTCTTGAAGAACTCCATGGATTTAGATGCGGTTTCCTTTCATTGAAAGTCAGTTTATTCTAGATGATTATTAGCTTCGTTTCGTTAAAGGCGGGACATATTGGAGTATATGTAAACTTGGTCGAAGGTATTCAGACGTTTGTCTATGGGCTAAGTTATCTACTGACTATTAACAACTATTTGTACAAATTAAAGAAGTAATATTGTCTGTAATGTCACGGTTGTGCTCTCGCGCACGAGATCCCAAACCCGGGGTCCGCCTTGACCGTGATCCAAGATTTGACAGAAAATTGCAGTGGAGCTACTGCCATCTCACCTCCGTGACCGTGCAACCAGGGGAACCTGACCAGATTGGATCATGGTCACACATTCAGTTGCCTAAATATGCAGGTTTCATCACGATGTTTTCCCTCACCGTAATAGCATCGGCTAGCATTCAATAATGTACATAACTCAGAAAATCGTCATTGGTTCATGGCTGCAGTGGGATTCAGAACCAGTACCTCTCGAGTCGAATACAGTAACCACTCGGCCACCGACGCTCCCAATTTTTCGTACAGATGTCGGTATGTATGTATGTATGTATGTAATCTCTTTATTGCATCAATTTATAACATTAAAGGAAATAAAAATACAGTACAGCAAAGGCGAGCTTATACCACAACGGGATTTCTTCCAGCTAACCTTTGATAAGCCGAGAAGACCTTTGATGAGCGGTGAAGGCAATCAAGAGTATAAACAATTAACTACAAAGAATATAACCCCATATATACATATGAGGATGTAAATATAGGCAGACTATGTACTAATCATATACTAATATCAGTACATAAATGAATAATTACTAATATACATAAATATTCATAATATAATAAATAAACCTATATAATATGACAACAGATATATAAATAAATAAAGCTCATTCATCAAGTTTTAAGAAAAAAATTATTCACAAGGTCCTTGAAGGAGCCAGGTGTGCGGGCGAGTTGAATATCTTCAGGTAGCGCGTTCCACAAGCGATCCGCATAAACCTTGAACGATCTCCCGTAACTAGCCGAATTAAACGACGGAATATCCAGAATATTATGTAGGTCGTAAAGCGTCATCTCTGTCGCACGATTGTGAGTAATTACGAAGCCGAAACTAACCGATGTCTATGTATGTATGTTCTGTATGGCCGATACCTGTTACTACATAATTATCTGTAGCATCATCATCATCATCATTGGCCCAAGCAGCGGATATTCGGGCCTTGACGTCGCCATCGATGTCCCTGGTTGAGCTAAGTACAGATCCCAGGTATCTGGCCTGATCTGTGCACTTGACTTCATGTTCGCCTATGCGCACAGATAGGGGATCTGCACTATTGCAGGCCATGTACTCTGTCTTCGCCACATTAATCTTCAGACCGCCGTTCTCAAGTGACTCCTTCCACTTTTTTACACGTTGGACTAGTCGCCCCTTATCGGAGTCTATCAGCGCGATATCGTCAGCTTACATGAGCAGCCACGGAGGCACCTCATGGTAGTTTCGTATGCTGTCTGACAGTACGTCGAATGTCACGTTGAATAGAAGTAGGCTGAGTACAGAGCCCTGATGTACCCTAACGGTAATAGGGAACTGGTTCGTGACACCAACAGCTAGGGTTGCCAACCCTACTATATAATATAGTATCCTACTATATTAGGATTAGGATATTAGGAGTCTACCTGCTATAAATTAAAAATTAAAATTTAGTTTGCAAAACTACTATATTTAATTAGCACAACATTACCACTTTCCGCAAAACAGAACGCGTCCATAAGATCCTCAAAAGAAAAATTTTCCTGATGCAAATCGAATATTTCAGAACGATCTTGAGTCTTAACATTTATATGACATGACGTCAAACTCAAGTAAAATAAAACAAAACAGCTATGAAGCTCAATGTAGCAGAAAATATACAATTAAGAAATAATATAGGTACGTACATTTTATTTAAAAAACCTACTATATATTTTTTTGTTAGTTCCCTACCTACTATATTTTTATGGCTTCTAAACCCGAAAGTACTATATTTGGTCTAAAAAAAGTTGGCAACCCTACCAACAGCAGTCCTCACTATTGAATCAGAACCATACATCGTCGTCAATATAGTTCCTAAAAGTAGTTCTAAACTACTGAACCGATTATAATGAAATAAAGCTAAGAATCTATTAAACTGGCATCGAAATCGGTCCATACTTTCGGGAGCAACGATGTCACAGAAACCAACGTCAAA
Source organism: Blastobasis lacticolella (assembly GCA_905147135.1). Classification (NCBI taxonomy): domain Eukaryota; kingdom Metazoa; phylum Arthropoda; class Insecta; order Lepidoptera; family Blastobasidae; genus Blastobasis; species Blastobasis lacticolella. Next base: position 6,417,286 of record LR990066.1, read on the forward strand.
CTTAATAATCAAGATTAATATTATTTCAAAATTTAATATAACATTAATTATATATTTAAAATGTGCTTAGACTATTTACGCAGCGCCATCTAGCCCCAAAGTAAGCAAAGATTGTGTTATGGGTGCCAGAAAACTGATAAACTCCTTTTTAATACATACTTATTATACATAGGTATAACACTCAGCCATGTAGCCCAACATCTGTAAGCGTAGCATACCGTAGCACAACGTAGCAAGCCTACAGCAACGGCGTAGCTTAACCATAGAATTTTATCCGTGACACAGGTCTGGCTGGACTAGCTGTGGTGCCACAAAGATAAGCCTGTCTGGAACTGCGGAGAATATTCCGAGGAACTGTTTAGGCGCCACCGTCGCTTGTCCGCCACCGTACCCTCCGGATAGATTTCATCCACAGCTTCTACTTTCCTGGCATCCAATTTACGAGCATCACGAGCCTTTTTATCGCGCGTGCAAGATGTGAAATGATCCTAACCAAGTCTTTCTTTGCAATATAACTTGGGGTTCTAAAGGCAGACATTTGCCTTTTCAAGAACCCCAACTTTGGGACCCCAAATTATATTGCAGGTACCTCGAAGGTCGGTACCGAATCCGCTCTTCTTAAGTTGCCGATATCTTGGACGACGATGGGCTCTTTGTATCAGGTGGAAAGTCTGATCATGTGCGTCTAGGCAATAAAAAAGCGGACGCGGTTAAGACTTCCATTGGACGTTTGTCATGTTAATAAATGGCACAACATCTAGAGTGGGCGGGAAACGAGAAATTGTGAATATTGTACGAAGGAGCCGATTTCGAATTTTTTTTCTATTCCTATTCTAATAGGCATCTACATTATTCCCGGGTATAATAGTACTTTTTGTCCCGGATAAGTAACAAGATCCTGCGGGATCATGGATTTACAGAATGTCAAGTCAAATCAATCAAACCAAATCAAATATGTTTATTGTGACACACAGGTTATACATTAAATGCAGGTCTTATAAATAGAGACTAGAGCGCTCAAACTGCACAGTATGAAAGGAGTGGGGGACCGCCAGTAATTTCTTTTTTATATTAGACTAGCCAGGCAATTGACCACCATCTCACATCTTGGTAAGTGACGATGCGAACGAAGATTGAGCATGCCTATCTTGGAACAGCCTATTCACTTTAATCTTGAAGGCGTCCAGCTTATAATGATCAGGGAACACACTCGCAGGCAACGCGTTCCATTCTTTAACCGTAAGGTTTAACCAAAGCGGCTCGTACTGGAAGAGCCACGACACAAGGATGAAGCGTTAGCGTACCTAATAAGCAGATACTGTCACAGTGACCTGTCCTTCACCTATTCCAATGTGTGAATCGATGAATGTAGAAAGCCTTACATACAAGCTTCAGCAGTTGAAATAATAAATGGCTTAATTCAATTTTAGTTGATTGTATTGTGGAGGCCTACTCCTACGGAAATACGCAATAGCATTACGCATGACATTATGTATTTTTAATTCCTTTTTTCGTTTTTTTTTGACGTGGCGTGTTTTCGATTGATTTTTTGGATTGTATTGAGCTCAAACTCCAACTTAAAATAAGTTCAACATAAACCTATTAGATAAATATGTCGCAGTATGACTAAACACTCTATGAAATAATACTCTTTTAAATAGTATTGTGTTTCTGCCGGTAAGTAAGGTTTCCAGTGCTCTATGGGGTGGGGATTTAGGGAACAGTGGCTTTGGCAGTGGAGTGGCAGGCATTTGCCTTTTTGCTGCCAGAGAAACGTGTTATAGAGGTGGGCAACGCATTAGCGATACTCTTGGTGTTGCTAATGTCTATAAGCAGTGGTGACCACTTTCCATCAGGTGGCCCAAACGCCAGGATGCAAAAACCATCTAATATGACACTAGAGAACCTGTAATCGTGTATAATGTGACACAAAATGTGTAGCTACTATAATTAATCACGAAACCGTGTCTGCTCCTGCGTTCGCGTCCAAGGCTGAAGGCAAAAATGAATGTCATGGCATTTATGTCCGCGTGCGTGTTAATTAGTTCATCAAATCAGCCGAAAGACGTCCACTGCTGGGCATAAGCCTCCCCCAGAGATCTCCACAAAGTCCGGTACTCTGCCTTCCGCATCCAGCTGGTACCTGCGATCTTTACCGTCGTTTATTGTTGGTCCACCTTGTAGGAGGCCTACCCAAGCTGCGTCTTCCGGTACGTGGTCGCCACTCTAGAACTTTACTGCCCCATCGGCCATCTGCTATGTGCCCTGCCCACAGCCACTTTAGCCTGGCAATCCTTAGGGCAATGTCGGTAACTTTGGTTCGTTTGCGGATCTTCTCATTTCTGATTCGATCGCGTAACGAGATTCCGACAAAAACAAAATACTTCGTACAAAAAACGTAAACGTCATAATTAAATGTGTTTAAGAATTTTGTGCAACCCAGGCTTAGTATTGACTCACGGGCTTAGCCCCCGTTCCATTCCCATGTAACTTCTAAGCTGCCTAGACAGTCCTGCAACCTATATTTTTTTGTATGTTATACGGCAGACAAACAGGCAAGCGGACCACGATGGAAAGTGGTCACCGCCACCTATGGACATCAGCAACACCAGGGGAGTTACCAATGCGTTGCCGGCCTCTGAAGCGACCTCTCATATACCTCTTGAACAATCTCATGTCATAGTCCAAAGGAAACACTGTAGCTGGAAGCTCATTCCACATCCGAATCGTACGAGCGAAAAACGTTCTCTGATGAGTACCCAGCCCGCGGTGGGTGGTGCGATGGCGGAATTGTGTGTGGGCACCAGTAGCCGTATTCACAATGATTCGAAACCGTTTCCGAACGATTCGACACGATATTCGTGAGCAGCGAATCTGTGTCGATCGATTCGAAAACTGTTATTCAGAATCCCGATAGATTCCACGGAAACTGTACTCTCTATAACATATGAAAATTTCATCAAAATAAACTGAAACCACCTTTTCCTAAGATCTTTTGCGGGGTCCTTTGTCGATTCCGTATCCGAATCCGATTTCCGAGCCATTGTGAATACGGCTACAGATCGAAAAGTTCCTCAGAACACCTCCATTGTAGAGCCGATAGAACACACACAGGGAGCCAAAGTTCCTTCGGCTAACCTAACCCTGCAACCTAACAGTGTACATGTGTACAAAGCAAACCTGTTTTACCAACACAGTGATTTCCACCGCCACCCTCTAGCGAGGAGCACGTGCTGCTTCCCACGAAGCAGGTGGCCAGGGAGCCAATTATTAGCGCATTTGCGCGATTCATCGTGTATAGATTACACAGAAATTAAGTAAATGTGTTGTTGAAAGTATAAATCGACATGTTTGGAACTTTACTCTGTATTAGAAAGAAATAAACAAGAAAGAACACATTTATTGCACGTAGACAACACGACACTATAATTAGGTACAACAAGGAAAAACAAAGAACTATAAATAAAATAATAAATAAAGTTATAATATTATAATTATAGTCATTGTGCACGTCTTATCTGCGTTTAGTTTTCACATATCTCTTTTGTAGGCCTGCTGGAAGAGATTTCTTTTAGAGATAAGTAGTGCCTGTTGTGTCATAAGTAATCTGTACTCTCTGTATTTGTTATATTGCGTACAATAAACTGTTAAAATAATAATAATAAATGTACCAACCTACAGTTTACCTATTCCTAGTGGCATTGTTTAAACTCCGTGTCGTGTGTGTGTGTGTGCGTGTGTATTATATTGAATAATAACCCTACCCTAACAAAAAACCCTAAAAACCTACCTACCAAGAGATAAAAAATTTGACCCAAGTCCCCAGAATTTGGAAAGTTGCCCAGAAGGATCCCTAAGAAAAGGCCATCCTTCTGGTCATTCGTAATTTCGACCAGACCCGTAGATAATTCCCTATGTAAGAAATGTGCGGCTAGAGCGTGTCCTAATAGCACCGGGTTCCCACTGCGGCCATGTACCAATGACTCTTTTCTGAGTTATGTACATCAGTTGAATTCTTATCGATGCTCTTACGATGAGGGAAAACATCGTGATAAAACCTGCACATTCAGGAGACTGAATGCGTAACCATGATCCAATCTCGTCAGGTTCCCTTGCTAGCAGGGTCACGGTGGTCAGATGGCAGTCGCTCCACTGTAATTATCTGATCTGGCAAATATTATTTTTTATATAATTGGACCAGCCAGGTAGTTGACCGCCACCTCACCTGATGGTAAGTAAAGATGCGGCCGATGATGGAGCATGCCTGTCTAGGAACAGGCTATTCACTCTGGCCTTGAATGTATATTATAAATATATAGAATATAGATTATAATGATCAGGGAACACACTCGCGGGAACATAATTCTCGATTATGGTCAAGGCGGACCCCGGGCCCTCGTGCGCGAGAACATACCCGGGACATTAATGTCAATATGATTATTTTTATTATTATTTAGGTACTTACGCACGTGCGACAGAGACGATGCATGACGAACAAAGCCGAACTGGCTAATGTGTTTTTTTTTGGCGCAGAGGTCCCGGCTTCGATTCCCGGCCAAGCAAAAATTGAAATGATTAATTTTAATTTCTGTTACGGGTCTGGGTGTTACATCTATAATAAGTACATATTTAAAAAGTATGTAGTTTATCAGTAATTGTCTAGCATACATAACACAAGATTTGCTTACTTTGGGGCTAGATGGCGCTTTGTGAATTATCCGAAAATATTTATTTATTTATGTGCATATTTGCCACCGACATTTTATACTTAAAATCATTATAAAAATCACCCAATAACAACAAATAATCTGTACATCAAACAGGGCCGTCGCGAGTCTGAACAAATATTGACCCCCTCTCACAAACAATTAGGCAGCTTGCCCAACCGTTTAGGGGGGTCGCGTGGCCGCGATCGGGCACGCATCGCCCGTGAATTATTAATTTATTGGTGTCCTGCCACCGTGTTATAGGGGTTGGAGTGGCACAGGGACGCATTCGGGCACCCGTCTTGGAACAGCCTATTCACTGAGCATCCAGATTATATTGGTCAAGAAAAACACTCGCAAGCAACGCGTTCCATTCCTTAGCCGTACGCATTATAAAAGTCGAGCTAAAGCGGCTCGTGCGGATAGCTGGAAAGTCCACGACATAAGGATGAAGCGCTCGCCCGGATCGCGTCTCCCGATGGCGGAAAGGGGCCAGCGGAATGACCTTTTAAAATTATGAAGGCGGAGTTTGGCGGAATTGTGGTGGCCCACCAGTGGACAGTTATATGATGATGATTGTGCGTTAATTTTTGTGAGTGTTTTTGTATTAAAGCGTGGCGGAGTCTTCGCGCCTCGGATGTCGGTTAAGTGTTATTGGAATATCAAACTCAAACTGAAACATATTTATTCAATTTAGGGTTTACAAGAAAAACTTATGAACGTCAACAATAATACATAACAAACAAATAGTACAGGTTAGGCAGTAGTTTAGGTATCATCGTCGCTGATATACCTACTAAAAATATTTACAAAATACTGAACGGATTTTAATGAAACAAAGCTAAGAATCTCTATTAAACTGGTTTTCAAATAAAGATAACCGTATCGAATTCGGTCCATCTATTCTGGAGCTACGACGCCACTGACACACAGGTTAACACGTATTTATAACACCCGTCTTTTTGCGTCGGGGTTCAAAATATTTAAATGGAATCATTATCAGCATATTTTTTCATCTCCAATTGCTCGACCTTCGACATCCTCACGTCTCAAGCCGTTGGCTCTCGCGTCCGAATTGGCGATGTCAATCCATCGCTTCTTGGGTCTCCCACCGGGCCTCTAATTTATAACACTCGTATTTTTGCGTGGAGGTTAAAAATATTTAAATGGATTAGTATCAATTATCGGATTATTTATTCGTATGGCATTAATAGCCGAATCGCTAATTATAACCTCGATAATTCATGAATGCTATAACTACAACTACAAGACCACTACAATTATCGGATAATCGTGTTTCACTGAAGGGCACACTGAAAGCCATGGCTTATGCTAAGTGTGACCCCGTTGTATGTCTTCTAATGGCACGGGTAACGATACAACACTTTACTATACCGTCGTTACTATTGTCATTGTTGTTTATGATTATTTACTTTTCTTTATATAAATGTATCCGATGTACCATGTGATTTAGTGTAAGTAATAAATGTTATTTTTTATTATTTTAATTAATCACTCTAGTCCCTGAGTCCGCCCCTGCCCCAACCACAGTGTTGCACCTGTCCTGTCGCGTAGTCCCGTCAATAATTCAAACAAAGAAGTGCTCTAATGGTGCAGTAACTGCCGAATCACGCCGCCCGCCTCGCGTGCGGGGTTCGAATGCATAACCTGTGTTGGCACAATGTTTTACGTTAGTTTACTTAACCAACTAACTTGGCAACTGTTTATTTACTTCAATTTAAGTTCAATAATAAATTGATACGTAAACAAAATAAAAATAAACACCAAAAGTAGCTGTCTAAAGCAGACTTTCGTCAAAGCGTTCACTAAAATTTAAGTAGGTACAGTCTTCGACACAAATAAGAGAGCAACATTTTTGGAATACAATTGTTTGCGTCGTTGAATAACAGAAGACTGCGAGCTCGGAATTTAGTATAAGTACAGAGCGCGCGCGAGTTCGTGTCCATCGGCACAATCGTAAATAAATCGAGTAGCGTTAGCATTCAATTATTGAAGGCTCGGTACATCGCCATCTCGCTCGGTTGCGAATTAAAACGTCGAACCCGATGGACATGAACTCGCGGGCGCACAGTAGGAATCAAGCCTGAGGCTGCTACAATCTAACCTGGTTTAATGAGGTCTCTCTCACTGATTGCAGACATGCACAGCATGGTAGCGCCACTGCTGGGCCCGCTGCCGCCACAGCCGGCCTGCCTGCCGCCGTACTGCCAGCACTTGCCGGTCCGGCCACCCAATAGTGAGTCGAAATAAAATCATCTTGGTGTTAGGCGCTGTCCTAAGTAGCAACGGACGTGTGACGGGTGGTTTTGAAGTCTCCTATTGGTCAGGCAATGTCCGTCGTACGACCGTTGCCAATTAGGACAGCGCCTTAATGTCCAGGCATTCGAGGGCGGATTCCGTATTTGATCATGATTCAGGATTTTAGGTAAGTAGGTACAATCGAGCGATTGCTATCTGATCTCCGTGACCCTGTTGACAGAGAAACCTGACCAGACTGGATGTATCATGGTTACACATCCAGTCGTCTGAATGTGCAGATTTCATCACGATTGTAAGTAACTCGCTGTAAGAGCGTCGGTTAGTGGTTACGTAACTCAGAAAAGAGTCCTTGCCTTAATGGCGTACATGACGGCCCCATCATCGTCAGGCTACTGATGCTCGAAACGCAAACATTTAAGGGTGCAATTTTTTTAAGCTACTCAGTGTCAAACGAGCAAACACCTGATGGTAGATGGTAACTGTCGCTCATAACATCTACAATTCATACATTTAGGTTGCAGAAAGGTTAAAAAATGCAGAGAAAGGTGCATTGTCACTGTAAGGACTAAGATTAAATGCCTTATGCCAGTAATTGCGCTACATTCAAATCGGAATACAACAATGGCTTGGCCGCAGAAATAGATAAGGCGGTTAGGACAAACTTTCCATACAAAAGAGCGTCTAACACATATGACTGGCCGTCCGCAGATGTGTTAAGCGCTAGGTCTCCGCGTTCCACCTGAATAAGTATTATAAAAGAGAAACCCTTACTCCCAGTGTACGACGCAACCCCCCCACCCTGCGACGACCAGCGCCGTCGCGGCGAGAAGCGGCCCATCCCCGCGGAGCTGAAGGACGATAAGTACTTCGAGCGCCGCCGGAGGAACAACCAGGCGGCCAAGAAGAGTCGGGACGCGAGGAGGATTAGGGAGGACCAGGTAAGGAGTTATCCCGTTTTGTCGTGGAGCCATTAGTTTATTCGCAGTGTGGGTAGGCCTCGCACAAGGTGGACCGACGACCTGGTATGGATCGCAGGTACCAGCTGGATGCGGAAGGCACAGGACCGGCCTTTGTGGAGATCTCTGGGGGAAGCCTATGCCCAGCAGTGGACGTCTTCTGGCTGATATGATTCTGACTAGTTTATTCCCCATCCCCCCTTAGCTGAAGGGCGATAAGTACTTCGAGCGCCGCCGGAGGAATAACCAGGCGGCCAAGAAGAGTCGAGACGCCATGAGGGTTAGGGAGGACCAGGTTAGGACTTTCCCCATTTTGTCGTGTACCCACTAGTTTCACCCTCATCTCCTAGAGCTGAAGAACGATGAGTACTTCAAGCGCCGCCGGAGAACAACCAGGCGGCCAATAAGAGTCGGGACGCGAGGAGGGTTAGGGAGGTCCAGGTGAGGACTTTCCCCGTTTTGTCGTGGAGCCAATAGTTTGTCCAACCGGTGGGTATTTATCACCCACTTATTGATCATCATTGACTTCTTCTCGCATCCGACTCAGCAATGTCAACCTATCGCTTCTTTGGTCGTCAGGCACCTATTTCCCACGTATCCCTGAGCTACATGTCCAACACGTCGCTAAACCAGGCTCTCCTCGATCTTATTTGCGATATCCCTCACGCCAAGGTTGCCACTACTACTACTCGTTACGTACTCGATCTACCGCAGCATTGCATGTAAAATATTATATTATATTAACATCTCTTTCGCCCACAGATAGCTTGGCGCGCCTGCCTCTTGGAGCAAGAGAACGCATCTCTACGCGCGCACGTCGCAGCTTTGAGACGAGAAGCATTAGCTTTGCGCGCGCTGCTCGCCAGCGACGACCGAGGGAAACCTTCGTCCACCACTGACGATTAAGCTGGGAGAGTTCGTCCACCATTTACGATTAGGCTGGAAGCTTTCGTCCACCACTGACGATTAGTTGGGAGACTTCGTCCACCACTGACGATTAGTCTGGGAGCTTTCGTCCACCACTAACGATTAGGTTGGGAGACTTCGTCCACCACTGACGATTAGGTTGGGAGACTTTGTCCACCACTGACGATTAGGCTGGGAGCTTTCGTCCACCACTAACGATTAGGTTGGGAGACTTCGTCCACCACTGACAATTAGGTTAGGAGACTTTGTCCAACACTGACGATTAGGCTGGGAGACTTCGTCCACTAAACTCGAAGTTGAAATTCAAGATGAAAAGTTTAAACAATTCGCCTCCATAAAAAATAACTCCTAGTTTTAGTCTATAAAGTTTAAAATCATTGTAATATTGATAAAAATTATCACATTCAATTCCATTCAAATTCCGCCACTGACGATGAGACTGGGAGAATTCGCACACATCTGACGATTTTATTTTGTACATCGTAAGTATAGTATCGATTGCAACCGACGGTTGGTCGGCTCCAGCCAAATCGGAGCGTCTGTTACTAATTTAAGACAGGCCACACATAAATATGGGCTCTTAAAAAAAATTGGTAAAATACCAACTAACATAATCAACAGCCGTGGATACATTTGTTGAGTATTATGTATATTTAATCCTTTTGTGGTGGTTTGTTTGATATAATCCGATTGGTAGTGACTTGAATGGACCAAATTTATTAAATTAAGTAAGTTGATAATATTCGTTGATTTATAAGTGTAAAGAAAATATAATTAAGATCTAATGAAGTAGGTACCTATGTTATTAATCTCTATCTATAATAGTCATTAATTGTAAATAATCTCTGTTGATCTCACTTTGAATTAAGTAGAGCCCTCCACCCTATCGACCTCTCGGTCATACGGACCGCGTCAGACCTCCTGGGTTTCTAATTTTTAATCATCGCCTCAATTCGAGCGGTTTTCAATTTTGATTTCCGGCATGAAAAATTCGATATTTTGATTCATGATGCTGATTTTCCCTATTTTTTAACCTCTTTCGGTATTGCCAATGTGACTTATAAAATTTTGTATTTTTCGTGACGAAAATCAAAACTGTAAACCGATCGACACGAACGAGCGATTCAAAAATAGAGTCTATTTTTGAATCACGGGTGATGCGCACGCTTACCTACTTGTCGGCGGCTCTTTGGGCGTGCTCACCTCTTGAAACCGACAAATCCAGTTGCCCCTAAGCACTCTATTAGCAGGCTGACGTCACAACACACTTGTTATGTAGAATACATAATCGCACTAGGTATTGGTTTAGTAAAGTACAAAATACTACATGGGGATAAAAAAAAATGTAAGTAGAAAAATTAATTCTGGTTAAAATCTGTAGCCTTTTAATTCGACCGAAATCGTCGATCAAAACTAGAGATGAAACGGATAGTTGTTTGGCCGGATACCGGATATCCGGCCAGCCTCCTAGCCGGATAGCCGGATATCCGGCGGCCGGATATTCACAGGTCATAGTCTCTGAACAAGCTGTAATCGCGGCGTGGGACTTTATACGACTGCATGTGTTTACGTAATTTAAAGTTTTCGTTTAATGTAAATAGTTTTAACGTTGAACTGAACAATTCTTCCGCCCTTATACGGATTGATAGTTTCAAAATACGGGCTTACACATTAGCCCACAGCATCGTAGGGGATAAACGACATCGTATACTACCTCTAAATATAAAGAAATTCATATTTTAATCCATGATAATATTTTTCATATCTATAATATCAATATATATCTTAATTGACTTTCAATTATTACACTAAGTACATTATAATACTAAACAGCACTTGTCAAAACTACACACGACAAAAATGCGTATTTATGCTGATCAGCGGGTCATCCTGTTGGGCAAAGTAATGTCCACACTCGTGGAAGTTACAAAGTCACACCTATGCCCGTGAAAATTTAAGAACGCTCAATGCGATAGTGTGAGCATGTGCTCCGCCGTCCCAATGATCACCTTAGTGCAAGTAGCCCTAAATTTAGCGACGACGACTCGCTGACGCGGACCACACGCCACCTGCTTGACGGCGGACCAACGGGACCTGAAGGACAATATTATTGACGCTGCTACTGCTCAAAATAGAAAGAAATGGAGGAAGCAGACAAGGAGAGCTGACTCCAACTATTAATAATTTTTGCTAACCTACCAAATGAACGATTTGAGTAGAATAGGTGCCGATGCCGACATAATCGATAGTTCTTTGATTAATATTTTATGGTTTTTAAACGTTTTGATACGACTTTATACTCGACTGCTACAGAAGGGCATATATTTTCGATGAACAAAATCACTTTTATGGGCTTTTCCTTAAATCAAATAAACAATCTAAGGGCTTTTCATACATTTTTTACTATCCGGTATCTGGCCGGATATTGACGCATTATCCGGTATCCGGCCGGATAGTAAATTATGGCCGGATACCGGATAGTGGCCGGATATCCGTTACATCTCTAATCAAAACCAATTACGAAATTGCGGTTTCGTAGACAACCTTAAGGGTAAATGTTTATCATAATGCACTTACTTGTGTTGAAAAATAAATCATTTTTACCAAAGACATGTGTTGTATTAATGAAAAAAGTTTTCCCATGCACAGTCAGCTGTAGAGTGACTGAACCCCTTAGCACATATTAAAGGTCAGTTCTCTCTGCAGCCGAATGTACATAACATAAAGTGTAAGGGCATGTTTCATCCATCACCTACTGATGAGTTCCCTATATCTTTATCTGTCAGAATGTGATGGATGCCGATTTCGTTTAGTACTAACAAGAGGTATAAGGTATCACATATCTGTCAAATAAGATATCTGTAACTTATCAGTAGGTTGCGAATCCTAAACGGAAGGCCGTATATTAAATAAAAACTGGTAAATTTTGTAATTGGAGTCGAGTACTGCTATGTAACTTGGAGCGTCGGTGGCCGAGTGGTTACGATAACCGTCTCGTAAGCGAGAGGTATCCGGTTTAAATCCCATTGCGGTCGTGAAACATGATATTTTCTGATACATGTTATGTACATTAGTTGAATACTAACCGATGCTCTTACGGTGATGGAAAACATCGTGATGAAACCTGCACATTCGGGCGACTGTGTGAACATGATAGGTTACCCTAGTAGCAAGATCACGGAGGTCACATGGCAGTCGCTCTACTGGAATTAGCTGATCTGCCAAACACTGGATTATGGTCAAAGGCGGACCCCAGGCCCTCGTGCACGAGACCATAACTAGGACATTAACGCCAACATGATGACTGTTGGTGGCATGAGCGCCACAATAAGTTTATTTAGTATTTTACGTGTATATAGAAGTAAAAAGGGGTCGAAAAATAAAACCACCATAAACTTTGTACAAATCACAATTTTTATTTCATTAATTTATTTACAGATGACGCGCTCACTCGCTGACTTAAAATAACAGTTATAATCATAATAAATTCATGCCTACACATACATACTAACTATAGGAAACAACCTTATCGATTATGGTACAGGAGTCCATGTCACACGGGCAAACATTTGGCGCCATCTAGTGAAAATAACGTCTCAACTTTTCATAGTTCAAGTTGCAGTATGAGAAAATAATATATCGATCGTTATGACTAACGACGATTCATTTATCAGTCTCAAAATTCTCAAATTCACCACCAGGGCGCGCCACTGACTATGTAGCTGTAATAGTATGATGTTGGTTCCGATTGTTTATTTTGTAGTTACCCATGACCAGTATAAGAAGAGCTGGCTTCTCTATGGTAGTACATAGCAGTGTTAGCTTGTTTTATACTAGTTTGGGATAGGTTGGTTGTGCAGCCTCCTGTCCATACATATCACGCAATAGAGTATCCCTATTTTGAGCTAATGAGGGTTTTCACGATTTCCGATGGCGCTAGTGAGTCGTAAGATCTGTTGTCAAAATAATGTAGTGCTATTGGACAGAAACAACTGCGATAAAATAACGAATCAATTTCGGCCAATGACAGGGCTTTATTTTGACAGCAGACCTCACGTCGCAGTAGCGCCATCTCGTGGATTTTGGAAGCGCGAAAACCCTCATTCACGAAGTATCATATTTTTGCCATTGTGTTTCATAATGCGGCCCCTAGACGGCGCCGCTTACCAGTGTGACATTAAAACAAACAGGACAGTAAGACAACGTAAAAACGTTATTATTGCAGTATCGATTTGCGATTCGACAGGGGAACCGTTTTAACCATGTACATAGATTTACTTAGATACAATTATAGAAAAAAAATTACGCACAAGCGCAATTTGTGATCTGGGCATTACAGTTATAAAAAGTTTAGCCGAAATCGATTCAGCGGTTTAGCTGTAAAAAGGTCGTTTGGTTGAGTCTCTTATTAATCCAAAATTAATATTTATTATTATTATTATAATACGCCCAATTCAACTAAAATACTATCAAGTCTTTTGTTTGGGTGTTTCATGGCCTTATTTTCATTTACTGTTTAGTAGGAGAACCTAAGAACTTGCCATACCAATTATTGTTCCCAAACAAACAGTGTCTGATTAATATTATTTATTTATTTATCTTTGATCAACTTTAGCGTTTCAAACACTATTTAAAACTTGTCTTTTTCCGAGTTACTGACCCCAGAAAATAATTTAAAAAATTTGTTCAGGATCACCAAATACCTACAGAACATACATCAAAATGATTAATAGAAGCATCCGTTAAAACATTACATTTACATTTTATTTTAATTAAATAAAATGGGCATTAGAAAAGAAGAATTAATATAAAAAAAACACGACGCGAGAGAGAATTAATACAGGGTTTTCGACATTCGACTACACATCCTATCACATTTTAAAAGACATGTTCCACGTTTGATTTAAAAGTAAGTTCGAGTTCCGGTAGTAGCAGACAAATTTTGCGAAAGCGGGTAGATCGGCGCTCGCAGCTCACCAGTCGTCCCGCGACCATGATGCGTCGTAATATCGGGCTACTCGTAAACAAAGGTATGCGGTAGGAAACCCGGAACATACCGTTAAAATGTGTGATAATAACCTCGATAGTTTAAAACATTCCATCCTATCACATGTGGAATGTGCTGTTCGCTACATTAAAATACCCTTTAGTGAAAAAATAATAATAAATATGCCTCTCACAAATTAGGGCACAATTCAAAACATTTCAATAATCTTACGTCATGTATAATATTATTCAATAGGATATGGTTGCAATCTACATTTTTATTTAACACACGTTTTTCTTACACTGTTTAAACAAAAAATATGTGAAACTAAGCACCAAATTATCTGTAAATGGAGACTTTGTTGCATACAATTTTTTTTTGTATATACGATTTGGATCAGTGTAAAAGACTTGAGTCTTTCAGCCTTGAATTGGAGACTTGAGTAATTTTACATGGCTGAGTCCTGAGTCTTTCGAGTCCTGTAAGTTCTTTGAGCTGTACTGAGTCATACGTTTTATAGTTAGTGTGTTATGTTAACAAAGTATTAAGACACAAAATCACTTTATCTCTCGCGGCAGACTTGTGACTCTTAGTCCAGAGTTCTTTTGAAAAGACTCAGTCATTACTCAAGTCTTCCTTTAAAAGACTACTGGACTCGGACTCGAGTCCTTACAAAGAACTGAGTCTTCAAAGAGAAATCAAGTCCTATCATTATAAGACTTCAGGACTGGAGTCTCTTACAACACAAAAATGGATCCAAATTGCAATGCAACAAGGTTGCATTTTGAATGACTAACTATTTGAGCTACTTTAGCTTTATGCATAATATTACTGGCAACAAGTCATACAATAAAAGGAACGAATGTGTGTAAAAGTGACCTTACTATGACTCTTAGAATATTTCAATGCCAAAACTCCGCAAGATGGCCACTACTGATGTCTAGTGGGTTAGAAACAAATCTCAAAAGTTGTCAATGAGGCATTTCGCGATTTGAAATCCACCAGATGTCGCTACCTAATGTACCTGTCGGTTGCCTAATGGTTAAGGGGTCGGACTCGTACCCCGAGGTACCGGATTCGTACCAATGCCGCCATGTTTCAATAACTCATTTCTTAGTTATGTAGCCACTAATTACGGTGAGTGAAACATCGTGATGAAACCTGCACGTTCCGGCAACTGAATGTAACCATGATCCTATCTGGTCCAGTTACCTTGTCAACAGGGTCACGGAGGTCAGATGGCAGTCGCTCCACTGCAATTACCTGGCGCACAACGCGGACCCCGGGCCCTTGCAACTGCACAACGCCAAGATGATTATCTTTTTTAATATTAGACAGACAACTGTTATAAAACGACGGATCCATTCCAGCCAATGACGGGCTTTATTTTACCTCAGTAGCGCCATCTGATGGATTTAGAAATCGCGGAAACCCTCATTGAAATTAAGCCAATAAAACTACTTGATATTAACAGCAACAAGAAATTACTCGCCAAATAGTAAGCCAAAGACAGTATCATACCATAGCCTTCAATCAAACAGTGACGCATTCATATAAAATATAAACGAAATTATTTCACAACTATAACGCACATACAGTACGAAAGGTGCAATCACGAACATCATTTTTCACCTATAAAATGTAAATATACAATATTTTCCTAGTACAAATTTCAAACGAGAATAGAGTAATATAAAAATCCCAGCTTCGATACGTAACAGTATGTGGATTTGTGATATTGCATTGGCAACAGATTTAGTTCTGAAATCGACAGGATTTCTTCGTAAATAGTATTATTATAGTGGCTCTGATAATAATAATTCTGGTAGCGCTAACTTTGTAGGAATCGGCGGTACGGGGGAGGTATATTATGACATCGACACATGCCTGATTTAGTGACAATGCTTGATTCATCAACAGGGAGACCTCAAATGCTGCAGGGCGTACCATTGTAGATTGTATAACGTTCATAAGTGTTTTATAAAAACCCAAATTGAATAAATATAATTTGAACTTGGACTTGAACTTGATTTGAACGTATGAAAACGGACGTAGAAATAGGGATATAGACCGGTACAGAACGTGTCATATTTATCCATCCATAAACACTTAAGATTTAATAATTAAAATTGGTTCAAAAACAAAAGGTTACTAGATTATATAGATACATTTCTCACAAAATAGAGATAACTGAGCTTTAAAATGGAGGGGGGCTCTGACGTCACATTACGGCCTCTCCGTTTATTAATTTTCAAACGTCTTTTACAATTATTAATGTATTTGCCTCAGGCTACAAAAGCCCATAGAATAATACCAAAACTGAAAAAGGGTTTCTTTTGCTATCTGAAGCAAAAGTTATTTAATTGAAACTTACCAAAATAATGTCTACAATTCTACACCCCTACCTGTGTCACACTGCAAAAATCATTATAAAATCACGCCTCAGCCAGAATCACATCAAGTATGAACAGAAAGTCTGAAGGCTCGTGGCAATGCAATGCATCACGCTTTCCTCCCGAACACCAAACCTACTCAGTTAGGCCCTAGATAATCTAGATATTTAGCCGTTTAGACGTTTTCACCTCCACGTGAAAAATATTATCACACTTATATCAAAACAATAGTTGAACCAAGCTATCGACAAAAAACGAATCGGCTCTTAACTAAAAGAGTTGGTGCTTAGTTGCTAAAACAAAATATTTATACCTATGTCCATAGAGACGACATACTACTATCACCGCAAGATAGGAATAGGACCGTCGAATATGAAAAAAACCTGTTGAATATAAAAAACCTGTCGAATATAAATAAAACCTGTCGAATATAAATAAAACCTGTCGAATATAAATAAAACCTGTCGAATATAAAACTGTCACGTGGTGCCAATTGTCTCCCAAGACTGGCGGCAAGTCGTTCAAGGAGGTCTAAAAAGGCCAATTATCGTTTTATAATATGATTCATATTAATTTGTAACAAACTAATCTGCAGCGTCGCTGTTGACATTGACATGACAATTCAAAATGGCGTCACTTAGTTCCAGTATCGGCAACCGGATCAGATGAGTTTGTGGCATTATAATATGAAATGTTAAGGATTTTAGATCCCCTGAAATGTCCCAGTTTCTTTTTAAAATTCCGTGGTTATCAGTGGAACTACAAAACAAATTGAACTAAGTATATAGTTAGGCTAAAGCCGACAGCGCCCTCTTCATAGGAACTATATGTTTAAACGGTCTTAGCCTTGTGACTTCAGTGTTTATAAATATTCAGTAGAAAGAATGTTCCTTTTTTTATACTACGCAGTGACAAACGAGCAGGCAGCCCACCTGATGGTAAGCGGCAACTGTCGCCCATAACATCTACGATTCAAACATTTAGGTGGCAGCCAACTAAAATCCTATCCTAATCCTATTCCTATCTTGCGATGACCACATGTTATTAAAAAAAAAGACAAAATACACGAGATTAATTTTCACCATCACTTAAACATATAGGTATCTAAAACAGTCAACTTTTGTGATATAATAATATTTGTAGTAGTAAAAAAAAGAAGAAATGCAGACTTAGACAACTTCTTTTTGTATTTAATTAGTCAATGTCTGTATACCGCACTTCTGGTATCAAATAGCTTATCTATTCGCTACAAAATATGTTAAGAAATATGTTTTACTGAGTTTGTGAGGACTTCGCATTGAGAGATCATTCTGGCAACCATGTTTTTCCAAGACCTTGGAAAAACATGGTTGCCTTGGAATGTCAAGTATTGTGGACTTAAAAGAGGATTTATCAATGCTTTTCCGATTAATGGACAGATCTTTTCATAAAAATGAGAACGGAGTTTTATTCTTAATTCTTTGTTGTACACATACATGTCATATCATCGATCATTTGTTTTACACCACTTATGTGGCAAACAAGCTTACGGCCTGCCTGATGGTAAGCAGTCCCCGCAGCCTATGGACGTTTGCAATGCCAGAGGCATCACCCACGCGTTGCCGACGCAAAAACTTTTCCACCCCTTTCTTGAACAACATTTTCCATTTTAATTTGTTTGTAGAAGCATAAAAAATTGTCCTAAACACATTTATAAATCCTTTTATACACGAGAAAGTCTAGAATACTTGACAACGATTTTACCTAAATCGCAATGGTTTCGAATAAATCATTCCATTTATAAAATTATTGACAAAAAATAATGGTGGCCAGAATGACTCCTTGCAGTAAGATATTTATTTCGATGTAGTAAAATTACATTAGCGTAAAGCGTCCAACATCGGCGCCACTGTCGCGCTTTCCATGGCCTTGTCAAATGACAAGAAACAGTTCATATTTTAGCCACGGCGCTTTTAAAAGTAGCTGTCAGAAAATCCCCCATTAGTATGGGGTTAGGGACACTTCATGGTCGGGTTATAGACACACTTCATACTTTGAAGTCACATTGTCAATCTCTTACCACCGGTCGCTCGATGGCGCATCTATAACTACTTTAATCTGTCCAAACTGACTTATCTTATTTGATTAAGGAAGTTATGTATTTCAATGGATAACGTGCAGTAGCATTCGTTGAAATTCACATTCTATGTGTTTCTTACATACTTAGCGTGATTGATACGGCAAGGCGTGATTTTAGGCATTGTTTGGGCAAATAAGACAAGTCAGTTTCGGCAGATCATACTTGTATATACTATATCCTGACGACCTGAGTGATTCAGTTGGTTAACATGCCGGTCGCCACGCAAGAGGTCCCGGGTTCGATTCCCGGCCGAGCAGAAATTGAAATGTAGAATTTTAATTTCTGTTACGGGTCTGGGTGTAGTATGTATAATAGGTAAGTATTTAAAAAAAAAGGATATTAGTAGTTTATCAGTTATCTATCACCCATTACGCAAGTTTTTTTACTTTGAGGCTAGATGGCGCTGTGTGTCTAAAGATAATTATTTATTTATTTATCTTGTGCTATTGACATTTTACTGCATCAAATCAAAATCCTTTATAAAACCGTCCTCTTATGCCTCAATACGGCTAGGTTCATCAAAATCACCCTAAGGCGCTGCCCTAATTGGCAACGGTCGATTACAGTGTCGAAAATACTTAAAGAAATAGAGGCCCTTGTCAAACCGAACTCAACTCTCGAGTGCGGACTTAAGATGGCGTCGCACTTGAGTTTGTGTTTGAGTTCACGACTTCAGGTGCCTCCTGTAATGATGCATAATTTATACAACACCGACATAAATGTTGTAGTTTGACAATTATTTTTTCAAGCGTGATGCTTATCATACGACCGTGCTTATGTACGACCATGGCCGCAAGACCTCTGCCAATTAGGACAGCGCCTTACTCGAAGGAAGTTCTGAACTCCGACACAAACTTAAGTGCGACTACTATATACAGCATCTGAGAGCTTGAGCTCAAGTGCGAGATCACGTTGAGTACAGTAAGCTAACTACGTAACGCTGTTGCTAACAATTCTAATTTCAATGATTGAAATTGTCACTTTTGCGATTACGTACGATCGACTTAGTTCCAGTTGCAACTGAACTCACGAAATCGACGATACATAATCCCAAACGTAACAATATCAATCATTGAAATCAGACAATTGTTACCAACAGAGTCACCGCCAACCCTAAAACAGCATACCAGCAGTGCGGTACACAGGCGAACACAGCTTAATGCTAACACTTAGCGTAACGGTTACGAGGTCATCATGTCGTTGGCGGAGGAACTCGTGTTGACCGACGTACCCTTGATCAGGTCGTTTATGTCGCGTCTGAACATGGCCAGGTTTTGCGTGAACCTGGCGGAGAAATATGAATGAATGAAATGCAATCACATAATATAAAATAAACAATAATCATACGAATAGAAAACATAGGGGGAAGTGTTGAATAGAACGTCTCATTTAAATTACTAAAAGTTATGTCGTAATATGTATGGCCGTGTGGTGTCCGACAGAGTAGAATAGCACCAACCCCTTACACTCATGGGTGTCGTACAAGGCGACTAATGTTTTCGAGGCAAAAGATCAAGAGTCTCCGTAGTCTGGAAAATGGGCAGCGGCATTTTCCATTGTATTATTTAAACACTGCGATCTCCAACCCGCCTGCCAAGCGTGGAGATTATGGCAATAACCTCCCCTTTCGTGGGAGAGGCCCTAAGTCCTGCAGCGGACTGTTACGGGCTGTGGCAAAGGAGTCTCCTGAGACTCCTTCAAGGCTAGAGTGAATAGGCTGTTCCTAGACAGGCATGCTCCGTCATCGGCCGCATCGTCACTTTCCACCAGGTTAGATGGGGATCAAATGCCCTGTCTTCTCCAATATAAAAAAAAGTCTCACCGATCCCGATTCTTAGTAAGCAGATTGGGTTCGATTCCCTGCATGAGCCCCGCGAACCACTGAGCCAGCTGCGGCTGCTTGTCCCTGGGCTGGGCTGCGATCACGGCCGCCCTGAGTCTCGCGAACTGAGCCTCGTTCAGGAGTATGAGTCCGAGGAGAGGCCGCGACATCGACCACTGGTTGCAGCAGTCCTCGTACATTATCACGTTCAGGACCTGGGGGGGAGGTTATATTTATTACCCACGACGAAAAGAGAGACCTCTGTCTCTTAAAATAGGTACAGATTTTTCTTAAAATACAGGTAGTTTAAGAGGCAGGGCTATTTTGACAATCATTGTGAAACAATGGAGTGTAACTTAAATTAGTGTTTGAAATAACTTGAACTTTTTGGATCAATAAACTGTGGCGGTGTGTCTGTCTGCAGCATCGTAGCCCCCGAACGGATGGACCGATTTGGATACAGTATTATCAATTTGAAAGCCAGTTTAATCGAGATGGTCCTTAGCTTTGTTTCATTAAAATCGGTTTAGTAATTTCCAAATTTCAGTGGTCTCAATGTTATTTTAAAATGATTAAAATATTTCATGCCGAAACACCAAGTCAAAAACCTTTCAGACTTGAATCGAATGGTTAAAAAACAGGACCCCAGATGATGATGATGATGATGATGACGATGATGATGACGATAACGCGCGTGGGATGCATGGGCTTTTCTGAAAACCAGCGCTGTGCCCTCACAGCATTTTGCTAAGACTGGTCCATTTCGGTTTCCGTTACATCACTGGCTGGTCTTATGCCATTTTCAATACTTAGGTTAAGGATGTAATGAGGATCTGAATAAAATACTGTCAATGTCTATGATGATGATGATGATGATGACGATGCTGATACTCACGGTGGTCAGCAGCTGCTGCATGATCTCTGGTTTTATACCGCCAAGGTGGCTAACAAGCTTACGGCCTGCCTGATGGTAAGCAGTCACCGCAGCCTATGGGCTTTTGCAATGCCAGGGGTATGATGATGATGATGCTGATGCTGATACTCACGGTGGTCAGCAGCTGCTGCATAATCTCCGGCCGCCGCTGCAAGACTTCTATGAACATATTGCTCTCGGCACCGGTTGTGGGTGCGTTGCGGGCCGGCGGCGTTTTGTTGTTGGCTGGGGAAGGGAATCATTGTAGTAGTTTATCTACACTCATAGCGTAATGTTCCAATTTCATATTCGAAAACAGTCGTTTAAGGGTACACTTTTTTCACGCCAGACTATAAAATTTAAAAAAATTACTTTTCGATACAGCATTTCCCATACTATTTTCATGACAGCTGTATCGTAAAATAACTTTTTAATCATTATGCAACACTTATATTTTTTAAATTCTCGTCGAGCGCCCGGACCCGGTCAAATGTAGGCTGAATACATAGATGTCTTTAACAAATTCAAATTCAAAATTTAAATTTTCCTGTTTATATTCTGTGTAATTATTTTCCCGCTAAACAAAATATTTTTTGTAATTGTTGTAATTTGTGTTTGTGGGTGTTTTTTCTTATTTTAAGCAAATAAATAGATAAATGTGAAAGTAGTAAAGTGAATTTCCCGCCGCTTGATATCCTCGACGCGTAGATACAACAGAACTGACTCGCAGCTTACTACCAGCAAAGTTGAGAAAACTATAGGTACGATATTTTAACATAAAAATACGAGTGTAGATAAAGTAGTGTATGCAACTGCATATAATTAGGTATTAAACACTCGTGTCAAACTATTATCATACTCGGCTACGCCTCGTATGATAAACAGACACTCATGTTTTAATACCCCCTTTTATATGACAGTTGCATAAACTACTATTATTCATATTAGACGACCTGCGTGGTTCAGTGGTCAACATGCTACGCATGAGGTCCCGTGTTCGATTCCCGGCCGGGCAGAAATTGGAATGATGAATTTTAATTTCTGTTACGGGTCTGGGTGTTCTATGTATAATAAGTATGTATTTAAAAGTATATAAGTAGTTTATCAGTTATCTAGCACCTATAACACAAGCTTTGCTTACTTTGGGGCCAGATGGCGCTGTGTGAATTTGTCAACGATTGTTTTATTATTTATTTTTATTTTATAAAAGGGGTATTAAAACACGAGTGTTTAATATATACGCAGTCGCAGTCAGTATAGACCTGTTAAAGAGCGCAGGTACCAGCTGGACGCGGAAGGCACAGTTGGGCCAGCCATCTTTGACAGCTCCGCTAGCGTGATACGTGTATGGTAGAAAATTGACAGGTCGAAGACTATTTCTACCAACATCTACATTGACTCTGATTGTGTAGGATCATCCGCCAATCCGCCTCCTTTGTACACCGAAAGTACATGAATTGTCTATGGACTAAGAATTTCTACCACAAACAGCTTATGTCAGCTATAACGTAAGGTTATGTCAAATCCCATACATTTTTTCTACCACAAACGATTGTAGATTAACGAAACCTCTTGGCTAAGGCCACAGGACCGGCCTTTGTCCGGCCTATCTGGGAGACGCCTATGCCCAGCAGTGGGCGTCTTCTGGCTGATATGATACTACTTTATCTACACTCATATATTTTCTTTATTTTTAGCAGCCATCGGTGTCTGGGCAAAGGCCTGTGGGACATATCTAAACAATTTCCAGAAAAAAATTTTTGCTTTCATTTTTTCCTTTGGAACTCCTTGACTGCTGTTATAACAGCATATGTGACAGACGGACACATACATATTGGATCCTTACCTATGAAATTGGCATTATTTAATCAAATATTTTCCATAACATATCAAAATTGTAATTTTAAAATTGTAATTTTTGGTAATTGTTCTCTGGTTGACTGGTAGAAAAAGCTACGTAGCTTTAAGTCCGCCATTGTACTGTAATGTGCATGAAGTTTTAAATAAATAAAAATAAAATTGATTGTTGTTGTCGAGTATGTTTTGCCAGTTACAAATTGCCAGAGTCGAAATCATGATAGACAATTTATGACAGAAATAAATACAAAATTTAACAAACTATACTTACATTTCTGCACCAACTGTTTGAATAGATATGTCACTATATGGTCTAGAGTCGCACAGCAGCCCGTGCACACACTTGTATCTGGAAATAATACAACCGCATTAGTATTCAGCCGTGTGGTGTCCGGCAGAGTAGAATAGCACCGACCCCTTACACTCGTGGGTGTCGTACGAGGCGACTAATGTTTTCAAGGCAAAATATCTAGAGTCTCCGTAGGCTGGCTAATGGCAGCAGCGTTTTCCATTGTTATATTTATAGTGAAACAGGCCCCAAGTCTTGCAGTGGATTGTTACGGGCTGTAATGATGATTAGTCTATAGTCTTTTCTAAGGGCTATTGCGAGAAAAAACATCCATAGGATACGTCACTGGCGAGTACGGTCCGTTGTCAATATCCCTCGCGGTATTGGTCGAAATGAGCAGTTTTCCAATAGGTATCTAAGGCATTCCTAACCACTCACTAGATGGCGCCCCGACAATTTTGGTAATTGATAATCGCTTGAAATAGGTTCTTAGCAAACAGGATATAAACACTGGGTACGTTGTATTGGATAATATTATATTTGTCAATAGTTTTCAACCATTTTAGAGGTTGTAATAATAATGGAACATAGTACCAACTTCTATAAATATTTATTTTTACACTTCGTTCAACAGTTATGTTTATATTAATAAACACTTTATTTTCAAGTTTAGTATTACTTGGCTGCATGAAATCACTGCCACCATCATACAGATTTAAAGAAGATTACCAAAATTGTAGGAGCGCCATCTATTGATGCTTTTTGAAACAAACTATCAATACCTACTGGAAAATTCCTCATTGAACGCTCAAAGTTGACAGCTGGATTCCAGCGTTGTAGCGACATCTATCGCTCCAATAGGGAAACTCAACCATGCTCACATTACGAGTACACGAACACAGGGTTGGCAAGCATCCGCACATAGATGGCGCTGACAATCAACTGTCGGACCCTTGGTGTGGTATCCATTTTTACCTTCTCTATTTTCGCTTGCCAATTGTGGCCCCTTTCCGCGAGAAATCCTTTTGGCGAATAGTATCTGGCGGAATGTGTGTTTGCGTGTGTGGCGTGCCTCACCGAGCGCCGTGAGCCCCTCCGAGACCGAGCACAGCACGTACAGCGCGGCCTCGGGCTGCAGAGACGCCAGATACGGCATGTGGTCCTGCGCCAGACGCTCCAGCAACACGTAGTACGTCGCAGAGAGTTTCGGGTAGTCCTGAGGAAGAAGATCATAATTATTATGATCGATTTATTTATTTATTGGGTCCTTACCTATGAAATTTGTGTTTTTTTTTTCGCTATTTCATATTTGGTCAAATAGTTTTAAGTTGTACTTGAAAATTTGTACTTCCTATTTAAACGCTAAAACGCTAAACCACTTCTATGAACCTCGGATGAACCTATATCAGTGACAAACATGGCCGCCGTCACACGAACAGCTGATTTTATTGGCTTAGTGATTGATTAATTGGGATTGGCTTGTGACTCCATTCTTGTCTTTTATCATGAAGAGGATAAGCAAAGGGGATGCATCCATACAGCAATGACTTCTATCATGTTTTTGGAACTACGTTTTGATAGCCAATTTCATTCAACTTTTTCTTTGAGATTTGTCTACAAGCTACTTTGTTTTTGGCTATAAATTCATCAGAGTTCATACAACATGATGATGCCAATCTTATTTTATCAGACCTTCAGCTAAGTGAGGTTTAGGGAACGTTTATGAATAAGGAATTTAAAAAAGTCTTAGTAACACTGATACAAAAGGACCCTGAATTCCCACTCTCGTGTCATCTCTTTCACACTCATGTTAAGTCGCGTGTGAAAGAAACGAAAGTGTGAAAGAGATAGGTAGCTTTCAGGGACAACAAGAAATATCCGAATGAAAAAGAAATATGAACTCACCAATAGATCGCTCTGTGGTATACTCAACAGTAGTTTCACGAACATATTGAGCGCATTGTCGAGAGCCTCGTCGCCATATAACCTGTAAAGAAATACGATATTAAATTAGCGGAAGACAATATAATGAATACAACAAAGTCAATCGAATATAAACAATGGCATAGTTCGCTATAGACAATGGCATTGCCAAAACGCAATATTTCTTCAAGAACTTACAGCGGGAGAGTGTACGATCCGTGCGGTAAACTGTATCTCGGACCATTGTTCACACGACTATGAATTAGATGTCATTTTCTGGGTGAATACTTAAGCTTTATATATGAGTAACTACTGTCAATTTTCCACAAATTGAGAAGAAAGATAAGTTGACACATTGTCTTGTTATATTTGGTGTGTATTGTGTACTATACTGTGTGTTTTGTGTATTATACTGTGTGTATTGTGTATTATACAGTATGTATTGCGTGTATTACACGCCGAGGTTGGCGTAGTTCCCGCATAGCGCCACCTTCGACGACCTGAGTGGTTCAATGGTCAACATGCCGGGGTCTGCCACGCAAGAGGTCCCGGGTTCGATTCCCGCCTGGGCAGAAATTGAAATGATGAATTTTAGTTTCTGTTACGGGTCTGGGTGTTATATGTATAATAAGTATGTATTTAAAAGTATTTAAGTAGTATATCAGTTATCTAGCACCCATAGCACAAGCTTTGCTTAGTTTGGGGCTAGATGGCGCTGTGTGAATTTGTCCACGAATATTTGTTGTTATTTGTTTGTTTGTTACAGTATCGAGAAGCAGAGAGATGCCCTTTAGCTTCATCATGTACATCTGTGTCTTGGTATATACTGTGCATTGTGTATTATATTGTGTGTATTGTGTATTATACCGCGTATATTGTTTATTATACCGCGTGTATTGTGTATTATACTGCGTGTATTGTGTATTATAATCTATGTATTGCGTGTATTACTGACCGGAACACGCCGAAGTTGGCGTAGTTCCCGCAGAGCGCCGCCTTCAGTATCGAGAAGCAGAGAGAGATGCCTTTCAGCTTCATCGCGTACATCTGTTTCTTGCTGACGTCTATCGTCAGGATGCGGCTGCCTGTGAATGTAGAAGGGAAGCTTTTTATGTCGTACGGTAGACAATCAGGCGGACCCTTGGCCCTCGCGTGCCGCGCTGTAGATGATGATGATTGTAGAGACAAACAGGTGATCGGACCACCTGATGGAAAGTGGTCACCGCTGTCTTTAGACATTAGCAACACCAGAGATATTGCCGATGCGTTGCCCTGCCTCTTTTAAAGGCTAAATTCAGTCATCTAAATTCAGAATAAACACATTTGTTTTATAAAAGTATTAACACATTTTATTAAAAGTATTGAGTTCATTAGGCTTGTCTTTGTAACAATTTGTATGCATAATTCGTGTACAGGTAGCGCTCATTGTAAACATAAAAAACACATTTTTGACTTTACGACAGAACACTGGTCTCCAAGATACAGGCTTTTGACTAGTTTCGATAACAGGGTTCAACAATTAATTTGTACAAATGTTAATTCTACATACAACAAGTGTACATAACTAAGTAATGTACAAATCTTGGGTGAATAAAGAACTATTATTATTATTTATCAATCACGCCTTTTACATGTGAAGTAATACAAAAATGGACCCACATGAGCTTCTGAATTTAGCTAAGACTTTAACATATTGCTCTGGCAGCAAAAGGCAAATGCTCCTTTACTGTCAAAGCCGCGGCCGACCCTTAATCTACTCACCATATGCACAGATGATATTACTAAGCTCTCGAAACAGCAGTATCCCGTTGTCCGAGCTCACGTCGAAATGCAAATATGAGCACTCCGTAGTTGAGATAAGGGTGAAATTGCTATACACTTTATCTTCTAAACAATTTGCTCACTCACCGTATGCACAGATGATATTACTAAGCTCCCGAAACAGCAGTATCCCGTTCGGCGAGCTCACGTCGAAATGCAGTCTCTGGTTGCGGTTCTGTGCTAATTCCGCTGCCAGTTTCAGTACTGGCGTGGTGAGGGCGGGCGTGTCGAACCAGACCTCTATGCCTCGCACCATCGCTTTCAGGTAGCAGGGGTAGCTGGGGGGGGGGATGGAAATGATGTTATTTATATATGCATTTAACAGTTTATTACACACAATAAAATACATAGAGAAACGTCATACATATAGACGACACAACAGGCACTACTATACTATAAAAATATATATAATGTTTCAAATTTATTACATTCATACGACCAAAGAGCTATTCAAGGATGTATAATTTGTTGGTTTAAACGATTTCAGATGGCGCTAATGAGTCGTAAGGTCTGCTGTTAAAATACTGTCGTGCTATTGGACATAAACGCCTGCAGTAAAATGACGAATCTATTACAGCCAATGACAGGGCTTCATTTTGACAGCAGACCTTACGTCGCAGTAGCGAAATCTCGTGGATTATGGAAGCGCGCGGTCATTCGTGACATAAAGTTAAGCGTGAATCGGCTAAGTTCTTTCAAATCTCAATTTGGACGTTGCAGATTGCCTAAAAATTAGTTAAAATTAGTTAGGCGATTCCTAAGTTATGTGTAAACGACTATTAGCGAGTTCAGTTTTCACCTAAAGTTGATGATTTGTGCAATTCTTGTTTGGAATATCTGAAATCAACTTAGGCATCGTCTGAAGTTTAGTCCAATAGAACATTAGTGTAAAAAAGAGACGTCCAATTCAACACTGCCTAGTAAGATAGTTTCTCCGTCAGGTTAACGCATTGAACGCCGGGAAGTGGGTCAAATTAGGCTTGCGACATTCGACCTCAACATACAACCACTGCAAGATAAAAACTTGTAGAAAAATCGACTTACATCCAATCGAACAGCATCATATAAGTGGTCTTGGTGTTGAACGCGAACGCTAGTCCCCGCAGATCCCTCGCGAGTCCTATCAGGGTCTTCTTCACGTCTTCCGATGCGAACATCGGGCTCTCGGGCGGGCCTAGGAGGCCTACTATGCTCTCGAAGGCCGCTGGGGGACGGAGATATTGGTATTTAACAAATACATAATACAAATAAGATAGATAGATACAGTCTTTATTGCACACAAAATTATAAGTAAATTGAAAATTAGTTAACAATCATAATTAGGTACTTTGAAAAAAGCGAATCAAGCAATCTAATTTAGTTTTGGGTTGTGCGGAATACAGCAAGACATTGCTTTTGGGAATCAGAAACAATTCGGGAAGGCTTAAGGGAAGCCAGTCACTGGCTGCCAGTGGAATTTCAGAGCCAGGGGACATTTTGAAAATGGGGGACATTTTGAGAAAGACACATTTTGCAGCTAATCGTCCGTGCAGGGTTCCGCTTTCCATCAGGTGGGTAGCCAGTTTTTTCACTAAGCTGTAATCATTCTAAATTGTGGTTGTACATTTTTTGTTCAACAAAATCTCGGTTTCTAAATGTACTCGCTTACCCGTGAGCTTAGTGAGGCAGTGACCCCCGCCTTGACCCCCTAGCTCTCACCCTTAACTTAGTAACCCAGTGACCCCCGTGACTTCACTCACCCGTGAGCAGCTCAATAACCCACGTGACCTCTCTCCCCCCCGTGACCTCTTTCACCCGTGAGCAGCTTAGTAACCCAGTGACCTCTCTCACCCGTGAGCAGCTCAATAATCCAGTGACCCCCGTGACCTCTCTCACCCGTGAGCAGCTTAGTAACCCAGTGACCTCTCTTACCCGTGAGCAGCTCAATAACCCAGTGACCCCCGTGACCTCTCTCACCCCCGTGACCTCTCTCACCCGTGAGTAGCTTAGTAACCCAGTGACCTCTCTTACCCGTGAGCGGCATCATGAACCGGTGGAAGCGGTCCTCGTCCTCTCCCAACTCGACCATGAGAAGCCGCCCCAGCGCTGTATACAGCATGGTCCGGCAGTGCATCTCAGCTGTGCCCACACCGGCGATGCCCAGGAATGGGAAGTGCTCCGCCTGGGCAGACATATACACAGACATTTAGGTTAAATAGGGATGGTGGCCGAAAGTTTTTTAGTACAGGGGCTCTGTTTTTGAATCGCTCGACTTGATTCGAACGGATTACAATTTAATATTTTATTTAAATCACATTGTGAAATACCGAAAGGGTACAAAAATAGGGAAAATCAGCATCATACATCAAAATAACGAATTTTTCATGCCAATAGTCAAAATTGAAAATCGTTCGAATAGAGGCGAGCGATTGAAAATAGGACTCCAGATAGATTATTAAAAATATAGGACACATATTTTTTCTTTTGTTACATTAAAACAATCCAGATACAATGCGTTGAAATGTTGCGTGACGTCACGCACGCCTAAGGTCAAATTTTGTTAAAAAGTGACCCACTCTTGATACGCTTTATTTTTGTGCCTAATACCTTTTAAACCAATTACAATTAAAAAATGTTGATCCAGATCATCCCTATTTAGATTTTAGAGATATTTTCGCGCGTTTGCGTCATCTTTTATGGCGTGTTTCTCCGCAAACGTCTCCAATCTCTGAAGGTGCGTACGAATTAGAGGCAGCCTCAGGTTGAGGCACGCACGGCTCGCTCATTTGACACATTCGTAATGACACATTAGAATCCCTACCAGTCAGGCAAAACTCGTAAAAAAGCCCCAATCCTCACCGTATGATGTGTCAGCATGAACTGAATGACTTTTGCCACATTCGTAAAAAGATACATTAGAATCCCTGCAAGTCATGTAAAAAAAAAAGGTTAATACGTAAAAAATACCATTCCTCACCGTATGATGTGTCAGCATGAACTGCACTTCATCGAGTCGCACCAGTTTCCGCACGCACGAGTAGCCGCCGCTGAGGTCGGAGAGGAGGCCGAGCGTACGAGCGATTATCTGCTCCGAACCGCCCCAGTATTTCAAGTTCGTTATTCTGGGGGGAAATATCAGTAT
Source organism: Blastobasis lacticolella (assembly GCA_905147135.1). NCBI lineage: Eukaryota > Metazoa > Arthropoda > Insecta > Lepidoptera > Blastobasidae > Blastobasis > Blastobasis lacticolella. The sequence continues at coordinate 6,447,400 of LR990066.1, forward strand.
GTAGAACCTTACTCTTTAAGACTAGTAACAGACGCTCCGATTTGGCTGAAGCCGACCAACCGTCAGTTGCAGTCGATACTTATCATTCATCATCATTATGATTACGTTACGAGTATGACACTTGTCAGTTGATACTAATCCTTCATCATCACAGCCCGTAACAGTCCCTTGCAGGACTTAGGGCCTCTCCCACGAAAGGGGAGGTTATTGCCATAATCTCCACGCTTGGCAGGCTGGTTGGAGATCGCAGTGTTTAAATATAACAATGGAAAATGCTGCTGCCCATTTTTAAAAACATTAGTCGCCTTGTACGACCCATGAGTGTAAGGGGTTGGTGCTATTCTACTCTGCCGGACACCACACGGCCAACAACGTACTAATCCTTACAATGTACAAAATGTAGTCGTAGTAATCATCGGGTTCTTTTTACTGTAGGCTTGCTGGAAGATACTTCTGCATAGAAATAAGTTGTGCCTTTTGTATCATACATACATTTGTCTTGTATCTATTGCCATTATTGTGTACTACTACTAACTATTAAATAAATAAAATAATCTCTTTGGAATTAATTCGGATGCGCGGGCGAGCCGACCTTGGTCGGACGTCCGACTACTTACCTCCGCACACAAAAGCGACGTTATTTTATACAGTGTAAGGATTAGTATCAACTGCAACTGACTGTTGGTCGGCTCGAGCCAAAACGTAGCGTCTGTTAGTAATGTTTTAGAAGAAAGTCAGTAAGACTGGACTTAACCCACTGACGGTGATGCAAAACATCGTGGTGAAACCTACACATTCAGGCGACTGAATGTGTAACCATGATATTCAATCTGGTCGGGTTTCCCTGGTAACAGGGTCACGGAGGTCAGATGGCAGCCGCACCACTGTAATTAGTTGATCTGCCAAATCCTGCCAAATGCCAAAAGACCCCAGGCCCTCGTGCGATTTTCAAACTTACCAATATTTAACATAATGTTTTAAACTATCGTGGTTATTATTACACATATTAAAGGTATGTTCCGTCGTGTGTTTAAGAGTAGGTAGAGTCGTCCCGTGACCATGATGCATGCAACTGTGTCGAAATATCGGGCGACTCGTCAACAAAGGTACGCGGTAGGAAACCCGGAACATACCCTTAAAATGTGTTAGAGCTCGTCTAATCTAAAATGACGCGCCCCACTATCGCATTAACGCACACAAGCAAGTTTAAACTATGGACGCAATACATATATATACAAATGCCGTTGTAATTGGTCAGTTGCCGGTGAGACACCAACGTAGGAGCTCGCGTCGTTCGATTGGAGCAGTCGACGCTCCCACACAGATGAAGTGTCGTTATTAATATTTGCACTCACACATCGAAATCAACTAACTAAGTAGTGGGGCGCGTCATTTTAGACTAGACGAGCTCTACCAATATTTGTTTTACATTATGTAGCCTACACTGCGCACATATACAGAGCTGTAGTAACTTTCTTTTCTCCATGAATAATTGTGACTAATCTAAATATTCGATATAGGTATATCCATATCAGTAAACTCATTAAAACCTACATTCTAATTTAAATTCATTATAACAATGAAAGCAAGTCAAAAACAAACTTTTCTTGAAACTAATAATAACGTCATCATCATCATATCAGAGTGTAAGGTATTTCCATGGACTTACTACCCAAAGGGACTGCGCACTGCTTTGACTAAAACCGGGCAGAGCGAGAGTCACCATCGATAGTCCTGTGTCCCTTTCTAGTGTTGCCACCATTGTTGATGCAAATTCCGAATTACTTTTATTATTTGGCGCGGACACCGACCTCAGGGCCAGGCAGAGCTGGACCTGGTGCAATCTGAAGGTCATGTTTTCACCAGGGTCCAGCCCAAGCTTACCCTGCTACTCGGAAACTATTGGCCCTAGAACACTAGTTCCTAGAGTGAAATGATAGCACTCCTCGAGATCATCATTTCGTATGACAGCTGTCAAAGTTAAATCTTTTATAACTCGGTACCCATTGGTCCTTAAACACTAGTTTCTATAGAGAAATGATAGTACTTGTTGAGATCTACATTTCGGATGACAGTTCTAAGTTTGACAGCTGTCACCCGAAATGTAGATATCGACGAGTACTACCACTTCTCTTTAGAAACTAGTGTTGTAGGATAAATCGTTACCGAACTCTTTTATCTATTTTGAGGAACAAAAAGTCGTGGGTTAATAATTATGTCGACTTGACGTTTGTTGGAGAAACGTTCAGTAGATCAAAAGGTATTTTGACAACTACTTTTCGGATTGTACGGATTACCTCATAATAATACCAAATTCACGGTAAATATATTTCTCCAATAATGGCAACACCAAACATGACACTTGTCAATTTAGAATGACGGTGATTATGCCAATAACATTGTGTTTACACTGTTAGAAAGAGACAAAGGACTATCGATGGTGACTCTCGCTCTGCCCGGTTTTAGTCAAAGCAGTGCGCAGTCCCTTTGGGTAGTAAGTCCATGGGTATTTCAGGACATAGAGAGTCATAGACTGAGCGAGCAAGATACCACTTGCGGCAGTATTGTATGGTAGATAAGAGTCTATGGTGCGAGATTATGAACTCGCGGGGAACTAACTCTTTTTGGTAAGTGTCAGACAGCCTGCCAGCATTTGTCGGCATAGGTGAAAATTTTCTGCCGATAATTTGATAAATATGCCTGCACGAGTGTCTACTACCTGTTCGAGCGTCTACAACCTGCTCGAGTGTCTACTACCTGATCGAGAGTCTACTACCTCCTCGACGGCCTACTACCTGCTCGAGTCGAGTCGAGTGGACTTCACACAGCGGCACCAGTCAACTCGTGACCATGACGCATGCAACTGCGTCGAAATATCGAGGTAAAAACAATACTAACCGTGGTAACAAACCCGATAACATGTGTAGTGAAAGTGTTGTGAATAACCACGAAAGTCTTAAAACCTATATTACCTGCTCGAGTGCCTACTACCTGCTCGACTACCTACTACCTGTCGTATCTCCAAGATCTCCCGATACTCACATCTTCCTCATGAGCACACTCAGCAGTTGGCTCTTGTCATTCAGCCCCAGCACCTCATCCAGCCGCCGATACACCTTACTGTTCTTCTGGCCCTGCTCGCCCACGTATATCTCGAGTCTACTCGAGAGCAAGCAGCCCGATTTCTATTGTCTGTTCAAGTGATTTCTGGCTGTTCGAGTGTATACCTGTTCGAGTGTCTACCTGTTGAAGTGTCTACTACCTGCTCGAGTGCCTGCTACCTGCTCAACTTTTTACTACCTACATTTTCCAGCTGTCCATCTGCAAAGGCGCCTGTAAATATTACTCACATCTTCCTCATAAGCACACTCAGCAGCTGGCTCTCGTCGTTTAGTCCCAGCACCTCAGCCAGCCGCCGATACACCTTACTGTTCTTCTGGCCCTGCTCGCCCACGTAAATCTTGCGAAACTGCTCGAAGAACGACATCATCGCCAGCTCGAGTTTCTCGCAGCCGCCCTGTGGGAGATTTGGGGGTTAGATTTTTTTTAAAGGTTTTATTCAACTTGCACTGTTCGTATATGTGTTTGTAAGTTGTCCGTCAAAATTTGCACACAATTTGTTGGTATCCGATTGAACTGAAGTTTGGTATACCTATGTAACTTGGGTGATTTGGAAATTATAATTTTTCGGTTCAGAAGTTATTATTGCCTAGGGAGACGGGCGGATGGACGGACGGGTGCACCTGATGGAATGCGGTCACCTTCGCCTAGGACATCTGCAAGCTATGGAGGGCCGATGCAGTGCCGGCTTTAGACATCTGCCGTCATAAGAAGAAAGGGCACACCTGACAGTTATAACAAAAATAAGATTTTAATACCACTGGACTTAAAAAGCGTTGATTTTTTTTTTTACTAGATTTGTTGTATTAATTATTTTGTGGCGTCTTTGCTGTAATAAAACCTTTCTATTTCTATAGCCTCCTGTGTAATGGCGAAGACGTCGCGTGTTATTCCGACGATGACACACGTAATCGTGAAGGGTTGTGTGATGGCAGGGTAATCACCAAGGTGCTGTTGTAGATGGCGATCTGCCAAACATCTCAGTAGAGTACCGGGTTAAAAGGAAGCCACATACCCTCGACAGCCTGGAGTCAGTCAAGTCCATGAGCTGCAACACACGGCAGACCAGCTCTCCGTCCATGGCGTCGTTTTCATCACAAGTGTTGACGGAAGCCCGGCCGCCGATCGCCGCGCCGATTATGTATACCAGCCAGGTTAGTTGGCCTGGGGGGTTAGAGAAGAGTTGGATAAGTGTGGGTGTAGATTAATTGGGTCACAGTGTCACAGTTTCATTGGGCCATAGGGCGCCATTGTGTTACGGCATGTCATTTATGTCATTGTGTTACGGTATGTCATTTATGTCATTGTGTCAGTGCGTCATTGTGTCACCGTATTTGATAGAGTAACGATACGTCATTGTGTCACAATATATCATTGCGCAACAGTACGTCATTGCGTCACAGCGTGTCATTGTGTCACAATAAGTCATTGCGTCACAGTACGTCATTGTGTCAGTGTCACAGTATGTCACTGCGTCACAGTACGTCATTGTGTCACAATATGCCACTGCGTCAGTGTCACAGTACGTCACTGCGTCATTGTGTCACAAAATGCCACTGCGTCAGTGTCACAGTACGTCGTTGCGTCACAGCCCGCCACCGCGCCACAGCCCGCCACCGCGCCACAGCCCGCCACCGCGTCCCAGTACGTCCCACCGCGTCGCAGCTGGCAGGTCTTGCCGTACTCGCAGCGGCCCCCCGCCCCCCGCCCCCCGCCCCCCCGGCACCCACCCTGCAGCACCAGCGTGGGCTGCGGCTGCGTCTCCTGGCTGTAGGCGGCGGCGGCGCGGTCGAAGTGCGCCACCAGCAGCTGGCAGGTCTTGCCGTACTCGCAGCGGCCCCCCGCCCCCCCCCGGCACCCACCCTGCAGCACCAGCGTGGGCTGCGGCTGCGTCTCCTGGCTGTAGGCGGCGGCGGCGCGGTCGAAGTGCGCCACCAGCAGCTGGCAGGTCTTGCCGTACTCGCAGCGGCCCCCCGCCCCCCGCCCCCCGCCCCCCGCCCCCCCGGCACCCACCCTGCAGCACCAGCGTGGGCTGCGGCTGCGTCTCCTGGCTGTAGGCGGCGGCGGCGCGGTCGAAGTGCGCCACCAGCAGCTGGCAGGTCTTGCCGTACTCGCAGCGGCCCCCCGCCCCCCGCCCCCCGCCCCCCCGGCACCCACCCTGCAGCACCAGCGTGGGCTGCGGCTGCGTCTCCTGGCTGTAGGCGGCGGCGGCGCGGTCGAAGTGCGCCACCAGCAGCTGGCAGGTCTTGCCGTACTCGCAGCGGCCCCCCGCCCCCCCCGGCACCCACCCTGCAGCACCAGCGTGGGCTGCGGCTGCGTCTCCTGGCTGTAGGCGGCGGCGGCGCGGTCGAAGTGCGCCACCAGCAGCTGGCAGGTCTTGCCGTACTCGCAGCGGCCCCCCGCCCCCCGCCCCCCGCCCCCCCGGCACCCACCCTGCAGCACCAGCGTGGGCTGCGGCTGCGTCTCCTGGCTGTAGGCGGCGGCGGCGCGGTCGAAGTGCGCCACCAGCAGCTGGCAGGTCTTGCCGTACTCGCAGCGGCCCCCCGCCCCCCGCCCCCCCCCCCCCCGGCACCCACCCTGCAGCACCAGCGTGGGCTGCGGCTGCGTCTCCTGGCTGTAGGCGGCGGCGGCGCGGTCGAAGTGCGCCACCAGCAGCTGGCAGGTCTTGCCGTACTCGCAGCGGCCCCCCGCGCCCCGCCCCCCGCCCCCCCGGCACCCACCCTGCAGCACCAGCGTGGGCTGCGGCTGCGTCTCCTGGCTGTAGGCGGCGGCGGCGCGGTCGAAGTGCGCCACCAGCAGCTGGCAGGTCTTGCCGTACTCGCAGCGGCCCCCCGCCCCCCGCCCCCCCCCCCCCCGGCACCCACCCTGCAGCACCAGCGTGGGCTGCGGCTGCGTCTCCTGGCTGTAGGCGGCGGCGGCGCGGTCGAAGTGCGCCACCAGCAGCTGGCAGGTCTTGCCGTACTCGCAGCGGCCCACCACGGAGACCTGCTCCAGCTGCTGCTGCACCGTGCCCGCCTCGTCCAGCGGGTCCTCCAGGCCCTCCCTGAGGGGGCAGAAAATGATATTGTGAAAAAATCTGTCGGGGGTCAATTTAAACGCGATGGATTATGAACTGTTGCTATGTTATGCGGGATATCGTCCGCCCGCGCGGCGTCACCCTACCACCCAGCCTAGCCCCACCCATCTACCAGTACTCCAACGCTTCCACTCAACCACACATCTTAGCCTCCAAACCCACTTGCCTTCCAAACGACAACCGAGCCGCGATCCCGAGCGTTGACGCCCGGCACGGACGCCACAGCGAGAGGTAGTAGACAGAGTTCGGGGCGAGGGATCCTCCACCCGATTTACCATCACAGCGGCGGTCACCCTACTGGCTACCCAACCTAAGGGTACCCATCTTGCGATAATCCACCCGCCTCCCCACGATCCCCACTCGCCATCGTACTCCCCTACCCGCCATACTACGCTCCCCCACCCGCCATCCTACACTCCCCCACCCACCATCCTACACTCCCCCACCCGCCATCCTCCTCCCCGACACTCCCCAACCCACCTGACGACCACAGCGACAGAGTCAAGTCTTGACCCCACATACGCCGCAGTGACTCCCGGCGCGTAAGCTTCCAACAGATGGGGCTCGGCCGCCTTTACGTACGGCACGGACGCCACCATACGCTGCCACAACGACAGCAGGTAGTGGACGGAGTTCGGGGCGAATTGCCACATCTGGAAAGGGAGGGATCAATCAATATTTAGTTCCTAAGAAGTATCGAATTGTTACACTTCAAATATCAGAATTCAGACTTCTGAGAGGTCAATGCCGGCTGATGCTAGGAACCGCTTTCCTACTTTGTTTTCTCCACTTCGCCCGATCTTCGGTATCACATCGTAAACCGTTGGCACTCGCATACGACTCGGCGATGTCAATCCATCGTTTCTGGGGTCTGCTGATACAGGCAGGTTTGGGTACCTATTTCCCACGTTTCCCTGGAGCTTACGCAGTACGTGACCAAACCAGCGCAGCCGTGCCTCTTCGATCTTATCCGCGATACCTCTCACGCCAAAATCCGCCTCTCACGGATGTACTCGTTAAGTACTCAATCAAATCGCGTAACGCCACACATCCACCGCAGCATTTTCGCAGAATCAAGACTTACAATACAATGCTAGAACTAATCTAAACCCCTTGAAGGCCGCCATCATTAATTTGTCCGTGGAAAGCCCCGTAGATCATTTGAAGTATTATGGGCTAGCAAGGATTCTGTACAGCAACATAACAACAAATCAGACAATATACCTCGTCAGGAAGCTTTTCAGACCACTACAAGTCCGTATTGACTGACAGTAGTATAAATTATAAAATGTGGATATGGCAATAATCTGGGGATAATCTGTCCTTGTCAGTCCTTGTAAACATTCAGTAAGTTAGCTTGAACTTGTACTTTTAGTTTGTCTAAATTATTAATCATGGTGAAAATTATCTCCCGCACTTCCTTTTTAATTGTTTTGCCCAATATTTTTCATAACTCACGAAAATAAACAATCCTACAGAAATCAAATTGTTTGTTATGACTTTTACAAATGACGTTCTATGACGTTTAAAAAACTGACATTTTTTTAATAAGCGATTCGGACTTAGCGCGTTCTTATTCAACTCACCTGCAGACTCTGCACAGTGAACTTGGCGATGAGCTCGATGAGTCTCGGATAGTTGTCCACCATGACCAACTCTCCGAGCTGGTAGTTGGACTTGAGGCGGGCGAGCAGCCGGCAGAACTCGTGGTAGTTCGTCGGGTCTGAGAGGCCCTGTGGGGGAATGTAAATAATAATAATAATAATTAATAAATAAATAATCGTGGACAAATTCACACAACGCCATCTAGCCCCAAAGTAAGCATAGCTTGTGTTATGGGTGCTAGATAACTGATAAACTACTTATATATTAATTAAATATATACTTATTATACACCCAGACCCGTAATAGAAATTAAAATTGCCCGGCCGGGAATCGAACCCGGGACCTCTTGCGTGACAAACCATGTTGACCACTGAACCACTCAGGTCGTCGTGTGTTTCGTCAATTACAACCAGGTCCGCGAGGCCCTATGGGAGAATGTTCCGCAAGTAGATTGCCACCACCATATTCGCGATATGGCATATTTTTACATAAAAGACATGACATAATAATATCATGATGAAACCTGTACACATTCAGGTTATACAAATTATAAATATCAAAATTTATTTTATTTTCTTACACTAATGACCAGTTTCCCGTTCGTTAATCTATTGTTAATCATCAATTAAAATTGTTCATCCTTATCTATGATGAGTTGTCGGTAGAGAAGGAAAGAGGTTTAATCTAGAGATAAAATTTAGAGATTTAATTTAATTGACGACAAGCATTTCAGAAACTGGGCGTAAGCCCGCCTTGCACCAAATTCTTAAACACGTTTAAGGAATTTTTTGTACGATGTTTTTAGTTAAGTACCAACTTTCAAGAATCCGGTGCAAGACGCACAAAATGTTGGTTGTACTTAAAGCCCTTTAACTAAATCCTGGTTTCAGCCAAATTACCTGTGAATTCTCCAAGATCCTGAGCACGCCAGCGCACAGTCTGTTCAAGAACTTTGCCCTTTCGTTGTTACTGAAGAGCGAGCGTCGTACCGAAGCCAGTTGGACCAAGCAAGCTAGGGCCAGGCTGGCTAGAGCCCCGTCCAGGCAGTGGTAGAGTTCAAAGAAGAGGTCCAGGGTGCCGGATTCGAGGAATGTCGGACGCCATGATGTTGGGATCTGGTAGGAGAAAAAGTAAGAAATTTAAATTACGTTTTCTCTTAAAATGTGGTACAGAATAGGTGGAAGTAATATAAACGGTCAACACATTTCGCTACACAACAGTATGCAAATATAAAATAAAATAGTTGCTTTACGAAATTTTTACATTTTGGCTTAGGTGCTGTGATGGTGTGTGATGCTGATCGTAATAAAAGACAATAAAAGAAATGTCAAATTGAGACATCAGCTGTTACGTTACGTAGACGGTAGATGGCACTGCAAGTCGATTATAATGCGGTAACGGTTGGTAGCCTGTCTTATAAGTAAGGCGAACATTTATAAGTTTTATAACGAAAATACAGCTAACCAGAGCTCCGCCCAGACAGTGGTAGAGTTCAAAGAAGAGTCCAGAGTGCCGGCCTCGAGGAATGTCGGACGACAACATATGGGGATTGTTGATTTACAAAAGAAATATCAGCTATTTGATTCATTACGCAGACGGTAGATAGCAAAATTCGCCTTTACCGTGAGGGCAGTAGGGTCGAAAATTGCTTGCATATACATCAGTTTGGTCTACCCACCTGCACAGTGCAGAGGTCGTCGCTGCTCTCATCGCTGGTGGTCCCGATGAAGTCGAAAGTAAGGCAGTTGTGCGCCAGTCTAAGCAGAGCCGCGACTAAAGCGTGCTGCTGACCGTCGCAGGGGTCCAGCGCCTTTCCGCGAGCCGCGCCGACCAGCGAGCAAGACAGACGGAACATCTCGAACAGTTGCGTGTCCCTGCGATGGAAAGGTGGTGTCGTGGCACAAGTTTTAAGGTTGTAACCTAGCACACGAAAATACCAATGTCGTCTATCTTTACGGGGAAAGTATGGACGGTATGTATGGATGTATGTACACAAAACTAGTCCACAACCAGTGGGTGCAATTAATCTAAAAGTTGAGTATTGACTGTTAAACCGCCATAATCTGAAAGAAGTCTGGATGACCCAATAGATATGACACCGGACAGTTATTGCGTGGTAGTAGAGTTATGCGCAGTAGTGACTGAGGTGGCGACAAGCGTCCTGGATAGTTTCGACGCCCGTCATGGCATTTCTATTAACTTATTTTATGCTGATTTCTGTGATTGACATAATGAAGAATAATCCACGCTACAGAGGCAATTTACATAATAAATATAGCATTGGTTGTGGAGCTTTAAAAAACTTGAGTATATTAAAATAAACCCTACAATTACATCACTTATCAATGTTATGAATGAATGTGAGGGTAGATTGTCTCCATGGCAACCCCATAGAAGTACCAGGGTGAGAGTAGGCAACCCATATATTTTTTCTTAATTGATGAGGAAAGATATTACAATGGCCGGATCTCCTACTATTAGTTAGCAGAAAAATGATTGCCCGAACAAATTCCCTATTAATGGACTAAATTGAAAACAAAAACGGGGTGACGATGACAACAAACACATCAATGCGGGGGCCAGACAGAAAGGGCGTTGACGCGTCACACTTCGCGCGCTAAACGCTCCCACCAGCTTTACGCCGCGTCTCTCTCATACAACATAATGGTAGTATGTTGATGAGGCGTGGGGCGGCTGACGTCACCTGATCCCTGAATCAGTAATCTGTACCAGGGATGTTAAGGCGGCTACATATGACTGTGGCAGGGCCGATTTAGGAGGCAGCTAGAGGTGAGAAGTACTACGCGTCGTGAGTCGTACCCGATGGATTGAACTCGCGCGCGCAGAGTAGGTAAAATGCGTACTGAGTCTTGCGAGTACCAGTTCCGAAAAATACCTGTTCCAAAAACCTGTTCCGTGTATGTATTTCGAAATAAACTAAATATAAAGTAAACGACACATACTTGAACTTTTATTTAATGATGTGCCAAACACAAGCAGTCTCAATAGATGCGGGGGACGTGATCGGTCGTCCGACCAAGGTCGGCTCACCAGCGCAACGGAAAGCGACTTTATTTTATACTACATAAGGATTAGTATCAACTGTCCAGCTGCCTCCTACATCGGCCCTGCCACAGTGTCATAAGTAGAGTGCTTATGGAGCTCCGTAACCGTAATTTCATATCCGAATATCCGTAATCAAATACGAAACGAAAGATTCGAATAGTTTCGGATATAGGTGGAGTCTGAACGACTCGACTTAGTTAGAAACAGGGTTGCGCTGGATAATACCAAAATAATCATTTTATCATCACGATAATTACGTACTGGTAAATTATCATAGAAAATAACGTGTAACTATTCGTATCCAAACGCGGGCTAATATCAAAAACCATCCGAAAGTTTCGGTTAATCCGAAATAATTCATTAACCAGTACCCGTAACCGGAGAAATATGATTCATATATTCGTATTCAAATCCATATCTTACACATCCTTAACATCACTGATAAAATGCTCGACAAGGAAGGAACATAGGTGACCTTTTCATCCATGACGAGTACGTCAAGTGCTTGAGTGAGTGTGGTAGATAGAGATAGTGACTTTGAAAGCAAAATGAAGGTTTTCGCGATTCCAAATGGCGCCACTGAGACGTGAGGTATGATGTTAAAATAAAGCCTTGTCATGCTACAGCAGTTGTTTCTGTCCAATAGCAGAGCAGTATTTTGACAATGGACCTTCTCACTATAGACTGTGAAGGTGACGTAGGGTATCGTACGTCATCGACTACAAGAAAAAATCCACTTTAGTATAGCGATAATAATAATAATAATTAATAATAAATGAATAATTGTTTTTTTTATGTCTTTTTGGTTTACTTTTTTTTATTTTATATTTTGTGGTGTTGTTGTTTGTGTCAATAAATGTTCTTTCTTTCTTTCGATAGTCGACGCTTAGGAGACCCACAAAACGTTGGTCAGCCCGTGCACAATCTAATACAACAACAAAAAATCCGCACACTTTTTTGTGCCCAAAAAGCGAAACTATTATGAAGATGTGAAGCAGATACATCTTTTTTACCTGTAGAAACACAAGAGGATACGCAAGTACTATCGCTACGAGAAGTCGAAAAAATTGTTTGTGCCTAGTTGTGCACTGGCTGACCAATATTTTGTTGGTCTCAACATCTACTTTCACTACAATGTGGAATTTCTCTTGTACTCGTAGTTCTTCATAGTCTGTAGTGAGAAGGTCTGTTGTCAAAACACTGCTGTGCTATTGACAGAAAGAACGGGTGTGGAATGACAGGGCTTTATTTCGATATCAGACCTCACAGTCTACTAGCGCCATCTGTTGGATTTTGAAATCGCGGAAACCCTCATTAATCATAATTGTAACCGTTCCCGGTCCAAACCGACTCATTTTGGAAGGTGTACAATAACGAAGGTTGCGGTAAAGAATATAGACGACTACTCAATACCATCGTGTTATATTTTCTCTTTATTATTTCAGTGGTGCACATATTTCAGTTCACAGACAAGTTAATTGATCTGTCGGTACACTTATTTCGCGGTAACATGTCAAAGTCACCTAAGTTCCTGGTCGAGCCTTATGGCGATATTACACGGTTCAACCAAATTGATTCACTTTGGTAGTAAAAAGTAAAGGATAATGCTGTTTACACATATCTTGAAGTGAACGGAAGTGATCCATTCAATTCAATAATTTAAGCTGTCTTCGAATCAGGAAATACTAATATGCTTGGAAATACTAATATGTGATTGTTCTTTCAATTATTTGTTGTTGGAAAACAGCAACAATGAACTTTGTATTAATTAATAAACTCTTATAAAGGTATGTTCCGGGTTTCTACCATGTGCCTTTGTTTACGAGTAGCCCGATATTTACGGTAGATACGTAACACGCCTTTAAAATATGTGATAATAACTGTGATTATTTAAAACATTAGGTAAACTCTTTATTGCTCACATAGAAAATATTCGTACAAATCTTTTAATTCTCAGAACAACCTCAATCCTTTCAACGCGGTTGTTAATGAATTCATTTTATACCACTAAAATGACAAACAAGCTTACGACCTGCCTGATGGTAAGCAGTCACCGCAGCCTATGGACGAACATTGACATTGAATAATTCACTTTCATAACTACATCATTCAATTCTGTTGCTCTATCCAAATTGAAAGGCAAAAGAACCGTGTAACATCGCCATTACTTACGGTCAGGGCTCAAGATATGGTAGTATACCTGGTCTGTCTAGCCAACATCACGAACCTAAAAAGAAAACAAAAACAAATAATTATAGTTCGTCCATTGTAATGGCATGCACAAATTTGTAGGTATAGAACGCAACTTGTTGTTTTATAGAGATTTCTGACATTTTAGTCCAATATTTTGAAACTTAATAGGTTCCGATTACTTCAGCAGTGACGCTAACTTTCAATTCCGTCTCGTCTTAATATCGCTTTATCCTTTATTAATTTTTACATTATATTACAAAACTTAGAAATATTTTACTCTAAACATGCAGTGTCACAGTTGTATAATATTGTCCAATAGCCCAATAACAAAAATTTTGAATAATCGATAAACTGCGAGTATCTAATTAAAAACGTTTTTAAATATGGGTTCAGGTTTGCTCAGTGCTCTTCAGTTACCGACCGGCGGTCGACCGACAACCGTCGCGTTCTGAACTCGTCATTTTCGCAACTAATCATTAAAATAGAATAATTTATTCATCAATTTTATGTAGATATGTCAATGCGAAATAATACAGAAATTAAATACATAACTACGAATTCATTAATATGTCCCATGTAATTTTCAAGTTCCATCACATTTATAAAATATATTGTTAGTCGAGGCCTTTTTTAATTGGGCCTGGAATCTGGACGTGCTCTCCTGCTCTTTAATATTATGTGGCAATTCATTTCGCAACTCGTAATTTCCGCAATTCTTCTTAATGATTGTTGTTCAACCGAAATGTGAGAAACATATGCTTTGAGGTTCGTGTGACGGAATTGCAAATATGCCGAGTTGAGAAAATGGCCACTTGCTAAAATGGCGAGTTGAGAAAATGTCCACTTGCAAAAATGGCGAGTTGAGAAAATGGCCACTTGCAAAAATGGCTCGTTGAGAAAATGGCCACTTGCAAAAATGGCTCGTTGAGAAAATGGCCACTTGCAAAAATGACGAGTTGAGAAAATGGCCACTTGCAAAAATGACGAGTTGAGAAAATGGCCACTTGCAAAAATGACGAGGTAAGAAAGTAACGAGTTGCGCTAGCGATAGCGTGACGAGTTTACGTATATGACGACTTGCTATTGCTAGTAATCACGCCTATATATATATATATTTTGGACCCCATTAATCTATAATCGATAATACTATCAGTCATTACTCGTTAAATTTATATTTTAATTTGTTAAAAATTCACATCGGTCATTACATAATTATAATTTAGCCTGACAATAACCCGATCCAAGTTTGCCTCATCTCATCAATACCTGCATGCCATCACATACTGGACGAACTATAGGTTCGCAATGTTGGGTGATCCAAGTTGTGTACCTGAATGCCACTGACACGCACCTGGTTGCACATACGGCGCGGCCACGGATGCACCTGTAGCGCACCAAGCCCCGTCTATCTAGCTTTTCTAAAACTTCTGTTCCACACTATGAAATGAACCTAATACGAAAGAAGGGGAGAACACACTGTGTGTTTATGTGTGTGTGTGGGTGGGACTTATTTGAATACTTGTTACTCCAAATGAGACTTATCCCACATTTTGAAGTTGACCGTCAAAACCTTGCGTGATTGACTGTAAAAAATGTGATCAAATTATTAATGAATGAGCGATGTGATCTCGAAATTGGCATTTTGGCTCTTAGAAGCATGTATGGTTAACTTGAATAGAGACAAATGGATAATTGTAATGAAATTATGAACCTGGCCCACTGCCGCCACTGACACGATGAATGTATGAATGACAGTACACAATATATGAGCGAGCGAAGCGATCTCGAAATTCTTTTAATTTTGGCTTTCTAAACGTTTTAATTTTTATTCATTTAATTCTTTCGGTGACAAATAAAATTGTTCATGCCAAGGGGTTGCAAGCCACCCCCTTGCACATCTCACCTTGAAATTCGACGTGCATAAAAAAAATTGTTATCGATTTTACCCTTTTAGTTTGTTTGCAAATTGTGTGGAAAAAAATTATGATTTGATGATTGGATGATACACATAATGAACAAAATATTTCATTTGAACAATTTTCATGACGGCGGGTACAAATTTACCCCATTACATCAGATTTTACTCTCCCCATACGATGAAGTGATCCTTACATGAAACTGTCGGTCCGCATTAAAAAAGAATTTGGTCAGTTTTAGTCATTTTTCAAACTAACAAAAATTTTTGTAAATTTGACTTTGCCAAATTTATTATCACACAAAATGAACAAGTAATTCCTTAGACAGTTTTCCACTTTATTCTCCTGTCCTAATTTAAACGTGAAACATCATTTAGCTATATTACTTATTACACAACAAAGAAATAGGTTGAGCTTCCCTATTGCACCGATGACACCTGTCACTACATAATGCTGCAAAAATAGAGCTGTCATCTTCCCCTGACCTTATCTCACTAGATGCGATGGACCTATCCTTGAAGAACCTGGCATATAAAATCTGTCCAGATTGACTTGTACTATTCGGTAAATAGACAACACTCGTAACTAAAGCATGACTTGCCGAATCTATGACGCTGCGTACACTGTGTATAGATGTTTTGAATTATATAATATAAGAAAGTGCTCAAAATTATTGCTGTGAATTATCCATTTAAATACATAATTACACTGAAAATATAAATTACTGAAACAGATTAAAAAAAATACATATGGACATACCGACATCTATTTTGTCTATGATTTGTTCAGGCATACCTCAACCCCATAAATTTATTTATTTATTTTATTCATTTATTTATTTAACCATTTATTGTGCACTAAGAAAGTTACAATAATATGAACATAAAGATAACAATCACAAAAGGTAAATTGGTTGCTAGTATGCCATACATATTTGTTAACTAACTAAGAGAAGTCAATTTGTACTGATTATTACTCTTTTGTGTTGACGAATTAGTTTAAGAGGTTTCTACAACGGGCAACATTTTAATTAGACCAGCAGAAATAAACATTATAATCGCAAAGCACGATTTCTTCGAAGGACTTTTCCTTATTTGGGAATCAGGGACACAATATATAAAATGAGACCATACCATATTTCATAATTATAATATCTTTCCTGGTAATTAAATGACTATTTATCATTTATTTCAGAATTTAAACAATTTCATATTTTTAGTAAATGATAAACAATGTCGAATAAATCAACTCAATACTTATGTCAATTAATCAAATACAATAATATTGTCTAATAATTCCTAAAATTCATTATAATAAAGGTAATAAAACTACTATTTATTTAATATAAAAACTATGTACAGCTCTCCAATACCCAGCCCCCACTAACCTGAAGGACGAAGCTATCTTGCGATGCTTAGCCAGAGAGCGGCTGGCGTCCGCTTCAGAGACCTGGTTCATTTCCACCACCAGCTGGGAGAGGAGCTGGACACCGATCGTGCACATCTCGGCTGGACCCTGGGGAACGGTTGTATGTTGATTTAGATTTATTTATTACTCCTACATTTAAGATACATTTTAAATACATTTTTGTGAAAAGAGATCGTCAAATTTAAAACAATATAAATTATTAGAAAAAATAGACGGTGGTGGTGAGTGATGAAATGAATGAATGAATGAATGAATTATCATGGATATGAAGATATGGAGGGGACACTTAAAACAAAATCTTGAGTACAATACCTACAAAATATTATTAGTGGTGGACTAAAAAATCGACTCGGGCTTTGTTGCCTTTTGAAAAAATAACTCTTCGCCGCATTTTTTTAAACAAAAAGTAATTATTGAAACGAAGAAAGAAATAAAGTCGTTAAAAATGATAAGTGATAACCAAATTTCGGGACGGGTAATTTTTCAGTAGTTTGGTAACAAACCTGGATTCGATTTTAGAGTCAATTTTTAATTCGCTTGTAAAGGTATCAAAATTTCGCAGAATTAAATTTGCTACCTTGATTGAGTTATTTTCCAAAAGGCGGGCAACAAACCTAAAGTCGATTTTTATATCTACTTCATTCTCTGCGAAGGCTTTAATTCTCTCCAAAAAACGCCAAAACTGCTAGAAACTAATTTGATCTAGTTTGATAGAAATCTTTACCTATTATGAACATTTTTACTACCTCAGCCACACTACAAACGACCATTACTTTAGATGTTATTTCATGTAGATTTCCTAACAAACTGACCTGTAGAAAGCTGGTGACATCCCCCATCACGTTGTGGAAGACATGATCCTCCTTCACCACGTCGAACCAGCCCAGCTTTGTAATGCGAGCGAACAGCGACACCAGGGCCTGATGGGAGAACAAGTATTCAGGTTATATTGGGGTCTTTCTTACTTCACATCATAACCCATAACAGTCCACTGCAGGACTTAGGGCCTCTCCCACGTCCTTCAAACACTTAAAGAAAAAATGCAATCATGTAACTAAACAATAGACAGGACAGTTTCAGGTAGGTTATTACATTGCGGTGACTCAAATTGTGCAACGGTCACCCACCCAGTTCCTGAACTCCACTAGACAAGTGTCACAGTGCGTGATATGTTTCACATCACATCACAGCCCATCAACAGTCCACTACAGGACTTAGGGCCTCTCCCACGAGAGGAGAGGTTATTGCCATAATCTCCACGCTTGGCAGGCAGGTTGGAGATCGCAGTGTTGTAAATATGCCAATGGAAAACGCTGCTGCCATTATCCAGCCTACGGAGACTAGATCTTTTGCCTCGTAAACATTAGTCGCCTCCGTACGACACCCACGAGTGTAAGGGGTTGGTGCTATTTTACTCTGCCAGACACCACACTTTCTTACTTATATCACAATAAAAATATCGTCTCTCCAGAAGCGTCGCTGGCCTAATGGTTAAGGGGTCTGACTAGTAAGCGAGACGTACCGGGTTCGAACCCCAGTGCCGCCATATGCGGACTCTTTTCTGAGTTGTGTTATCACTTATAAAAAACGCGCTCCGCGTCGCTTCGGTTTTCAAAAGCCATGATACAAAAATGGACCTTATTTTGTGAGCAATACATTTCAATTTTGCATGCTCTCACGCTTTTGGCTTTTCAATTTAGGCTACTGAATTTAGTCTTATGTAATAAGCGCAATAGATAGCGATCGCAAACTGATCGATTTCGGTCGTTATGTCATAACAATTACATTTTATCGATATTTCGAAGTCAGTACACTCAAGCTATCGATAAATATAGGTAACTTTATGAATTCTGCCAAAATAACGATTCTACGTTAGATATAACTAGCAAACTTGACCGCCCGCAAAGCTTACAATAAATCGTCAGCAAATCGTTGCACAGAGACGTCACAGAGTACGACTTTTGCGTAGACAAATTGAGAAGTTACTAGTAAAGTTCCCCCTTTCATTAGTAACATTACCGTGATTGTTTCCTTCAAACGCTTAAAGAAAAAATGCAATCATGTAACTCAACAATAGACAGGACAGTTTCAGGTAGTTTATTACATTGCGGTGCCTCAAAATGTGCAACGGTCACCCACCCTATTCCTGAACTCCACTAGACAAGTGCCACAGTGCGTAATGTCATTACTAACGTGATATTGTGAAAACCACCGTAAGAACCTATAGAATGAAGCTCATATAGTCTCACTAACCTGCACGACGAACGTAGCGAGCTTGGGTCTGGTAGCGAGGTAGTTGAGCACATAATTTCTGATGTCCAGTCGTTGTTGCACAGAGAGACTTGTCGGTGACCTGAAAGCGAATGTCAATATTAATTAAAGAATTTGCCTAACAAGGAGTTGAATTACTGGGAAAGAATCCAAACTTAAAGCAAGAGGATCAGAACAAACATGCGCAAAAATTAAAAGAACCTTCTAAAATGAGACACCTGAGGGTACACTTATGGGATAATAACATATAACATGTAGAGCTCGTCTAATCTAAAATGACGCGCCACACTATCGCATTAACGCACCCAAGCAAGTTTAAAATATGGACGCAATACATATACAAATGCCGTTGTAATTGGTCATTCAGTTGCCGGTAAAATTCAAACGTAGGAGCACGCGTCGTTCATTGGCTCCCACACAGATGAAGTGTCGTTATCAATATTTGCACTCAAACATCGAAATCAACTAACTAAGTAGCGGGGCGCGTCATTTTAGACTAGACGAGCTCTACATTATCCCATCTTCACCTTATCTTATTGTTTCTCCCGCACCGTCTACCGTTTTCGTACATATGTTTTTTTTTCACGGTTGACTGGTAGATAAGGCTACTTTACTAGCTTTAAGTCCGCCAATGTACCTTTAGTGTATAAAGTTTTAATAAATAAATGCATGATCTATCTTAGACGCGGTGGAGAAATAAAGTTTATAGACTATGAATCAGGTCTGCCTAACATCCTCTTGGCAGCTTCGCTTTTCGCTCCAAAAATAACTTGTCCAATAAATCCAAAAGTGACTTCAATGTTTCTGAAAAGCGAAACTGCCAAGAGAATGTGAGGCAGACCGGTTGTTTAACTTCTAGAATCTACACAAGAGGATATGTAAATACTATCGAAACGAAAAATCTAAGTTTGATGCACAAAATTTTGGTCCAGTTCATTAACAGAGCAAAATTTTGTGGGTCTCCTAAACCTCTACTATCGATACAAAGTGGGAGTTTTCTTGTACTCGATGACGTAGGATAACCTACGGCGCCTTCAGTCTATTATAGTTATATAGCATAGCGTCGTTTTAGTCGGAAAGAGATATAAGCCGCCCAGTAGGCCTAGCACAAGTTGCTCTCGCGCGCGATAAGCGAGAAAAAGCACGACATAGGTATTGTTATCTCTTTCGTCTTAGTATTGAGAGAAAGAGACAAACGCTCTCTCGCGGCGCGAGCTTTGTCGCGGACACACTTGTGCTAGGGCCACAGCGGCAGAGGCGCGTTGCCTGGCGGCTCGGCAAAAACGACGCGTCTCTTCTGTATAAACCGTGCCTTACTGTAACTATGTAAGGAATGGAACACGTTGCCTGCGAGTGTGTGTTCCCTAATCATCATACTCTGGACGCCTTCAAGGCTAGAGTGTACATAACTCAGATAGGAGTCGTTGGTTGCAGTGGGATTCGAAGTCGGTACTACTAATACCATCGCTACCGTCATGACACTATCGCTAAACGGGTGACTAGAGATGTTGATATAAGCGTACATCCACATTCTGACATTTATCAGATGGAGAAGAGTTGCCAATATATGCGAGAGGATAAATATACAGACTAATAGTATAAAGAGGAAAGTAACTATGTTTTGTTTTAGCGAGTTTGTTTGTTGAGAGTAATATCGAACTCTACAAAACCGATTTTAAAAATCCATTCACTAATATAGAGCTACAATATTCTCGAGCGACATAAGAGTACTTTTTATCCCGGAAAAATAATAGGATCCCGAGGGATAGTTGAATGTTTACAGAGGTCCGAACTACGCGCGGGTGAAAACCACAGGAAACAGCTAGTCCATAAATATAAAACAAAGCCCTCCCGCCGCGTCGGTCTGTCCTGATACAATAAACTCCGAAAATACTGAACGGATTTCGATAATTCTTTCACTAAAAGGAACCTACAATCATTCCGAGTGTCATAGGATTACTTCATGTCCCGTATTACAGTATCCAGGGTACATAAAATTACTATACTATGTAGTCATCATAATCTTGGCGTTTATATCCCGGTTGTGCTCTCGCGCACGAGGGCCCGGGGTCTGCCTTGACCATGATCCAGGATTCGGCAGGTCAGGTAATTACAGTAAAGCGACTGCCATCTGACCTCCATGACCCTGCTACCAGGAGAACCTGACCAGATTGGAACATGGTTACACATCCAGTCGCCTGAATGTGCAGGTTTAACCACGATGTTTTCCCTCACCATATACTATGTAGTATGTACTTACAATAATAACCATATTGACGTGTAAGTTAGTTTATCAATAAAGTATTTGTATCTAAAAGCAAAATAAGTAAATTAAGGTATCTGGGAAGGAACTCGGTTTAAAACCGCGGGGGACAGCTATTAGGCAAATACCATATTTATATCTAACCAAAACAATAATTCTAAATCTACACAATTAAATATCGATTAAATACCTAATAAAACAACAATTAGCTGACATTTTATAACCGCAACTGTTTAAATTGTATTACGAGAGAAACACCATAGCCAACAAACTGTTATGCAGTTTGGCAGGGTAACTAGAAGTAAGACTGAATGTACGAAATATTATAAGGATTAAATAAATAATAAATAAATAAAATATTAATTTACAACCTGAACCATCCACTAATGGGAATTGGATAAATTGTCAACTTGGGGTTTATACAGAAACTTGGATGTCATGGTCCGCAAAGGTCTGAATGTGGTTTTGTACAAGCCCTCACATGTTTTTTATTCAAATTAGCCAGACATTGGACCGCCATCTCACCTAGTGGTAAGTGACGATGCGGCCGAAGATGAAGCACCTATCTAGAAACAGTCTTCACTTTAGCCTTGAAGGCTAGAGTATTAGAATGATCGGTGAACATTATCTTAGGCTACGTGTTCCATTCCTTAGCCGTACGCATTATAAGGATGAGCAAAAGCAGTTCGTGCGGAAAGCTGGAAGATCCATGGCCTAAGGATGAAACTCCCGCCCGGATCGCGTTTCCCGACGGTGGAAAGGGGCCAACAAACAAAATCTTCAACAACCTCCTCAAGTCAACCTGTTGGAATACAAAACATTATACGATACCTGCTGATCAGCTTGCCAAGAGTGGTGGCGGCCAGCAGCTGCGAGTAGCACGAGTCCGCCCGCTCCAGTAGCGCCTGGCATTTGCTCAGGGTGTCTGGGGCCTCCTGCGAAAGCAATCATGACGCATGTAAATTTTTTTAGTTCAGAAATAGTCCGGCCGGCAGGTACTATCGACCTAGACGCAATTCCGATTTTAATTTTCTAAAGGAATAAAGTCCAGATAAGGCCCCTAATGTTTACCCGCCGACCGGGTAGACAGTTTGAAAGTCGAAACTTCAATGAAATTTTTCGAATCTACACTGGTGGACTAAAACCCGGTTTGTTTTCCGATTTTAGAAAAAATAACTTAATCGATAGGTAGCAAATTAAATTATATGAAATATGGTTATCATTCAAAACGGCGCAGCAATGTGAACGCATCGAAGCTGGCTGATCATAACCGACAAGTTCTGAACGTCAATCGCGTAAGAATCGCTACTAATCGATTGGCCTCATGACTAAACCAGCCGAATGTCTGTGTCAACTCATAACAACGCGGCCACTGTATTTTACCCACATTTTGCCATCTAATTTACCTCCCTCATTTCAAACGCAATAGGCGAATAGTGTTCCCTTTTCCTGTTCTGCCCACATCCAATGGCTACATCTGCGAACCGCCTCCTATTTAAACACGCTCTTGAGACCCCGCGTTGTTCTTAATAACTTTCTTATCCCTCGTCATCGAGTAAAAGAAAAAATCCACTTTATAGCGATAGTATGAGGGTTTAGGAGACCTAGGCACCTAATATTTGTCTTTTCGTAGTGATAGTAGTTACTTATCCTCTTGTGTGGGTTCTAGAAGTAAAAAACCGGTCTGCCTCACATATTTTTGGCAGTTTGGAGACTGTCCATAAGATATGAAGATAAGTAAGTACCTACTACCTAGAAAACAAACATGAAAACGAAAATATGTGCCAGGTGCGCAACGTTTTGTGCGTCTCCTAAGCCTCTGCTATTGCTACAACGTGATTTTTTTCTTGTAACGACGTAGGGTGATCAAGTCGACCTCACAATCTACAACATAACTACATAAAAAGCGCCTTCTCTTCTCCGCAAACCATGGACCGCCTCGTCTCATGCTCGACGTGTCCTACAATTCGCACAATGGAGGACTTGTACGAGGCCAGTCCAAATGTTACAAAACAAAGTTAGGGGGAGTTAAGTCCATCGACTCGATAAGAAGAGGGTTAAGGGCCCATACAAACACAAATATGATATTAGTAGTAGGCAGGATAGTGGCCTTGTGACCTAGCAACTGCAGTAACGTTTAACGTGATTCACAGCGAAGTAATCGCAATCAAGTAACGTTATCTCGGTTTCCTTGTATGGTATAAGTACCTACACGTGTCAAGTTTTTTGTTTATCTTCGTATTTGTAGTAGTGAAGTAGTATTATTAATTGTATGTGACAACACATAAGTAAACCATCGGTCACCAGGTACTTTCGCCCTAGACACGATTCCGATTTTAATGAAATTTCGGCAGTTTGTTCGGTAATAGTGTAATTGGGCCATAAAACCTAGATATTTTTTACGTTTTCTAGTTTTTTGTTGCTAACTGGAAAACGGCGGCCTATAGCAAAAAAAACTCTATCACGGTAATCTACATAAAATTTTCTACAACTTTTACTTTAATCATTTTTAAAAATTCCCAACCGTTTACGATTCTCGGTTGTGGCGAGCTCTCAAAATTTCGCTAAAATCGGAATTATGTCTCGGTAAGGCCCCTTAATTTTTACCTGCTGACCGAGTTACTAGTGTCAGCGCCGACGGATTGACGACGTATGCGGCAAAAAAATCCGGCGTAAATATATGAGTTGCATTTTTTGCCGACCCCGTAGAAACCTGTTCACCCCTTTTAAATAACAGAGGCAAAAGATGTGTGTCAGGCAGGATCGTAGCTTGTGGCACTCAATAGTTTCTACTTGCCCCGATGGGATACGCATGGGGGCGTAGCGTAAGTGCACCTTTGCCAAAACTTCAATGTAGGGCTTCGAGCTATTTCTTACATACAGATCAGCAGAGTTATTTATTTATTTACCTGTTTATTGTACACAATAATTATATACAGAGATGTATAACAGTATAAAAGCCACAACAGGCGCTCCTTATTTCTAAAAATAAATTTCTAAATCCTCTCCCAAAGAGATGCGATATGTTCTTGCGATAATGTGTTCCGCTTTCTTTTTACACAGCTACGTCATTATCGACCTTTGTTTCACCACCACAACCCATAACAGTCCACTGCAGGACTTAAGCCCTCTTCCACGAAAGGGGAAGTTATTGCCATAGTTTCCACGCTTGGCAGGCGGGATATCGCAGTATTATAAGTATAACAATGGAAAAAGCTGCTGCCCATTTTCCGGCTCCACTGTAAATGTACCTATTATTAATGTTTCCTTTTGCAATTATTTAACTATTATTGTGTCGTGGTGTACTATGTGTAATAAATATGAAAGTCTGTCTGGCGGTGGCGTGGGGGCCGGGTCGCTCCATTCCCTCAAATATGGTTGAATTGGACGATGGCTGGGCCCTGCGTTATACTCGTGAACGGGTGCTGCCTTGGTGGACTGGCTTACTCTTGCTGTAGTTTTAGGTGGTTTTTCTTAATTATACTAGACCTACCTATATAATATAATATAGCGTTCCGGCTCTGCCTGGCATTGTCGAGCCCGGTTCGGTCGTGGTTGGCGAAGGATACGTTTATCTACGGCCATAGAGCGGTCAGCGTGTCACTGTGTTTCCTTCCTACTTTCCTACCCCCTCCTTTTTGACGATTGAAAGAGATATTTAATGTCCTAATCAATAAAGAAATTTTGAATTTTGAATATTGAATATATTTCTTTATTATTTCTTTCTAATTATCCAATCAGCCAAATTCTGGATCATGGTCAAGGCGGACCCAGAGTTCTCGTGCGCTAGCACAATCGGGACGCAAACGCCGAGATGATAGAAAAGGACGATTGCATTCCTGAGTTGAAATATTTAGAATAGAATAGAATAGAAATATTTTATTGTATCACACTGACAATAATTTCTTATTAAGTAGTGTTGTCCATTTCGGACGTACAATATTCTACATGATAGTATAGTACCTATTATAAATAAGCTAAAACAGACAAGTAGCTGTCATTTTAATATTTTTAAAAGCACGTAGAAGTTTTAACATAATAACAATCTAAATCTAAAACAAAGCCTACATTTTTTAGAAATTAACAATATAGGTATCATTTCTATAATTATAGAATTCAGATAGACTGTAGAATGACTTTTGTAACAGCCAATCTTTAAGTGTCGATTTAAATTTGATACCATCCAACTTTTTTATTTCATAAAGTAAATGATTAAATATTTATTATTTACAATTTTTTTATTTTTAGTAATTTCGTATTGTGCACACGAATTTGAAATTGTATATATAAACAGACTGTGGCCGTGTAGTGTCGGGCAGAGTAGAATAGTACCAACCCCTTACACTCCTGGGTGTCGTATAAGTTGACTAATGTTTTCGAGGCAAAATATCTACAGTCTACGTAGGCTGGAAAATGGACAGCAGCGTTTTCAATAGTTATCTTATAAAAAAGTAGTAACACATTTAATTACAAATTTATCAAAAATGTTAAATTCATTATCAAGAATCTTCTTATGTACAAGTAACGCTCAATGTGGTTGTAACAGTTAAACACATCTTTGGCTTTCGGTAGAACACTGATCTCCAAGATACAGGCCTGTGCCTAGTTTGGATATCAGGGTTCAATAATTAATTTGTACAAATAGAATGCACTACAAGTGTACCTAACTAAGTAATGTACAAATCTTATATAAATAAAGAACTATTATTATTATTAAAACTGCAATCTCCAATCCGCCTGCCAAGCGTGGAGATTGTGGTAATAACCATCCCTTTCGTGGAGAAGGCCCTAAGTTCTTCCTGGACTGTTATGAGCTGTGATGATGATGATGATGATACAACTCTAAACTACCGTAACACAGGTGTATGCGTGCCGTAATTTATGTAAATGGAAATACCTTGAATTACACTTTTCGGGTAATTTCGGTTGCAGTAAGTTTTTTTTTAAATCTTGATTTCAATCACTTTTTAAATCACTAACTTTATAAACTATTCTAGATCTATTAGTGAAGGTCTATTATTAACTAACAGTTTTATGCATTAAGTATTGATTTGTTTGATAAGCTGATGCTGATGATCATCCAAATAAATAAATAATTTTAATCGAGTGATTTAAATCAGCCGTGTGGTGTCCAGCAGAGTAGAATAGCACCAACCCCTTACACTCGTGAGAGTCGTACAAATGGGCAGCAGCGTTTTCCATTGCAACACTGCGATCTCCAACCCGCCTGCCAAGCGTGGAGATTATGGCAATAACCTCCCCTTTTGTGGGAGAGGCCCAAAGTCCTGTAGTGGACTGTTATAGGCTGTGATGATGATGATTTAAATCATCTCAACCCTGTTTCATCTTGTCGTTAATCAGTTGTTTGTTTCATACGTTTTAGCGACGTCGTTTTAAGACTGATTTTTGTGCCATAGTAAAAGTTATTTGTTTTCACGAGCACATGCATACGGTACCCCTTGCATAGTGTATACAGGGTAATTACAATCCTCCATTTGAAATCACCCTGTATACACATGCACCCCGTTTACTAGGCATGGAAGTTGAAAGTGACAGATTTCTTATTTTTCAAAGTTCAAAGTCATTTATTTGTAACATAGGTGTGTATACATAACTTAGTTCTTAGAAAGTTGAATGTCTCTCTATGTCTAGCCCTATTTTGGGCAAAATTTTTAAATTAGTAGGTATATAAGCATATTTCACACATTTCACATAATTAATAGCACTTATATATAATTATTGTATAATTATTGGCCGTGTGGTGTCCGGCAGAGTAGAATAGCACCAACCCCTTACACTCGTGGGTGTCGTACAAGGCGACTAATGTTTTCGAGGCAAAAGATCAAGAGTGTCCGTAGTCTGGAAAATGGGCAGCAGCATTTTCCATTGTTATATTTAAACACTGCGATCTCCAACCCGCCTGCCAAGCGTGGAGATTATGGCAATAACCTCCCCTGTCGTGGGAGAGGCCCTAAGTTCTGTAGTGGACTGTTACGGGCTGTGATGATGATATATAATTAAGGCACTTTTTTCTACAAAGTCTGTGTAATTGGGACCATATTTTTAAAATTAAAAAATTCTTTAGTATCATAAAAACAATATTGTATAAGCCATTCAGTTAACTTTACTTTAAACTGCCTCTCCTCTAATATTTTAATTTCATTCGGTAAATTATTATACAAGATTATGCACATATTGTACACATTATTTTTATATATATAAGATTTGCATGGAGGTTTATGCAACAGATTTTCGTAATCTCCTGTAATTTGTGTGCAAATCCTAGCCTGCATACTAAGTTTCAGCCTTCCGGGACCTCAGGAAGTGCCCTAGAGGGTTTGATGAATCATTTAGTGTCGAAATCAATGTATTTTAGGTACTAATAAAGTCCTGTCTAAAAGCTGAACAAATCAAGCCTTCGGAAATATCGATAAGAAACTATTCATCCGACTATGCAAAACCTGTGTGGGGCCTCTTCTGGAGTATGGGTTTCAGGTATGGAATCCTTATTTCAAAAAGGACGTACAGAATCTGGAAAGAGCCCAAGAGCTACGCGTTGACATCTCTCCGTGGCAAATCATACGAAGAACGGCGCGAAAGCACTGGGATTAACGCCGCTGGAGGAGCGTAGACAGCGAAGTAACCTTTTAGAAACCTACAAGATCTTTCATGGCCTTCATGATGTTCAGCTTAACTACATATATAGTATGAAACCTAATACTAACCGTTCCATAAGAGGACACTCTTTGCAACTGCAGCTATCACCAAGTGCCTCCAACCCCAGACAGAACTTTCTGCCTAATCATGTTGTATACGCGTGGAACAAGTTACCAGAACACGTGATAAGTGCACCATGTGTCAATTCCTAGTGAGAGGTACCCAGTTACTCTTGCCTTTGTAGTTCGTCTTAACGGTGACACTTCCGTGACCCAAGATAATGATCTGCTTACCAACACGCAGGCAGGCCGTTAATGGTATAAAAAAATTTTGATTTACATAAAAATATAAACCATAAGAACGCTTCCAGTTCCAAGCTACAGTGTTTCCTTTGGACTATGACATGGGATCCGTAAAGAGGCATATTCTTTTCACAAGTGTGCCCGCGACATAGCTAGCGCCGAGAGCCTGTTTCCTTCTCTCATTACTAAAATGAAAAAGATAGTAGTATCTTTGTCGGTGCTTTTCTCGCTTGTCTGCTAGCCGTGCTGTCTTCATCTGAATTAGGTAATGCATTGTTGGCACCCCTGGTGTTGCTAATAGGAGGTGGTGACCACTTCCCATGTGGTGGCCCCCTTGTATAACTTAAAAAAAATACTAACCTGGAATGCAACGACGGCCTTCTCAGCCTGGTCCCTTACAGCAGGGTCCTGGGACTCGTAGAGCTGTTTACACAGAAGTTCTATCTGGCGCACCTCCTGGAAATACAGTTTGCAATTAATATTTACGTACAGAAGCAAAGTGTGGCCCCTAGTCACGTGTGTCGTACAAGTCGACTAATGTCGTAGGCTAAACAGGTAAGATCTCTGTATACCAGGAAATGAATTATCGGTGTTATGTTAAAGTTGTAGTTGGTCGTGTGGTGTTTGGAATAGTAGAAAAGCACTAACCCCTTACACTCGTGGGTGTTGTACAAGGCAACTAATGTTTTCGAGGCAAAAGATCTAGTCTCCATAGGCTGGAAAATGGGCAGCAGTGTTTACCATTATGATATTTACAAATCTGCGATCTCCAACCCGCCGGCCAAGCGCGGAGATTATGGCAATAACCTTCCCCTTTGTGGAAGATGCCCTTAGTCCTGCAATGGACTGTTATGGGCTGTGATGATGATGTTAAAGTTTGCTTGTTTATCCATTGATAACTTTTAGTGTTACTATGCTATATGTTTAATGTCTTTCTACTTTAGTATTTTTTTCTGTAACTAAATAAATTATTTATTCCCAAATTATTTGTGTATTGTGTCTTGCCTAAAAAATGTGCCGTTTTGTTTCAATTATGTGGAAAATCCGGCATGGACGGACAGGGGCTGTTAATGGTACTGATGTTGCTTAGAACATGCCTACAGAGAAATCACTGTTCAACAAAACCTACCCAGTTTTAGCAGTTTACATGAGAGTTAAAATTTTTAATATTGAAATATCTGTTTTCTAATACAGTTGGTAAAACTGTCAGTTTGGGTCTGTCTGAAGTGAGTTTTTTCTACATTTCAGTCAAACAAATTCTTTTAACAAAGAATTGAAATTTCTTCTGATGAGGTACAGTGGAGGAGGCCCATGCTTGCTTTTCATATACTTTCAAGCAATACAAACTTGGTAAGCAAATCAAAATAATGAATAATATCAACTTTTAGTCTAAGTTTTCTGTCTTAGATTTGGGTCAAGTTTTTTATTCTCCACAAGCTTTAGGTCATATAATTTTTTGCATTTTTAGTCCAGTAAAATGATAGTAGCGGATTTTTTTTGGAAATTACTTATGACGAAACTTTGGGTGTCGCAATATTTTTTTGTTAGGTACGCAGCTTTTCAAGGATATGATCTGTGTCAACAGCGCTTCATAAATATAACCAAAAAGCCGGTGAACTATTCTAAGCTGATAATCGCAACGTAATGCAAGATAACTGTAATTTTACTTGTGATAATTTAACACAATTTATCTCCAAAATATGCAATGAAATGGGGGTCGTGCGCATTTCATGCCCCAAAAATCGAAGACAATTAACGATTTAAACAACATAGGATAAGTAAAATATGAATTCTTAACTGACGCTACTACATTTTAGAGCGTACAAAATGTTCCAAATAATCAGAATTCATATAAAATCACTCAAAAATATCAATATTTTGGTTCTCACCTGTTCTTCAGCCATCTTTGTTATTCTCTTGCATTTGGAATGACATTCCGTTTCATAACATTACTTTCAATGAAAGAGGAATTCACAGGATGTTTTCGTAAAAGCCTTTGCTTTAAAAAAAGTTATGGTGACAGTACCATAAACTAAGTAACATAGACAAGCAACTAAGACGTCAAATAAACCAACTAAATGGTACCGGTGGTTAAAAGAAGAACTAATCGGTCCACCTTCAGAATTTTTTATGATATAAGCAACCAGCGCTGTAGTAAACTGCTAATATTGACTTTGTAATGCGGCAATCATATGATCACTTTTCACATGACCCATGGTTGTTCGTCATCAATCAACCATATTTCTTCTTTTTAGTACAGTTTTCTATCAGAGACTGCAATTTTAGTTATTATACGTTCACTAGTTTTGTATCTCACTATTACACAATGGCGTTACAACGTTTAGTGTTCCCATTGTTAGTTTTAAGTGTAGTGCAATGTTTTGCTTCGATTCAAGTCCCAGTTTTTCTGTGGGGCGACTTGTCGAAGGCTTCGGAAGAGGTAGACCCTCTACGCCTAACCACTGGCCAGGAGTTGGAAGAGATTTTCCACAGGGAGTTGAAAAATGAGCCATTTATCGTGGCCTTCAAGGAGTTCTCTCTGTCTGTATCAGATTTTGCTCATGGCAGTAAGTCTTACCCTTACCTGAGCAGCGTGGAGAAATCCGTATATGTACCCGCTGCAGACGACCCGGCCACCGTGTTGGACAATCTGGTCAACGCTGGCGCTATAAATGACATCAATGAGAACGATTTATCTGAGAACTTGATCCAGAAGGGAGGAAGTTACTTGGTAATAGATTTGAACGAAGCCCGCGACGGAGAATCTAGGGAGGAACTCCTTCGCCGCCATAACAAGATTATGCAAGACACATTCAATAAGTTGAAGAGCCAACATGAAAATGTTGTAGCAATTTACACCGCTAGGTTCCCGTCCCATTTGATCCCAGTCAGTCATGAGCGAGTACGTCGCCAAGCTAAGCCCGCTCCGCTCAGAGTGCAAACTCGGGACTCACAGTCAATCAAATTGCCCAGTCTCCTTGTCCAATACAGAGATGTGTTGATGAACTCGTTAAACTTGACTGGTGATTACACCTCTGGATCTACTGATATTGAAGGAGTACAGCAGAAGTCTACCCTCACTTATGGGTCTTACAGCATCACATTCTACTTCACAGCGCACAGGGGCTACTGGAATTTAGGTGAGTATCGATACAATGTACTGTAATCTCTACGGAACATAAGCATAATGTTTTAACTATCATTAAAAGCGCACATTTTAAAACTATATTGGATAGACATTACATAGTTTCTTACCGTCATACTTGTGTTATGCCAACCAAGTTATTCTTTAAAATGTGTAACATTAACAGTTTCAGCATGACACTGTTTCCCTCTAACGATGATGATAAACTTCAGATTGATGTAATATACACTTACAGCCTACACATACAGCATATTTTCTTTTCTGGGTTTCCTATAAATATGTAGATATTGCGACCCAGTTGCTTGAATCTGTTATAAAACTCTACTACTTAGTAAAAAAGTTTTTATAGTTTGTTGCCCCCGAAGAATTCGTAAACATAGACAAAGTAGATTCTGATTATAATAATTCCTTACCACAAACTTAACCAAGGTGATAATTGCAGATACCATTGAGATTACCAACGGCACAGAGACCAACGTGCTGTATGCCAAATCGTCTCCAATATATGCTCTGATGAACAACTCCTACCGTTGCGGACTGGAGGTTGAGTTCACAACTCATAACAACAACGAGACTTCCAAGGCTACTGTAATTTTCAAGGATCTATGGGTTTGTACCATATTTTTTTAAACTTATTCTAGGTAGTGTATTATGTTTTACAACATTTATTAGTTATCTAGCACCCATAACACAAGCTTTGCTTACTTTGGGGCTAGATGGCGCAGATCGTCATAGACATTTCATAGACCAACTGTATTATATTGGTCTATGGACATAGTCACACAGTAGGCATTCTGACCGCATTGTTCAACCAGAACAAGTTCGAACGCAGAACAAGAATGCGAATATCGATAAATTCTAATCTGTATGTCATAACGACCAACATTGATAACTTTTTCGCTCGCTATCTATAGATAGAGAGAGATTTGATGACCTAAATGGGTCAGTTGGTGTAAATGCCGGTCTGCCACGCTGAGGTCCCGGATTCGATTCCCGGCCGAGTAGAAATTGAAATTAAGACTCTTAATTGAAATTAAAAATATTTTATTATTACATTATCATCATCAGCTTCATGACGCTCACTGCTGAACAGAGGCCTCCTGCTACGCCTTTCCCACAGATCGATTCTGTGGCTATAGAATCATCGGCTATTTACGACCTCAATATTGGCCTTCCAATGTATTAACTAGTGTTGGAAAAAACTTTAGTCTGGCAGCCGTACCGCCGATCTACGATAGCACGCCGCCATCTTAGTACAATTCAGAAGGGACCAAAAAAGTTCATCTTTTCAGCCTAACCGTGTCTCGCTCTGTATTTAACAGGTTTCTGGCAAGTTAGTTTAAGATACTTTTAGTCTATTTTAGTAGGTTTTGCAAGACTTCATCGCTCCCTCTTCGACAGTTGCTACATCCAGATACTAGTTGCTACCACCAGTGTAAGATTCTGATAATTCTAAAGCAATGACAACACCCATTATTATCGCTTACAGCTCCAACCGTTCTTCAACACAACCACACTACCAGAAGACCTGACATACGGTGAAGCATTCAACTGCATCGGCTACTTCAGCGTGCCAATCTGGGCTGGACTCTTCGTCGTGTTCATCCTCCTAGGCATCACATTCTTGGGGATCATGATGATGATGGACATCCGCACCATGGACCGCTTCGACGATCCCAAGGGCAAAACTATCACCATCAACACTTCAGAGTAAGCCGTTTAGAACCTGTTTAGCACACTCCATATTACTGCCCGTATGAAATTATTTATATTGTAAAAAATAGACTTAGGGCCTGTTTTACAACCTACTGATGATTACACGGTGCACGGCTAGCGCAAGTGTGTCCGCGACATAGCTACGCCGCGAGAGAGCGGTTTCCTTCACTCAACATTCAGATGAAAGAGATCTATGTCGTGCCTTTTCTCGCTTATCGCGTGCGAGAGCACACTTGTGTCAGTGTGCTGGCATCCAACTAACGTACGGGCTTTGCGAGCCTTTTTACCACCCACATGCAAGATGAGCATCTTGAAGTATTTGCTTCTTACCGGGAATTTATCAGGTGGTGAAGCAGGCCCTTAGTGTTCGGCTCAAAGTTCAATATTGGTCGCTCATGTTTTGTCTCTCTCACACCACCAAAGTGAGAGTGTTGGTGTGTTCTCTTGTGCCTCTACTGATTGAGAATTAATGTCCTAAAAAGGTGGGGATTGTTTAAATAAGCTGTACTGGCTTATAACTAGTTTGTTAGCGGGCAGTTGAAACTAGTGAATGTATATTTAATATTTAACATTGGTTGTTAAAGTGGTCAAACGTCATTGTATTCCCAAACACCAACAATTCTATAAAAAGTCTTTTTCGATACCGTATTGTGCCTAATCGAATCGATATATATGTTTCTAAATATATAAAAAGAGGAAGTGCTTTGTAGTTGATAATATATGGTGTAATATAATATATGGTATAATATATCTTTGCTAGCAACATTTTGTTGTAAAAGAAGTATATTTTGGCCTAGAACAAAGTTGATCAGCTAAGTTGCTATGCTTATGATGGATATTTATGAACTAGTATTAGATAAATGCTAAAAGGCCTACGAATAACAGACAGATTGTAACTTAAAGCATCGATTCTTGTTCAGAGCTTCTTTACGCGTAGTTGTAATGTTAAGAAATCGATTTGAGGTAAAAATAAAACTAAAATAATAATGAATGCCCTCCATGTTAGTGCCAATTCATTCCAATATGATCGAATAGACACTATTGTAATCTTAAACCTTAAGAGGTACTTGTTAAGTGACCTTCACAATAAAGTAGCTTTAAGGTTCACAGTCAAATTTGTTCTATGAACGATTAGGAGTCTTGTGACGACACGAACATCGATAAGTACAGCAAATTATGTAATAGATGAAAACTAAATTATTTATTTTTGTTTGGGTAAATCAAGAGATCATTTTGCCTAAAAATTATTAATCCAGTGAAATTTGAACTGATGTATTTCATATTTTCCCTCAAGTGTTAGTCACAGATTCCAGCGTAGACGTAAGGATAGCAATTTTGGAAATTTTCTTTTCTTATAATCAGTTTTTGTCTGTTTTATTTGTAAATAATTTCCTCTATTGTCTCCATACACTTATTAAAGCATTTCTGTAGAATTTTACGTTGTTGTTTTTGAAGAAGTATTAATTAAATCTTGAAATCTTTATTTTGTTTTTTTTTTATTATTATTTTTTCATATTTATTTTATGCCTGTTTTTTATATTTGTTTTTGTATTAAACGTTACCAACGTACTGTTCCTAATATAAGATAATTAATTAAATTAAAAACGTATATTACCTATGTAATACAGTTTTTGTGATGTATTGTTGAATTATAATTACACGACAAACAAATAAAAAGAAACATAGCTTGCATACTTATATTTAGAATCATGGTTTGTTAATTTGAAAGGGATTGGATCCAGGGGTCTATTACCTAAACTATACTAGAGCTCGTCTAGTCTAAAATGACGCGCCCCACTACTTAGTTGATTTCGATGTGTGAGTGCAAATATTGATAACGACACTTCATCTGTGTGGGAGCCAATGAACGACGCGTGCTGCTACGTTTGAGTCTTACCGGCATATGAATGACCAATTACAACGGCATTTGTATATGTATTGCGTCCTTATTTTAAACTTGCTTGTGTGCGTTAATGCGATAGTGGGGCGCGTCATTTTAGATTAGACGAGCTCTACCTAACTAAACAAGGTGGCCCGCTTGCCTGTTTGTCTGCCGTATAACATAAACATAAAAAAAAACTCTGTTTCATTAAAATCGGTTCACCTACTTTGGATAATTTTGAGAAAGTATATGTAAACTTGGTCAGGGGTTTTCGACGTTTTCTGTCAGTTATCATAATTATACTACTAGCGGGTAGGTTGATGTGCTGCCTTACGACGCATGCACAATGCTACATTCTCAAAATGACATCTTGGCGCGAAATTATAAAATTGACAATAGCAAATTACTAGGCATAACCACCTACAATCAGATGTAAGTGGCTCGCTTTTCCACATATCCCTACTGATCTATCTCTACTGGTAAGGAAAAACACCTTGTACCGGGGCATGACGACCTGAGTGGTTCAGTGATCAACATGCCAGTCAACCACGCAAGAGGTCCCGGGTTCGATTCCCGGCCAGGCAGAAATTTAAATGATGAATTTTAATTTCTGTTACGGCTCTAGGTGTTTTTATGTATAATAAGTATGTATTTAAAAAAGTATATAAGTAGTATATCAGTTAGCTAGCACCCATAGTACAAGCTTTGCTTAGTTTGGGGCTAGATGGCGCTGTGTGAATTTGTCCACGATTTTGCTAGTGGGTCGTTCTACGACGCAGTTCTTAAAGTGTGTCATTTTGAGAATATGATATTTTAAAATGTTATAAACCTCGTCATGAAAGAAGAGATTTGTCAAATGGCAGTAGAGGGGATTTCGCGCAGGTACCGCCTACTGCGCAAGTCGAACCACGTGACCCGCCAAGTCTCTTCCTACATGACACTAGTTATAATAGGTAAATAACCGAGCCCGAGAACATTACCCACTGGATAATACCCAGCAGCTATGTAAAAAAAAAACAAGTTCGTACAAAAATGAAAATTTATTGTAGAGCTGAGTATGATTCGTACCTATGTATAAAACAGAATTCACAAATATCAATTATGATAGCTTAGATAGTCACCATACTTTGGTAATTTTAGTTTGGATAGTCACCATTTTGTCATTTTAATGCTTAGTACCTACCTACTTACTTAGACTTTGCGCGTTGTCTTCAGTACCCCTATTGAGTTGAGGGCCACAGCATTCGACTAGCAACTTAATTCGCTTCGCATAAGGTTGAAATTGACATAGCAAAATAAATGTTAGGTTATTTTTTCTTAAGCAACTCAGCCTTATGCCGAGCACGCTAAGTCGCATTTCGTTCGCCCTAAGAGTAATCATACTACAATGAAGGTTTTCCAAAGTCCAGCAGAGGGCGCTACAGAAGTCTGCTGTCAAAATAAAGTTGTGTCATTGGTCAGATGAAGGCTATGGCCTACCGCATTTTGACCTCTCCCGCCAGAAAACCCTCATGTTGTATGGCTAGTCGATAATGCAAGCGTGAGCACAGCGCAGGTTCTAATTCGTTGCGGGTACAGTAGTGGCGCGCGCGACAGAATGCCTAAAAGGCCAGTAGCCGTACCACCGATCTCCGATAGCTCGCCGCCATCTTGATGCAACTAAGTCTAGACCACTCGCAGCAAGCCAGAGCCAGAGCTGTCTTGCTGCGATTGGTTTAAACTCAATTGCAATAAAATGGCGGCGTACGATCGGATAAAGGCGGTATCACTGCAGCAATGTATTACAATCTGCGGGTCCCCGCGCCATGCTCACACTCAACCGGCTCAACGCCGCCCTGTAATAATACGGTAAAAAATTTGTGGTTTTCAATTTAATCTTGTGGCGCCATCTGTTGAGCTAGCCCGGGACTAGCTCAGAGGGTATAAGTGTATCCGCGGGTGTCGTAGCCTTGGCCCTTCACTTTGTCGTCGATCCAATCGCGGAGGTTGGCCACGTCGACGTAGACGCCGGGTGTCAGGTCCTCACCGCAGCCGATGCCCCAGGCGACGATGCCGTTCTGCTTGAAGCGGTCCTGCTCGTTCTGTAGAAGAGGTTTGCAGGTAAGTTTCTTCGTCATAGTTGTTTAAAAAGTGGACTAACTTACTCTGTGATCTGACTTGTAAGCGAGAGGTACCTCAACCGGGTTCGGTAAGGGAAAACATAGTGAAGAGACCTGCACATTGAATAAAATGTGTAACCATAGTCCAATCTTGGCAGGTCTGTAAACAGGGTCACGGAGGCAGACGTCAGTCGCTCTACTGTAATTAGCTGATCTGCCAAACCCTGGTCAAGGCGCACCCCCGGGCGCGAGAGTATAACCGGAATATTGACGTAAAGATGATCATGATGACCCTACTCTTTGCTATAGGCACCTACATGCATGCATGCTGTGTCTACTTAAGGAAGGATGTACACTGTTTTCTACCATACGAGCTTTGTTAATTAAGTCATATCTTGGGTAACATCTAGGTTTACTGGCCCTAATAAAAGAAAAATAGGTGTACACGAAGACAAACACCAACCACGTAGTTAGGAGCGCCAACGTGAATTGGGCTCCCTTCTGGAATGCAGCGCTCGACTACCACGAAGTCTTCCTACACGTTGGCTTGAGCTCGACCAACATTGTATCGCATCAACAGACCATAATAGTCAACTAGACTTGAGCCTTTTCACATCAATGCCGGGCACTTAACGAATTTCTTTGATTTTTTTAAACTTGAACTTTGATTATACTTGAGCCATCATTCACAACTGTAGAGAGTGTTCCGCAGCTGGTTGGCAGTTTTGCTTCCTAATTGCCCTTCTACCTACTATTTAGTTTTAGTAGAGCTCGTCTAGTCTAAAATGACGCGCCCCACTACTTAGTTGATTTCGATGTGTGAGTGCAAATATTGATAACGACACTTCATCTGTGTGGGAGCCAATGAACGACGCGTGCTCCTACGTATGAATTTCACCGGCAACTGAATGACCAATTACAACGGCATTTGTATATGTTTGCGTCCATATTTTAAACTTGCTTGTGTGCGTTAAAGCGATAGTGGGGCGCGGCATTTTAGATAAGACGAGCTCTACCTACTACACTACTACCTTCAAACCGGAATAACCTTGCATAGCTTTAGCATCGTTACTTGGTTACACCTCGACTACTACCATGCACCGGCAAATAAGTATGATGTCTACCCACATACCTAACGCCTGTCAGTCAGTGTTATTAGTAGTTAGGCTTATAGGAAGTTATTTATCTACCTATAGGAAGAGTGGCATACCTAAGCCCCAGGGATACCTGAGAAATAGGTGCCTTAACCGGCCGGTTACAAGAAGATGTCCGTAGACGTATTGATATCGCTGATCATGATCGATGCGAGAGCTCATGCCGATCACCGCTAGAATGAGGATGTGATAGCAAGAGTGTTATGGGAATGGACAACGGCAAATCTACCAAGGCAAACATGAACTTCCGAATCCTTGATCATAGTGATTGATGAAGGAGTAGTAAATTTCATTACTTTTTAGGCCATAATTTAAATGTTGACTTATGGAAAAGGCTTTGTATGCACTAAAAGGGTTAAGGAGACCTGTCACCAAGCGTATTTCGTTTGGCATGAATGTTACCTCTATAGGGCACACGAGAGGGGCTCCGCCGTCTCCATGGCAGATCTGCATTAGGAGTTAGGAGATGTCAACTTACAAACAAGTCATAAGGTAATAGACAATATGAACGCAAACGCTTGTGCAATAAAGTTATGAGTAGATGCAGAACTAAATAAACGGTAGGTGTAAACCAAATCGTAGCAGACGTAATGAGCGATATTATACCGCTTTTACCGGTGGTGGAATTCTGTAAAATTCTCAGATTTCGCCTTTATAAGAAATAATGCTTTAATTGTGTTCCGGTTTAACCCTAAAATACTCAGTATACCTAACTACAGGAATGACCACCTACGGTAATATGGTTCTACATTTTTGTTACGTGATACCTACCTACCTAGGGATGATAGGTAGGGCATAGCGGGGTTAGCCGCACGACTAGGGAAGTAGATACTCCATCTTACAAAATATTCGATACGGCAGCCAAACAATACTATTTTAAATAAGTAGTATCGTGTTCCTGCCGGTGAGTAAGGTTTCCAGTACACCATGGGTACCGATTCCGCGTGCTGAGATGCGGATTTGGGGTAGGACCGTCTAACACGAATAACGACGCTGTACATTTCATACTACCCGTTGCGTTGCTAATATCAAGATATAGGCAGAGTGACAACTTTCCATCAGCTGGCTTATGCCTGTTTGTCTGACGTATGAAAAAGATTAGAAAGTTAGCTACCTTCATGGCAATATTTTTTCCCTTTGTGACTTAAAAAAGTGCAAACCATCACCTCAATAGGACAGACGAGAGGCGATCCGCCATCTCCCTTGCAGGTGTCCTTGCCGGTTTCGCCGCCAGCGCACATGAACGACGAGTGGAGCTCGAAGAAACGGCCGAGACGGGTCTTCCTGAGGGCGTCTTGGCACTTGCGTCGATCTACTACTGGGAGTTCCACCTGGGGGTAGAGAAAGATTCGTCAATTCATTACATGTAGGTGCGGTACTTTACGTGTTAACAGATAGTAAATTTTTTTATTTATATAATTCCGCATTGTGAGGTCGAGATGAAGACGTTGGCCGATAGGAGAGGAGAGTGGCGATTGTTCCACCGACAAGAGTCGTACTCTTAAATATATGATGATGGTGATAATTCCGCATATAGTAAGTCACCGCATATAATGAGAAATAGGATTTTTTCACGACATTGGACTGGAAGAGGCTCATTAATCTGGGTCTAGTCCACTGCTGAGCTAGGCGACTTCCTACGCGAATGAATAAACCCTGTATCCGAAAATGGTCACTCCACGGCAGCCGGAGGGTGTTCTACCCTACGCCATGGTCTCCAGGAGACTCGTTTAACCCAGCGGTTGTCAGTTTTTCGGCAGATATGGTCATCCTCTGCCACTTCAGCTTACTAAACTTGTTGTGTGAGTTGTGTCAGGGCAGAGCAAAGTGGCAGTCCATAGTCTCTGCCTACCCCACTTGTGGGACACAGGCGTGAGCTTTATGTATGTACTGATTCCCTAATACTACTAATTACCTAACAGGGGCGTAGCTACCGTCGTATCAGCCGTATAAATGATACGGGGATTTGTGGGCCCCGTGCTACATTTTTGCCCACAAACGTGTGTAAGCAAAAATGCGTTATCCATAATTTCAGTTAAATTCTTCCCTACTTCCCGGGGAAAAAATTATTCAATAGAGAATTTTATACCAGGGGGCCCCCTTCGCCAAAATAATTCCAGTAATTTCGAGCTCGCTGCCCTCACTCATTAATTGTACGCGAAGTTAATTTTATTATACAATCTCGTCACACCAGAATGTCAAAAATTTCGAAATCCATTTACTGACTTTACGTTATTTTTATAAAAAAGGTTTTAAGGGATAAATTACAAAAATTTCGACATCGCTACGCTCACTCATTCAATGATATTTCTTAGCCAAGGGCAAATACGAGTAGCCTCCCTCGCTTTGCGGACCCGGTTTATTTAGAGTATACTGTCACTCAAATGTAACACGCTAATTCAGCGATTAAAGTTATTTTTATTATTACCATTAATTGAGATAAGCTGAGACGATCAACTAGGACTATCAACTAGGGGGGTCCCTAGACAACGGGGCCCCCGGAGGACAAGCTAAGCCACTGGTACCTAAGAAAGTACACCTAAGGTTACATGAACTCGACAGCGTTATATAACAGAGATTTTGCTTCACACGATAAATGAATACATCTCATCATCATCTTCGATCAGCATTTGCCTTCCACTGCGGAACAGCTTTTAAAGTTTAGTGTCATCAGTGTCATCTAGCGGATATGTCAAGTACTACAAAGTAAAAATACTCAATACTAGATGGCGCTGGAATTTGTGTTAGCGCCATCTAACGGCAATTTAAGGTTCTATAAAGTAAAAATATTCAACAATAGATGGCGTTAAAAGACGTATCAGCGCCATCTAACGGTCATTTATAGTTATATAAAGTAAAAATACTTGATACTAGATGGCGCTAATATTTCTGCTAGCACCATCTAACAATCAAATAAAGAAACTTAAGTTAAAAATAATCGACACTAGATGGCGTTAAGATTTCTGCTAACACCATCTACCGGACATATAAAAAAACTTAAAGTAAAAATACTCGACACTAGATGGCGCTGCAATTTTGTTAGTCATTTTTCTCGACCATAAATAGCATAGATGTTCATAACGAAAAACTTTAAAGGAACTGTTCAGAAAAGTACCTATATAGAAAAATGTAAATGTCCTACTCAATAAAGAAATTTTGACTTTTGACTTTTTGACTTTTAAGCGACCACACTAACCTTCTTCAAGATGACCTGATAGCGTCCCTCCTTCCCAAACTTGTCTTTCCCCCACCCTGACGCGAAGCAGCGCTGGC
Organism: Blastobasis lacticolella; assembly: GCA_905147135.1. Lineage (NCBI taxonomy): Eukaryota > Metazoa > Arthropoda > Insecta > Lepidoptera > Blastobasidae > Blastobasis > Blastobasis lacticolella. Next base: position 6,488,566 of record LR990066.1, read on the forward strand.
CGGACTCCGCGCGCTCTCCTTGGGTCGGGAGGCAGGCGATGCCCACGTTGGGAGTCAACTCCATGGGCGTCGACAGGAATAGGAGGGCGATGTCGTAGAACAGGTTGCCTGGGGAAGATCATTGTCATCGTTATTCTCAGTCTTTGTAAGTTCCACTACTAAAAACAATATTAACCGTGTAACAAACCCGATAATATGTGTAGTTAAAGTCCACTACTAAACACTTTTCTATGCCACACGGTAGGCAAACAGGCAAGCAGGCCTCATGATGGAAATTGGTCACCGCGACCAGGGGTCATCACCAATGCGTTGCCCACCTCTTTAATACGTTGCTCTGGCAGCAAAGAGGCAAATGCCCCACTGCCAAAGCCACAGTTCCCCAAATCACCACCCCATAGAGCCCTGGAGTAGCTTATACTCACCGGCATATCTACATAGAAGAGGCCTGGGAAAGATATTGATCCAAAACCAATATTTTATACAAACTAATAGGCACTGAGAGTTAAGTAAGCCCGTAGCCAGTGGCAAGTGACGATGCGGCCGAAGATGGAGCATGCCTGTCTAGGAACAGCCTATTCACTCGTCATGAAGCTGTCCAAATTATAATGATCAGAGAACACTCTCAGGTAACGTGTTCCATTCAGGTTTTTATTGTCTAGATTGGGCGGCACACGGACAGACAATCCACGTGATGGACAGCAGCCACCGCCATGGACATATGTTATGAGAAACTAATGCGGTACCGGTTAAACGAGTACATTTAGACTTTGTCTTGAAGAACCCCAAGTTGAAGGCAGTGCAAAGTAAATATTTCGAGAGGATCATTCACATTTTGCATGTAGTTATGCCACTCAATTTCAGCGTCCGTATTTTGTAACATTAAAATGCAAGCTTATTAAATAGTACTCTTTTCACGAACGTGTGATTCTTGATACTAACCCTTATTGAAGTCTTTGTGCACGACCACCTTGCTCACATCCCTATCCTGATACGGGTGGATCTCCTTCGTGGTCTGCGTGTCCCATTCTCCGGCTCGCACGCGCAGCTCCTTGAATAAGAACAAAACATTAAAATTATGAAACATTTTTGAAACATAATTATTATTAATTAACACATAGGCATTGGCTTAGCGTGCACCAGAATGCGAACAAAAAATGACAAAAAGACTGTAGGTGTAGATATTGTACGTACTCAATAATGTAATAATGGTTTAATTTTATTTATTATTATATTTAGTTTTAATCTTTATATTGTATTTTTACATGGGGATTTCCTGAAATAAAGAAATTTATTATTATTATTTAGCTAAATCTCCGTCTTCCTGAATCGATTGCAGACAGCATTTTTCGTATCATGTAACGACAATTTTCCCGATTGCAAGGGACTTCCACCTTGATGACTAAACACACACTAATAAGTGAACCAAATTCTCCAAAAATGTTTTACGTACATGGCTTTGACATGGCAAACTCGTGATCGAAACATTACGGCGATACGGTTGACTCGCCATGCGGAAACGAGCGCTCGGAATCAATTCGGGAAAATGAGTAAAAAAAGCTAATAAGGCAGCAGGTGACTGAATGTATAACCATGATCCAATCTGCTTAGGTTCCGCTGTTAACCGGGTCACGGAGGTTAGGTGGCAGTCACTCCACTGTAATCAACTGATCTGGCAAACCCTGGATCATTGTCAAGGCGGACACCGGGCCCTCGTGCGCGAAAGCACAACCGGGACATGAACGCTAAGATGATTATCATATGTAGCACTACAAAGAAGAAAGAAAAGATGCACAATGGGACAGCTCTGTTATGGGTTGGAAGTTGAACCTTGTCGAACTAAATCTACCTATAGCGCCACAAACTTATCTGAAGCTGTAACCGTAATACTTTACCTTTTTACTTAATACTTAATACCTTTGAAGTGGTGGCATTAGTGGTGGTAGTGTAGTATGTTTTTAAAATTAGACAGACCATAATCAGACATTAGACCGCCATTTCACCTGGTGCTAAGTAACGAGGCAGCAGATGGGTGAACCATTAACAGGTGAGACAAAGCTAATGAATAAAAGAGACTCGCGAATTAACGCCTGATATGATCAATAACTGGAATTAAGTGTCTATATTTTGAAATGCCGTCTGCAACAGCTGTCTAAAACCGGATCAGGATAATTGATTGCACTTAAATTTATATAAACAACAAGCTGGCCCGCCGCGTCTTCTTTCGCATGTTGTCCGACACTATAAACCTTTGTCTTGAATCGCTCTATCTATTGTTGAAAATCGCATAAAAAACAGTTGCATAGTTTAAAAGATCTAAGATCTGTAATCACCAGCGGGTCTATTGGCTAACTCAGTTGACAACTGTATTTGACACTAGATAATTCTACACCACGTCATCTACGTTGAAAACTGGCAATAGCGTCTACCAAATTAGAGTAGTGTCAAATTTTTTTATGTCAAATTCAGTTGGCCACTGAGATAGCCGATAGGCCCTCTGACCTGCCAAATCCTGGATCATGGTCAAGGAGGACCCCGGGCCCTCGTGTGCGAGAGCACAACCGGGACTTTAACGCCAAGATGATGATTATTATTATTATTATAGTTTAAAATATCTAAGCGTGCATATATACATACGTACATAGGCCGGGAAGCAACTTTGTTGTATTTATACTATGTAAATATTTATTGCGCAAACTACCTTAGCAGCCGCCACGTAGTGAGCAGCCGTCAGCACCACGTTGGGATGGATGAGGGAGCCGCCGCCGACGTACACGTTCAGCTTCTGACCGGCTGGGTCGTTGTCGTTCACGGGTTCGATCCTGTGTTGCGGAAATAGGGATAATTCTTAGAAGAATTTAAATTATATATGTGGTCCGTGTAGGTAGGTAGTGTTCCTCTTAATTTGTATCGCTATCGCTATATGTAGCAGGGTCACGGAGGTCAGATGGCAGTCTCTACATGTCGTCCCGATCCGCAAAACCCCGGGCCCTCGCGCACGAGAGCACAACCTACATTAACGTAAAAATGATTTTATAATGTAGATGTACCTACTCAGCATGTTGATAAGTACTCTGTAAGGTACCGCTTATACAGGAGACTAGGGAAATTAAACTATAAATATCACAGAAAAAGGAAATTGTGTCAGGACAGAGCAAAGTGGCGGTCCATAGTCTCTGGCTACCCCACCTGTGGGACACAGGCGTGAGCTTTATGTATGTATCACAGACAAAAATACTACGTTCTTTATTTTCTAAAAATAATCTGCCAAGCATGAAATATTAGTAGGTAAGTACTGCCCTGTTACATTATGTCTGCATTTTTCGATTCTTAGGGATAATTTATTTATTTGACTGTTTATTGTACACAATAATGATATACAGAGAAATATAACAGAACAAACGACACAACAGGCGCTGCTTATTATAATGTACAAAATTAAACCCTATCAGCATATAAATTAAATAGCTTTTAGCCGACATGCCCTCATCGATGCCGGGTGCAAGATTCCGATAGCGATACTGTAGCATCGTAGCTATCGAAAGGTTGGACCGTTATTTTTGCAATTTTATTTATTTGCAAACCAGTTTAGACCAGATGGTTCTTTCAAAAAAATAAGTTCCGTAGTTTGTTAAATATTTGATTTTGAGGATTTTGTCAAGGGTTTTGAAAGTTTTGGAATTTAAAATGGTTGGGTTCTGAATTCTTACTTGAGAATGGCCACCATCCAGGGGAACTCTCCGAACTTGGACTCGCCTTGAACGTCGCCCGTGGTCTTGAACCCTACGCCTTCAGGGTTCCGCCAGCCGCAGCCCTCGCGCTGGGAAAACAGAAGAAAATTGTTAAGAATTAGTTCCTAAAATAACATAACAAGGCTTTATCTTGAGGTACAGTACCTATTCATCAAGAGCATTCCAAAGAGACCAAACACAATAGGGTTATCTTATTGCGTTCTAGGAACTAATGTTCCTACGACCACCTTCCGACTCCATTATAAGACCTGTAGCCGTATTCACAATGGCTCGGAAATCGGATTCGGATTCGGATGCGGAATCGGATAAGGGCCCCGCAAAAGTTCTTAGGAAAATGTGGTTTCAGTTAATTTTGATGAAATTTTCATATGTTATAGAGAGTAGTTTCCGTGGAATCTATCGGGATTCTGAATAACAGTTTTCGAATCGATCGACACGGATTCGCAGCTCACGAATTTCGTGTCGAATCGTTCGGAAACGGTTTCGAATCATTGTGAATACGGCTACTGCTCCATGGTACCATATTAATGCATTAACAATCATCCAAGTTACATAGCTATACCAAATTTCTGCTCAATTGGCTACCAACAAATGGTCGAAAAATTGTTTGCAAATGACGGACAACTTACATACGAACAGTGCAAGTTAAATAAGAGCTTGTGTAATGCAAATAATGCAGATCGGCTAGTTTCACTTGGTATTTACTACACATGTGCTATTTACCGCCGACATATTCATGTAGCATCCGTTAGAATAGGTAGATTAACACCAACACCCCACAACTAAAGTTAGTAGTAGTATTTCAACCTTTATAATGCGTACGGCTAAGGAATGGAACGCGTTGCCTGCGAGTGTGTTCCCTGATCATTATAATCTCTCTCCCTGATCAAGGCTGGAGTGACTAGGCTGTTCCTAGACAGGCATCCTCCATCATCGGCCGCATCGTCACTTACCACCAGGTGAGATGACGCTCAAATGCCTGGCTAGTCGAACTAAACAGAAAAAGGTACTAGACCTAACAAAAAAACTTTTTTATTCTACGCAGTGATGAACGTCATCCATCATAACATCATCTCATGCATTCAGGTAGCAGGCAACAAAAACGCAAAACAGAAGCAGGTGCGTTGTTTCTATGGGGCCTTGCCTCATGCCTGTAATTGCGCTGGCTATCTTATTCTTCAAACCGGAACACAACAATGCAAGCATCGTTGCCTGGTTGTTTTTATTTTTAACAGTTTATTGTGCACAGGAAATACATAGCAATGCAAAATAATAAATGTCACAAAAGGCGCTACTTATTTTTAAAGAAACCTCTTCAAGCAGGCCAAGTGATCATAAGACGCCGATAGGACGTGCACAATATTACCTATCTAGTAATTCCTTACCTATCATTAGATATCTGAGGCCTGAACGTAGAAATATACCTACCTTGACAAAATCGCTATCTACATTATAAAACAAAGTCTCACGCCGCATCTGTCTGTCTGTCTGTTCGCGTTAAACTCTAAAACTACTAAACGGATTTTGATGTTTTCGCTAGGTGACAGAAAGCAGAAGAGAAAGCTTTAGGTGTTTTACGATACTGCTGAGTAGCAGTCTTAAACAGGGTTTATTTGTCTAAAGATTAAGGTAAGAAAGATTTATTGCAGTTGTCGATCGTACACTGTAATAATACATAAATCCGCCTGACCCCCAGGTCCAACATAATGGCGTTGACCAGTAACGACGTTGCCCCACCGGTTCCGCGGGTCTCGGTGCGCCTGCGCGACATTGAAATAGCAAGTTCTTTAGTTTTTTTACAATAATCATCTTGGCGTCAATGTCATGCATATGTTGCATACTAATCGATGCTCTTACGGAATGCGGGGAAAAACATCGTGAGGAAACTTGCACACAGGCGACTGAATGTGCAGAACCAAAAGGATTGGAAAGTTAGCTAGCTTCAGACTGTCATATTTTTTTTATTTTGCTCTGTGTACAGAACCGTTATCCAATCTGGTCAGGTTCCTATATTACAGGGTGATCTGCCAAATCCTGGATCATGATGAAGGCGGAGCACGGGCCTTCAAGGATGAGAGCTTGCCAAGATGAGACGTCCCACATATATAGGAGGCGCCGCATTGGGAACGCCAACCGCCAGTTTGACATGAATTTTACTTTATTCATCTGCCTGGGTTTTACGCCACGAAATTCAAAATCTTTTTAGTATAGACTAAATAGACAGGTATTAAACTGAATTCTCACCTGATGTTAAATGCAGATGCAGTCTACGATGGCGCATACCTGTTTATTAAATACCAATTCACTCTTGTCTTAAAGAGACTCAAGTTGCAGCGCTCAGGGAAAACATTGCTTTACAAAATATAACCTCTGGAGGTCAGTTACTCAATCAGAAAATTCATTACAAGGTGACGTCACGAAAATACACAGCCAAATTAAGGCACAATACACAGCTAGCGAGTATCCGGCCATAACATTAACAAAAACACCGTGATTAGTAACTTTTTCTAATCTGTGACCGAGAGCCAAATTAACCAGAATCGGTTGTTTCCGTGCCATTATAAAACGAACTTCGGGTTTTTTCGTCAACAATCACACGATTGGTGACCACATAGAGACCTAGAAAAACGCAACGCTCAGGTGACGACGGGCATACGTAGTGTTATGGTTCGAGGTCAAATACAAGGCTATAAAGCGACAAAATTTGTCTAGTTCCGTACCTACGTATAGCTCAGTGTTAAAGAAAAACTAATGAAGTGATTAATTTTTTATTCTTTATCTTATGGAAAGCGGCCACAGTCGTCGGATCTATTTTAAAACACTCGCCTCGATTGTAACGGTTTTCAATTTTGATTTTCGGCATGAAAAACATGCATCAAAATATCGAATTTTCCATGTAGAAAATCAAACTTGAAAACCGTTCAAATCGAGTCGAGCGATTCAAAAATAGGGTTCCAGGACATCTTCATCCTAAGAGAGCGTATGCGGTCTTGCGGATGGGGAATTATCACGTTAGGTATTTTTTTTTTCTAAAACCAAAAATGTTTTTTACCTGAAACCATGACTAATTCAGACCAAATGCGCGACGTCACGGATTTCCCGCACTTCTTCTAATTAATACCATTGCTCGACAACATAATTTATTCATGAAGCATTAAAACAGATTATAACAATGATATAAATAACTACAGACTACTAATTACAAATTTACAACCAATTAAATAAACTCGACAACTCATTTAAGTATAATCAACTTTTGGCTTTGCACCTCGTTCGCAACCGACATTTGTGGTGGGCGTCACGCTGAATGTAAATAGGTATCTAAGTAGGTATTGTACGTTGAGATATAAGACACTAAGTAAGTTTCGGCAACTAATGTACATAACTCAAGAGATATTAGTACATGGCGGCAGTGGGATACGAACCCAATACCACGCTTACAAGTCGGATACCTTTACCTCTCGTCCACCGTCGTTCCATTTCGTTATTGTTTAAATACATGAATCATGTAAATAAATATGGCTTTAATACCTCTTGCACCGGCGGCGCAGGCGTGATAGGATCGGTCGGGAGTCTGCGGTCCGGCAACAAGCAGCAGGTGTCCAGGTACGACGGACAGGGACCATCGCGCAGTCTGCAATTCACAAATAGGAGCCACATTTAACAAAAGGGTAAGTAGTAAGTAGGTACTAAATTTCCCCTCAAAGGTCAGCGGAGACAGTAATAAACTGGAATTGTCAGAAAAATAATAAAAGGGGCAGTTACAACGCACCACAGACACTGAATAAATGTAATAATTTCTATCTATGTACGTAGCTGACTTCGTGCTCGAAGTTTCACCATTGGATGTGTGGCGGTACCATATCCATAAAGAATAATCGCTGTAACCGTGACTGTTCTTGACCTGAATCCTCTGGACCGTTGTAGCTATGCCAGTTCTTGGTTTGAATTCTACCCGGAATATTGTATCTGCACCCATTCTTAATCTGAATCCAGTCTGAACCGTGGATGCTGCCCTGGCTCCTGAACAGAATCCAATCTGGACCGCGGATACTGCACTGCTCTTGATCCGAATCTCATCTGGATCGCGGTAACTGTGCCTGTAGTTGCTCCAATCCAATTGCGGGTACTGTGCTGGTCTCCAGGTTTATTTCACGAGCTCGCAGTTGCTGAGTCTGTTCCTGCCCCCCCGATCTACTGAGTAAACCTCTCGCCGTAGGCTGAGGCTGTTCCCAGACAGGCAGCCTCCGCCTTCGGCCGAAATGTCACTTACCACAAAATGAGATGGTGGACAAATGGATGGCCAGTCTAATAAAAAAATGGATGCAGGAGGTTGCAGATTCGAGCGGTGTGGAAGACGTGAGGCGAGGTCTATACTCAGCAGTGGATGTCCTGCTGATGATGACCTACCTGATATCGATGATGCCAACGCCGTCGTTGATGACGGTGTTGTTCCCGTCGCAGAGGTAGTAGCGCACGCACTCGCCGACCTCGTTGTTGTCCGTTGTGCAGGAAGTGTCGTTTGTCACTGGGGGGAGAGGTACGAGGTTAATATGTTTTTTTTTATGTCATACTGTAGGCAAACAGGCAAGCGGGCCACCTGATGGAAAGTGGTCACCACCGCCCACAGACATTAGCAACACCAAGAGCATCGCTAATGCGTTGCCCACCTCTACAACACGTTGCTCTGGCAGCAAAAAGCAAATGCCACTCCACTGCCAAAGCCACGGTTCCCCAAAACCCCACCCCATGGAGCACTGGAAACCTTACTCACCGGCAGAAACACAATACTATTTAAAAGAGTATTATTTAGCTGCGATATTCTGTAAGGTGGAGGTACTTCCCCAGTCGGGCGGCTCCAATTCGAACGAGATACCCCGCTATGCCCTACCTCTCTTAAAACTATGGATACTTTGTAAGCTACGAATATAAATGTGGATGGATACATACACAGGAAGGGAGAGAAAAGAGATCTAAGAAAAGATGAGTGGATCATGTGATGAGGTATACCAGTGAGTATGGCAACGGATGGGGATGAATGGAAAGAGAAAACATTTTTTTTATATACTACTAAGGTGGCAAAACGCTTACGGCCTGCCTGATGGTAAGCAGTTACCGTAGCCTGTACACGTTTGCAACACCAGGGGCATCAACCACGCGTTGCCGATCCCGTAAAAACCCCCAAATGAATGGGATAAGGGCAGGCAAATGATGATGAATTTTAGGCTAGGGTCGAAAGCGCAGAGTCGAACCATCGAAGAATTAATCTGAAAATTATATAGCAAATTCACCTTTATATCAACATAGTAATGCTCAATATTCTTCTGATGCGCGAATTTGTGCGCTTTCTACAGAATACGCCGAATTAAAATTAATTAGGTATTTCGGAAGAAAATTTAGAAAGAGGTAAAATGTTTATTCCGATACGCAACATACATGGGAATAGAATACAAATTGCAGAACTTCATAATAACAATTTATTAAATTTATGAGCATTACTTGCATTGAATCGCTGATATGATTCTAGGCCGCCGGCTTGTCGCCGGTGGGCTGTGTCGACATTTTGATGTGTAGAGCCCATAATTACAGAACCGCAGTATGAAGACAGGACCTACAAGTCTTAACCGCAACAACAGCATTGCGAAAGACATAAACCGATTTATGACATTGGATCTTGAACGACCCTACCTACAACCGAGTGATGCGTCCCAACGCAGCCCGGACGGACGGTCGGGACGTTTCCGACGATAACCGATAATGGTTGGTCATATTTAGAAGTCATTGTCGAAACCGAACTAGCTGATGTGCATTTAGGTACCGTGGTCATCTGTGGCGGTCATTATTGTCCGTAGAGTTATTATCGTTGTCAGAATGTTGGTCAATTACCTAGCACAGCGATATGACGTAAAAACATGATCACGAAATGTCGTCATGCGTTACAGCCGCAGATCGAAAAATATTTACCAGTCTCAGCCATGAAGGTAGCTAACTTTCCAATCTTTCTGTTTTCACATTTTAAGGGTATGTTCCGGGTTTCCTACCGCGTACCTTTTTTGACGAGTAGCCCGATATTTCGTCGCAGTTGCATGTATCATGGTCACGGGATGGGAAACCCGGAACATACCCCATATATGTGTGCTAATAACCGCGATAGTTTAAAACATAATGTTTCTGGTTACACCCGTATTTACAATACATAGTCTATTTGTCTCAGTAAAGTAGCGTTTTTACGCGTTCTTACAGTTCTCTTCTGCTAAGTGAACTTCCACTACGGCTCTATTGACGGACGCATTTATTGTCAGTTGGAACCCTGTGCGTTCGTGCGCACTTTGAGACTTCATAGCAACTTTTCATATAGTTTCATATAGTCAGACAACATGTTAAAAAAGAAAAAGATCTAATGAAAAATACACAAAACGAAACGGTTTTCATTTTAGTTTTTTGTTTTTAGCACAAATAGAAAAGGTAATCCAAATCGCTACATTGCGGGAGAGTGTATCTATGATGCCGGCGGCTTTACCTCTCACTCATCTTGGCGTTCATGTCCCGGTTGTGCTCTCGTGCACGAGGGCCCGAGGTCCGCCTTGACTATGAACCAGCTAGACTAATTAATGTTACTCACCATCAGATACCCCGGGCGGAACGATAGTTGAGGGACCAGCGTTGTTGTTGGTCAGGCCTCCATTGTTAGTAACTGGCAGCAGCACTGTTGGCTGGGTCGCGGGTTGGTTGTTAGACCCGTTCGGAGTGCCGAAGATCTGGTGTATGACCGACTCCAGGTCTCCATTGTTCTGCTGGGCGAGCGCCGTCGCTAGCACGACTAGAAGTGTTACCGCTTTGTACATCTGGAAGGAAATTCGTTGGGGTTATTGAGTATGTTCGTGTCCAAGACTGGCGAACTGTCGAAAAATGGGCAGTATTGGACACATGACCTCTAACCCATGCGTGGAGATTATAACAAAGCCTCCAGGGATGTGAAAAAGCTCAAGTCCAATAGTGGATTGTTATGGGCTGTTAGTACGAACGGCTATGTCGCATTGTACGCTTCTTCGATACAACTTAGCCGCAGGGCGTCTACTGTTAGACATAGATCTCCCAGCAATACTGCTTGCCGTCAGATTTATGCCTTACAAAGAGTAAAAGTAGCTTTGGATGAGATATTATATTGCTTTATTACAACGGGCCCAAGCCAACCGCGCCTATATAGTCATAATCTGTGCAGAGAGCCCAGCTGATAGTAAGCTGATAGACGAATATTAGGCATTTCCCTAAAGGATTGTACGGGTAGTATGGTAGTCGCCGCACATAAAAACCAAAACGTAAAAATTACCGTTAATACTACATAGAATGAAAAGGTCCGGTAGGAATGAAATGAGAATGCGGAGAGATACTGAGTCGACGTGATGCTAAAGACCGTACGAAGTAGAGGGATAAAAGTATTGATGATGATGATGATGAGCTCAATCTATATACTTATGTATGTATGTAAACTCTTTATTGCGGTTAAAAAGAAATACAGTAGGTAGAAAAATATCATTTTACAAAGCAAAGGCGGGCTTATTCCTCAATGGGATTTCTTCCAGCCAACCTTAGACCCTCTGAAAGGAGATCTAAAGAGCGGTGGAGGCAATATTGAGCACTTATAACTAAATACTATAATATATATACTTATATATTTTTGTCATCATAATGTACCATAGTCGCAAACAACAGACATCTTGAAAACATAAATTGAAAATGAAATTTTATATTGATTGAAAGTGCATAATTTCAAAATGGTTTATACCTACGCTAATAAAATCAAATAATATATCATACAGAGATATTCGAGGTCATCAGTTCATCACATATCGCGGTCGCGAGTGTCGACATAGCTACACAAACACACTATACATATACAAATAGTGTAAGTATAGCATCTTAAGTAAAAAGATGTATTTTTCCTCATTAAAGAGAACACGTATCGAGGTCTTGGCTGTTTTACGATTCCTGGTATTTTAAAGGTTACCAGATACGAGACATGACGCATTCAAATTAAGATTGTTCGATTCTTCCCCGTTCACATGGAAACACTCCGAGTAAAGTATGTCCAGGCCGTCATCGGACATCGATAGGGAATTCAGCCTCACACCCTTTAACAGGATTGGATGTCCACTGATGGACAATGGTTCAAAGTTAGAAAGATAAATTTTTATTGCTCACACAATAATAATTACCAATAAAACCATTACTAAATGTAGGCAAAGGCGGCCTTATCGCCGCAAGCGACCTCTACCAGGCAACATTTGTCTAAAGAACCTACCTACCTATGGTTACTCTTTCCTACATACAATCAAGGTACTCATTTAGCACAAGACCTTGAAATCGAACTGCATAACTTAGCCTGTTACAAATTGGTATATAATGGCGACCGGCACCTGCTACGAAACACGACTTTACAAAATATAAATTCGGAAAGCTTGGAGTGCTTAACCGGCCCATCGATACTTCACCCCAGGGCAAAGCCTGTGAGTATAGGACTCAGGTGCGGCCACATATGGAGTGTTTCAATCTTTGGGCCGGCAAACCGCTGACCTGCTTAATCCCAGAGGCGCGCCATTCGAAATGTCGACATTCCCATACTAACAAGCAAGTTTTAACCACTGGCTGACCGAATGGACTTTGGCTCCCTGTGTGTGTTCTACCGGCTGTACAATAGGGTGAGGAACTATTTGAGCTGGTGCCCACAGCACAATTCCGCCATCGCACCACCCAGCGCGGGCTGGGTACTCATCTCCACTACGTAGACCCTCTAGTGGTGTCCACGCGAAGGTTCGAAAGAACGTTTCTCATTCCCAAATAAATATTATGTCTATGTCTATGTCTATGTCTATTCGTACGATTCGGATGTGGAACGCGACCCCTCCCAGCTCCTAGCCACTGTGTTTCCTTTGGACTATGACTTGGGATCGTTCAAGAGGTATATAAGAGGTACCTTTAGAGGCTTGCAACGCATTAGTAGCGCCCCTGGTGTTGCTGATGTCGATAGGCGACGGTGACCACTTTCCATCAGGTGGCCCGCTTGCCTGTTTGTCTGCCGTGTAACATAACAAAAAAATACAAGCGCACGGCCCGCGTGATGGTAAACAGTTTTTTTTTTTTTTTTTTTAATTTTAGACTATCCAGGCATTTGACCGCTATCTCACCTGGTGGTAAGTGACGATGCGGTCGAAGATGGAGCATGCCTGTCTAGAAACAGCCTATTCACTCTAGCCTTGAAGGCGTCCAGATTATAGTGATCAGGGAACACACTCGCAGGCAACGCGTTCCATTCCTTAGCCGTTCGCATTATAAAGGTTGAACCAAAGCGGCTCGTGCGGGCAGCTGGAAGATCCACGACATAAGGATGAAGCGCTCGCCCGGATCGCGTTTCCCGATGACGAAAAGGGACCGGCGAAACGAAGTTGTGCACCTGCTTCGCATATTCTCCGAAATGCAACCTGTAGAAGACCGATCCACAGACGCCAGTTCAGTTCAGGTTCAGTTTGTCATAGTCCCTATCACGGTGTAAAGGCAGTGCGTGGACAACTTCGTCGGTCCTTCACAATCTCGGACCAAGTTCTAGTTCAAATTCGGCGGACGGGATGACGTCACTCGCGGACGGATATACAGCTAATGAACAGGTGGTTTATAAATCACTACTTCGGTGCCGCCAACTCGTTCTCGGTATCGTGTCGGTGTCGGTGTCGGTGGACAAACTTACAGAACCTACAGATGACACTGCGGCAGGGCCAAGCTAGGAGGCAAGCGTGCAGTTGATACTAATCCTTACGATGTATAAAATAAAGTCGCTATCAGATTCGCGGCGAGCCGACCTTGGTCACACTTTCGACCAACAAAGCCACTTTAGTGTCGTAAGTAGCCGCCCTTAGGTAGGGCAGACGTGTTCTCCAGTGGAGAAGAGACTAGGAATTACCCAGTTAACCATTGAGTTAACCCAGTGTGGAATGTCTTATAGTTGACTGAAACTGCTGGCAGTAGGGACTGAATGCGCAAAACTGGGAGGACCGGTCTAATAGTACAATCAACGGCATATCGACCTGGGTAGGTACCACTATAAGATGAGCTAGCGTCCCTCGCATAGCAACGGTAGCTCCTTTGATATTAGTTTTTGAGTAGGTCACGCGCCACGGTCTATTGCCAGCATTGGACAGTCTTTTTCCTTTTTTTAATCACAAAGGTGGCAAACAAGCTTACGGCAAGCTTACAATGGCAGGCTAATTATGAAATAAGTAACTTGATAAGTTTTCTCTGCCACTAAAGGCAGAAATAATAACTGACATCTGAGGACTACTTTGTCTGTTTGAACGGCCTAATCTGATTTTCAAAAAATAGCAAATATTTGTTAAATCTTAGTAAACTAACTGGAAAGTCTTCGGAACAATGCCTTATCAAGTCTAAGAACCTCGTTGGTCCTTGACCCTCTTTATCTACTTAGACCAGAAAACCGGCTGCAGGAATATGTTTTCATCGACACTACGATCTACCAAGCGTGGAGATTGGCGAAACCCTTCGCTAATGTGGATGTGGCACATCTAAGTGGATTTAACGTGCAGATCGAAATGGAACGATGGGAAAGATCTACAGCGACTCTCGAAGTCGGGTTCTTCAAAAAGCATGTCTACAGGTAGCTCAGAGGCCGTCACCGTATCCGCTCCCAGGGTGCAGATGTCCTGGACACTCTTCATTAGGTAGACCGTTCGTGTAATAAAAAATAAATAAAGGCAATGAAAAAATGAAAAAGGGAATATTCTTATAACTGAACATTGCGGGGAAAAGACGCGTGAAAAAATACGTCTGTGTTCAAGATTCAAATTAGGTACGTATCTAAGTTATGAGTGCAAAGACCTCAATTAACTCGATAAAATGAGGATTTAATGGATACCTACGTGAGGTGGAGTCCATATAACGAAATATAGTGTTCGATAAAATACCTAAAAACAAATGCTTACTTACCCTCAGTGGCTCACAAAAAACTTATTAATTAACACGACACTATCAAATCACATTTATTTTGCAATATTATAACACGAACAAACTAAACGTATTCTAAACACAAATGTCACAGACACACTGATTTATCTGCAATACCACATAGTCCAATATCAGGTATTTTCCCGTACAACTGGTTTCTTGAATAATTGTGTATTTTTGTTAATTTTTTCCTCATCCGCGGAGGCAAAGGTGATGCGACTGGTGCGGCCAGTGCGACGCGATACGATTGGCACAGGATAGGCAGTCAGTCGGTTTTTGCTTTGTTTTTTTTTTGTTTAGTTTGATATTGTGTTTATGAGTATGTTTATCTACATAGCGTAATATAAAGTTCCGTTTTGTTGGCACTTGGAGCATTTATTTGTGAATATAGTTTAACTGAACAATCGATACAGATAGAAACTACACTTAGGTACCTATGTAAATATTGAGTTATATTTCACGTCTCGGGTACAAGAGGCGACTTATGTGTACCTATAGGCAGTGCTAGCTAGAGCCTCCTTAATTAGATAATTATCTAAAGAATATATATAATCGGTCCAGACTGACTTGTCTTATTTGGTTAAGGAAATAATGTATTTAAAAAGATAATGTGCAGCAGTATTCGCTGAAATTAACATTCTATGTGTTTCTTGTATAATTCAATGTACGTAGCGTGATTGATACGGCAAGTCGTGATTTTGGGCATTGTTCGTTCACCAAATAAGACAAGTCAGTTTAAACAGATTATAGGTATATAAACTTCATAAGCTGTCAATGTTCAATGGCGGACTTAAAATTTCATACTGTTGTTTACCAGTCAACCGGAGAGCTTATCTGCAACATTATTACCTATTTTCTGAAACAGAAACTGGATATTAACTGGAACAAAACGTACAACCAAAAGACAGCCTATTTAAGGCGGTTGTACTTATTTTGTAACGGCAAATAATAGATTAGGTAGGTATTTTCACTAGGCAGATATACCTAAATTAGTTTTACAATCAAATCAGGAACAGGCTTTAATAATTTATAGATTTGCTTGTAAACTACCTACTTACTATATTTAATGATAATTTAAATAACGGGAGTAACGGGGCATGTCAAACAGTAAATAATTATGTATTGGTGACAGAAATACGTACCTATGTATATCCTAAATCTTTTAGGCAAACATCGTAGAGCTCATTGTCGCTTCCCGTTCATCATCATCATCATTGGCCTTAAACATCTATTGTAGATGATTTAAACAGCGTCATCGTTAGGGGTTTGCGTACGGCACTTTCTCTGATGACTGTAGAGCCCAACCTGGGATAGACAGACTCGGTTACACAATTCGCCCTGGATGGTAAGGGATAAACTGCACGAATGCGCTATCCTTTAGGTAAGATGAAAACATTGCTAGAATCAAAGCTCACATAGGTACTAACTGCTAGAATGGTTTACGGAGATACTATAGTATGTATACTTACGTATGAGTTATGACACAGCTTGCAGTAATATTTTATCTATATACATACATAGTTTGTATAAAACAAAGTCGCTTCTCGCCGTCTGTCCCTAAGTATCTATGCACGCTTGGATATTTTAAACTACGCAACCGGTTTTAATGAGGTTTTTAACAATAGATACAGTGATTCAAGAAGGTTTATAAGCTAGACAAAAAGAGTAGGTAGGGGTAAAGTAGATGTGCGCAGAAGAAATCGCACAGTGTCCACTAGTATACCTACTGATAAAAGGTTGAAATGTACGTAGAGCTCGTCTAATTTAAAATGACGCGCCCCACTATCGCATTAACGCACACAAGCAAGTTTAAAATATGGATGCAATACATATACAAATGCCGTTGTAATTGGTCATTCAATTGCCGGTAAGATTCAAACGTCGGAGCACGCGCCGTTCATTGGCTCCCACACAGATGACGTGTCGTTATTAATATTTGCACTCACACATCGAAATCAACTAACTAAGTAGTGGGGCGCGTCATCTTAGACTAGACGAGCTCTACCTATGTATTGATTAAGGCCGCGTGGTCTCCGGCAGAGTAGAATAGCATCAACCCCTTACACTCGTGGGTGCCGTACAAGGCGACTAATGTTTTCGAGGCAAAAGATCAAGATTCTTCGTAGTCTGGTAAATGGGCAGCAGCATTTTCTATTGCTATATTTAAACACTTATATTATTTATTTTTTAATTAAGACCGATCGATTCTACTGTGAACGTAAGTTTGCCTGTTATTGGATTTACATTTAAGTGTTTACTATTTTTCATGTAATATTTAATGTACCAAAAAGTGTAAATCTGTTGGCAAATAAATAAAGAAATAAATAAATAAATGAAATCGCAAAGCACTAGTCTACGACATAAACATATAATAAAAGCACGAAATATCTAGTAAACTCAATATAACTTATGTGCAAATACCATCTGTTAGATGCATTATGTTTGGTTGGTATTATTTGGTTGGTACCCCGTGCGGGGCTAGAGATTTTAGTTAGCGGACAGTTCGGTACAGTGAACAAATAATACGGCTGAGTCGACATAGCGTTATAGTACGGTCGCCCGTGAACATTCGAAACATTGGAAACGGTTTTAAATTGGTATATGATTAGTTCAGAGGGTCTTTTTACAGATGTACATATTTAAAACCTCATGTTTGAGTACGTTAGAGTATAAAAGTAAGAAAATAGCACGGCAGCTAATTGAGCGTTGAGTAACGTCTTCACCGACATAACGCGTCTTAAAATCTAAACTGACAACTGGAACAACTGCAACTGGCAATTGGTAGGTATATGATATGGTTATAATAGCTCAGCATAATATGTGTATGAAGCGGTAACCTCACTTTTGGATATTTTCGACTTATCACAGCCCTACAGCGGGTTACGATCTTTTAGTACGTAAAATGGGGAGAACTCTAATAATATCACAGTGTCAAACGGTAACCTTAGTATATTGAATGTCCAACGGCGACCGTATTATTAGGGTGGTAATTTCGATAGATTGGTCTTTTCACTGTTTTGAACATATTAGAGAACACCGGGGAGCGCGTGTCTGCATTAACTTGCTTATTTACTGCTGTGTTGCTTATTTTACACTGGCCGCCACGACATTGACGATGCCTTTTTTCATACAGTAGGCAAACAGGCAAGCGGGCCACCTGCTGGAAAGTGGTCACCACTGCCTATAGGCATTAGCAACACAAAGAGTATCGCTAATGCGTTGCCCACCTCTATAACAAGCTCTGGCAGCAAAAAGACAAATGCCCCTCCACTGCCAAAGCCACGGTTTCCCAAATTCCCACCCCATGGAGCACTGGAAATCAGCGATCTAAAACTCTTTGATACACCCATCCAATTTAATTTTTGCAACTGGCCTCAAAATTAAGTAGAGACGAGAAACCGTTTTTTAATTTGACAATCTGCCGTTACGTCAACGCCCTCAAAACATTTCAAATCAAAGTCAAATGTTCACATCTGACGGAAAATAAGAAAATTGGTACAATTTTATTTCGGGAAACCACAAAATCAATTTAATATCTATATTTTTTTTAATACATACCTACTCCATTTCCAAGATGTTGAAAGCTGTAACTGGAAGCTTCACGCGCGAGCTCACGACCCGGAATATGAAGGAGATATTCATACAAGTTGGTAGTGCGGTGTATGAAAAACATTGGGTGAAATCTGAACCTGATAAGGTGCGAGGATTCGTCGTCGATGGGAATGGTAGGTTCATAATAATATTTAACATCGTAACGGGGTGCATTGGAGCGTCGGTGGCCTAGTGGTGAAGGTATCTGACTCGTAAGCGAGAGGTTCGAATCCCACTGAGGCCAAGTACCAATGACTCTTTTCTGAGTTATGTACATTTGAATGCTATTCGGTTAGCATTCAAATGTATCTTGAAATGATCTTGCGGTGATGCTATTACGGTTATTTGAGAAAGATAGGGGTAGCGAATCCGCTTAGCAAGATTTCCGGTTCGTAAATTTTACAGAATATCCCACGCAACAATATAATATTATTTCAAATAGTATAGACCTTACTGCTTTACCTTACCTTACCTGCGGGTTCATATTATGATGTAAACCTGCATGTTAGTAAGGTCTCCAGAGCTGGCAGGCATCTGTGGCTTTGGCAGTGGTGCCTGGGCAACGTGCCCCGGCATTTTAAAGGTGGGCAATGCATTGGTGATATGTACCCCTGGTGTTGCTACTGCCCATAGGCGGCGGTGACCACGCACCATCAGGTGGCCGGCTTGCCTATCTATTGAATGACATAAAAATATATTGATTACGATACAAACATGTTTCACTCTTATCTCATTCTTGCAGAAATGGCTCCCATGATTGAGTTCACAGAAATGCGCGAACGAACATCCCTGCTCGGCTGTCTGGCGGTCAGTTCGCCGTCCGTTCGCGGACTCAGCAGCATCTGAATATCTACCTTATCTCCTTATACTACGGCCCATTATCGCACAACAAATCGGTGTATTGCCCTTCGTGTAAACGAGGCACTTTGCGGTCGTGTTGAACAGATACGTGTGAAAACAAAATGGAGATTTTCCCGCGTATGTTGTTTAACCTTCTTCGAAAGGATATGTAAATTAAAAAGGGTGTGATATTGGTTTGTATACGTATCTGATGCTTCTGCGTCTACTAATGAAAAATATAGAGTTTCAGGTCTTAATTTTATAGGATTTTGCGGTAGTTTAGCGGTACGGCGCGGTTTTAACGTGGTAGTTCTTACTAGGCAAGCGTGCTCTTGCTTTTGCCACAGAATTACTATTCTAATACTTAGCTGTAACTTAATTTTGACCTCGTCCGGCATCGCCACTATCGCAGAACACTATTGGGTTAAGCAATAGACCTGACTACATAAATTCCTACCCTTGTAATAATGTACGTAAGACGTATAATAGCCTGTTTTGTGAGCGTCTGTAACCTTTGCCGTTTTCCAGTAAGCAGTGCTGTATTGTCTTGTGATTTTGAAACTTGTAAAGTCTATGTGAAAAGCGATGTTGTTAATTAGAGGGGGTGAAATATTGTGAAAAATCCATTAAAGGGTTTTGGGAGGGCTACTCATTGGAAGGTCATAGTTGAAACAGTCCTACTGCCAAGTAAAACGTATAGTTACATTATTTCATCTGTGAGTTTGATTGGTCGACCAATCCATACATACTTAGGCAGTGGGATACTTTGTCTTTACATTGAGAGGGAATGATTTTATGTTTTAAATCTGCAAATAGCTGGTACTTAATAGATAAAGTGTCTAGTTGTAACAGTTTAAGCTTTTTGATGGATGATAATGATTATGATACCTACTTCGAAATAATACAATATCGAATACAAAACATGTTTCACTTATATACTACCCATAATTAGGTCCTAAAAGACGCAATTTTAATCAAGCGAAGCTAAGAATCGTCTCGATTAAATACAAGAAAACCGCACCGTAATCGGTACATTCGGAAGTTTTTGCCGCAGTTTTAACAACCAGCGCAAAAGGAGAGGTGTTTGACGTAGATAGATAAACACTTTGCCCTGCCTGCCTGCCATTCGACCAGCACAATCCGTTAGGGAAAGCCGATTCACCAGACCCTCGACCGTCTGTCAGCAGAGGACCACGAGCAGGTGAGGTTGGCTTGGGCTCCTGAGACGGTGGTGGGGTGCCCCATGACACCCCTCCTTTAGTGGCGGGAGTTAAAAAGGCGGGTACCAAAATACGGAAAGTGTCAATTTTTATTACAAGCTTTAATTTATTCTGCACTGTCCATACGTAAGTTGTCCGTCAAAATATGCTGGTATCCGACCATTTGTTGGTATACGATTGAGCTGTTTGGTATATCTATGTTATTTGGATGACAATGCATTAAGATGGTATCATGGAGCTGGTCTGATGATGAAGTGGGCAGGCGGCCATAGGAACTAATGAACGCAATAAAATAACCCCATTGTGTTTGGGCTCTTTGGAATGGTCTTGATGTGTACATACTTCGCGCAAAAAAGCTTATTTAAGATGACATTTTATGAACTTGACCAATCAAGCTTAATTCACGGCGACTACTATCTCCAATCAACGTATTTTGATAATTGGATACATACAAAAACTGTGTTGTACCCGCCAGCCAGTGTTTTAGCAAGAAAAAGGCAATTAATTTCCTAACAGAACTAACGAACTAGGCAAAGTAACAAGGCTATTAAAATATAACAGTCATTAACGACAAGTTGGGGCTGATACCACTCAGTTGTGGGCTGAAGGCCTGGGCAGGACGACAAAGATGTGGCCGATCATCGTTCTGGTAAGAATAGTTTGTATGTACTGTGGTACCTTATTTAGGTACCGGGGGTAATTAAATAAAAAATATATAAGCAAGTTGTAAGCAATATATAAGGAATGCGAAACTACTATTTTAAATGGAATTACAACTATTACAACTTACTTCTATTTTAAATGGAATACATTTTGAATTTCTACCTAGCCATGTGGCTATGTAGGTATGTGTATGTGTGTGGTAGGTGTGTGTATGTGGGTAGCTATGTGAGCTCACCTAAGTAGCCTACAGACGTTCTGATCCCTAGTATGACCAAACCTAACGGATGCGCACTCACACCAGATGAGTGCGAGTCCCCGGCTAGGGGACCCAGGAGCCAATACATACGTCCTACCTAAACCTACCCGAACGCTGGCTGGCCTAATACCAAATAAAGCCTACACCTAACGACCCAGCCCAGCCACACTGTAGAAACGGCAACCCATCCTAAAAGCGTACCTATCGTAGAGCCCGATCCAATACTAAGGTCTGCCTAAGCACACATGCTACAGCAGCTTCCCGTGTATCTAAGTGGGCGATTAGCTCTTCGTGTGACGTCGAAAGAATCAACAAATTCCTGTTTGTATTTGTCGTATGGGGAACTTCTGAGTAGAATGTTACCCTGGTGCTATTGAGTAGAGGTACGCGTATCTCTGCAACATTCCCTGTTAGGCTCCTGCGGAACTGTATGATCATGCTTGTGTAAAGAACATTTACATTAGTTGAATACTAAGCGATGCTCGTACGGTGAGGGAAAACATCGCGATGAAACCTGCACATTCAGGCGACTGAATGATCCAACTATGATCCAATCTGGTCAAGTTTTGCCTGATAGCAGGGTCATGAAGGTCATGTTGTGTTACGTCGCACCGCGTAGCCTTTCGCGGACACAAACCCCGAGATGTTGCTTTGCTTAGACATTCTTAAAAGGCGCCAACAATCGCCATCCATCGACGGCTGTCGTAAACAGCAATTATAATGATGACATTATAATTGCTGAGGAGGCAGGCCATTACAAATAGGCAGCAGCATTTTGCTGTTGTGTAGGTATACAATACCTATAGGTATTTTCAACACTGCAATCTTCAATCCCCATCTCTTCCCGTGGGTGTCGTAAGAGGCGACTAAGGGACAAATCCGAAAGGTGGGCAGCAGCATCTTTCTGGGTAGATTTACATCAACTGCACTGCGATCTCCAACCCGCCTGCCAAGCGTGGAGATTATGGCAATGACCTCCCCTTTCGTGGAAGAGGCCCGAAGTCCTGCAGTGGACTGTTATGGACTGTGATGTGAATCTTCAATCCGCCTGCCAAACGAGGCTATCGATACCTACAAGGTGTTTCACTCGTCAAGCTCAGCAGTGTTTTTACTACTTTTTGTACTTGGATACTTATTCTGTTACGTGACGTGTAACCTTTACTCCTATTTTCAAGAGCCAGCAATCAATAAACTTTGCCATTGCGGTTTTAAAGTGAAAGGTAGCATAACGCGCCATGTTCATAAATTCATTATCATCAACAAACAACACAACCCAGAGTCTGCTAATTTTAATCAACTCACATGCTTTGATATTCAATTGAGACTGAATTGCGAAAGATCGAAATGATTGAAACAAATTGGGTATTGTGCCAAAACGTTTATTATCTAATAGAGCGGTATTAGAATCGTAATTGATTCTCAGTTAAATAGTTACTGGTGTTGCCTTCTAAAATCTACCAAGAGACTGCCGTTTTAGCCCATAATCGAGTTACAATCAGACTAGGTAATAGTTCAATGACATGTCAAACCATTGGTCTTAAAATAGTAGTAGAATACCCAAAATCGTGTCAAACTTGCTATTGAGATCTAATTGAGATTCAATTGAACCATTCGTAACGTAAACGTAAGTTTGCTGTTATTGGATTTACATTTAAGTGTTTACTATTTTTCATGTAATATTTAATGTACCAAAAAGTGTAAATCTGTTGGCAAATAAATAAATAAAATAAATTCGTAAATAAGCCGACTTAGGGCCCAGGGCGCCCTATTCTATTACATTATATTAAAAACGCTTAGCTGGAAACATCCGAGTTGAAACGAATCAGAAAACGCTGCTGCCCATTCTCTCTGGCTGGTTCAGTCGCCAGCAGAGAGAGCGGAGTCCCTTGCTTACATTAGTAAGGGTTCCGGCTGTGATTCTGCAGGTACGACACCTGTAAAAATGGTTGGTGTACTATATTCTACACCGCCGCCGCGCCGGGTGCCAATGGCACAATTGAAAAAAAATAAGATTTGTCAGATGACTTCTAAAAGTTTGCTTTGATTTCAGCTGCTCAACGTAGTGGCGTGGGCTTCGTCAGATCCTGACCCCAGTATCGGATTCACATATCCAAATGTAAGTATACCTATTGTCACGGGATGTCAATCGGTTCCCGAGACTATTCGACTAGTCTCAGGGTCACTAGCGACCCTAGCGGTCGTGGAAGACCGAAGTGGAAGTCAAATGTAATGTAAAAAACATTTTGTTCGTGATTTTGCTTTATTTATTATATACGCATGACAGGTAACAGCCACTTAAGAATTTTATGGTTATAACAATAAAATAAATAAATAAATATTCGTGGACAAATTCACACAGCGCCATCTAGCCCCAAACTAAGCAAAGCTTGTACTATGGGTGCTAGATAACTGATATACTACTTAAATACTTTTTTTAAATACATACTTATTATACATAGAACACCCAGACGTAACAATTACAAAACCATACTGAAATTCACTGAGAATGTGTTTGTGTGTGTGTGTGTGTCTATGTTTATCTGGTTATACTTGGATTACCTATATAGAATCTCTTTTGGTTGAGGGGCCGTACCACTCCTTAGGTCAAAGTCAACCTAACCTGCCCACGGTTCCACCTACTGGCAGACAGGCGAGGCTCCTGGCGAATTGGCTTTCCCCTGGTTGTACGGGACAGAGGGTCGCCGCACGTAAAAAGCCAAGACACCACAATATAATGTTATGCCTGTGGCCGAGTTGTTAAGGTATCCGACTCGTAAGCGAGAGGTACCGGGTTCAAATGCCACTCTAGTACCAATGACTCTGTTTTGAGTTATGTGTATTAGTTGAACACTAACCGATGCTCTTACAGTGAGGTAAAACATCGTGAGGAACGCTTTTCTAATTCAGGTGACTTAATGTGTAACCATGATCCAATCTGTAGTAGGGTTACGGAGGTCAGATAATAGTCGCTTCACTGTAATTGTCTGATCTGCCAAACCCTGGATCATGGTCAAGGCTGACCACGGGCCCTCGTGCGCGAGAGCACAACCGAGACATGATTATAATTTTTTTTACCACCATATAATGTAAAAGTCCGGTGGGGTTGTATCATTCTCATTAAAGGTCCGCATGGTACTGAAGTTCGGGCGTAGTAAAGGAGGAAGAGTTGGAAACCAGATCCTGGCAGAAGCCGGGATTGACCGCTACGATGATAAATTATTACATACTCATTATTATACACCCAGACCCGTAATAGAAATTATTTCAATTTCAATTTCTGTCGAACCCGAGGTCCCAGGTGTTAATCAACCATAGGAACCACTCAGGTTGATGATGATGATGATGATGATAAGTTCGCCTTTGCTTTGTAAGTGTTTCCTTTTGAAAGGTACTATATTGTTGCAATAAAGAGTTTACATACATACATACATGAAAGTAAGTTTGAACGGTGTTATACCACCGGCTTACCGACGAAATTATGGTCACCTATCATCATCATCGTCATCTAGACCACAATCACTCGTGCGCGAGAGCCTTCCCGGGTACACCTTCCTATGGTGTTAGGAGTTAGGTCCTAAAAGAATTTGGCCTCTGAGATGGGGAATACAAATGTATTAATTATTTATTTAATAGATATTCCAATTCCCACAGGTTAAAGACGCGTTGTACGAGCAAAATATCAACTTGATGGCGCCAAAGACACCTCATGATAAGGTAAGAATTTAACAGCTCCCATAGGCTGTACCAAAGGCAAGCTTCATCTGCGGCCGCATCGTGATGACGGTCAACTGTGTGACTTACACTATGTGTGATGACGGTCAAACGGCTAGCTAGTCCAATTAAAAAACAATTGTCAACCTACTGCACTGGATTTTGATTGTCTAGAAATATTTTTTCTTTTTAATCGGCCTTTGAAAAATCTCCCATTCACTTTTTAAAAATTCATCGCCTCCAGATTATATCATCAGACCCTGAGAATAACCTTTCCTTGACCTGGGATTTGACCCACTTTCTCGGTAATCTATTGAATTGAAAGTATTAGTCAGTTAATCTGATGATGGAGTAGGAAGGTGGTAGCGATTTTTTTTATATTAGACTAGACAGGCATTTCCCACTAGAAACCATTAAGGTGGAAATTACGGTTTCTTATTCTGTTAATAACTGTCACGTGGTGCCTGAAACTGTTCAACTAGTCCTGGGGTATATAGCGGAAGACCATGGGCAAGCTCGCTTCACCATAGCGGTGCTGAAGTTCGACTAGCCTCAAAGACTGAAATGGTCACCCATCAGTTCTTGGACTCTGCTTGTATGTTATTAAGTAATCGTAGTTACGTACAAGTACTTTTATTTTATCAATAATAACATCATTTAATTAAATGATATTTAATTTAAGTCGACACTACAACGAATTCTCGCGTTAACAATCGCGACCGAGCACTGCTTGAAACTGCGTGAGAATGCCTGTAAACCTAACGTCAATGTGTGCGTGACGGAAATGGCGCATTGTTTCCAGTGACCTTCTGCTTGGGGCAGGCCGATCTTTTTTTTTGTGCTTTCACTTTCCTATTCCAATCACCAGGACGACTCTCCAGAGCTCCAGCCGGGCGGAAGCGAGGAGTCCTGGGCTCCGTACGACTTCAGCAAGTTCGACGAGTACCTCAAAGGGTTCGGAGACGACCAGCGTGACCACAATCGGATCAAAAGGAAAGCTAAGGTGAGTTGGTGCATTTATTCCCATTCGGTTGCATAGTTCTGAGTTCTGGCTACAGAACTACGCGGGGTTCGAGTTAGAAACGAATTTTTGAGAAATCGAGCGTTTCGTGCGGAGTACGTCTTCGCCTTCGATGTTGTGTGTGCGTCCAAAAAAATGAAACAACCATGCTGTTCGATAAAATTGCAGCCTTTATTTCCGTTTAATTTTATGACAGTGAATTTAAACGACATAACCTAATCCACAAAACTGCGGTTGCCAATAGAAATCCATCTTCATGGAACCAATTTCAACGGCAATAGGACAGCTACCGTACTACACAAAGATGGCACAACAAAATACGCGGTTTCGAAGAGCGAGACGGTGGTGTCAACAAAAGATGGTCCCGAAGCTTGGAGCAGTCAATTTTGCTATACTGACAAGCATGTTTTCCGCAGGAAGAAACTCGGCGGTTCAACACCTTAACAGGGCCGAAACTGCGAGAACGACCCCACCACTACGTTTATCCTGAGCCAGTGAAGGATAGGATCATTGAATTCACCACATCCACTAAGCGACCAGGCATCCTCCCGGACCAGATGAACCCTGGAGTCATTTTTAGGGTCAGAATGTCTGACGCCATACTGAGAATCAAGCAGCGCATGTACGAAGATCCGGAGCGCCATATAGAAGCCGATATAATTTACACAAATCTGATAAAGAAAGTGGTCATGGATGAGATCACGAAGTTTCACAATCTGTTGCTGATGTATAAGACGGACAAGAGCATAAAGGAGCATTTGGGCGAATGTGGAGGCCGCATCTACAAATTCATCTCTTATATGACCATCAAAGTGCATATATATTGTCTCTTCGATGCTCTCTGGATAGATGGAAATCCATATGTGATAGGTGATGAATACAGTGTAACTCCAGTTGAAGTGCCGCCGATGCTGCAGTGTGACGCTTCCGAATGCAATTCTATTGTCTTTGTAGATTCCATTACTGAACCTAAGGATGTTGAGGAGTAGGATTCCGAAATAAATTATTACGAGCTATTTTCAAGTCTTTTGTATTCGTTTTAGAAGTTTAAATTTAAATTATAATCCGCGTCATGAAAGAAGAGACTTGTCAAATGGCAGTAGAGGGGATTTCGCGCAGGTAATCGCCTACTGCGCAAGTCGAACCACGTGACCCGCCAAGTCTCTTCTTACATGACACTAGTTATACACGTTGAGATCTGCCAACCATACGATATCGAATGATCCAGCCTATGGCACCCACATGGCTACTGCCTGAGACACGATGTCGCGTAGTTGTAATAAGAAACTTCTGTGCAAAAAATCTGACACTTTTGAACTTTCCCGAATTGGTAATCAACGTGTTATGATAGATTACAGATTTGGTACTTAGGTAGCCTATTTTATGTACAATCTCTTTGCAACAGTTCCAACTTTCAACGACTGCTTTTCTACTTTAATATGGGTAGCAATGGAGAATGGCTGAGATACAGGCAACATTAGGTAGGTACCCATCGTGACCGCAAATAGACGTCGTTACGGATTATCAAATTGTAATTAAGCTAAAGATAGATACCACGTCTACTCTGACGGTAGGTATTAAGGTACCTACAGTAACTATATAAATACTTAGTTCAATGTGTTGCTATTGTGTGCTGACATACCTACTAAATAAGTTTTGCAAACACACATTGCTCGAGGACACTTTTTTGTACTTAGGTATGTGAATCGGATCTGGTACACTTGTGTGAAAGACACTTACGCAAATTCACTCGCGCGAATGGACATTAAATTTGGGCGAGTGGACATTTGCGCGAATTTGTACATCTTTAGAGCCGTAACTGGCACATATGGGTGTTTCTATGACCGCTATAACAACAAATAACATAAGAGAACAAATAATATCCATTCGCGCAAGTGTCCCGGTGCCTGGTTCTGTTTTGATTAAATAGTGGTGTTATAAATATTGTTTTGTCCGGGACACGAATGAAGTAGGAAAGTTGATTCACCCTTTTATGTGAGTACCTACTTTCCCGTACACCATGGCAATTTTTTTTAGAAAGAATATAAATCTGTAGTAGGTACACCTGTATTGCATTATTTTTATAGTGCCTTGCTGTATATAGGTAAGTACCTAGCTCTAATGGCAAAATAGTCAAGCCTGGAAGAATCACAAGATGACCTTCAGAACCTACTTACGAAATAGGTACTTAGCATGAATTTAGGTGATTTAGCTTAATTACAGACAGGGGCCTTACTAGGCCTGAACTTTATTAAACCGTCCAAGTTCCGCGTAGTTCAACTGGGAAAGAGATAAGCTTATGTGACACTTATACGGTTGTGCACTGTCTTGTTCTAAGCAGGGCAGTTCTTTTTAGTTCCTGCTATAAGAGCTCATGGTAAGCCCCCAGTAAAAAACGACAAACGTCTTACGTCACAAATAAGCACCAGAGTTTTCTGTTGTGTTTTCAAAACTGCGCTGGAGGTCTAGGACCTGGCAAGCGTGGATCATAACGCCCTAGTGCGTAATAGGAAAGTAAAAAGTACGGGTACGTAATATCTTGGATTATGTGCCTAAAAGTGATACACTAACATCTAAGTTACCAGACAAATAATATTTTAAATCAGAAAGTTTGTAAGGATGTTTGCATAGATATTTTGTTAGGTACTCCTTCACACAAAAATTACTGAACGGATTTAATTAAATTTAAAAATAATATAGTTTAAGGCGCTGTTCTAATTGGCAACGGTCGTGCGGCCATATTCGTACGATGGACGTCGCCCGACCAATAGGAGACCTTAAAACCACCCGGCACCCGTCGCACGATCATTATCGCATGACAGTTGCCAGTTAGGCCTTCGCCTAAAGCCCAGAATAGCTGATTTTCAATGTGGTTCCTGCGGAAAAGTGTCCGCAGCGTTACAAACGAATTCTACGCAGATGCAGTCGTGTGCAAAAGTATGTTAGAGACTACGGCAAGAGCTATGGCTCTGACCATGGTTATGATGATAAATGGCCATAATGATGATGATGAAACAGAGGCGACGGCTGCGCGGCGGGCGGCGGCGCAGCAGGCTCCGTACCAGCACAAGAAGTCCGCAAGAAGACGAGAGGCAAGAACATCACCATGTAAGTAGATACTCCGTAATGCCTAGATTTAATTTCTGAGGCACTGGGTCTATTGCTAGCGTAGGTTCTTGCAAGACCGATAACCAAGGTTAAAATACGCTCACAGAGTCCGGCAGTTAAGTTCACGAATAGCGACCAAATATAAGACGCAGCGTGGGTAGGCCTCCCACAAGGTGGACCGATGACCTGGTAAATATTGCAGGTACCAGCTGGATAAGGAAGGTACTGGGAGAGCACTGTGCCCAGTAGTGGGCGTCTTTAGGTAGATGACACTAGGATGATATTTGACCCCCATCTCACCTGATGGGAAGCGACGATGCATCCTAAAGTTCCCCTGTTAACAGGGTCACGGAGATCAGATGGCAGTCGCTTCTAATCTAACAAATCTTGGTCTTATCTATTCATGCTGCCAAGCAACATATTCCGCTTTGAAGGATAAAGTAGCCAGGCAACTACAGGTATGAGTCAGCTTAGTCCTCACGGTAAGAACGCAAGTACGGTACTGCATGTTTGTTGCCTGCAACCTGAATGCATGAATCGTAGATGTTTTGGGCGACAGTTACCGCTTACCAGTGGACTGTCTGATCGTGTTTTTTATGGAATACGGCAGACAAACAGGCAAGCGGGCCACCTGATGGAAAGTGGTCACCGCCACTGTCACGTTTGTCACTGTGTAGCATAAAACCCTATTAAATAAACCACCTGCCAGCAGCAGCGCAACGCGACGACGACGGAGCTGCCGGTGGCTCGGCGCGGAGACCTCGAGCTTCTGGACGGGTCGCGGCGGAAGGGCAAGAAGAGGAAGGATAGCTCCAACTACGATACTTATGAGCCGGAGGAGAAGGTAGGTTTGTGGAATATTTGTAGGCTTCGTTTCGTAGAAATCTGGTCAGTAGTATTTGAAATGTTTGAGCATTTAGGTAGGTATACTTAACAGTCTTATTTATAAAAGTAATTTGGCGTTTATTAAACCTATTTGAGCAAAAATATGTTTATTTGTCACTCATCATCATCATTGGCCTTGGACATACTCGTATATAATAAATGATTTAAACAGCGTCACCGTTAATGGTACGGCACTTTATCTGATGGCTGTAGAGGCCAACACGGGAAAGACAGACATATGTGTTTCAATCACTGAAATGATTGAATTTAAAAGAAAGTGACAAAATCTATTTTAACTAAAATAAGCCAGGTTTAAACGTCAAGTAACTTTTACAAATATGACCACTAGACTTTACCGGACATCTATCGGCTAGTTTAAGCAATGCACACAAAGGACGCCACGCTTTTTACAATAGGTAGGCGACACTAATAGTAAAAAAAATTGTATTGGCTATGCTTGCATTTGACCTCAACTGAGGGGAAGCGACGATGAGGATGAAGCATGCTTGCTTTAGACGATACCTTTTCAATATTCACTTGAAGACACCTAGCACAGAGAAAAAAATACTACGACCTCAAGGTTCTATCTATCGGAGAACTGTGACGCAGGCAAAGCGTTCGAGTCCTTAGCAGCGCGCATGGGACGTCTAGATTATACAGATGTAAAAAAAATTCAAACTGACCAATAGGTATTACCCCCGTCCCCTGCTATGGCAACCCCGTCCCCTGGTATCTATCACACCACACCTCGGATGGAAATCAGCACCCACATCCTCAGAACCGCAATGCAACCAATCTTTCATCCAATTACAATCCCAACCACAAAGGCCTAAATCAATATTTTGTCTCAGAAACTAGAGGCGAATTTCGTGGAGATGCCCAAGGACCTGTACCAAGCGCATCTGAGGCCCGGCGTCATATTCCGTATCCATTTGGCGGAGGCGATCCTCAAAATGCAGTACAGGAAGTAAGTTAAGACTTTATTATCACAAATAAATAGAAATTTGTCGGTTAGCTTTTTCGTCATCGACACCAAGGAGACGCATCTACGTATTTACCAGCTTCTAAGCCCACTGCTAGACATAGGCCTCCCCCAATGAGCGCCAATGCATCCAGCACCCTCATTGAGATCTTTACCAGATCGTCGGTCCACCTAGTGGGAGGCCTACCCACGTGAAGTATGCTGATGACAAATTATAATGGGCAAATTCTCATATCTATTCACTGTGTGACTATGTCTGTCTTTCCCTTGTTAGCCTCTGCAGCGATCAGAGAATGTGCCGTAGGTACTTCAACCACTAACTATGACGTTTAGGTACACATTCAGTCGTCTGAATATGCAGGTTTCATCACGATGTTTTCCCTCACTATAAGAGCAACGGTTAGTATTCAACTAATGTGGTAACATAACTCAGAAAAGAGTCAGTGGGCCTAATTCTCGCGCTGTGAAATCACGAATTCGACTTTTTTCTAGCTTAATATCTCTATAAGACGATCTTCAACAATAAAGGATTAGCAAAAATCGTTGAGTATTATTTTTCGCTTTCAGTAGATATTCAGTGTCTCTTTAATAGATATTTGTAGATAGATAAAATTTCGAATTCTAATGTCAAAAGCGCGAGGGATTCGGACCCGGTACCACTAGGCCACCCACGCTTTAAATCTAGTATCATCATCATCACAGCCCGTAACAGTCCACTGCAGGACTTTAGGCCTCTCTCACGAAAGGGGAGGTTATTGACATAATCTCCGCGATTGGCAGGCGGGTTGGAGATCGCAGTATTTAAATATAACAATGGAAAATGCTGCTGCCCATTTTCCAGACTACGGAGACTCTTTATCTTTTGCCTCGAAAACATTAGTCGCCTTGTACGACAACCATGAGTGTAAGGGGTTGATGCTATTCTACTCTGCCGGACACCACACGGTAAATCAAGTATTATATATGCTAAAAGCATAAAGCAATAAAATCCAATAATGATGATGACGACATAATGATTTCAGTTACGTGGAAGACAAGGACGAGTCCGTCATCGATGCTGACGTGGAATACCTCCGGCTGACCCGCAAAGTAATCAACGACGAGATCACCAAGTTCGAGGACCTGAAGTGGCTGGTGGGCTGGTTCAACAACCGCAGCAACCTCATACAGGAGCACATGTGCAATACTAGATACTTTGTTGTTGGTAAGTTTTTTATATCATACGGTAGAGTAAAACAGGCAAGGTCACCTGATGAAAAGTGGTCATTGACAACCCCAAGGGCTAATACGTGGCGCCTTTTATGACGTACCTGGATGGTATTGGTGCTAACTTTGCCTGACACCACACAGTTGACACAGTCATGTGACCATGACCATGTCCGACCGTGGGCATCCTGCGGCTGAGATCATGAAGCTTCTAATAATGTAAACAAAATTTGTAATGACAATGGTAATCTGTAGCGCAGGCAGAGCCTTACCAGAACCAGACACTCTCTTATCACATGTAACGGAGAGAGTCAACAAATATTTTTCAATTCATTTACTTTTTTTCATAATCCCCTTAGGAACCCCCCCGACGATGTTCACGCACCCAGAGGAGTACCTGAAGCGGATGTGTCTGTTCGACAACGTGTATCTGGACCACATCCCGTACGTGGTGGGCGAGGACAGCTCGCTGATGGCGGCTGTGGCGCCGCCCGTGCTGCACTGCGACGCCGCAACGTGCACCTCTGTGCCTTTCATTGACAGGTGAGCGGTTCAGGGGGCTTACCATGAGCTCTTATAGCAGGACCTAAACAGAACTGCCCTGCTGATCGTGGCAGCGCTATACGTGTCACATAAGCCTGTCTCGGTCTAAGCAGGGCAGCTTTTTCTTTTAACCACTAAGGTGGCAAACAAGCTTTTTTTTTATTGTGATACGGTAGGCAAACAGGCAAGCGGGCCACCTGATGGAAAGTGGTCACCACTGCCTATAGACATTAGCAAAACCAAGAGTATTGCTAATGCGCTGCCCACCTCTATTACACGTTGCTCTGGCAGCAAAAAGGAAAATGCCTCTCCACTGCCAAAGCCACGGTTCCCCAAATCCCCACCCCATGGAGCACTGGAAACCTTACTCGCCAGCAGAAACACAATACTATTTAAAAAAGTATTGTTTAGCTGCGGTATTCTGTAAGGTGGAGGTACATCCCCAGTCGGGCGGCTCCTATTCGAACGGGATACCCCGCTATGCCCTACCTCTCTTAACTCACGGCCTACCTGATGGTAAGCAGTCATTGCAGCCTTGGACGTGGACGTTTGCAATACCAGGGGCATCACCCCACGCGTTGCCGACCCCGTAAAAACCCCTTTCTTGAAAAACGCCATGTTGTACTCTCCAGGGAAAACCTCTCCAGGTAGTTCCACAACCTTAGTGTGCGGAAAGAAAGTCCCTTTGGAACTGCACAGGTCGTGACCAATTTCCAGATTAAAATAAAATAAAATAAATTTATTTATTTATTTATTTAACAGTTCAGTATTGTACACAATATAACAAATACAAGTACAGATTAGTTATGACACAACAGGCACTACTTATCTCTAAAAGAAATCTGAATATGTTTGGACAAATTCACACAGCGCTATTTAGCACCAAATTAAGCAATTTGAGTTATGGGTGTTAACTGATTCCAGATTCTAGACTAACACTGAGATTGCAGATTACAAACTGCAACTTCCAGATTTCAGATTTTAAATTCCATATTCTATTTCAGGATTGGAGATTATGAATTTCAGGTTTCAGATTCCCAAATTACAAATTCTACAAATTCTGATGCCAAATTCCAGACTTCAATCCATTTCATTGACAGGCGGGCGGGGGACGTTTAAATGTCAAGGGGTGCCAATCGGCTCACGAGACTATTCAGCCAATCCCAGCCAATCTTCAGGGTCCCCAGAGGAAGACCATGGTCAACCTCATTTCGCTTACGGTATTACGAGGCAAACCTAACGAGTGATGAGCTAGATGCGGTGCTGAAGTTAGACTAACCTTCATACCCATCCAGTTCCTGAACTCTATATATCTCTTTCCGGGACCCTTTTTCCTAATACCGACATGTTCAAGCACTGTTCGTGAACCGAAACGTCTTCGGCGGGCAACCGAGGGGTGTCGTGGGGGGATTCCCAAATCGTACATTAACCTTCAATGAGCAGTTTTCCAGTAGGTATCTAAAGCATTCCTAACCACTCACTAGATGGCGCCCCGACAATTTTGGTAATTGATAATCGCTCGAAATAGGTTCTTAGCAAACAGGATATAAACACTGGTTACGTTGTATTGGATAATATTGTATTTGTCAATAGTTTTCAACCATTTTAGAGGTTGTAATAATAATGGAACATAGTGCCAACTTCTATAAATATTTATTTTTACACTTCGTTCAACCTTTAACAGTTATGTTTATATTAATAAACATTTTAGTTTTAAGTTTAGTATTAGTTGGTTGCATGAAATCACTGCCACCATCATACAGATTATAAAAAGATTACCAAAATTGTAGGAGCGCCATCTATTGATGCTTTTTTAAACCAACTATGAATACCTACTGGAAAACTCCTCATTGTCATATCGGGCGCTACGTTCAGCCGTTCTTCTTCTTCTAATCGAGTCGATGGACTAAACTCTGACTTATACTTTATTCGCCCAGTATTCGGCGACGCATACAGCGTTTGAACTGGCCTCGAACAAGTCCTCCATGGTACAAGTTTTAGGGCACGCCGAGCATGGAACGAGCTGTTCTAATATCAGTACATTAATTACTTGAAATATTCATTACTTTTAATTGCAAGGTCTTCCGTATTGTACTGTGATCTACTTTACCAATGCTAGAAATTAATACAGTCTACTAATTTCACCGTCACAACACATCCTGGCAAGGATTGTAACCCACAAGCACCTATTTCCCACATACCCCTGGGGCTTACGAGTACTGAGACTAGCGATATTTTCTGCTTCCCAGTTTGATGTTCGATGAACGGTTGCCTCGGACGAACGTGCGCACGGTGACCCGCTGCCAGGCGTCGTGCCGCGCGCACTGCCGCAACGACCCCGACTGCCTGAAACGCTGCTCCGACCGCTGCCTGCATGCCGAGTGACGGCGTACGCTTTTTGGATAGTAAACCCGTTGATAAACCTTATGAGTCGTTTTTTTGACATCCACAGGTCATTCATTGACCTCCAGCCCATCCCCCCAAAAATCAATTTAGTACGACAATCCTAGGTACAAATGCGACTGAATGTGTAACCATGATCCAATCCAGCCCGGTTGCCCTGGTAGCAGGGTCACGGAGGTCAAATAGCAGTCGCTCCAATGCAATTATCTGATCTGCCAAATCTTGGAACGTAGTCAAGGTGGACCACAGGCCCTCGTGCGCTAGACACAACCGGGATATTTACGCCAAGATGATATATAGACTCTTATTTCTACTAATTGACCAGTGACCTGCCAGGCGTCGTGCCGCGCGCACTGCCGCAACGACCCCGACTGTCTGAAACGCTGCTCTGACCGCTGCCTGTATGCCGAGTGATGGCGTACGCTTTTTGAATAGTAAACCGGTTGATAAACCTTATGAGACGTTTTCTTGACATCCAGAGGTCATTCATTGACCTCCAGCCCATCCCCCGAAAAATCAATTTGGTTCGACCATCCTAGGTACAAACGCGACTGAATGTGTAACCATGATCCAATCCAGCCCGGTTCCCCTGGTAGCAGGGTCACGGAGGTCAAATGGCAGTCGCTCTACTGCAATTATCTGATCTGCCAAATCCTGGATCGTGGTCAAGGTGGACCCCAGGCCGTCGTGCGCTAGACACAACCGGGACATTAACGCCAAGATGATATATAGATTCTTATTTCTACGAATTGGTAAACACTGTTCGCACTGTGACCCCGACTGCCTGAAACGCTGCTCCGACCGCTGCCTGCATGCCGAGTGATGGCGTACGCTTCTTGAATAGTAAACCGGTTGATAAACCTTATGAGTCGTTTTATTGACATCCAGAGGTCATTCATTGACCTCCAGCCCATCCCCCCAAAAATCAATTAGTTCGACAATCCTAGGTACAAATGCAACTGAATGTGTAACCATGATCCAATCCAGCCCGGTTCCCCTGGTAGCAGGGTCACGGAGGTCAGATGGCAGTTGCTCCACTGCAATTATCTGATCTGCCAAATCTTGAATCGTAGTCAAGGTGGACCCCAGGCCGTCGTGCGCTAGACACAACCGGGACATTAACGCCAAGATGATATATAGATTCTTATTTCGACGAATTGGTAATCACTGTTCGCACAGTGACCTGCCAGGCGTCGTGCCGCGCGCACTGCCGCAACGACCCCGACTGCCTGAAACGCTGCTCCGACCGCTGCCTGCATGCCGAGTGATGGCGTACGCTTTTTGGATAGTAAACCGCTTGATAAACTTTATAAGACGTTTTTTTTGTCATCCAATTCCTGCAAATTCCTATTTCAGCGGTCATTGATTGACCAGCCCGACCAGTAAACCGCTTGATAAACTTGATAAGACGTTTTTTTTGACATACATTGATTGACCTCCAGCCCATCCCCCCAAAAATCGGTTTGGTTGGACCATCCTTTTAATGCTATGAATTGAGGAACTTAATTTCAAGGTCATAGTACCAAGAGACTAACATTTTAGTCCACCCACAATCGAGTTACTAGGAAATAGTACAATGGCAGTTCAATGGAAAACCTTTGGTCCTTAATATTTATAGCAGAATACCAAAAACGTGTCAGTTTTGAGATTTAACTTAGTCGTTAGTAAATTGCAGAGTTAGGGCCGCGATGGGGGTCAAATGTCTGGCTAGTACCTCCTTATAACTAAAAATACATGTTTATCCTCCACCAATAGACAGAGTGATTCATGTTAGGAAAAAGTATGAGCAGCCTAGAGTGAACAATTACTTTGGCCAGCGACAGAGATTGTACCTGGTGCCTGGTATTCTGAATGAAGTTGATATCGAAGCAACCGAGAGCAGACATACTTATAAGTCAACGCTGAAATGGCTGCTGATAGACAACTTCATTCGGAGTCTATGCCCAGGTGCAAATTAGGTACAAGTGTTTATTATTATTAGTATTATTTTGTTTGTTTTTTTGTACTATGTTGGTAGGGTAAATATATTGAAGGCATAGAGAGTGCAAACCTTCGCCAACAAACTGTTTTACAGTTTGGCGAATTATACAAATAAATACCTATGTACCACATTTATGATAAATAAAAAATTATGATAAATGTTTAGGTGTATGTTAAGGTTAACCCGTGCGAAGCCGGGGCGGGTCACTAGTAATAAAAAAATAAAAAAACTGAACTTAAAACAAATTAAATATTTATTGCAACAATTAAAATATAACACTTTTACTTAATCATTAAGAATTTGAGACATTTTAACACAAATACATACCTAGTAATTTTACTCACCAATAAAATGCCTAGTACACAATGAATATTCGCAAAAACTATTTATGACATGACTCAATTAAGGTTTTCGCGCTTCCAAAATCCACGAAATGTCGCTACTGCGACGTGAGGTCTGCTGTCAAAATGAATCCTGTCATTGGCTGGAATAGATTAGTCATTTTACAGCAGTAGTTTTTGTTCATCAAAGCCCTTAATAACAGTCCACTACAGGACTTAGGGCCTCTCTCACGAAAGGGGAGGTTATTGCCATAATCTCCACGCTCGGCGGATTGGAGATCGCAGTGTTATAAATATAACAAGGGAAAACGCTGCTGCCCATGTTCCAGGCTACGGAGACTTCATCTTTTGTCTTGAAATCATTAGTCGCCTTGTGCGACACCCACGAGTGTAAGGGGTTGGTGCTACGGCCATTAGCCGTTACACCTTTCTGTCCAATAGCACGACCGTATTTTGACAGACCTTACGACCCACTAGCGCCATCGGAAATCGCGAGAACCATCAATGATATGGCTCTATTTTGACAGACTGAACCGCTTGCTTGTTTCTCTCTATTATTTAATTCGGATGTCGTACAGAAAAAAGGCTTAGTAACGCCACATGCATAGTGGATATTAGGAAAGTCTTAAAAACATTGTAGAACGGGCTTCAAACAATCTAATTTCACAACGAAATAAACTTAAATATCACACTTAATTATTGCGTAGTAATAAATAACATACCTAATATTATATCTTGACAATATTTTTACTAACATTAAATATGTATCATTATTTTTTTTACTAATATGTACCTAATATAATATGCGTACAATCACATTGTATGAATATGTTTATCCTATTTCGGTAAAATGGCTGTGATAAAATTAATTGGACCCATTACTTATCGCAATACAGTAAAGTATAGTTGTCGTATAGGCTTCGCAGAGCACCGTCTCTGTCTTATGCATGTTAGTAAATTCGAAACAGGCCTATATGCATTATTTATTGCTGACATGAGTGATCCGTGACCCCATGGTAAAAAAAATACGGACGGCTACTCTCTAAAATCATAAGTGAAGCATAAAAATGGCCGCCCATTTATGTGTGTGCGTGTTTTGACACTGTCACTGGCGTGACAGCGCGGTACAAAATCCAACATCATGGCGGCCGATTGCCAGATCTGGTGTATCTATGTAAATGTCTGGGTCATGTAACAACAACAAAATAAATTGTCAAGAAATTGCCATACCTTGCATGCTTCACTTCTCACAAGTGTAGAATGGCGTCCGTTTTATTTTCAGATCCGTGGCCCATAGTACGCAATTTTTTTATACAACTACGGTGGCAATACCTGCAATGCAATGCCAGGGGTATCACTCATTGAAATCGCCTTCATGGTAACATAATTTAAAATAGATCACTTACCAAATCTTCCGCTGGGGACTCCTGAGGCGTCCCCCTAATTGACACCGGTCGTGCGACCATGGTCGTACGACGAGCTCACTCGAACAACAGAAGACCTCAATACCGCCCGTCGCACGACCACGGTTACACAACCGTTGCCAATTAGGACTGCGCCTGGTCGACCAGTCTCGGGAGCCAACCGGCACCGCATCCCATGACAGTATAATGATATTATAATTTAAACCTGTGCCTCATCAGCCTCAGTCTTCGCCGTGTCACCTGGAAACAGGCCAGCACTCTTGGCATCAACGCAGAGGCTAGCCTTCGGCCTGCCGGGGCGTAGTTTCGGGAGCGTGACGCCATGATGTCGGAATAAGTGCTTCTTCCAGTAGCAGCGGCGTGTGAAGGAGGTGTGGCAGATCTCGCAGGGATACCTGTGGAGCAGGGTGTGTTCATTGGCGTATCTAGGGCTATTTACCAGGGGGGGCCTGGCCCAAGGTGGCTGATGAAGCCAAGTCGATCGATAATGTACAGTCAGTGAACACGATCAACCTAATTAAATCGGTACAACCTGGGGTGGGCACGGCCCACCCGGCCCCCCCTCTTCCTACGCCTATGGGTGTGTTATAGTGTAATATTAAGTAAATAGTGAGTCATGTTTTCACTTCTTAAATTTAAACAATTTATATATAAAAAAAGATTAATTGCCGTTTTCACTAAACTAGGAATCGACTAAGTTCTTTCTTATATAAATTTCGAGACGGAACTTAAGCGATTTCTAAGTTTACAGAATGGCCATAACTTAATATTAATGGATAGAAATCAACTTATTATCTCATTCAGTAACAGCCAGTGTAGTATTTGCGTTTTATTCCAACCGGAGAGGTATTCATTTTTATTATTTTTTGCCGTCAACTGGTCACTTGAACAGTCAAACACATTTACTCACTATTCACTTAACGCAAATGGACTATTATAGTCCTATCCTGACTTATTACCTCTTGATATCATTGTGCGAGTCCAGGTGTCTGTTCAGCTTGGTCCTGTCGAAGAATCCCTTATCGCACTGCGGGCATTTGAACCGCCTTTCGCCGGTGTGCGACCGTCGCTTGTGGCTGGTCAGGTTTGAAGAGTTGTGGTAGGAGAGAGAGCAGTACTCGCATTGGTAGATCTTCATGCCTGTGGATTATGTTTTAGACTTAGACATAGAGATAGATTAGTCTTTATATAGCCCAAATACACATCCAAAAGAACAAAGATTATTTACAAAAAAACAAAGTAGGGCGTTGTGACGTAATTTTCTGGCTATTTAGTTGTTTACTAGATTCTGCCCGCGACTTGGTCCGCGTAAAATTGGGTTATAACGTTTCGGATCCATTTTCGAAGCCTTTGTGCTATTCTGAGCTATAATAAGCTACATTGCTGACAAATTTAATTAAAATCCTTTCAGTAGTTTTGGCGTGAAGGAACAAACATCCATTCATCCTCACAAATTTTCGCATTATTTGATATATTATTATGCCATAAAATCGTGCCAAAAAACATCAACGTAGCACGACCTATAAATAAAATAAAAATCATCTTGGCGATAATGTCCCGGTTGTGCGCTCGTACACGACGGCCCGGGGTCCGCAGTGTTAATGATCCAGAATCCGGCAGATCAGGTAATTGCAGTGGAGCGACTGCCATCTAACCTCCGTTACTATGTTAACAGAAGAACCTGACCATATCAGGTGAGTTGAGGTCAAATGCAAGCCTATTACTAATAAAAAAAAAAAAAAAAAATTGGATCATGCTCCTATGCAGGATTCCTCAGGATGTTTTCCCTCACCGTAAGAGCATTGGTTAGTCTTTAACTAAGTTACAAAACTCAAAAAGACGTGGCGGTATGTATGTCTCACCAGTGTGTATCCTGACGTGCTTGACCAGGTCGTACTTGAATGTGGTGGCGTAGTCGCAGTGGTCGCACGTGTGCGTCGGCGGCTGGTGCGTCTTCAGGTGCGAGTAGTGCGAGGAGCGGTTGAAGAACTGCTTGCCGCATATCTGTGGGTTGGAGACGGTACAGGTCACGTCAAATCCTAGATTTCAAGAAACAAGATTCAAAAAATTCAAAATATTTATTTGTAAGAGATAGGTATTACAGATGTTTTCATTATCTTCAATAGTTTCTCTATCCTTTGCCCGCATGCTGAGGCGTACAAATATTTAAATATAATTGTTTCATTTCTCATTTAGTAAATAATAAAATCTTCCATAAATAATAATTTCAACAAATTTCAATTTTAATAAATAAGTTATAAAATAATCAATAAATAAAACCATGTCATTAAAAATGACAATTATTACTAACAATTTTCATTAAATTGTATCACTTTCACATCCAGTTAATGATGTCTAGGTGTATTATAGGCTAAAATTACTATTAGCACCTATTTTAAATTGATAATTAACTCGGAGACAATGTTGTTGTTGTTGATTTTTTTTCCTATACTTTTATTTATGTAAATAATATTATTATCTTGGCGTTAACGTCACGGTTGTATTGTAGCGCACGGGGGCCCGGGGTCCCCTTAACTATGACAAATCTGACCTCCGTGACCCTACTACCAGGACAACATGACCAGATTGGATCGTGGTTATACATTTTCTAATACTGTGCCGTGTGTCTGAGTGGAAATTGGAATGAAAGTGTTTTTTACACATTCATTCACTTGAATGCGCAGGTTTTATCACGATGTTTTCCCTCACCGTAAGCGCATCGGTTAGTGTTCAACTAATGTACATAACTCAGAAAAGAGTCAGTTCTCAGTCAGTCTCTCCTTTTCGAGTCGGATACCTTAACCAGTAACCACTCAGCCACCGACGCTTCCCATCCTATTATTTTTATTCCTACTATTTCTACCAATATTATTAATTCTCTGTAATTAGCTCTGTTAGATCAAAGAGGCTGAAAAATTTCATCAAAATTAACTGAAACCACATTTTCCTAAGAACTTTTGCGGGGTCCTATGTCGATTCCGTATCCGAATCCGATTTCCGAGCCATTGTGAATACGGCTACTGTTGTGTTGTTTTTCTTAATGTCAATATTGTACACCTGTTATATGCACAATAAATTGTTATTTAAATAAATAAATAAATAAATAAAAATCGTTTATTACATCTATCTCACACATGGCACAGTACATTAGGTCATAATACAGCTTACAAGAAACGTCGTTACCTGTGCCATAAGGAGATGTGCAACGGGGCCACACTCAGCATAAGCCACGGCTGACGCCATGGCGCTGGTTTTCAGTGTGCCCCTCAGTGAAGCACGGACGTAAGTGATTTCACATGCCAGTAATATATAAAAATAAAAACAATAATACTTGTCTACAAAATACTATAGGTACATAATATAAATAAATAAATTCTAAATAAATGAATTGTAGTTTGTATAGTGGTGAGTGTCTACGTATTGCGGAGTGTGCAAAATTATACGACCAGTTTAAAAAGACACGGTCGGTTCGGAA
The DNA here is from genome assembly GCA_905147135.1 of Blastobasis lacticolella. Lineage (NCBI taxonomy): Eukaryota > Metazoa > Arthropoda > Insecta > Lepidoptera > Blastobasidae > Blastobasis > Blastobasis lacticolella. Next base: position 6,530,978 of record LR990066.1, read on the forward strand.
CAAAGCCATCTAACCACATCCGTGTACCTACCAAATTTTTTCCCGGTCGCCATGCATTCATATCACGTTCTCATTAAAAATTGAAAATTGCAATAAATTAAAATTATAAAACAAATTATATGATTCAACATTAATTAAATTATATTCTAACATTATATTCTATCGACACTACATTCAATGGCAATTAAATTCACGTATAAGGTCGAGATGATTATAACCGACCTACCACAGCAAAAAAAGTGGTAATATTTTAATGTTGTAATAAGCGAAGACCGTCACGTTGTCCGTCTGCAGCCTTTAGGGTGAGTGATATTTCTTTGTTAAATGTTAAACAGGATGTTCACAGTAGGTTCAATTTGTGTACCTACCCAATTGAAGTCTACGTAATACGTAAATAAGTATACGTTTGTCAATAGACAAATTTGAAAATGCGTGTCAGGAAACAAAATGCTTTCGTGTCCATAGATTCAGACTACGCAAGATCGAATTGAGAGCCCTATAAATCGTAATTGAGGGACCTATCAGAAACAGTGCTCATGCGCTCAGGGGTCGTACTCATGTCGTACGTCATGTCTTTTAAAATCGTAAATTTTAGTGCATTCTACTGGATAGGCTAGTAGATCCTATTCGAATCGGATGTTATGGCGTCCGTTAACCAGAACAAATTCGAACGCAGAACGAGAACGCGGAACGCTCGACTTCGTGACCGCTTTCTGTCTGATAGTTCCCAGAATGTCTCAAATGCATCATTGACATGGAGAATATTCATCCTGGCCCTACATTAGAGTCAATAACCTAACCGTCAGAAAAAGTCGACCAATAACCCCCAACCAAGATAAAATAAACCAATATATTTTCTAAACTACAAACCAGATTTTATTGTAACAAAGCTAGAACCATCTCGATTAAACTGGCTTTCAAATAGTGAAAACCGCATACAAATCGGTCCATCCGTTCGGAAGCTACGATGCCACAAACAGATACATACACACACGTCAAGATACTTAGTACTTTCTCTTTTTTCGTCAGGGGTTGAAAACAAAATTAAACTTACCTCACAGACCCAATACTCGACTTCTTGATGTTCATCTTTCTTATGTTTGACGTATTCCGGCCTTGTTTTAAACTCAATATTGCACAAGTCACATGTGTTGGTGGGTTTGGTTTCCGTATTTTTCTCCTTCAGTTTCGCCTTGACTTTTTTCGTTGGCAACCTGAAAGTGTAAACAGTTTTTTCTATTTCTTTCCATCTATGTTGGTATTAATAGGTAGGTTTTTTTTATATCACTAAGGTGTCAAACAAGCTTACGGCCTGCCTTATGGTAAGCAGTCACCGCAGCCCATGGACATTTGTAATACCAGGGACCATCACTCACGCGTTACCGACCCCGTAAAATCCTTTTCACCTGTTTCTGTTCTATTTTGAACATCACAAAATCATACTGCGGCCATATACCATGAAATGATGAATTTTAATTTCTGTTACGGGTCTGGGTGTTCTATGTATAATAAGTATGTATTTTAAAAAAAAAGTATCTTAGTATTTAAGTAGTATATCAGTTATCTAGCACCCATAGTACAAGCTTTGCTTAGTTTGGGGCTAGATGGCGCTGTGTGAATTTGTCCACGAACATTTATTTTATTATTATTATTTTATACCAATTGCTCTTTTCCGAGTTATGTAGATTACTTGAATGCTAACCGATGTTAAACTCATTCAGGCTACTGAATGTGTAACCATGATCCAATCTGGTCAGGTTCCCCTGGTAGCAGGGTCACAGATGTCAGATGGCAGTCGCTCCACTGTAATTATCTTATCAGCCAAATGCTGAATCATGGTTAAGACGGACTTAGGACCCTCGCGAATAGAATAGCAATAAGAGTTATAATTATTACGTTTTCTTATATTTTATCCTCTTCTTCTTGCCAACAGGTTTGTCTGTAATGTTGTCATCATGTAGCATATCCAGAACATCCAGCTCTACTTTAACTTTGTCTTCGTAGTCTGAGAATGCTGAGTCATCCATTCCGTCACTATCAGAGATTTCAATTTTCACCGAGGACGCTAGCATTTGTCTGAACGTGTCATCAGCTATCAGACAAGCTGCTTTGAATTTGTATGAAGTGTTCAGATCATTGAAACATGATTCACATATCTTCGATGGCATCGTGGCTTCGTCTCTGAACTGTGGAAATTTGAAAAACATAATTGACGTGTTGCTGAAGCTGCATTAACTTTCCCCTTGGAAAGTTCTCACTTGTCCCAATGGCATTTATCCCAGTGGAATTATTGAAACTTTTTTCTCTCAATAGTTCTGCCAGTTCCAGTTTAATAATTAACAGTAAATCAGATACGTTTTGAGAAGTGAAACTTGTGTTTATATTTAATAGTTGCCAGGACCGCAAGTGGATTAATGTGGACTTTACCTACCCTTATCGGAAGGCATAAGACCACGCGGAAGATCACCGATGCACTAGACCGACCAAGTGAAAGCTGCCGTCAATGGTACTCTCGAGACACAGTTCGAGAAGAGTGGCGCCGGATAGTGAAGCGTGCTGCCAATCTTCAACCAACGACAACGACCACTCTGTCAAGAGTGTAGCGACATAGAAGAGGAGATGGGAAAATGGTGCGATGTTGTGTATATATTTTCCTTAGCCTCTTTACCGTGTGGTATCCGGCAGCGTAGATAACCACCCATGATACAAGTCACAGGTTTCGTCATGTACGGTCGACCAAGAAAGTGGTCTACCAGTTTTGACAAAAGCTTCTGCGAGATCTAATCATCGCTAAGGTTGACTTTTTTCACTGACATAATATTATTGCAAGTAGAAATCGACCTTGTTGTCTCGTGACGTTCAAACGAACCTCAACCGTAGGTAGGGTGGTAGGCCACATTTTTGGCCGACTGTACTTATTATTGGTTTCGTACATACGTTTTTTTAATTGCCTAGTGAGGCACACGGATGGACGGACCATGGAACGCGGCCACCGTCGTCCAGGACATCTGCAACCTAGGAGGAGCGGATACGGTGCCTGCCTTTGAGGTATCTGCACACTTGCCTTTTGAAGAACCCCATGTTATAGTGCTTACAGTTAAAGACTTTCGGAGGGAGCTCACGTAACATACAACGTCCCGCCTTTTTCCAGTAGTGATGGGAGGAGACCACATTGTTCCACTTGCTACGGTCCTGACAAATCTCTCTCACTTCTTCCACATTCATCAACCTTTCCATACATGCTCTTCAGTTAAAAGTACTCTTAACCTGACCATACTGTAAAATATATATCCGATCTATCATGATATGTACACATATAAGGCAAACCAAGTAGGACCTCTTTGCACTAGAACATGAAAGGGAGCAATTAGGCTGCTGTATGACATAAGACAGTCTTGAAAACATTGCTATAATAATAAAAATAAAAAAAGTCTTCATAACAGTAGATATAAATCCATACAAACACCAAATGCGAAATATAAAAATTTAATTAAAATTATATACTTATAGAAAAAAGTAAAATAAATTTTTTATAAATAATTTACAAAAATATAATAAATTAAATTAAAATTTGGACAACATCAATATTGAAATATCACAATTAATGTCATCTTAGGTGCCTGTTCTGATGTGCAGATAGCTAATACTTCAGTATAGAACTATAGGAGTCATCGTAAACTGCCCACAGTATATCATTGTGAGACTGCCGCAATCTCTCACAAAAGGAAGCAATGCGTCCCCTCATAAACAATTCAAAATTTATAATTATATTGCACTCTGATGACTCTTTCTAGAGTGCCTAACCCAAAGCTGGCATGTGTAGAAGCAGAGGCAGTAGGCATTACACAATGTCAACTTCACCTCTCTACTGCGTGCCACAAACCTATGAGCAATCATGTTCCCTCGTATCTCTAGGGATCTTCTCCCCTGTTACATATCTTTATTATCCTTCATGTCATCAGTAAGTATATGGCCCAGATATTTGAACTGCTGAATGGCTCGTTCTATCAACTCCTTCAATTTAACTTCAGGCACCTATTTTGAACCTCTTCCAACCAAGAATACTAAAAGCTTAATCTTAAGTCTTAGCTGCATTATATTTCAGCCCATGTGAATTTTTATAATCCTCACACTGACTCTAGCTTTCTGAGCCCCTTGATGGAGAGGCTGAGAAGGACTAAATCTTCAGCGTAGCTGCGACTGTTTACACAGACCTGAGACAGACAATCGGGATGGTAAAGGTAACTGCCTGATATCTGGCTGAAGATATGAATACGCAAACACAAATAAGCTTGCATAACTTGCTAAAAATGTTGGTCCCACCGCTCAAAACATACTCAAGACTGAGATTGTTGTGTCCAGGGGATTTACCCCGAGTCATTCTTCTTACAGACCTTGCGACATCTTCTGGAGTGAAATGAATAGTTCCATGATTAGCCATGCTACAACCAACGCTCTGCCGGTCCTTGTCTGCACTGACAGGGGATCCAGCTTAAACCTATTTCTAAAAATATTGGCTATCAGAGCTCGATTTTGCAGGGTCTGTTTATAATTGAATGGTATAGTGGGTAAATTGATTTGTTTAGAGATTTATCCAATAAGAATTTTGGCTAACTTACTTGCACCCCTGTACAATACATGATTCTGTCGGAAACACTATCTGGTACACCCTCAAATAAAGGATTCATAGCAGCGTCCTGAGTCATACATATCCTGCATGACTCCAATAAATTCTCAGTCTTCATTTTGTTGATATTTTAGATCATTTGTTGTGTAAAGTCACCTAACGGAGGGACCTGTTGCATGGATGTTTTGATATTAGTAAAATAGTTTACCAACTATTTTCTTATTACTACAATATTCTTAAACGAAATTTGAATAATATTCTTATTTAAATACTTTTTACAAGAAAATACATTGTTTTTGTTTTATTATTGTAAATTGGACTTGCGTTTTGTAACCACTACAAATACAAACGTCAACCAACAACAGTCAACAAATGTCAACGATAAAAAAGTGCTACATGTCAAAACAAAACGCAATTTCGAGGCATCTATGATTTATACAGCCATAGGTTCTTTATTCGTTATTTAAATAAACAAATTATTTAAATAATTACCAGATTTTTTATTAAATTACAAAATAATTCATGAGATTGGTTCGAAATAAATAGTAGTTACGATAAAATACCAAAAGTTTTGAACGTAATATAATTTACTTACAATACAAATGGCGGACAACTAAATGTCAAACTGTTCCAACGTCGTCGAAAACGGTTTCTCATTTTCGCTCGGAAAACATTACATTTTCCAATTTATCACTAACTTCTGTGAGTGGCAATCGGTCGTCTAAGCGTCAAGCCGCCGTAAACCGGTAAGTACTATTTTATTATCGACCTTTGTCAGTTATTTTTCACGGCGTTTTTTCGTAACCTCTACAGTTACCCTACATTTTGCGTTCATCGGTGTCGACACTTCTAACTTATCATTTTATCTGTAGTAAGTACTAGATATTACGAATGCTGATTTATTCGTGTTGTTTGGATAAGCCAGCTATTGTAAATCACATTGCATATTGATTGAAAGCATTGATTTCCGAGGGCTATTTGCATAGAACGTTTGATAAGTTTTGTGAATGTAACGGTCTAATTAGAATGTTTTTTTCCCTACGTAATCTAATCAGATTCTAATCAGAATTTACCGTCAATATTCGAAAATATTTCATTCAAATTTAAGTATTAGAACTAAGTAAGCTCACAAAAAGACATTGGTGGGGACTTCATGTAGATATTGGACTACTAAACTACTTGCTTACTTTTATTTGGATGTAACAAGTGCCCACTTTCGCTTTCTTTGCTGACTTTCTCTACAAACAAAACTACACACACATACACTAGATATTGTAAGTGTAATATTTTGTCTTGTGAAAAATATACCTGATCAACTGAAATATTATATACCTACTTTACTAGTCACAGTTTGGGATACATATCTAAAATGTTAGTAAGCAACAATTATTTGCACAATAGGTACCAAAAAATGCAATAAACAAACTGAAAATATCAAGTTACTTAAAATATAAACAAATAGCTTCTAACATTTATTTCTGAATGTGTTATTGGACAAAATAAACATTCATCTATAGACATTGATAAAACATGTAACATAAAAATTTGTAAGTAGATAAAGGCAAAATCATGTATGTATATTTGAGGGTAGTATGCAATCCAATTAGATATTTGTTGTTTAGTTCTAAAACTAAAAAAATGTGATGCAACCAACTCATTTAAAATAGAAGTACTCTGAGTTTGAGTCTGGAATATAGTATAACAAGAAGACCTAACTGTAAGAATGATCTGGTCAACAGTACTTACCCTTAAACCTATAACGGAGGAGTGGATGAAGCAAAAACATAAATGTGGAGCTTTGAGGTATGTCAGGTTAGTTTTCCCATTGATGACACACCAGCTTTTCTGTATATGCCCAAGCTCATTGTATTTCATTGTTTTGGAAACAGCTAATTCTATTATGATGAAATTGTATAGGTATAATCAGACATCATTAAGCTAGGAAAATCAATATTTTTTTCTATAACTGTCTTAATCATAAAGTTTTATAAGGTTGTAACGGCAAAACTGACAACAAATGAAAAGGGATATTTTCAAACAGGTGTATAAACTTTAAAAATTACTACCTTTTGCCCGCACTTCGTACACCTAAAATTAAGTTTTTATGTTCTTTCGTTTTTGCGTGAAAGAGGAACAAACACTCATACATTCTACCATCCTACCAACTTTAATGGGTTCAATTTTAATTTTGTTGGCTTAGTAACACGTTGACACTCTATATTCAAAATAAATTGTATATATTTTACTTATCATGGGAAATAAATAAAAAATTAGCAAATATTTGCCAAAAAATACTTTTATTGCCCATGGTTCGATCGCCGAGCTCTACTAGTTGATCCATGGACAAATTTTTTTGCTTGTGGTTCTATCAATCGGACCACGGGCAAATCAAACAACCCATAATCCTATCAAAACATTGTTCTATTAAAACTGAAGTGAAATTCGAATTCTAAGCATAGCTCCGATATCTCCACTAATAAAGGCCAGGGTCCTGTGCCTTTCACATCCAGCCTACCTACGATCTGTCCGTACCTCGTCACCACTCAACAACTTTACTGCCCCATCGGTCATCTGTTCTTTGAGCTATGTGCCCTGCCCACAGCCACTTAAAGTTGGCCACAGCCACTTAAACTTGGCTACTTCCACTTAAGCTTGGCAATATTTCAAAAATAGAGCCCTCAGATTATAATATTGAGTAAACACGGCTAGACTGAATACGCTGTGCCTAGACAAACATGATCCACCTTCGGCCGCATCTCACCAGGTGAGGTGGCGGTCAGATGCCTGGTCACTTCTTATAAAAAAAACTTGGCTGATACACTGCCGGGAGTGTAGATAACCTTTTAGGTGAAATTCAGCGTGAAAGTTGACCAACAGATCGCGCGTCAGACACGATGTAAACAGACCGCCTTGCACGGCTGGCTTTTGTGGCTATAGATTACGTCAGATTTTTATATCTCTTTTTACAAGCGACCCGCACCGGTTTCGCTCTTACCTTACGCTGATATACATTCTCTGGATCTGGCTAATATAAAATGCTTCAAGCCTGTTGCGCTTGCTACGTTATCCTCCAAATCGGAACACAACAATGCAAGCATTGTCGCTTGGCGGGAGAAATAGATTTGGCGGTGGTACACATCCAGGCGGATTCCTCAGCCACTGCCGTTACCCCTGTCTGAAGAAGATAGAGGTACCTAGTAGAGGTTACAGTAGGTACCTAATCTCAGGGCGTTAATGGGTTACGCTAGCTTCTATGAACGAGTGCCACTATACATATTGCGTGATAACCTGTGACCACAGGTGTTAGGGTGAGCCAATACAGCATGATTTATGACTTTGCGTATAACTAGGCTAGGCTGTGTTCCAGTGGGATCTGCAACGAATTTCGGGATAATAAAAGTTGCAAAAAGTTGGATATTAAACAGTTTTACGATTGTGTAACCCAAATAAACACAAAAATTAATGTGTGACGGCCAGGTTCTCGTACGTAAAATCTATTGTTAACCATCAATTAAAATTCGCCATCCTTATCTATGGTGAGTTGTAGACAGAGACGGGAATTGACGAGCGTTTCAAAAACTGCACGTGAGAGCCACGAGCATGAAATTTTTGGCAAATTTGGGAAATTTATTCAATTATGCAGAAAGTAATAACAAGCGACCGCAGCGAACTTAAAGTTTATATTTTTGGATACCTGAACTTGGCCTCAGCGGTTGCCTATTCTGCCTTCATCATCACAGCCCATAACAGTCCACTGCAGGACTTCGGGCCTCTTCCACGAAAGGGGAGGTCATTGCCATAATGCCCACGCTTGGCAGGCGGGTTGGAGATCGCAGTGCAGTTGATGTAAATCTACCCAGAATGATGCTGCTGCCCACCTTTCGGATTCTATTCTGCCTTATGGATACCTTTTTCTTCTTTTTATGTTGTAGCTTCCGCTAAACTGTAGCGATTTTGCCAGACTATAAATAAAGTGACAACAACACTTATTAAAAATTATAAAGAAATGGCCATTTATCGAGTTCCCTACACTAAAAAACTAAATTAAAACAACACAATTCGCACTACGATAAAATAAGGTTAAAACTGTGGATAAAAAAAACACCAATGAAGTGCCAAGTAGTGTCTGCTGTGTCAGTTATATCTGTATTTCTTTCTTGTGTGCAATAAATTATTAAATAAATATATGAATGGGGTGAGGACCAAAGACAACAAATACTATAGGTCGCAAGGACGAAGAGTGTTATCGCTAATCCGGTACCATACACGCATCGAAACTTACACTCGTCTTTGCTATGGCCGCCGAAGCGCAGGCCTGCGCGCGCGCATCCGCCCGCAAGGTCGGCCGGACGCGGCGTCATTGGGGCGACATTCACCGCGCGATACGGGGGTCGCGACTCGAGCCCCACTCGTATCAGGAAGCGACCCCGTGTTGCTGGGCTGCGGTACGCTCAGCTGATAGTGTGTGCCAATAATACTCGCAGATTGACGCACGGGGTTCGGTAGGGAAGAATAAATAAATAGTAATCATAATAAATATGCTTGGATAAATTCACACAGCGCCATCTAGCCCCAAAGTTAACAAAGCTTGTGTTATGGGTGTTAGATAACTGATAAACTACTAATTATACATACTACACCCAGACCCGTAACAGAAATTAAAATTCATCATTTCGATTTCTGCTCGGCCGGGAATCGAACCCGGGACCTCTGCGTGGCGACCGGCATGTTAACCAACTGAACCATTCAGGTCGTCAGGTCAGGGCTTCGAATAGCAGCGACCACTTCGACTAATGCCCGATTTAAATAAATAAATAACTCATTTATTATACTAGAAACGCCACAACACAACATAACCAAAAAAGAAAAATACATATCAACACAACATCACATACAGACTGTTTCATTTCACAAATTGATTCCTACTCCTAGCCATACTAGTGGTGTCGACTTGGCATTGCATTTACATTGGTGAAGGACAGTGGCGAGTAAATCCGTGGCAGCCTTGGCGTGAGGGATATCGCAGATGGGATCGAGCAGGCTCGCCTGCGCCTTTGGTCACGTGTTGCGTAAGCCCAAGGGATGCGTGGGATATAGGCTCGCCTTAGGACGCGCGGATGCCGAAGAACGGGCGAAGTGGAGAAGAATGAGTAGGAAAGCGGACCCTGACAGAGGCCGGAATAAGCGCTAGGAACACGATGATGAAGGACAGTGGCGGGTGGCGAACGCCCAGACAGTGACGCCAGACGCCACTACAGCGAGTCCAGTGCCATTTCACTGTCGATATGGACCAGCAACGTCAACAAATACGCGCAATTTGGAGTAAAATTATCTTTTTTCTATTTAGTAAAATTCTATTGGCCATATGGCCGGCCTGTATACACTATTAAATTTGACTTGGGTGCACTTGTTAAACAAAATAGAAAGCGATTCATATGACCGGGTGTTGTGACCAGCGGGGCTATTGGCTAACTCAGTTGACAACTGTATTTGACACTAGATAATTCTACCCCACGTCATCTACGTTGAAAACTGGCAATAGCGTCTACCAAATTAGAGTAGTGTCAGATTTTTTTATGTCAAATTCAGTTGTCCACTGAGATAGCCGATAGGCCCTCAGGTGACCAAGGGTCCGACAGTTGATCGTCTTAAGTAGTATTTGTGTCTCGGAAGTTGCCACATTTCTATATCGCGATATAGGTACGCAAAATGTCACTACAGGCCCAAAAGTGGTGGTGTCGTACAAGGCGACTAATCCGAAAGGCTAACTAGCTAGGACGTCCGCACACTTGACACCTGATAGAAACAGGGCAGCAGCTTTATCTGTAGAGTATTTTCAACACTCCGATCTGCAAATGCTGTCTGGGCAGGCCACGCGCCTTTATCAAGGTGAAATGGTAATGGTAAATAATGGTAAATATATAGGTATAATGGTAAATATAATGAGACTTGAGTGCAATTTGGTCTCGCCTATCGTCCTTGTAAACTGAGACAGGGTTTCTTTCGAATGGCCGTGCCAATCAACAGATTACATTTCAAAGTTGTCCTAGACAAATCTTATATAAACATTCAATTTAATTTTAGACTTTTATTTATTGATGCTAACACGTTAATCTAGAACTATTCTTGTAATGCATGATATATATTTTTTAATATCATTAGAATATCACCATTGTTTCTTGATAATAAATACATATCTGAGTATTTAAAAGGTAAAGTAGAATAGTAATACAAACAATAGAAACAATTATTAATATTGCACGCATCTATACAAAACTAGTATAAAACAGAATGGCTTCTCGCCGTCTGGCCCTATGTATCTATGTACGCTTAGATCTTTTAAACTACGCAACGGATTTGAATGCGATTTAGATACAATAGATAGAGTGACTCAAGAGGAAGGTTCATGAGCAAGAAAAAGAACAATTAGTGCTTCTACAGGTTGCATTTCGGAGGGTAGGTGAAGCAGTTACACGACCTCAATCCGTTTGGCCCCTTTCCGCCATCGGGAGACGCGATCCGTCCATTCTTATGTCGTGGATTTTCCAAGAGCCGCTTTGGTTCAACCTTTATAATGCGTACGGCTAAGGAATGGAACACGTTGCCTGCGAGTGTTTTCCCCGATCATTATAATCTGGACGCCTTCAAGGCTAGAGTGAATAGACTGTTCCTAGATAGGCATGCTCCATCTTCGGTCGCATTGTTACCACCAGGTGAGATGGCGGTTAAATACCTTGTTAGTCTAATTAAAAAAAGTCCTCCCCCCATCGCTTCCACACCGAACCGACTAACTTCTCCCGTTTTACGATCTTTACCTACGACGACGACACGAGATCGCCAGTAGGCGATCTTTCCGCCTCATCTTTGTGACTTGTCCATTGCAAATTTACTTTTGCGGTTACGTTAGCTCTGCTACACGTTTGTGGCAGAACTGAACTCTGATCGTGTAAACAACCTGGGTTTAACCAGGCTAAGGAATGGAACACATTGCCTGCGAGTGTTCCCCGATCATTACAATCTGTACGCCGTCAAGGCTAGAGTGAATAGGCTGTTCTTAGACAGGCATGCTCCATCTTCGGCACATCGATAAATGACGAGATGGCGTTTAAATGTCTAATAATGCTTAAAAAAATATCTACTTAATACAACAGGTATTAGTACTTGTAGGTAGATATTTTTAGCGATTAGTCGCTACAAGTAAAAACTCGAAGCCTGTTTTCACAGGTCTCCATATGAACTTTGTCCCTGTTGTAATATTGTCAATAAAGACGAATGTTTGCTATAGCAATTACGCTGTGTTACCGTACCTACCGTTCGCAGTGACGGCACACGGACTCGTGGTTTTTCATCTTGTTTTACTATCGTTAACGTTTATTGATATTGACGTCGCTGTGCGAGTTGGCTTTGCTAATACTGGCTTCGAAGCTACTATAAAGATCATAATTTTTACATATCAGTCCATAGTATAAAACAAAGTAGCAGAGTTACGGAAGTCAGATGCAAGTCGCTCCACTGTAATTATCTGATATGCGAAATCCTGGATCACGGTCAAGGCGGACCACGAGACCTCTTGCGTGATAGCACAACCGGGATATTAACGAAACGATGATTTTTTTTTTTACATAGAAAACAAAGTCGCTTCCCGCCGTCTACCCCTATGTACGCTTAGATCTTTTAAACTACGCAACGGATTTTAATGCAGCTTTCAACAATAGATAGTGTGATTCAAGAGGAAGGTTTATATGCAAGAAAAAAGGGTAGATAGGGCTAAAGTAGGTGTTCGCGAAAGAAATCACGCCGGGTCCTCTAGTACAGTATAAAACAAAGTCGCTTCCCGCGGTCTGTTCCTCTGTATGTACGTTTAGATCTAGTGTAAAAGCTAGTGTAACCTCTACAAAATAAGCCTTATATCACAGGTCGACAAGCCACGTCTTCCACGACCCATTTATCGTAATAACTCGTTTTTTCACGAACGAGGTCGAGCGTCGACATTCGGCTACCACGCGAAGATTGCTCATTCACAGATGCGCGGGCTTGCATCTTATCAGTATCTTTTACACTTGAGGGTAGCATGGCCAGGGTCACCTGATTACCGCTAGCGCCACTCCAATTACATGTTGTATTGTTGTGTTTCGGTGTGAAGGTAGCCAGCGCAATTGCAGGCATGAGGCATTTCATCTTAGTCCTCACGGTGACAACGCATCTGGGGTTGTGTATTTTAGTTGCCTGTAACCTTAATGCACAAATCGTTGATGTGACGGGCGACAGTTACCCGTTACCATCAGCTGGACTGTGTGCTCGTTTGACACAGTGTAGCATAAAAAACAAAATTTCCAACCTGTGGCAAGATGTTGCATTACTATGAGTAAAAAAATGATTATATCACTCGTAAATCACTTCTACTACACTTATCCAATCCAATGAACCCAAGGGGTCACTATTTCATCGAGGTGAGGTGACCTCATTCACACCAGATGCGCAAGTGTGGACCGTATCATTGTGTATCGTAAAAATGGTGTACCTACCGACATGTACAAAGCATGTAGGTGCACGTACGGGTACAAATTCAAGTCCTTCACACTCAGAGCTGCTCAGGTATGCCTCCAAGGCTACAGAGAATAGGCTGTTCCTAGATAGGCATGCTCCATCTTCTGCTCCATGCTCAAGCTCAGCTTATAAAAGCACTATATTTACTTCCACTACACATTTTATCGGGTTTGTTACCACGGTTAGTATTGTTTTTATCTCGTTATCTTACTACCACTATCTTTCCATGAATTTGTAATAGTATTATTATATATTATACTAGTGGACCCGGCGCGACTTCGTTCGCGTAGCGTTCTAACCCTACACCCTACCCCTAGTTCTACTTTACCCTACACCTACCCTACACCTACTCAACATCTACCCTACAACTACTTACCCTTTTTTTCTTGTTTATAAACCTTCAGTCACCTGAATGTGCAGGTTTCATCAGGATGTTTTCCCTCACAAAATGAGATCATTTGGAAACAACCATTGTATTATTGTTTAAAAAAACATAGGATAAAAAGTATCCTATGTCCGATGTTCAGAACAACCATTGCATTTTTGTTTCAAAAAAATAAAAAGGATAAAAAGTATCGTATGTCCGTCTACTGGTTCTAAGCTACCTCCCCACAAATTTTCAGCCAAATCGGTTTAGCCGTTCTTGAGTTATAAAAAGTGTAACACTATTTGTGTTACTAACACGATTTTCTTACATATATAGATTTATTTGTGTTTTGTTAAGTAGCCTAGATATTATTAGTATTAATATATTTTTGTATGTATTTATTAGGTTTTCAGGGTGTATACATTATAATTATGTTCTAGCTTTGTATAGTTTGCCTGTGCCGCTATACAATTTGCCTCACATCATTTGTAATTAACTGGTAGAAATCTCTTCAAGAGATAAGTTCGACATTGCACTCAGTTTCGTTTGATGTATCTAATAAAGTATGTTTACAATGAAGAACATAAGTAACATTGTTGCTAAGGAGCTATCTAGGTATCGGTGATACAGTTTAAAACCTGCGTCAGAAACACGAAAGTTATACCAAATAGTATACTTGAGATAAGAGATCTTCATTATCACTTGAACGATATCTGTGTCAAAAACCTCCAGCGGAGATACATCCAATATGACGTAACTGTGATTTCAACCAAAAAGGAACTTCTTGAAACACACCAAACTCACCTACTTTACCCCTACCTACCCTTTTTCTTTCTTATAAACCTTCCTCTTGAATCACACTATCTACTGTTGAAAACCGCATTAAAATCCGGTGTGTAGTTTAAAAGATCTAAGCGTTCATAGATACAAAGGGGCAGACGGCGGGAAGCGACTTTGTTTTCAACAAAATGAGCAGTTTTCCAATAGGTATCTAAAGCATTCCTAATCACTCGCTAGATGGCGCCCCGACAATTTTGGTAATTGATAATCGCTTGAAATAGGATCTTAGCAAACAGGATATAAACACTGGGTACGTTGTATTGGATGGATAATATTGTATTTGTCAATAGTTTTCAACCATTTTAGAGGTTGTAATAATAGTGGAACATAGTGCCAACTTCTATAAATATTTCTTTTTACAATTTTAACAGTTATGTTTATATTAATAAATATTTTATTTTTAAGTTTAGTATTAGTTGGCTACATGAAATCACGGCCACCATCATACATATTAAGAGATTACCAAAATTGTAGGAGCGCCATCTATTGATGCTTTTTGAAACCAACTATCAATACCTACTGGAAAATTCCTCATTAAAATCTTAATAAATATATATAAAATCATCAAATTCATTTATCATTCTTGCGGAAACCACGACTTTGTGCATACTCTAAAGTTGTTTTGTCTTAAGGTGACCTTGTCGCTACTGACTCTTGACTTGTGTAGCTCATAATCATCATCGCTTACGTATCGGATTCTTGTACAAACAACGATAATATATGACATTCAGGCTCTGCTAGATTTGCCTTTGAGCGAGGCGGGTCTGCGTGCGCGCTGAATGCATAAACTGAACGACATTAACGCCCTCTAGGAATAAAAAACGAATGCACAAAAATTTCATACTGAATGCTGAGTGGGTTCCCTTTACACTGGCCATGCCATTGGGAACGATCTATGGGCACAATCATAATTATTAATCAATAGTAAGTGTTTGTTTTGTTAATTATATCGATTAACTATTTTAACTAGATTTTTTTTTATTATCAATAGGCTTGCATTTGACCTCAACTCACCTGATGGAAAGCGACGATGAGGTCGAAGATGTAGCATGCTTGCCTAGAAGATACCTATTCACTCTTGATTTGAAGACCCCAAGGTTATACTTATCGGGGAACAATTACTCAGGCAGAGAGTTTCAGTCCTTTTTTGTTGCTGTCGCGTCGTGGCGTCTTTGATGGAATAAAACCTTTCTATTCTGTTCTATTCTATTCTAAATTCTAGAATTTGTTAGCAATATGTTGGTGTTTATTCCAAGACGCCGTCAGTTGGGTCGACTTTTTAGATCCTGGCTTATCAGAAGTTCTCCCTTATGTAAGTAACTCCTCCTCCTCAGTCTTTCACTCTTGGCAGTGTGGTCGTAGTTTTATGACGATGCGTCTTCTCTGGAACACTAAATCCTCGCGATGCAACTCTACTTTTTTTTATATTATGCGCCAGAAAAACACAAGCGGGCCACCCGCCCGCTGAGGCGTACTTGGTCTTCAAATAGCAACCTATAACTATCGATCGAAATCTCAATGTCTAGACACTACTTGGATCAAAATGTCAAATTTACACAAAGTCATTCAATAAGATAAAAGTATCCTAGAATATGTATATTTTGTTTACTAGATATTTAAGGTTAAGGACGCCGGTTCCTTTTTCTTTTGTTTTTGTTATTATTTGAGTATAAGCAATAAAGAATTTTCATTCATTCACTCAATTTCGTTTTGTTATGTTATGGCATAAAAATATCATTATATACAAAATACAAATAATTTTATTGAAGAAATCGAATTAGTACATATTATGTTGTTACACGTTTCCAGTACATCAACTAGTGTTACAGATAAATGGAAAGGTTATTATAGCCCCCACACGTATAGGTTACCTTTCTCTTCTTCAAATTAAGTTCAGTTTGAACGACCACAGAATTAAACTGCATAAAATTCTTAAATAAATAAATAAATATAAATAAATATTCGTGGACAAATTCACACAGCGCCATCTAGCCCCAAACTAAGCAAAGCTTGTGCTATAGGTGCTAGATAACTGATATACTACTTAAATACTTTTAAATACATACTTATTATACATAGAACACCCAGACCCGTAACAGAAATTAAAATTCATCATTTCAATTTCTGCCCGGCCGGGAATCGAACCCGGGACCTCTTGCGTGGCAGACCATTGAACAAGAGAGATGTTGACCATTGAACCACTCAGGTCGTCAAACTAAGCTACTAAGTCTAGATCGTGCGCAAATCACCGTAAAACTTACTTATCAAATTCGGTAGAGTAATTTAGACGACCACGGAATTAGAAGCCAGTGGCGAATTATTCTAGTATCAATAACTATACTTTGATCTATAATTTATGTAGTCTAATAACTAATAACCGGTAGTGAATAGCTCATAAACCGCATGAGTTATTAACTGACAGTTTAATTTATATTTTATTAATTCGAATTTGAAACCTCGATATTGGGCAGCTGCGCTGCTATTTGGAGACTGAGAAAAGCGTGTGTACCTTTGTTTTAAATTAAAAGGACCAAGGGCGGCTTGCACCAAATTCATAAACGCATCTAAGCTGACACTTAAACAAAAACTTCATTCAAATAAACGTTAACCGTCATTCTTGAACGTGTTTAAGAATTTGGTGCAAGCCGGGCCAAGTGACTTGGAGTGACGAATTTCTCTGAGCAATTAATTCCTCAAGAGACGGTAGCTTTCACAGGGAAGCAGTTCTTAAACATACCGGATAGGAAACGGATCGATACCGATCCGGTCAGCGTATGATATTCCCTACTACAACGCATACCAATCGACAGCTTCGTAACGGCATCTTGGCACACATAAGGCAGCTAAGGCGATGTTCCCTTTTAGTGAAAACAAAACTTACGTGTCATACACATCCACCATACTAAGACAAGAAACAAACAGACTAGAACACCTACTTTGTTTCATCTTTACATAGTATGAAACAAAGTCGCTGCCCGCTGTCTGAACCTCTGTATGTATGTAGTATGGTTAGATCTTTTCAACTACGCAACAACAGATAGAGTGATTCAAGAGGTAGGGTAGGACAACACGCGAACAAAATTGCGCGGGCCTGATTATCACATAATAATTCATACAACAATGCAAGCGACTTTGTTTTGTAGAAATTTCCTCAAAACCGAGGTCGGCACGCAGTACGCACATTTGGCAACTCGGAGCACGAAAACAAAAGAGCATCCTGCAATTCCAATTTCAAACTGCCGATAATTAGCTAGCTTTCTGCGCACGCGCCGGTCGCGAATATCGCAATCGAACGGATACAGACGCCTACCTATATTTGTTTACCAATGATTGTTGCTCTACATGGTGAGAGTTGACTGAATTTTCTGCCCGCAATCGCAAATATTAAGCCTATGCCTATATGCCTTAGCGTTATGTATAGCAAAAACGCCGGAAATTGCAATTTTCATACATGCAAATATTTCAATTTCTTGAAAATGGCCAATCTGCTGGACGTGGAATGAGCTCCCAGCCACAGTGTTTCCTTTGGACTATGAGATGGGATCGTTCAAGAGGTATATTGGAGGTCCATAGGCGGCGGTGACCACTTTTCATCAGGTGGCCCGCTTGCCTGTTTGTCTGCCGTGTAACATAAAAAAAATGCATATTATTTCATTTTGATAGCTACTCTTTTCATAAAATTACATCTAGTTTAAAAGGCAAGACTGACGACAAATGAAAAGGGGAAAACCCTTATCAAAACCTGAGAAAATATTCTTTATTCAATTTTTTGGACTTCCTGGCATGTAAACATACTCTATTTTCGAAATCGAGTATTAATTTTGACATGTTGTGTGCAATTAAAAATATTTGAGCAAATGTGTAATTGTCAAAAAAACGCCAATTTCATGGGTAAGGACCTAATACTTGGACTGTAACAATGACATTACCATCACCCCTTTCCACCGTAGGGGTAGTTAGAGACCACATCGTTTCACTTGCTAGGATCCTGACAAATTCTCTCTCGCTTCCTTCACATTCATCAACCTGTTTCTAAATGCTTGTCGGCTTACTGACCTCTCTCTTAAATATCGTGATACTTTCCCGATCTTCCTCTTTCGACGATTTCATTCACTCTTGCCACATATATATTTTGTGTTAATGTCTTATCATTCATCCTCTCTACATGCCTGAACCAACTAAGCATTCCTTTCTCTAGCCTAGTCACTGCATCTTCCTTTACTCCAGCTCTCCCTTATTACGTAATTTATCTTCCGATTATACTCTCTCTACCGAAAGATCCAGCGGAAATTATTAAGAATTGTACGTTTAAATTTTATGAATAGACATGAAGTAATTGGTTTTAACAATCGATAAATCAGTAACGATATTATGTCATACGGCTTAGTTGATTAAAATCTGTAGATAAAAATCAATCGCGAATTCAACTCGAATGATTTAATTAAATCAGTAATTTAAATTTTTTTTATAATGGGTTACCCTTAAAAAAAATCATCATCTTGGCGTTAATTTCCCGGTTATGCTCTCGCACACGAGGGCCCGGGGTCCGCCTTGACCATGATCCAGGATTTGGCAGGTCAGGTAATTACAGTGGAGCGACTGCCATCTGACCTCCATGACCCTGACCTGACCAGATTGGATCATGGTTACACATCCAGTCGCCTGAATGTGCAGGTTTCATCACGATGTTTTCCCTCACCGTAAGAGCATCGGTTAGTATTCAACTAATGTACATAACTCAGAAAACAGTCATTGGTACATGGCCGGAACGGGATTCGAACCCGGGACCTCTGGCTTACGCTCTTAATGGGTTACCCTTAAACCCGCCGATATATCCTAGACGGTTTGTCGCCACAACATAAATTGTCTTGGGCGAGACCTGTGAGTGAATCGTGTTGCTAGTACTCTAAACTGTAAACGAATGCCCTGGTGTCATTCTATACTACACTTGATAAACCTACTACATAGTCAGGACATGCACCAACAACGCCACCGCTCAGCTGATCAATTGACCTCGAAAAATCCAATCATAGCGGCCGTAATCGCCCAAAAAAAACACAGACTCATCACCAACTCATTAACTTTGCAATACTAGATAAATTTTGGCAATAGCATCGTATTCGGCATAAGTTTTCAGATAAGATAACGAGCCGGCATATAACGCATGTCTCACCGCGTGGAGGATAGTACGGTAACCGGTGTCACTGATAACAGTTTAACCTGCGCGGGCGCACATAACCTAGCGGACGCACACACGCAGAGTTCCTCAGTCGCTTGTCAGCCGTCGCGGAGTGTCGACGCGTTTTTAGAGCTCCCGCGATTCACCCGCGTAAACTGTGTGCTTATTCACTTGCGCTCGGAGAAGCCTAGCGTATCGGATGTGAGTGCGCTGTTTTGGATTTTCATTATTTTTTTGTTTAATATAAGCTATTTACTTATTCACGCATCGCGTTCTCATTTTAGAATTACAAATGGCTATGTAAATTGTGTTGTAGCAGTATTATTGTCCAATGAAAGTGTTTGTATATGAATGGCAAGGAATGTGTCGCGGGCGCGTTGAAATTTGACGGTTTATTTTATTTTATTCTTTAATAAAATACATAATATTATAGACAGTGAAGATGGTTAGTAATTGTTAATAAATGTTCCAAGATTAGGCGTCACCGCTGGAAACCACTGGACCGGTTTTGTGGAGTATCAGAGTATTAAAAAATTATACTCTCCGTGAGGACTTAGACTCTAGATAGAATAAGCTTTTTGCCCGGAAGAAAATAAAATGATAGTAGATATACAACTTCCAATAATGCGTTACAAAACTCGCGGTGAAGTTAAACGGCTATTTGTGAAACAATTATCATAATTGGCAATATTTAAAGTTTGATGTGACGCACCGAAAACGTAGGTATATGATATTTCTAATTGTTGTAAGTGAGGCAAATAATTGGGGTTCCAATTATTTTCTGAATCTAAATATATGAGAGGTTACGTATCATTTATACTTCAATCTACCTGGTGGCTCTATGCATTATATTATTCTTCTTACACACACGTTTTTTAACTCTACACTTAAGTAGAGTTAAAAAACATGATTACGCGCAAGATAAATTTGCATTTAGGTTATGGCGTCCGTCATTGTTTTTGCCCCTAGTTGTCACTTATTGTTGGCTGTCTGTCAAGTTTCTCCACCGCGAAAATTATCGATATATTTTCTACCCACATATAGCCAAAAATATTTTCTCAACTACCTTCGACAGTCGTATGAGGAACGTTTTAATATAGTTTTTTGACTAGAAAATATTTAGAATTTGAGTGCGAGAAGCCGCACCCCCTGATGTATGTGACTGACACACGTGAAAAGATCTCCTCTTAAAAGTGAGAATTCACGTATCGAATCCGAACCGAATACGTGTCAGTGCGTAAACATCCATAGATTTACTTGGACGGCCAAAGCGGAATATTCGAATTCGAATCTAAAACGTGTTAGTGCGTAAACGCCCTGACAGGTATAAAATTACACAGATAAAACATGTGTAAGACGCATCAGACATAAGCATACATTGAGAAAGGAGTTTTGGCATTTCGCACGGAAGTAGATGAAAGTAGGATGGGAATATTTCGAAAATACTCTGGGAATATTTCGAAAATATGGTTCGTGGAAGATGCAAGAGCAAGATCTTAATAATAATATTTAGAAAACATAATTGATAATGAGATACAGACATATCAGTTGTTCCAACTGCCTGTCTGTTCAGGAATAATAATAATAATTCTTTGTTGCTTGCCATATGGACTCAGTTGGATAGTTTGAGTATTAGTTGATATTTTTTGTATACTATAGATTGAAACTATATGTCTTAACCTAATGTCTAAACTTTAAATGGATCAAACTTTATTTAATGTAAATGTCAAAACACAAAGTGTCAATGTCAAACAGTATACAAAGTGTCAATGTCAAACAGTATACAAAGTGTCAATGTTAAAACAGTATACAAAGTGTCAATGTCAAAATTAAAACTAAAACTAAATAGGTATATGTAAGTAGGTACATCACTTCGTCTTAACTTAAACTATAATCTTTGCCACTCCCGGTGCAAAGGTGCCCATAACACTTGCGGCATTGCCACGCTGTATGGTTTAATGGCTTATATTTTATAGTAAACAATTTTTTACTAGCAGTCGATATAGAAATATTTATATTTCAAATAAATACTCAAATAAGTAGTAAAGTTTCCCACGGAGATTCAGTAATAAATAAGTATTAATTTGCCAAGTCGTAGTGGAGGCACTTTTTTGCTATTTCATTGACGACGAATGGCTTTGCATTGCGTGACAGATGTATTTTTATAATTTTTTATATAATTATCTTTTATTTTCTGTGTTATATTGCAGTTCTTTTACGAGTATATTGAATATTAAAAATAACAAAGATTGATGTTTGTATGGTATTTGGAAAATCGATTTTAAGTTTTTTCGTGCTGATTTCTCCCCTATATTTTCATCCGCATGAGGTTTCATGACCTTTAGACTTTCCCGCGGGATTCTTAATTTTTGTCACTCCCTGAAATTGTACCTGTGTACTTTTGTGATTTGTTTAGCGCTTGCCGACATCTTTTAAACTACACAACGGATTTTAATACGGTTTTCAACAATAGATATGTCGCAGCCAAATGGTTAAATTAGCCGGTTAATCAAACGGCTAGCTATTTAAGCAGTTATTTAATTGAAAATTGGCCAAATTCATGAACTTTGAAAGTAAAGTCAAATGAACGATATTGCCTCGAGTTTACGGAGCTCTTCCATTCATTGTCATAATGCTAACCTAAACTAACCGAATAGAAACCTAATGCAAACTATTATTATACTTTGAAGTTATTGTGGGTAGCATTGGAACAATGTGTGGAAGAGCTGCGTAAACTCAAGGCAATATCGTTTTTTCAACATCACTTTAAAATCTTATAAAACTGGCAAATTTTCAACTAAATAACTGCTCAAAAAGCTAGCCGTTTAGTTAACCGGCTAATTTAACCATCCGGCTGCGACAGATATAATGATTCAAGAGGGAGTTTTAAGTAAGAAAAAAGGGTAGGTAGGAGTACGCGAACGAAATTGCGCCGTGTCCACTACTATCATATATTTGCAAAAAAACTCATATCAGAAATTTATCATACTTATCAGTTTTGACACACTTATTAATTTTGCCCTCTCGCTGTCCTCTATAGTTTTGCTCTCAAAGTTGATTGAATGTCACTCCAATGGGGAATATTTATACCAACTCTAGTCTAAACATCACTAGCGGCCCGCCCCGGCTTCCCACGGGTGTTCTCGGCTTTTCTAGACTATTATATGCTTGTATTATATAAATATAAACCTTATGATCATTAGTTAAAAGAATAATAATGTTCGATCTGTACCGCCAAGTACCTACCGATGTTCTTTTCTGAGTTCTGCACTACATTAGTTGACCACTCTTGCAGTGTTTCCTTTGGACTATGACATGGGATCGTTCAAGAGGTCCCTCGGTGTTGCTGATGTCCATAGGCGGCGGTGGCCACTTTCCATCAGGTGGCCCGCATGCCTGTTTGTCCGCCGTATTATAAAATAAAGTGCTAAACATGCAGAGTAAGGGAAAATTGTGAGGAAACCTGCACAGTAAGGCGACTGAATTTGTAACCATGTTCCGATTTGGCCTTCCGGAAGAAAATCTCTAAATGATAGTGTATCGCTAATTCTCAAAATACGATGCGTGGTTTAGAAGAAGTAAGCAGAGGAACATCTGTTCCTGTGTCTGTCTAGACGAAAACAGCAACTTTAAACTATTTAAAGATGGTAATTCAACGTTGAAATAATAACATTCTGTAAAAACGTATTTCATCATATATCGTACATCAACGTATTTCGTCATTCTCTATAAACTTTGACTGAGTTTTAAGAATTATTCGACCTAATGGAAAAAAGAATAATTGGTCCTAAACCAACCTAAATAAGAAATTCAGGAATATATGTATATTTAACAGGTGTAATGAATAATTCAAAACAATTAATTATTTTATCCCACGAATTTGACCAACATTCCTTACTATTATAATTAAGACGGTGGAACACGTTACCTGCGAGTGTTTTCCTGGTCATTATAATCTAGACGTTTTAAAGACTAGTGTGCCTAGATAGGCACGCTCCACATTCGTCAGTAAGCAAGTTTTTTTTACCTGACTGCCAAGGTAGGGTTGTTTTTCGTGCGTATCTTGTATGTATGTTTATAAATATGTATCTTCATAACCTCTGCTGGATATATTTCTTAAGGTATCGTTAGATTCGTCTCAAAAACCCAAGTGGTCCCGTCCGCTTAAAAGTTTAAATTAAACTAACATTTGCACTATATGTATACATCCATTTACTTTCAACAATAGGGTTTTTTTTTTAATTTTTCAGTTTTTCAATAGTATTCGGGATTTTTATTTTTCGAACTTTTTCATAATGTGTGCGCTACGGACACAATACACTAAAACTATGTTAGTATTAGTGTATTTTGCTTTATTATTTAGGATATCTGATAGTTTGGTTTAAGCCTTACAGCATTCCTATTCTGTACTACCAATTTTAATACTGTTTCCACAGAACGATCATCAACAAAGGATGTTCTTTTTTGTTGCCTATGATGACACACTGACGGACGGTCCACATACGCATAAAAATGAAATTCGCACATCTCCGACCGAAGGCGGGGGACAGCTCGTTTGTATATTATAACTGTATTCGAAGCGGAGGACCTGACACACCACACCGGTTTTGTGTGATCGCTTGTAACGGAATCAGCCATTTTATTGGATAATCATGTAATAGTCGCTATAGAAATGCCAGCTCGATAAGTCGTTAAATTGTAAAGTCGACATCGTCGTTTCTTGCTAAAAACCAGCCAAGGCAAATCTTGAGGGTTAAAAGTTGTCGACTGTTCAATCTGCGAGCTTGGCACCCATATAGAGCTCGTCTAAGCTGGAATGACGCGCCCCACTATCGCATTAGAGCACACAAGCAAATTTAAAATATGGACGCAATACATATATAAATACCGTTGTAATTGGTCATTCAGTTGCTGGTGAGACTCAAACGTCGGAGCACGCGTCGTTCGATTGGAGCAGACGACGCTCCCACACAGATGAAGTGTCGTTATTAATATTTGCACTCGCACATCGAAATCTTCTAATTAAGTAGTTTGGCGCGTCATTTCAGCTTAGACAAGCTCTACCTATATTTACCATCATCGGCCGCATCATTAATTACCACTAGCGGGGCTATTGTCTAATTCAGTTGGCCACTGAATTTAACATTAGATAATTCTACACTACGTCATCTACGTAGGCCACTGGCTATAGCGTCTACAAATTACGAGTAGTATAAGATTATTTTATGTCAAAAGCTGTCCACTGAGATAGTCAATAGCCCCGCAGGTGCGATGGCGGTCAAATGCCATGCCAGTCTAACTAAAAAAAGAAAAGAAAAGAAACATGTTTTTTGTCTTTGAAGTCGGCATGCTCATATTCTTAATATTGAACTTGGCATCAATTTTCACATTTATATTTTTGATGGGATCACTTGATAAATCGGAATCACATCCATTTTATTGAATAATCATGTATTGGTCGGTATGAAAAGCCGACTAGTAGCTAATCCACCGAGTCGTTAAATATTTGAAACTCGTTTCTGTGATGCTCTCGACCAAAGGTCATGGATAACTATGCGTGCAGTACCTAACTTCGATTATTTCTTGTCAGCAATTTGTATTGTTTTTATGCTATTCGGTGACAAACGAGCTGAAAGCCCAACTGATGGTTAGTGGTAACTGTCGCCCATACCATCTACAATTCATACATTTAGGTTGCAGATAACAAAAATACAGAATCGCAGGTTGTGTTGTAAGATGAAATGCCTCATGCCTGTAATTGCGCTGGCTACCTTATCCTTCAAATCGGAACACAGCAATGCAAGCAAGGAGGCAGAAATAGATAAGGCATAATTAATGCACACCGTACACTAGTATAAAATAAGTTCTCAAACGTAAAACATTTTTTCATAACAAGCTTTTATCGCGCAGTTTTTAATTGAGTATTATAGGGGTATATTACTCATCGAGACGATTCCAAAGAGCACAAACACGATTTCAAAGAGGCCAAACATTTTATCTTGTTGCGTTCATTAGTTCCTATGACCCCCTTCTGACTCCATCATCAGACCAGCTCCGTGATACCATATAGATGCATTGTCATCCAAGTTAAAGAAAAGGATGTACGTCAAATTACATGATATGTCCCGAACATACATATTAGCAAACAAAGTTCTATTGAATAAAATGAAACAATTAAATCGATCATGCGTAATCGCAAAAGCAACAATTTCAATCATTGAAACCACATTTACTCTATTTGTTTCAAACATGTTTGTTTGTATGTATTAAACGGGACGCGAAAAAGTACGTCGTGTGAGTCCCGTTCAATACAATAATACACATTTACTCTGTACCGAAATACGCGAAACCCAATTATTTAAGGCAGTCGCAAAGGACCGACGTTTCCATAAATAGACAACCAAAATTACCATACGAAGTAACAGAGTGGTTTGTATAAAAATAGCTAATGGAACGGAACCTTTGTCGACGTCTGACCTCTACAAATTGACGTCCAAAATGTTACGATTAGCAATTATGACGTTTATGTCGACTGAGAGTGAAGACTAGTTGCCGAGTGCTGTCTTCAGACGTATAAATGTATTCTTGTATATCCTTGATGTACATATATCACGATATCTATATGTCATGATATTTATCCAGCAGAAAGGTCTTAACTAAAAAATCCAGAGTCGCCAGAATTTTTTTATATTCATAATATGTACATCAAACATATACTAAAATCGATGTGGTATACTAGATATATTGTTTATAAATGATACAATCTCCATACAAATCAATCAATTGCTCTTCGTCAATCTCGCTATAACTCGACCGGCTGGACCGATTTGAATCATTCTTCTTTTGTTTTGTTGGTTATAATGCAGGGGTGGTCAGGACGAATAAAAAAAAATGCCCCTACATACCCTTTTTTACTTCCGAGTTTGGTAGGTACGAATCTTATACAATATAATAACTTCTATATTACATGGTTTATATGGAGGCTGTTTTTTTAGTATAGTGAGTAAAACATAATGAGTTAACTATAGTGAACCCATTTTTATTAATTTCGTTGCTGGCGATTCTGGGTTTTTCGTCTATGACTTTTTAGCCTTTCTTCTAGCAGGCCTAGTTATTATATGTAAATATTGGCACACAGGCATATGTCATAACCACCTCTCTTAACGTGAAGAGTAGTTAAGTAAAACAGCAAAACACGAACCGCGAAGACCGAGAGTGTACAACACACGCAAATAATTAAACGAGTAGCGTATAGCTATTACGGCGATAGTCAACATTGTTGTGCATAAATCCATTAGTTCCTTTCATTAATTAGAAACAAATGACGATCGCAATGGATTACCTAGCAACTATTGCAAACTAGCTTGTAAATTAGACGACACGCTATATATCGGGCATAGGGAGGATAAAAAGATACCTATGTCTTATTCAAAATCCAATATTAGTGGGATGTTCTCTACCTACCAGACACTGTATAATAATATCCGAACTAATATCTCTAATATATAAAATTCTCGTGTCACAGTTTTCGTTGCCATACTCCTCCGAAACGGCTTGACCGATTTTGATGAAATTTTATGTGCTTATCCGGTATCTATGAGAATCGGCCAACATCTATTTTTCATCCCCCTAAATGTTAGGGGTAGTCCACCCCTAAATTTTTATTTTTATTATTTATATGGCAAAACAACGTTTGCCGGGTCAGCTAGTACATAAATATAATCATCTTGGCATTAATATTCCGGTTGAACGCGAGAGCACAACCGGGCATATATTCTCGCAACGAGGGCACAACGGGGCCCAGGGTCCACCTTCACCTTGATTCAGGATATGGCAGATCAGATAATTACAGAGCGACTGCCATCTGACCTCCGTGACTCTGATACTAGGAGAACCTGACCTGATTGGATCATGGATACACATTCAGTTGCCTGAATGTGCAGGTTTCATCACGAGGTTTTTCCTCACCGTAACAGCGTCGGTTAGCATTCGACTTATGTACATAAATCAGTGGCCCTAGCACAAGTGTGTCCGCGACAAGTGTGAAAGCTCGCTCCGCGAGAGACCGCTTGTCTCTTTCTCGCAATACTAAGACGAAAGAGATAGCAATACCTATGTCGCGCTTTTTCTCGCTTATCGCGCGCGAGAGAAACTTGTGCTAACCGTACAGAAAAGAGTCATTGGTACGAGTCGGATATCTTAACCACTCGGTCATCGACGCTCCTGATAATATCGAAACTTTTTTTTTTATATTAGATATAGGTAGCTGACTAGCTGTGTCTTCAGTGTGTGTGTTCAGTGTTTTATCAGTTTCCTCGCCTAAACCGAAAATACTGGAGATACTTTTTCTGAACTAGGGGAAGATATAGGCTTATGTTAGTTCCCAATAATAATCAAATTTTACGCGGACGAAGTTGCTTGTAGTAGTTAATGTTTTGAGACTTCACATTTCCTGCTTTAAATTAAATCGAAAATTATTGATTAGAACGTTCTAAGTCGGGGACAAGTTTTATGATACGATTGAATTATTTTCCGTCACTAATTGACAGAAAGGAAACTAATTACGATTCGCTAAGGCACTTTGATCCTTATTACTTGTCTTGAGAGTTGTTTCAAGGTCATTGGATCGGACCGAGGCGGATCCAGATGGAATAGAATGGTTGACAATAGATTGAGGTCACACTACTTCAGAGCGGTCGAGTTCGCTGAATGGCCTTCTGTACTTTGGAACTGGACTATTTCTTACTACCATAAATATGTGCGATACCTAGTTCTCGCTGGCCATGTAATGGTATCTCTGTACTGTTTGACTAGAAACACAAGAATCGCTAACACAAAAGCTGTTCGTGCCAGCATCCAAACAATGGAGTCAAATTGGTCGCGAACTGTGCGTTTACAAACGAACTTTCTCCCACGCATACTAAGGTTGTGGAATGAACTACCTGGAGGGGTTTTCCCTGGAGAGTACAACATGGAGTTCTTCAAGAAAGGGGTGAGCAGGTTTTTACGGGGTCGGCAACGCGTGGGTGATGCCCCTAGTATTGCAAACTGTCTATAGGCTGCGGTGACTGCTTACCATCAGGCAGGCCGTAAGCTTGTTTGCCAGCTTGGTGGTATAAAAAAAATGCAATCTTCACATTGATTATTTGTTAAGCTTTGTCACTCCAGCAATTCGGAAACAAGCTGATACAGAAAATTGTACTAAGGCACTTACAGTAATAATTTGGAGGCCTTGGATAGGTATGTGTTTTCTTTGGACTATGACATGGGATCGTTCAAGAGGTAAATAAATAAATAAATATTCGTGGACAAATTCACACAGCGCCATCTAGCCCCAAAGTAAGCAAAGCTTGTGTTATGGGTGCTAGATAACTGATAAACTACTTATATACTTTTAAATACATACTTATTATACATAGAACACCCAGACCCGTAACAGAAATTAAAATTCCTCATTTCAATTTCTGCCCGGCCGGGAATCGAACCCGGGACCTCTTGCGTGGCAGACCGGCATGTTGACCATTGAACCACTCAGGTCGTCAAAGCTCTCCTGGTGTTTCTGACGTCCATAGGCGGCGGTGACCACTTTCCTTCAGATGGCCCGCTTACCTGTTTGTCTGCCGTCAGTGTGAATAGACTGTTTTGTGAATGTTTGTTTTGAGCTTGAAGCCCATGCTTCGAAAACTTAATCCTTAAAATTCATACCCCTTTTCCTTCCCCGTGTTTTCCAGGTAATCTGGTTATCATCTAGCACTCTTAGATTTTACTATCGTCTAGCACTCATAGATAATATGGCCTAGATCGGTTTAAACTTAATACTTATAGTAAAGCAAGGCGATAAATAATCTACTCACGACAAATCAGTCTCAGCATAATTCTCTGACGAATCTTAGTAGATTTCGGACTATGATTTATTATTATGACATTAGAGAACTGCCAGCTGCCTTGCCACTAGACCGATAACAAAAGTTAAGCAACGCATGCCGACGCCGCCAACTGAATGGGTGACCGTTTCGTGTTTTAAATCAATAACTCATTTGTTATCACTAGAAACGCCACAACATAATATTAACAAAAAAGAAAAAGATACACATAAATCAACTCATACAAATTGAGCCTATTACTAGGTACCTACTCCTTGCCTTACTGATTGTGTCGACTTGGCATTGCTGTGCTATGGCTCTCCGAGTCGATGAAAGTACCTCACTCAGCATTAGCCCTGGCCAAAGCCGCGGCAGTGGTCTTCCGATATCCAAAACATCCAAGGAAACAGCAGAACACTTAGTGATTGTGTCGACTTAGCATTGCCGTGCTGTGGCCCAGTCGATGAATGGACCCCGCTCAGCATGAACCGTGGCCAAAGTGGCGCTGGTCTTCCGATATCCAAAAAAATCCAAGAAAGAATCCAAACAGCTGGACAATCGCCTCTTCGGCCGATGCCAGTTGTGTGCTATTGAACGTCGGGTTTATAGATTCCCTGACCTCAACCTCTCGAGTGACGTACGGACCGACCGACGGACGCATACATTACACCCGGCAACACACATGGCGGGGCGTACCGTCATCGCGCGTTCAGACGCGGCGACACGACCTCACGACACTGCTTAGTGGGACACGGGTGTCGTGTCGTGGTGACGGCCACGCCTATGTTGTGCTAGCCGTGCAGCTTTCATTTCCTTCCCTCAATAGTAAGATGCTCGCGACAAGCAAGAAAAAGTGCGACATTGATACTGTTATCTCTTTCATCTTAGTAATAATAGCTGTTTCGCGGCTCGAGTTATGTCGCGGGCACAATTGTGCTGTGAAGTTTCTTTCCTTCACGTTGTCTCCTGGTTTGCTGATCATCGTCTTCATCAATCGTCGACCCCGGCTTCTGCCAGGGTCCGCTTTCATGCTCTTTCTTCTCCAAGTCTTTGGCATCATCGCGTCGTAAGCCGTTGGCGTCGTATCCGTCTCGGCGATGTCAATCCATTTCCCTGCCATAGGACCACTTTCCTGATACCGGCCGGTTTAGGCACCAATTTCTCACGTTTCCCTGGCGCATAAGGAACATGTGACCAATCAAGCGCAGACGAGCCTTTTCTATCTTATCCGCTATGTCTCACACGTCAATGCTGCCACGAATATGCCCGTTACGCCGAGTAACGTCGCAAGTCCACCGTAGCATTGTCATAAAAAAACAAAATTCAATAAAAAACCAAACATCATCAACATTACTTCTACTTTCCCCAATGTGATAAACTTATGGAAATATGAAGTGCAAAAAAATCTACCCAAAAACGTATCTAATTCGAAATGAAAAATGTGATATTTGTATTTGATGTTTAAAAATATCTACAAACTTGTCATAATTATCATCTTGGCGTTAAAGTCCCGGTTGTGCTCTCGCGCACGAGGGCCCGGGGTCCGCCTTGACCATGATCCAGGATTTGGCAGATCAGGTAATTATAGTGGAGCGACTACCATCTGACCTCCGTGACCCTGCTTCCAGGGAAACCTGACCAGATTGGACCATGGTTACACATTCAGTTGCCTGAATGTGCAGGTTTCATCTACAAACTTATCCTTAAAATTTCTAACTCTATTGTAAACTACCTTGCGGTCCTTAAGAAATATTTTTGTACGCATTATAAAAACAAGTTTTTTACAAGTCAAATGAAATGAAAATTGCTTATTATACCTAAATATAATTCATTTAGTAATCAGCCAGTTGTTTACACAATTGCTTGCGTGTTAATAAAACATAGCACACAATATGGCGAATGCGCACACTGCCTGCCATCGCCATAGAAATGGAGCATAGGGCTTGTCCTCCTGGAGTAACTCCTTTCTTTCGTCATTGATACCATAGAAAACAGAAAAGTTTTCTATTTTTTATGATTGATAGGATTTGGGAAGGTGTCATCTGAACAAAAATATCTGACAATGTCGTCTAGTTAAAAGACGCCTGTAGCAAACCACCTGAAATTACGCATTTTAGTCCTTACGCCTGTTGAAATAAGGGCGCAATTACTCCAACGTTTAGGTACTGAAGTCGATCGTCCGATTTTGGTTAAACGAAGATATTTCTTTAAGAACGTCAAAGTTCCGAATTCCACAGGTTCATTGAATAAAAAAGTAGGTACAGTTGTAGGTATGATTAATATTAATGCTGGCGTGTATGTCGGTGGACACATACCTACACTTATGTTTTCTACTTTTTTTTTGTTCTACTGGCTTGGTAAATAGTCGCAGGGATCGTCTGATCGAGCCTATGGACGAATACCAGAAGGATAATAACGTGACGCTGTTGCTAACAATTCTTTGATTTCAATGACTAACATTTTTACATTTGCGATTACTTATGATCGATTTAATAGTTCCACGTCCTCCCACGATCCATTCAATGTATGCTTTGGCTATCTATGGCGGTCGGTTCACTCTGCAGCTCGCTGTACATACACAGTGTATTGTTGCATGTCTAAAATTGAAATAATAGAGACGTTACAGCGTGATTGTGCGCCTTCTAAGTTACTGTCTTAAATTATCATCATAAGCATCGGACCATAACAGTCTGCTGTTCAACTGGAGTGTTGCCATGACTATATTTCTTTTTTACTTAGTACTAGGAAGGCATTTGACTATGATCTCACCTGATTGTAAGTGTCGATGCAGGCAAGGATATAGTAAGAGTATGACTATATTATAGTCGACTTAAAGTTGTGATCATCTATATAAGCGGTCAAACCCGAGTTTAGGCCAACCTAGTTTTAAAGATCTAAATTCCTCGACGCAAAATTAAGAGGGGTTAAAAGTTTGATGCGTATATAATATGTGGTGTAGTTTTATTTCGTCACTTATTTACTGAACCCGCGTTGTGTAGAAAGTGAATAAAAACAGCAGAGAAACAATTTCAAGTATCGGATCAGATGTTTTTTATTTTTTTTATTTTTATACCACTAAGGTCGCAAACAAGCTTGCGGCCTGCCTGATGGTAAGCAGTCACCGCAGCCTATAGAGCCTGTTAAAATATTACCAGTTTCTCGTCAAATATCAGTGTATTTATTTTTTCGTCTTTTTTATCACTACATAAATTGAAATGCGTGCTTGAGAGTCAAAACTCAGCTCTTTTGGATCCTGGTTCAAACAGGCGTTGCAGCGATGGGAGCGAGTGGAGGAGCTTAAAAAAAGCTTGGGGAAGGCTTCAATTTGACAAACTATGTCACTATACCACTACCGATGCGCCACCGTAACCGCGCATGTGTAAACCTGTCTCACACGAGTTATTTAGCAAGAGATAGCTCGCGCTGCGAGAAAGCCTTCGTTTCATTCTCTGGATACTGAGATGAAAGAGATAGCAGTGTATATGTCGCGTCTTTTCACGCTTATCTCGCGCAAGATCACAATTTATATTTATTTAATACTAGTGGACCCGGCGCGACTTCGTTCACGTACACCTACCCACCCTCTACCCATTTTTCTTGCTTATAAACCTTCCTCTTGAATCACTCTATCTATTAAAAAAACCGCATCAAAATCCGTTGCGTAGTTTCAAAGATTTAAGCATACAAAGGGACATAGGGACAGAGAAAGCGACTTTGTTTTATACTATGTAGTGATACCAACAGAGTACACATATAAAATATTACTTGGACTTTAGAGATTATAAAAAGTAAAAGTAAAAACAGCATAGATAACATGCATAAGTCAGGTAGATGGGTCAGGTGTACAGGACTTAGTACCGATCGACGAATTCCGGGGAACGAATCATATTTGATATCAATGCTATCCCTTATATGGTACATTTCGTTATATTCCCTACACACTCGTGTCAGCCGTGTTGAACCATCGGCCGTCCTGTCCGCGCCCACGCGCCGCGTGATGTCAGCGACCCACGGCGGCCGTGATCTTGACATAGATGCGTATGCGCACGCAAATCGCCAACTACGAGTATTCTGCCGCGGAGATGTAGCCCTATCCATAGATATTAGGCATAATCTGTGTATGTAAACTTAGGTATTTGTAATAAATAAATAGCGAATATCGTATTCTCAGGGGCTCCCAGTTATTGATAGATAGATGAACACTGTGTTTTGTTGCGTAAACGGTTGCAAACGGAATATCGTCGGGACATAATGGTATCATTCTGATGCACACTGTAATATGCATGAAGTTTTAAATCAAATATATAAATAAATAAACCCGTACCTGAAATTAAAATTCATCATTTCAATTTCTGCCGGGCCGGATCCCTGCGTGGTTGGTTGGATCAGTTGGCTAACGTGTTAATCAACTGAACACAGGTCGTCGCTAATAGAAGCAAATTATTTCTATTTTATTTTCTCATCTTTACTCAGTTCTAATCTAACATCAAATTAATCATAAAAAGCTTTGCTTTATACAAAGGTTTCAGTCAATCAATCTCAATAAACACACCTGACTATTAAAGAATCTCGACGAAAGTTACGTCAACGCGCAAAAACTATGGCTGGGTTTTTACAGACTATCGCGTCAATCGTTGTGTTAATGAATGGATAATGTGTATCAGACCCAGACCCGGGTAGAGCTCGTCTAGTCTAAAATGACGCGCCCCACTACTTAGTTAGTTGATTTCGATGTGTGAGTGCAAATATTAATAACGGCACTTCATCTGTGTGGGAGCGTCGACTGCTCCAATCGAACGACGCGAGCTCCTACGTTGGTGTCTCACCGGCAACTGAGTGACCAATTACAACGGCATTTGTATATGTGTTTCCTTTGGACTATGACATGGGATCGTTCAAGAGGTATATTAGAGGTCTCTTCAGAGGCGGGCAACGCATCAGTGACTCCCCTGGTGTTGCTGATGTCCATAGGCGGCGGTGACCACTTTCCATCAGGTGGCCCGCTTGCCTGTTTGTCTGCCGTATAACATAAAAAAAACATAAAAAAATGTATTGCGTCCATATTTTAAACTTGCTTATCGTTAATGCGATAGTGGGGCGCGTCATTTTAGATTAGACGAGCTCTAGCAGGGTCACGGAGGTCAGATGGCAGTCGCTGCACTGTAATTACCTGATCTGCCAAATCCTGGATCATGCTCAAGACGGACCCCGGGCTCTCGTGCGCAAGAGCACAACAGAGACAATAACGCCAAGATTATTTATCAGACCCAATTCCTACAATAACTCCTAATCTAGCTACGATTTTATTTATTCTATATATCTACGTGGTTTTTTACAACAAATAGCCAGGCATTTGACCGCCATCTCACCTGGTGGCAAGTGACAATGCAGTCGAAAATGGAGCGTGCCTAGGGTTGCCAACTCTACTATATAATATAGTATCCTACTATATTAGGAGTCTACCTACCATAAATTAAAAATTAAAATATAGTAGGCGAAACTACTATATTTAATTAGCACAACATTACCACTTACCGCAAAACGGAACGCGTCCATAATATCCTCATAAGAAAAAACTTCCTGATGCAAATCGAACATTCAGAACGATCTTGAGTTGACATTTGTATGACGTGACGTCAAAGTCAAGTCAAATAAAACAAAACAGCTATGAAGCTCAATGTAGCAGAAAATATATATTTAAGAAATAATATATGTACATACATTTTATTTAAAAAACCTACTATATATTTTTTGGTTAATTCCCTACCTACTATATTTTTATGGCTTTTAAACCCGAAAATACTATATTTGGTCTAAAAAAAGTTGACAACTCTAAGCATGACTGTCTGGGGTCAGTGTATCTACTCGTAACTATTCATAGTATTAAACAAAGTCGCTTCCCGCCGTCTGCCCCTGAATGTACGCTTAGATCTGTTAAACTACGCAACGGATTTTAATGCGGTTTTCACTATAATTTAGATAATTTCTTCCAGATGGTTTATATGTGTAATACATGCATATTATAATGGAGTAACCCTCGAGAAAACTCGTGCGAAGCCTGGGCGGGTCGGTAGTTAGGAATATAGTAGCAACTGCTACCACCTCCGCAGAACCAATCGCTGTCATGGAAACGAAGACACAAAACATCTCGACCACGCTGTCAGGGCTGACACTCAATCTAAGTATTTTTAACCGGGGAATATTGACATAAGCCATTTTTTTTTCTCTACTATCAACCATGGGAGGGTAAAAATGCAAAAATAATAACAAAAAACGTAAAACAAATAAAAAAATTGTATATTACAATAATTTCATTTCTGTCCAAATATGGTTTCTTAGCAAAAATAATTACCCACTAATCCTAATAAAACAACTACCGATCATTTTCCTAAACTGGACCGGGTTCAAGAACTAAAAACAAAACAAAATAAGAATAAAGCGTTCTTATATAGTTTCGGATTTCTCCTCCACTAAACATTTCAATTGATCACTCTGTATACCTACTATCTCCACAACAACTGAATGAAAATACTGGAAATATAAAAATACGAATTACAAACAGTGACAAAACTGCCTATTCAAGGCACTAAAACCTGCTCTATCAATTTTACCAATCGTATCTTTTCCTCAATATTATACAAAGGCAGACCTATTTGCTTCGTAGCTCCATCTAGCATTCCACCCGAAACCTGGTAATGAAAATTGGAATGAGAAGTTTTCCAGTAGGTATTGATAATTGGTTTCAAAAAGCATCAATAGATGACGCTCCTACAATTTTGGTAATCTTTTTATAATCTGTATGATGGTGGCAGTGATTTCATGCAGCCAAATAATACTAAACTTAAAAATAAAATATAAACATAACTGTTAAAGGTTGAACGAAGTGTAAAAAGAAATATTTATAGAAGTTGGCACTATGTTCCATTATTATTACAACCTCTAAAATGGTTGAAAACTATTGACAAAAACAATATTATCCAATACAACGTACCCAGTGTTTATATCCTGTTTGTTAAGAACCTATTTCAAGCGATTATCAATTACCAAAATTGTCGGGGCGCCAACTAGTGAGTGGTTAGGAATGCTTTAGATACCTATTGGAAAACTGCTCATTCGGTGCAATGGCATTATTGAAGCAACATAACGAAAGCACCAGCCCTGGATGCTGCACCGTAACCCCATTAGCAGCCGCTGTAGGTGTCGTGACGTCACGGCCGCGCCATGCCATCGCGCGATGCCGGCCCACCGCGACAGCCAATGGCGGCGCGGCGCCGGCGCAGAGTTCGATGTTCAAAACTGCCCGGTCTGCGGTTTCGCGCGCGCGTTTGTTTTTGCTGTTTTTAATTGTGGATCGTTTCTGTTTTAACTTTTGGTTTGGTTAGTTATTTATGTTATTACTAGTGACTTCGTACCTTTTATGCTTATAAACGTTCCTCTTGAATTACTTTACCTATTGTTGAAGACTGCATTAAAATCCGTTGCGTAGTTTAAAACATCTAAACGTATACATCATAGACACATAGAAACTTTGTTTTATACTATGTAAAGATTTAGATTAACAGGCAAACGGTGCCTGATTGTGCGTGGTCACCGTTACCTGTGGACATTAGTAACAGCAGGGCCTCGAGTCCGCTAATTTACTTGAAATGGGAATGAATTGTAATTGGATCGCTACATACTTTTGTATTCTATGTAAAATTTTATAACTATTTTTATTTTATATGATAACTGTATCTTAAAAATAAATGAATTGAATTGTATCGCAATAGCTCAACGGCAGTTTTAATTGTAGCAGAATACCAAAAACGCGTGAAACTGTCATTGAGCTGATCCGGTTACAATTCAATCGTAATTAAACCATTCGTAAATTAACGGGCGTGAGGCCCAGAAGTATCACCAATGTGTTGCCCGCCTACCTTGTTATACCTTTAAATCACTCACTCTGCTCAGTAGTAAACATCAAGACTTCTTAATTGATTCGTGATTTAAATTTAGCTCCGCCAGCGAAAAATAACAAATAACAAGTAATTTTTTTCCTTCTTATATTTATGTCGATCCCACCGTTAAAACTCGAACTTATACACTGACGAGCTAAGTAAATAGGGGCTCTATTTTGAAACCGCACCTATCTCTTTCGCGCTCGTGGATAATTTGCTAGGGATAGAAAAGACAAGCATTACAAGGCGAGTGCTCGCGTAGATACGAGCGGTTTCAAAAATAGTGACCCAGTGCCTTAGCACAAGTTGCTCTCGCGCGCGATAAGCGAAAAAAAGCGCGACATAGATATTGCTATCTCTTTCGTCTTAGTATTGAGAGAAAGAGACAAACGCTCTCTCGCGGCGCGAGCTTTATCGCGGACACACTTGTGCTAGGGCCACAGTAGGCTAATAACGTAACGCTGTTGCCAACAATTCTCTGATTTCAATGATTGAAATTGTTACTTTTGCGATTCCGTATCATCGATTTCATGGGTTCAGTTGCTAACAAATTTGCACTGCAAGAAACTGAAACTATCAAATCGATACGTAATCGCTAAAGTAAAAATTTCAATCACTGATATCAGATGATTGTT
This sequence comes from Blastobasis lacticolella, assembly GCA_905147135.1. Classification (NCBI taxonomy): domain Eukaryota; kingdom Metazoa; phylum Arthropoda; class Insecta; order Lepidoptera; family Blastobasidae; genus Blastobasis; species Blastobasis lacticolella. Next base: position 6,568,973 of record LR990066.1, read on the forward strand.
GGTAACAGGGATACGTAATTAGCCTACAGGTCACACATCTTTGTCCATATGCAACTCTATCCCGTTCACATAAAGCTGAAAATGCCTTTCTCTCCTTTGCAGCGAGCACCACAGCCATATGACGCGAGTCCACCGCAGCAGTAACCACACGTAAAGACACAGCACACAGACCGACAGGATGTCGTCGAAAGCCATATACGAGGCCACTGGCAAGGACCTCATCAACAGGTAATTGTGGTTTCTTTTTTCAAAGCTATTTTTTATAAGCATTACGCACGGTACGCTACGTAGGGGGGATGGAGGGCCTGTGTGGGACTCCCAACAGTCGCCGGTATACCCACAAAACCCCGCGGCGCTCAAGCATCGCCTGAAAGGAGGTGTCAGGAGAGCAGCCGAAGCCTTGTCGTCCACGACATCCCCTCCGACCGGGCGGTCCCGCCATGCCCCCATTGACAAACAATTTTCCAGCCTCCGGAGACTCTAGATCTTTTGCGTCGAAGACATTAGTCGCCTTGTACGACACCCACGAGTGTAAGGGGTTGCTGCTATTCTATTCTGCCGGACACCACACGGTCGAATGCCTAGCACATATAAAAAAATGCTGTAACTGTCACCAATAACTATGAATTGTATTATTTTGATTGTGCAATTAAGCGTTATTCATTCATTCATTCAACTATGACGGTAGGCATTAGACGTGTATACTCAGCTGTTGCATCAGCTGTTCTTTAATCAGTTTATTTCAACTGTTAGTCACACAAATAGTCTGTTATCACAGTTCGGAAATCGTTGGCTAGCTCTATCCATTTGCGTTGCAGACAGCGAGACGCAACGTATTTGCATAGCTCGTCATGCTATGCAGGCTGGAGTGCATACACCAGTACTAATAGACTGTGAGGGCGCCGTAGGTTATCCTACGTCATCGAATACAAGAAAAATTCCACTTGGTAGCGATTAGGAGACCCACAAAACATTGGTCGGCCAGTGCGAGTCACTTTTCTCTTTTGTTACTAAAATGTGTCTGAAAAGCGAAACTGCTAAGAGGATGTGGGTAGCCCTGGTTTTTGTTTTACTTATAGAACCCACACAAGAGGATATGCAAGTATTATCGCTACGAAAAGTCGAAATCTGTATCAATGAAAAACAACATTTTTGTGCCAGGCTGTGCACGGGCGGGCCAACGTTTTGTGGGGGTCCCCTAAAAGCTACAAAGTGGAATTTTCAGTCTGTAAAATATGATAACAATATAAACAATTCTTTGACTTTGCAGCCTTGTCACATATGGCCTTACTGACCTTACAAGCCGTGTGGTGTCCGGCAGAGTAGAATTAGCACCAACCCCTTACACTCGTGGGTGTCGTACGAGGCGACTAATGTTTTCGAGGCAAAAGATCTAGAGTCTCTATAGATTTGAAAATGGACAGCAGCGTTTTCCATTGTTATATTTATAACACTGCGATCTCCAACTCGCCTGCCGAGCATGGAGATTATGGCAATAACTCCACTTCCGTGGGAGAGGCGCTAAGTTCTGCAGTGGACTGATATGGGCTGTGATGATGATGGCCTTACAAGGACGGTTCACTGTTTGATAGTCCACGGTTCGCTGCCCGTTCAAATAATCCGAATTATTAGGTTGTGATAATTATCAGATTCCCACACTACTGTTATCCTTATCAACATCGTAATATTAAATACAAGATAAAGGATAAAAGGATTATTGAATATTATGAATCAGTTTCGCCGAAATCCGAATATTAGGTAGGTATATTCGCTTTGGTGATAACACGAGATAACAATTATGGTAATATGTGCTTTGTCGTTGTTACTTACCTAATTTCATATTTCATATTTATTTAATTGTGACCAGTGTAATAGTATAATTGAAATTTTCACCAGAATTCCTTAACGTTACATTTTTACTTTGACAACCTGAGTTGTTTAGTCGGTCTGACATGCAGAGGTCCCGGGTTCGATTCCCGGCCAGGCAGAAAATGAAATGATGAATTCTAATTTCTGTTACGGGTCTGGGTGTTATGTGTATAATAAGTGTGTATTTAAAAAATATACAAGCAGTTTATCAGTTTTCTGGCACCCATGAAACGAGCGTTGCCATCTTTGGGGCTAGATAGCGCTGTGTGAATTGTCCAAGCATTAATGACGACCTGAGTGGTTCAGTGGTCAACATGCCAGTCTGCCACGCAAGAGGTCCCGGGTTCGATTCCCGGCCGGGCAGAAATTGAAATGATGAATTTTAATTTCTGTTACGGGTCTGGGTGTTCTATGTATAATAAGTATGTATTTAAAAGTATATAAGTAGTTTATTAGTTATCTAGGACCCATAACACAAGCTTTGCTTACTTTGGGGCTAGATAGCGCTGTGTGAATTGTCCAAGCATATTTATTTTTATTTACTTTACTCGTCCCTAAAAATCCCTTGTCGTGCCAACCCGTCACTGAGCGCCGGCTGTTAACTCTACCTAGATCAAACATCTGACTAATTCGTTGTAAACAAATATCATCGTCGTCGCATATACCTTTTTGCTGCCGGAGCAACGTGTCCTAGGGTTGTCAAACCGCATTAGCGACACCTCTGGCGTTGCTAATGTCTATGCTCTGTCTAGACTTGACTTGTCTTATTTGGTGAACAAACAAGACCCAAAATCACGACATGCCGTATGAATCATGCTGCATACATTGTGTTTAAATGACTTGAATTATTTAAGGAACACATAGAATGTAAATTTCAACGAATACTGCTGCAAATTGTCCATTTAAATACATAATTTCCATAACCAAATAAGATGAGTCAGTGTAGACAGATTGTATAGGCGATCTAGAGCGATTTAGTGCGCACTAGCGATCCCTCTGGTGTTGCTAATGTCTATAGGCAGCGGTGACCACTTTCCATCAGGTGGCCCGCTTGTCTGTTTGTCTACCGTATCATATATTAAAAATGGTAACTTAGCGCGAGATTTGACAGTGTATAGCCCTATGTCATAGATGTTTACATCCGTCTCGTAACCCTATTACCATTTATATGTCCACGTTAAAAAAAATCTCGATCTTCCAAAGGTTCTACAGGCCCCAAGTCAGTTATTTATCTTCTAAAAAATTTCAATAGATGGTTCTGCATTAAATTATTCATCTATGATGGTAAATAATAAATAAATATTCGTGGACAAATTTACACAGCGCCATCTAGCCCCAAACTAAGCAAAGCTTGTGCTATGGGTCCTAGATAACTGATAAAATACTTAAATACTTTTAAATGCATACTTATTATACATAGAACACCCAGACCCGTAACAGAAATTAAAATTCATCATTTCAATTTGTGCCCGGCCGGGAATCGAACCCGGGACCTCTTGCGTGGCAGACCACGCATGTTGACCACTAAACCACTCAGGTCGTCGATCACAGGTCGTAAAGAGATCACTATATGGCTCTATAAGAAACTTCTTCATCAATGGTAGTATTTGTTTGTCTCGAAAATGCGCGCCCGACCGGTTGTAGAAAGTTTGGACTGAAGAATTTGACTTATGAACACATTGTCATTTCCAGACACATAGCCAGCGGCACAGCGCTGGTGCCGTGCCGGTTCGCCACCTTCGAACAGGGCACCGTCTGGGAGGATGAGCTCGGCAGGAATCCCTGGCTCACCAAAGAGGTAAGCAAGCCCATTCGATTCCTACTCCTGCTTCTTAATTGAAAGATTTCATTCACGCTTCGTGCATTTTTGTACTAAAAGTCTAAGTGCCGGCTAGAAGAATAACATTGTTTTCCGATAGAGCAAACAATACATATAAATTTTTACTATTATGTCAAATTTGTACGCTCCAATGGTTATGCGCTGATTACATTTGACTAAATTCAGTAACAGCTCATGGAAATCTTTCACTTATATTATGTTACGTGTCGCTCCGCTTTTCAAAAGCCGTGATACAAAAATGGACCTTATTTAATGAACAATCACATTCCACTTTGATTTACTCTCACGCTTTTTGCTTCTGAATTTAGTCATGCGTAATAAGCGCATTAGACTGATGGATGGACTGAGCGGTCGTCCGATCGCCACATTGAGTGGAGCCGTTTACAGCCCCAGGCCTTACACCATCTGTTGGACTGTTCTGCGGGGCTATTGGCTAACTCAGTTGACAACTGTATTTGACACTAGATAATTCTACACCACGTCATCTACGTTGAAAACTGGCAATAGCGTCTACCAAATTAGAGTAGTGTCAGATTTTTTATGTCAAATTCAGTTGTCCACTGAGATAGCCGATAGGCCCTCTGGTCGAAACATCACCACTGACCTGGCCTACCATCCAAACTGTAACCAGCACCCGCCCTCCCCAGCAACTGGTGGTGAAGCCCGACCAGCTGATCAAGCGGCGCGGCAAGCTGGGGCTGGTGGGCGTGAACAAGACCGCGGCCGACGTCCGCCGCTGGCTCGCGGAGCACGGCGGCCGCGAGCAGGCCGTCGGCGCCGCCACCGGGAAGCTGAGGCACTTCATCGTCGAGCCGTTCGTGAGGCACGAGGCGGTGAGTGTCGGGAGAGTGTCCCAGCGGCCGCCGTCCGCCGCTGGCTCGCGGAGCACGGCGGCCGCGAGCAGGCCGTCGGCGCCGCCACCGGGAAGCTGAGGCACTTCATCGTCGAGCCGTTCGTGAGGCACGAGGCGGTGAGTGTCGGGAGAGTGTCCCAGCGGCCGCCGTCCGCCGCTGGCTCGCGGAGCACGGCGGCCGCGAGCAGGCCGTCGGCGCCGCCACCGGGAAGCTGAGGCACTTCATCGTCGAGCCGTTCGTGAGGCACGAGGCGGTGAGTGTCGGAAGAGTGTCCCAGCGGCCGCCGTCCGCCGCTGGCTCGCGGAGCACGGCGGCCGCGAGCAGGCCGTCGGCGCCGCCACCGGGAAGCTGAGGCACTTCATCGTCGAGCCGTTCGTGAGGCACGAGGCGGTGAGTGTCGGGAGAGTGTCCCAGCGGCCGCCGTCCGCCGCTGGCTCGCGGAGCACGGCGGCCGCGAGCAGGCCGTCGGCGCCGCCACCGGGAAGCTGAGGCACTTCATCGTCGAGCCGTTCGTGAGGCACGAGGCGGTGAGTGTCGGGAGAGTGTCCCAGCGGCCGCCGTCCGCCGCTGGCTCGCGGAGCACGGCGGCCGCGAGCAGGCCGTCGGCGCCGCCACCGGGAAGCTGAGGCACTTCATCGTCGAGCCGTTCGTGAGGCACGAGGCGGTGAGTGTCGGGAGAGTGTCCCAGCGGCCGCCGTCCGCCGCTGGCTCGCGGAGCACGGCGGCCGCGAGCAGGCCGTCGGCGCCGCCACCGGGAAGCTGAGGCACTTCATCGTCGAGCCGTTCGTGAGGCACGAGGCGGTGAGTGTCGGGAGAGTGTCCCAGCGGCCGCCGTCCGCCGCTGGCTCGCGGAGCACGGCGGCCGCGAGCAGGCCGTCGGCGCCGCCACCGGGAAGCTGAGGCACTTCATCGTCGAGCCGTTCGTGAGGCACGAGGCGGTGAGTGTCGGGAGAGTGTCCCAGCGGCCGCCGTCCGCCGCTGGCTCGCGGAGCACGGCGGCCGCGAGCAGGCCGTCGGCGCCGCCACCGGGAAGCTGAGGCACTTCATCGTCGAGCCGTTCGTGAGGCACGAGGCGGTGAGTGTCGGGAGAGTGTCCCAGCGGCCGCCGTCCGCCGCTGGCTCGCGGAGCACGGCGGCCGCGAGCAGGCCGTCGGCGCCGCCACCGGGAAGCTGAGGCACTTCATCGTCGAGCCGTTCGTGAGGCACGAGGCGGTGAGTGTCGGGAGAGTGTCCCAGCGGCCGCCGTCCGCCGCTGGCTCGCGGAGCACGGCGGCCGCGAGCAGGCCGTCGGCGCCGCCACCGGGAAGCTGAGGCACTTCATCGTCGAGCCGTTCGTGAGGCACGAGGCGGTGAGTGTCGGGAGAGTGTCCCAGCGGCCGCCGTCCGCCGCTGGCTCGCGGAGCACGGCGGCCGCGAGCAGGCCGTCGGCGCCGCCACCGGGAAGCTGAGGCACTTCATCGTCGAGCCGTTCGTGAGGCACGAGGCGGTGAGTGTCGGGAGAGTGTCCCAGCGGCCGCCGTGCTCCGCGAGCCAGCGGCGGACGGCGGCGGAAGTGCGAGCAGGCACTTCATCGTTCGTGAGGCACGAGGCGGTGAGTAGGATTAGACAGGGTCCGCGACTTACGGCGAGATGGTGGCAGAGACCGGGCGAATAGAGTATCAGAAGAATGTGACAGGGCTAGCCGCTTATGACGGCAGCATCTTATGCCTGAAGACCAGGCGAAGGTGAGAATAAAAAGCAGGAAAGTATGATGAGGCACTTCATCGTCGAGCCGTTCGTGAGGCATGAAGCGGTGAGTGATGAAGAGTGTCATCATAACAGTCCACTGCAGGACTTATGATGATGATTCAATAATCACTGAAATGTAATTACAGTCCTTTTCCATTGATTTCACTTGATTACCTCACACACTACGACTACGACATACTATCAAAGAGCATCGTTTTACCCTGTTTTGTTTATTTGATTGTAACAACAATGCTTGCATTGTTGTGTTCCGGTTTGAAGGATAAGGTAGCCAGCGCAATTACAGACATGAGGCATTTCATCTTAGTCCTCACAGTGACAACGTAACTCTGGTTCTGCATTTTTGTTATCTGCAACCTAAACCTGAATTGTAGATGTTATGGGCGACAGTTACCACTTACCATCAGGTGGGTTGTCTGCTCGGTTATCACTGATAACCGAGCAAAAAAATTCACATCATTTCCACCAATAACCCCAAACTATCGTTCCAGAACGAGGAGATGTACCTCTGCATCCAATCCGGGCGGCGTACAGACACCATCCTGTTCCACCACCAGGGAGGAGTCGACGTTGGGGATGTGGACGCGTTGGCTATCAGGCTCGAGGTGGGTCATATACACATATACACACATACATATAAATAACAGTATAAGATTTTATTTTATTTAAATGGCAGACCAACAGCTTTTCATACAACAATTCAAAACTTGAATAAATATGGGAAGCCAATTGGAGGTTCTCATAAATTAATTAAGGGCCGATTTTTCAATCCTCAGATAAAACATATCAGTCTGATAAGTTATTATGCGGCCATAACAAAATTGTTTAATTACTTCATAATTTAATAATAAATAATAATAAATAATCGTGGACAAATTCACACAGCGCCATCAAGCCCCAAAGTAAGCAAAGCTTGTGTTATGGGTGCTATAATTGTAAAGGATTATAGTTTGTTTTAATTTGGCAGTGTATTACTTTATCGGGCAGATAAACTTAATCTGAGGATCAAAAAATCGGCCCTAAATCGCAAAGCACTCTACGATATAAACATAAAAGCACGCCATATGCAGTAAACTTTAACTTAAATAAAACTCAATATAACCAACCGGCATCCATATAGATGAGCCAGCATCTCTGTGGACGCGCATAGCAATGGTAGCTCTTTTTGTACTGGTTTTGGAGAGGTTGATGTTCAATACCTACTAACGAACCAACTGAATCACGATTCACATTTGACTAAATTCAGTAACCTAAATTCAAAAGCAAAAGAGCCAGCATCTCTATTGACGCACACAGCAATGGTAACTCCTTTTATACTGGTTTACAAATGACTTTCGGTAGCCTAAATTCAAAAGCGAAAAGCGTGAGTGCAAATCAATGTGGAATGTATTGCTCATAGAATAAGGTTAATTTTTGTATCACACCTTTTGAAAAGCGAAGCTACGCGAGTCACAATATATGTGATACAAATATGGACCTTATTTAGTGAACAATACATTCGAGTTAGACTTGCTCTCACTCATTTTAATTCTGAATTTAGTCGACTGAATTAAGCCAGCGCAATAAGCGCATTAGTCCTCACAGTGAACCTGCAATTTCTGCTTTTAATCCCTTTCTGTCAAGAGCTGTCTGTCTGCTGGATTGCCACTGAGTACTACTCAGTACACTGTATGCTACTCAATTTGTCACTGAGTAGAAAACTTATTTTTAAATTATATAATTTTAAAATATACGCGATTTTACATTTCAGGTGCCAGTGGACACTTTCCCTACAGGGGAGGACGTCGAGCGAATCCTTCTCAAGAACATCAAAGCCGCCTCCACCAAGAGGTGAGCATTTGAACGATTTCAGCAAGTTTTTTTTTTGGTACTTTAGGCAAACAGGCAAGCGGGCCACCTGATGGAAAGTGGTCACCACTGCCTATAGACAGTTTGCTAAACATCTGCTAGCAAAATATAATTTTAACTGAATAATTATCGACATGTTGGTACTGAGTACGTCTGTGATGTTAATGTTCGCCTCGAAGGCAAAAAGTTCGCTTTAAATGCAAAGAAACATGTATTTCAACGAAAAAAAGATAATAGCTCTAATCTCTGGTATCAGAATATAATCTTAACTGAATAATTATTTCCTGGGTGTTCACGCGACTCCAAAATTCTGTATATCTATTCAATTTTTTCATCTTGTGGCTCGTCGATGATTGCGCTTCAGTTGCTGTTCTGTTATATTATGTAGGAAATTATTACAATTATCTTGGTGGGGCTTTGTACGTATGCTTTTTTAACCACTGACGAAAAAGAGGGGTGTTATAAGTTCGACGAACGGCTGGATCGATTTTTATTCGGTTTTCTATATTTGAAAGCCTGTTTTATCGAGATAATTGTTAGCTTTGTTTCAATACAATCAGTTTAGTACTTTATAATTAGACGACTAATGTTTTCGAGTCAAATGTTCTGTAGTCTCCGTAGGCTGGAAAATGAGCAGCAGCGTATTCCATTGATATTTTTCTAACACTGCGATCTTCAACTCGCGCCAAGCGTGGAGATTACAACAATAACCTCCTCTCTTAAGGAAGAGGCCCTAAGTTCTACATTGGCCTGTGACGATGATTATGAATTTAAAAAATATTTAAGTATATGTGAACTTTGTCAGGGGTTTTCCGACTTTTTCTGTCGGCCAGTTTATTCTGTGGTGCTATTGTGTACTTAAATATATATTTCTATTATATTCTATATGATTTGTTCAGACTGACTTGTTTTATTTAATACCAACCACGCTACGTACACCGTGTATAGATGTCTTGAGTTATAAATGACACACATAGAATGTGAATTTCAACGCATACTGCTGCAAATTATCCATTAAAATACATTACTTCCATAACCAAATAAGACAAGTCAGTCTGGACATATTTTACGTATTTCGGGTCTGTCGCGACGTCATCTCCGGGCGTTGAGTGCCCAATCTGTACCAGTTTTGCCCAGCAGTGGGATTATTCCTGCTGATATAAATAAAATAAAAAAATTCCTATATCCCCAGGATCCTGACCACATTCATCCTGGCCCTGTACCGTGTCTACGTGGACCTGTACTTCACGTACATGGAGATCAACCCTGTTGTTGTCACCAACGAACGCGTGTACCTCCTGGACCTGGCCGCCAAGCTGGACCAGACCGCGGACTTCATATGCGCCAAGAACTGGGGAGAGGTATGTCGTGTTTTTTTTTTAATTTATTTTTTTTTTTTTTTTTTTGCAGAACTTTTTTTTTTTCAAACATCGTGGCGAACTATAGTCGGCGTAGTCCATGTGTGGGAGTGGCTTCTTCTTTTTTTTTTTTTTCGCAAAAGCGTAATGGCGGTCGTTAGTCTCTGCCGCTCCACCTGTGGGTCGCAGGCGTGACTTGAATTTTTTTGGAAAATCATCTGCTTACAATTTCCACCATCATCATATATTTAAGAGTATGACTCTTGTCGGTGGAGCGATCGCCGCTCGTGTACGTAGACCTGTACTTCGCGTACATGGAGATCAACCCGGTTGTTGACCAGACCGCCGACTTCATACGCGCCAAGAATTGAGGGGAGGTGGGTGGTAAAAATAAAAATCGACAGAGATGGGACTCCAATCATATTTGATTTGTAATGATGACGGTCAAAATTCGATTCGATTGCGATTATTGATTCGTAATGATGACGGTCGAAATTCGATTCGATTGCGATTATTGATTCGTAATGATGACAGTCAAAATTCGATTCGATTGCGATTATTGATTCGTAATTAAGACGGTGCGATTATTTGTTGATTCGAATTGTCGAGCTGATTCGTATCAGGCGGGCTGGCTGAATATCATAAAAAAACACCAACAGCGTATGTTTTACAATATACTTAAATGATATATAAATTATAACGAAAGTAATTCTATTCGTTAATTTTGTACTCGATATTAATATTAGTAGTAGTAAAGCGGACCCTGGCAGAAGACGAGATTGATCGCTGATAATGATTATTTATTGATTATTTGACTGTGCATGTCAATGTCATGGCCGTGTGGTGTCCTGCAGAGTGGATAGCACCAACCCCTTACGTGGGTATCGTACGAGGCGACTAATGTAATCGAGACAAAAGATCTAGTCTCCGTAGGCTGGAAAATGGGCAGCAGCGTTTTCCATTGTTATATTTATAACACTGCGATCTCCAACCCGCCTGCCAAGCGTGGAGATTAATAACCTCCCCTTTCGAGGCCTTTAGTCCTGCAATGGACTGTTATGGGCTGTGATGATGGTGATACTTGCGAAATACTACCAATTTCATAGGTAATGACCTAATATTTATAATATTATCCATCTTTCCCAGGTGGTGTTCCCGCCGCCGTTCGGGCGCGATGCGTACCCTGAAGAAGCTCACATCGCTGACTTGGATGCTAAGAGCGGTGCCAGTCTGAAGGTGAGTTAGACTATCGGTGGTGACTGTGAGGACGAAAAAATCTGCTTGCTCTGTCCTCTTCTTGTCTTGGGTTGGTGCAATATTTAAAAAAAAATATTTAACTTCTTTTAATTTATTTTACGTACTCGTACACACATAACGTCACGCCATAGGTGTTCATAGTTTTCTTTTTTTGTGTTTTTTTTTCACATCCACCCTTCTGTCTTACCCAACCTTTTCCCCCAACTATGATCAAGGGCTCAACTAGGATCTGGATGACGGCGAAATAAATTTTTTTTTTGTAATTTTATCCTGACGCTGACGACTACAGCTGACGATCCTGAAGAAGTCCGGTCGCATCTTGACAATGACGTCAAAACAAAAAATTTTTTTCTTTAATTTTTTCTTTTTTCCCAGCTAACAATCCTGAACAAGTCCGGCCGCATCTGGACGATGGTGGCCGGCGGGGGCGCCTCCGTCGTGTACACAGACACCATATGTGGTCTCGGCGGCGCTGGCGAGTTGGCCAACTACGGGGAGTACAGCGGTGCTCCCACCGAGTCGCAGACAGCTGATTACGCCAAGACCATATTCAGCCTCATGTGCAGAGATAAGCATGCTAACGGGAAGGTGAGAATGTTTTTTTTTATTTTGTAACTTGATTAGATTTTATTCTAATAAGTAAATGTTCATGAAAAAATCGTTTTTTTTTAAGGGTATGCTACACTAATTTTTTTTGAAAAATACATACAACGTTTAACAATAAGCGGAGAAATATGTCGAATTCAAGGTCGAATTGAAATCATACTTTTCTTCTTTATTTTTTCAAAAATTATTTAAGAATGTAATAGAGACAAGAGAAACCTAAAAATATGTCGAACAGCCTTGTTTATTCTTTTTTCTTTCGAAAATCTGCCCAAGCCTTTCTTGCTTGACCCAATCACGACCAAATTAACGTAGAAGAATCTAACACAAAAAAAAGCGATCAGAAAATGTTAATATAATTGAATCACTCGTTGAATCTGAATTCATGTCCATATTTTTCTCTTATCTATCTAATTTTTTTTCTCATTCGATATAAAAAATTTAATATCACGCCCTGACTCTGAATTCATGATCATATTTTTCTATACCCTATCTACTTAAACATGTTATTTTCACAATTTCCCTTCCCCCCAGGTCCTAATAATCGGCGGCGGCATAGCCAACTTCACCAACGTGGCGGACACCTTCCGCGGCATCATCACCGCCATCGAGACCTACAAGGACGCGCTCAAGCAGTACAACGTCACCATCTTCGTGAGAAGGGGCGGGCCCAACTACCAGGAGGGGCTCAGGTGGGTCTCCCCCCCCAATGACACCCCAGTGGGTCTAGGGGTTAGGGTAATAATCGATAAAAAGTGTGTCTCACCCCCCACTACCATAATATTTATTTATTAATTTATTTATTGGAGTACCAACAGCTTATAAAACACATATACTATGAGTAGATACAGTTAAGCCAATTAAAGGTACTCGCTGATAAAAGGGGATTCGTCACTACTTCGTGTTTGATCCCCATGATAGGGGGTCGAAGGGTTATTGTCGATAGATTGATTACTAGGAGGGGCTGATAGGGTAATAATCGATAGTGAATCGAAGGTGATTTATCATTCTACTACAAGTTTGATCCGCTTGACTCTATAGGCCCGGAGAGGGACTAGGTGACTTAGTAGTGCTAGTAGATTGAGTCATAGTCGATAGATCGATTCCTAAGAGGGGCTTATTGGACCCCTGGACGCTTTTGGGGCCCTAAATTTTAAGTGCTACATTATTTATTTATTTATTTTATTTTATTTTATTTATTTATTTGCCAACAGATTTACTCTTTTTGGTACATTAAATATTACATGAAAAATAGTAAACACTGAGTATCATAGGCAATTTTTGATACTGGGAAAATATAATGATAATAATATATCGTTTATTTCAGGAAATAAAAAGTATCTGTAGTAGGTATACAAATAAAATAATAGCGAAATAATAGGCTCTCGCGGAAAAATTGATTGTTTACTAAGATCCGATCTGCTCGCGTGTGAAAGCTGCTATGAACAGCTAGTATTTAATAAATGAATACTATTTCTGTTAAGAGTCTGGGTGTTTTATGTATAAAAAGTATGTATTTAAAAATATATATAAGTAGTATATATAAGCTTTGCTTACTTTGGGGCTAGATGGCGCTGTGTGAATTGCCCAGCCATATTTATTTATTATTTATTTCCCTCCCCCCAGACAAATGCGCGAAGTGGGCCACCGTCTCCGGATCCCCCTCTACGTTTTCGGGCCAGAGAGCAACATGACCGCCATAGTGGGGTTGGCGCTAGGCCACGCCGACATACCTAAAGAACATCGGTTGGACTACGCGCCCGAGAGACTGCCCAAGCCACAGCCGACAGTAAGTGTTTTCTATATGGATTTGTGTTCAACAGATACAGTGGGGTCATAGCCCACTGCTGGGCGTGGGAATAGGCCGGGTTTTATAGACCACAAATACAATGGGGACACAGACTCATATCCCACTGCTGGGCGTGGGAATAGACCGGGTTTTATAGGCGGAAGATTGGAATGTTAAGTCACAAATGCCTTAGTGGGGTTGGCGCTAGGCCACGCCGCCATACCGAAGGGGCATCGGTTGGACTACGCACCCGAGAGACTGCCCAGGGAGATTGTTTTCCCCATGGATTTGTGTCCAACAGATACAGTGGGGTCATAGCCCACTGCTGGGCGTGGGAATAGACCGGGTTTTATAGGATTTGAAGGGTAAGAAACAGATATTATCGTGGGGTTGGCTCTAGGCCACGCCACCGTCCCGAAGGAGCATCGGCTCGCTTCTCACACTCATTTATTGATATTCCCAGGTAACTTTTATAAAAGTAACCCTTTTAAGAACCAAAATGTCAGCATCCAAAAGCCAAAATGTCGAAAAGAGCCGCTTTGGTTCAACCTTTACAATGCGTATAGTTAGTGTCAAATAAGAAGAGACTTGGCGGGTCACGTGGTTTGACTTGCGCTGCATACGATTACCTGCGCGAAATCCCCTCCACTGCTATTTGACAAGTCTTTTCTTTCGTGACGCGGGTTATACAGCTAAGGAATGGAACACGTTGCCTGCGATGATATTCCATAATTATAATCTGGACGCCTTCAAGGCCAGAGTGAATAGGCCTTTCCTAGACAGGCATGCTCTATCTTCGGCCGCATCGTCACTTACCAACAGCTGAGATGGCGGTCAAATGCCTAACTTGTCAAATTTATTAAAAAAAAAAAACTGTCTGATTATTTGTTTTAAACCAAATAACCACCTAACTCTACCCCCCCCCTTCCACAGCCAACACCGAAGCTGGACCTTCCAGAGCTGACACCCCGTCTCCTGGACCTGGTCTGCTCGCAGGCCCCCACCAGGCTGGACCTTGGCCAAGGTCTGAGCACAGCCAGGCCGCTGTTCAGCGAGAATACCAAGGCTATTATATGGGGGATGCAGAATCGGGCTATACAGGTGAGTTTTTTTTTTATACCACCAAGGTGGCAAACAAGCTAACGGCCGGCCTGATGGTAAGCAGTCACCGCAGCCTATGGACGTTGACAATACAAGGGGCATCACCCAACTCCATGTTGTACTCTCCAGGGAAAACCTCTCCAGGTAGTTCATTCCACAGGAGTGGAAGAAGTGAAGAAATAGACCAAAAGAAATGGCATGGAATAAACTTGCCATACAAAAATACGAAGGAAGTCCACACAACCTCAAAGGCTCAAATAAGTTGTATTTCTTTTGTTATTATTTGATATTCGGCACTATAGGTCGATAAATGTCTCTATGTATTTTACTGTGTGCAATAAAATGTTAAATAAAATAAATTGTAACCAAATTTTATTGTAACTACCTCTGTAAAATAACTGTGTGTGCCAAAATAAATGAAAAGAAAAAAACAACCCAGCATATATGACCAATAACGTTGAGCGATATGTCATTGGAAAGGATTTTTCATTTTCTACAATTTCTACTCTGGCGATAATTTTCGGATCGCTGTGAGAAAAAACTTATGGTCAATTAAAGTAAACTTCATTTCGTACTTGAACATTCGGTCTATATGATCAAAAATGTTGAGTGATATGTCATTGGAAAAGATTTTTTCATTTCCACAACTTTCATTATCTCGTACTAAAAGCTAAAATAGCGTTATCTACCAACAACCAATATATATTGGGTTAGGAAAAAGGTAGGCGGTGAACCGTTTATGCAACTATAACCGAAACAGAGATAAATATAAAAAAATAAAAAATAATCACATTAGCGGTAATATCCCGGTTGTGTTTTCGCGCGCGAGGGCCCGGGGTCCGCCTTGACCATGATCCAGGATTTGGCAGATCGGACTTAGGAGAATGGAACTGCCATCTGACCTCCAAGCCTCCTCCAAGAAATCCTCCTCCTTGTAAAGAGTCTTTGGTACATGACCGCAACGGGATTCGAACCCGGTGTCTCTCGCTTACGTGTCGGATAATCAACCACTCAGCCACCGACGCTCCTAATTGACGATAATTATTGATATAAATAAATTAATAAATACCATACGCCCACCCATCCCCTAGGGCATGCTGGACTTCGACTACATATGCCGTCGCGCGGAGCCGTCCGTGGTGGCCATCGTGTACCCGTTCACGGCGGACCACAAGCAGAAGTACTACTTCGGGAACAAGGAGGTCTTCATACCGGGTATGTGGGGCTGTCTATACTGTATTTCAGTATCGGTGATACTGATATATTGGGAGGTTAAAGATTTTGGAGTAGAGCATAGATGGATGATCAATATTGCCTCCACCGTTTCTTACATCTCCTTTCAGAGGGTATAATGTTGGCTGGATGAAATCCCATTGTGGGATAGGCCCGCCTTTGCTATGTAAAATTGTTTTTGGAAGTCCTGTATTTATTTATTAAGCAATAAAATGTATGTATGTAAATACATACATACTGATATTGATAGGTCAAACGTTTCGGAGCAGAGCGTAAATGGAGACTCGACCTATAGAGAAAGTACGATGCCAATCTGACACAACAATTCTATAGTTAGTTAAACAACTATAAACAAATGCACTCAATGACATGCGAAAAGCTGGAACATTATAGTTCATTTGTGATAAGAAAATAGTGAGTCACCAATCGGGTCGCAACTAATTAGAAAGCTAGGTTCTCAGTGACCAGTTGACGCCAGATAATAATGAAATGGAATCTCTCACTGGTTGGAATAAACAGCAAATACAGCAATTACTATACGGCTATCCTTTATTTTTAATTTGAGACATTTTAGTTGATTTTTAAACTTTTTTTTTTTCATATAAATGTGAAAGCTCCCGTACTCACTATTTTCTTAACGCGAAAGGTCTATAGGTGAATTTTTAAATTTGGTACATAAGGTTAGATTTTTATAGGCATTGTATTAATATATTTTCTTCCATTGCAGTGTTCAGCGACATGGACGTGGCGATGCGGAAGCACCAAGAAGCAACTGTGCTCGTAAACTTCGCCTCGCTTCGATCCGCCTACGACAGTACTATGCAGGTGAGTAATTGAAAATTGTTATTTGTTTATAAAAGAAATATATCTTGGTGGCAATATCCCGGTTGTGCTCTCGTGCGCGAAAGTCCGGGCTCTGTCTTCACCATGATCCAGGTTATTTTTTTTATTTATTAAGTTAAAAGATATAGCAGCATTTACATTTACATTAAAGTCGATCTGTGAAACTGCTGCGCAGTTTTAGGACCAAATAATTTGGCAGATCAGGTAATTAGGAGACTCTATCTAGACTAAATCCAAAAAAAAGCGCGTGAGGAAGCGTTGGCTTTAGTCTGAATTTATTCAGAAACAAAAAGCACGAGACCAAATCAAAGTGGAATGTATTGTTCATAGAATAAAGTAAATTCTTGTATCATGCATATTGGAAAGTGCATATAATGTAAGTGGTATAAAAATGAACCTTATTTTATGAGCAATACGTTCCACTTTGATTTGGTCTTGTGTTTTTCGCTTCTGAATTTAGACGACTGAATTTAGCCAAATGTTATAAGCTCATAACAAGGTGAGCTATAGTCTTTTCGCGTTAAGTAAATAGTGAGTAAAGGTGTTTTCACAGTGAAGTAAAAATTCAACAATTTATACTTAAAAAAAGAAAGTTTATTAATGGATAAAAAAAATTCCTTAAGTCTCAAATTAAAAATAAAGTCAAGGATATCCCTTTGCTAAGCAGCCAGTCTAGTATTTGCTGTTTATTCCAACCGGCGAGGTATTCATTTTTATTATTTTCTGCGGTCAAGTGGTAACTATGAACTTAGCTTTCTGATTGTTGCGAACCGATTGGTATTTTCTTATTTATTTATTTCCATACAATGAAATATTGTTATAACGATTAAATTGTATGTACAATTCAAAGTTGCAATGCCAATAACAAAACTACGGCTTAAAATTTCAAGTATCAAACCATCTAGCAGTATGATGCCTAGTGACTAAAGAGGAAAATAAGCTCTTTC
The DNA here is from genome assembly GCA_905147135.1 of Blastobasis lacticolella. Lineage (NCBI taxonomy): Eukaryota > Metazoa > Arthropoda > Insecta > Lepidoptera > Blastobasidae > Blastobasis > Blastobasis lacticolella. The sequence continues at coordinate 6,586,261 of LR990066.1, forward strand.
CTTTTCTTATCGCAAATTAATTATAGCGTGTCTATAAACCCGCATAGCAATGTTATCTCCTATACTGGTTTTAGGTACGTCCATATTCTGCCTCCTGTACAATTTCCTTTTACTTATTTTGTTCCCAACAGGCAATGCAACACCCGCAAATCAACACGGTGGTGATAATCGCCGAGGGCATCCCGGAGAACATGACACGGAAGATCATCAAGCTGGCTGATGCGAGAGGAGTAAGTCAATTGAATTGAATTATTTTTTCCTTTAATCATTATTTTTTTCCTTTAATCATTATTTTCACATATTTTTAAACTTACATTAATACAATTACGTAAAAACCAAAGAGGTTTGTGCCCTTAACATAGGAAGCGAGTCATATCGTAAAAAGATATTTAAGTGTTGTGACCACATTTTTTATTTCTAAGGTCTCCTTGCGTGAAATTGACGCAAAATGTAAATATTTAAAAGCACGTATTAAACTTGCATTGTTTTGTATGTATTTAAAAAATGCAAGCTTTGCTTACTTTAGGGATAGGTGGCGCTGTGTGAAAAAAAAATGTTATTTCGTTTTTCGTGTTATGTGGTTTTGGTATTATTATTCTTGCGTTTTTTTATTTTGTCGTCGCGATATCTTCTGCCAATGACTATCCTTATTCTTACTCCTACCCCTTCCCCCACAGGTGAACATAATCGGCCCCGCGACGGTGGGCGGCATAAAGCCGGGCTGCTTCAAGATCGGGAACACGGCCGGCATGATCGACAACATCATTGACAGCAAGCTGTATCGGCCTGGCAGGTGAGACAGCAGAAAAAAATTGGTTATTTTTCATGAAAATGCTATATATGGTCATGATTACGAGTAGACTAACATCTGTCCAGACTGACTTGTCTTTTTTGGATGTATCTAAATGGATAATTTGCAGCAGTATTCGTTGAAATACAAATTCTATGTGTTTCTTATATAATTTAAAACATCGTAGCGTGATTGATACGGCGAGTCGAGTTTTGGATATTGTTTGTTCACCAAATAAGACATGTCAGTCTGGACTGGACGGGTCATAGGTCTGCACATTATCGGGTTTGTAACCACAGTTAGTATTGTTTTTAACTCCATATTTCGCAGTTGCATGCGTCATGGCATGCAACTGCGTCGTAATATCTAGGTAGAGCTCGTCTAGTCTAAAATGACGCGCCCCACTACTTAGTTAGTTGATTTCGATGTGTGAGTGCAAATATTGATAACGACACTTCATCTGTGTGGGAGCGTCGACTGCTCCAATCGAACGACGCGAGCTCCTACGTTGGTGTCTCACCGGCAACTGAATGACCAATTACAACGGTATTTGTATATGTAATGCGTCCATATTTTAAACTTGCTTGTGTGCGTTAATGTGATAGTGGGGCGCGTCATTTTAGATTAGACGAGCTCTAATAACCGACAGTAAAAGTCGGATTACCCCCGCCCAACTACTGTCGAAAAATGGAAATAATCCACCTCAAGCATTAAAGTATAGAATTTTTCATGGCGAAAATCAAAATTGAAAGCCGTTCGAATCGAATCGAGCGATACAAAAATAGGGCCCCTGGTTTACAACGTAAAGTGTGTCAAACACCCCCCTTTTTTCGTTCACAAGCCCGATAACGTATGATAAACATATTGTTGTCCGTCTTTACTCACCTTTTGTTGTTTTGTTGTTTGACGACCTGAGTGGTTCAGTGGTCAACTGCCACGCAAGAGGTCCCGGGTTCGATTCCCGGCCGGGCAGAAATTGAAATTATGAATTTTAATTTCTGTTACGGGTCTGGGTGTTCTATGTATAATAAGTGTGTTTTAAAAAAGTATATAAGTAGTTTATCAGTTATCTAGCACACATAACACACGCTTTGCTTACTTTGGGGCTAGATGGCGCTGTGTGAATTTGTCCACGATTATTTATTTATATTTAGTTTTTATTAAATTTGACCCCCCTTTCCCCCCCAGCGTGGCGTACGTGTCCCGTTCGGGCGGAATGAGCAACGAGTTGAACAACATAATATCGAAGGAGGCCGACGGCGTCTGCGAGGGCGTGGCCATCGGCGGCGACCGCTACCCGGGGACCACGTTCATCGACCATTTGCTCAGGTGAGTGCTGAGCGAGTACGGGACGAGTACATGACGAGTACGGTAGGAATAGTGATGAAAATAAATATGCTTGGACCAACACCTTCATCGACCACTTGCTCAGGTGAGTTCAAAGTGAGTACAGGATGAGTGCGGGACGAGTACGGTAGGAATAGTGATGAAAATAAATATGCTTGGACAAACACCTTCATCGACCACTGGCTCAGGTGAGTTCAAAGCGAGTACAGGATGAGTGCGGGACGAGTACGGTATTAATAGTGATGAAAAAAAAATTTGCTTGGACTAACACCAGCATCGACCACTGGCTCAGGTGAGTGCCGCGCGATTACAGGACGAGTACAGTAGAATAATTAATAAATATGAGTTTCCAAACGAAGTAAATTCATAACAAGCTTTCATTGCGCGGTATAGTACCCACTCACCATTCCGAATAGCCCAAAGACGATTGGATTATCTTATTGCGTTCAGTAGTTCCTACGACCACCTTCCGACTACATCATCAGACCAGCATGAATGAGGGTTTTCACAATTTCACATGGCACTAGTGGGTCGTAAGGTCTGTTGCCAAATACAGTCGTGCTATTGGACAAACACATCATCATCATCATATCAGCCAGAAGACGCCCACTGCTGGGCATAGGCCTCCCCCAGAGATCTCCACAAAGACCGGTCCTGTGCTTTCCGCATCCAGCTGGTACCTGCGATCCTTACCAGGTCGTCGGTCCACCTTGTAGGAGGCCTACCCACGCTGCGTCTACCGGTACGTGGTCGCCACTCGAGAACTTTACTGCCCCATCGGCCATCTGTTGTTCGAGCTATGTGCCCTGCCCACTGCCACTTCAGTCTGGCAATCCTTAGAGCTATGTCGGTGACCTTGGTTCGCTTGCGGATCTCCTCATTTCTGACTCGATCGCGCAAAGAAACTCCGAGCATAGCTCTTTCCATTGCCCTTTGGGCAACAGTGAGCTTTCTTATAAGGCCCATAGTGAGTGGCCACGTTTCAGATCCGTAAGTCATCACTGGCAACACACATTGGTCAAAGACCTTCGTCTTGAGACACTGCGGTAATTGGGACGAAAATATGTGGCGTAGCTTCCCGAACGCTGCCCAACCGAGTTGGATTCGTCGATTGACCTCTTTCTCGAAATTGGACCTACCTAGCCGGACTATTTGTCCTAGGTATGTATAGTCGTCAACAACTTCAAGTGGAGTGCCTCCAACTGTCACTGGAGTAGGCACAACATGGACATTCGACATAATTTTCGTCTTGTCCATGTTCATTTTAAGACCTACTTGTTGAGAGGCACTACAGAAATCATCGAGCATTTTGCCCAAGTCTTCCAGGGTTTCAGCCATGACTACGATATCGTCAGCAAATCTGAGGTGCGTGAGGTACTCGCCGTTAATATTGATGCCAAGTCCGTCCCAGTCCAGAAGCCTAAAGATATCCTCCAGTGCAGCGGTGAACAACTTCGGTGATATGACATCACCTTGTCTAACACCTCGCTGCAGCTGAATAGGTTCTGTGGTCTTGTCCTGGAGACGAACTGACATAGTGGCGTTTTCGTACAAACACTTCAGTGCTTCGATATATCGATAGTCAATTTGGCACCGCTGTAGAGACTGGAGCACCGCCCAAGTTTCGATCGAATCGAAGGCTTTCTCATAGTCCACAAACGCCAAGCATAATGGCCGGTTATACTCTTCGGTCTTCTGTACAACCTGCCGCAGCGTATGTATGTGGTCTATGGTACTAAAACCTTTTCGGAATCCGGCTTGTTCGGGAGGCTGGAAGTCATCAAACCTGCGTGCGAGACGATTCGTAATGACTCTCGAAAACAGCTTATAGACATGGGTCAGCAGCGATATTGGTCTGAAGTTCTTCAAGAGAGCCTTATCACCTTTCTTGAAGAACAATATGACTATGCTTCTGTGCCATGCTTCCGGCGTTTTGCCCTCGAGGATGACGGAATTGAACAGCTTCTGAAGGGTCTTAAGCACAGGTTTGCCACCAGCTTTCAGAAGCTCAGCCGTAATTCCATCATCACCCGGCGCCTTGTTGTTCTTAAGCTGTTTGAGAGCCATACTAATCTCGTACAGGCTGATGTCCGGGATATCTTCGGTGTAGTGTCGGGTCAACTTGGCTCTGGGGTCTTTTGCCATACTGGTAACAGGTGCCCGTGTTGTCGTGTATAACTGTCCATAGAACCTCTCGACTTCCCTCAAAACCTCGGACTTGGTCGAAACAACTCTGCCGTCATCCGTTTTCAGTCTCGTCAACTGGCTCTGTCCAATCGACAGATCTCTCGCAAAGACTTTAGAGCCTTTGTTCCGCTCGATCGCCGCCTCAATATTGGTAGTATTGAAGCGGCGTATGTCGCGAGTCAGAGACTTGGAGATCTGTCGATTAAGTCGCCTAAATTGAGAGACATCATCAGGGGATTGCAGAGTCATTCCGCGTCTTTCTTCGATGAGTTTGAGGGTATCGTCAGAGATTTTGTTTGTTCTGTTTGTACGGCAGGCCTTATAAAACTTTGACCCAACCGTATAGACAGTTTCCACGAACCTCTTATTATAGTCGTCCACGTCGACGCACTCTCCTAGGCACTCAAAGCGATTTTGTAATTCGAGTTGAAAGCTCTCGGGGTTTTGGATTCGGATGGGTACAGGCCGGAGCGTGGACCTCATCAATCTCGATCTTTCCAGCTGGGGATTAATATTCAATGTGCCTCTTACCAAGCGGTGATCACTGCCAATTTTAACGCTATTGATCACCGAGACATCATTGAATATATGCCGTTTCGTAGATAGGATGAAGTCAATCTCATTTTTTGTGACACCATCGGGACTAACCCACGTCCATCTGCGATGATCCGGCTTCCTGAAAAATGAGTTCATCATAAAGAGTCCCTCCTTCTCCATAAAGCCGGCCAGCATCTGGCCACGGGCGTTCCGACTTCCAATTCCAAATTGCCCCACTCTCAACTCGTCTCCGCCTCGTTTGCCCAGTTTCGCGTTGAAATCCCCCATGACAACGGTATAGTGTGTCTTGGAGGTATGCATGGCTGTAGAAATATCCTCATACATAGCCTCCACTTCATCGTCGGAGTGAGTCGAAGTCGGTGCGTAGACCTGTATGACCTTCAACGAATACCGCTTGGTAATTCTGAGTATAAGGTACGCTACCCTAGATGACACACTCTCGATTTTGACTATGTTGTTCACGAGGGATTTGTGGACGAGGAACCCGACACCTCCTAGGGACAGTTGGTCGCCCTCCCGGAAGTAAAGCAGATTTCCGGACTTTAGGATTATCGAGTCCTCCCCCTTTCTTCGGACTTCAGATAACCATTTATTCCGTTACCGCGGTTATACGGCAGGGAATGGAATACTTCATTCCATATTCTGACGTAGCGATGAATGGCAAGTCTCGTCCATGGTTTAGTGCTGACTGCAGTCGCGCTGAAGCGCTGAAGCAAGCGGCATACTCTGCCTGGGCTGAGGCTCGAGCGCATATGTCTCCGGATACTCGCAAACTGAAGAAAGCCTTTAACCTCGCCGCCAAGTCTTGCAAAAGGACGCTACGCAGGGCTCGTTTCGACCACATAGGTCGGATTGGCACCAAACTGGCCTCTTACCCTCCTGGGAGTAAGGCGTTTTGGTCTTTGGCAAAAGCGGTCGAATCGAACTTTAGTCAATCTACGTTACCACCATTGCTGAAACCGGATGGGACACTGGCGCATGCTGCGGAAGAGAAAGCAAATTTACTTGCTTCTCAATTCGCGGCGAATTCACGTTTGGATACTGCAGGTAAAACTCCACCTATTTCACCCCGCGCTGACTGCACTATGGCAGAGGTGCGTATACATCAGAAAGAGATTTTAAAAATCCTGCGGAGTCTAGACGTGAACAAGGCTAGTGGACCAGATGGTATACCGGCAATGGTCCTGCGTAGTTGTGCCCCCGAGTTGTCTCCTATTCTCACGCGCCTGTATCGCCTCTCACTGGAGATTGGAATTGTACCGAAGACATGGAAGCTTGCCAATGTGCAGCCCGTGCCCAAGAAGGGCAGCCGCGCAGACCCTGCCAACTACCGCCCTATTTCGGTTACCTCCATTCTCTGTAAGATTATGGAGCGTGCACTGAACAAGAAACTCCTCGTGCATCTTGAAGGTAACGATCTCCTCAGCGATCACCAGTACGGATTCCGCTGTGGTCGGTCAACTGGGGACCTTCTGGTGTATGCTACTCATATGTGGAGTGAGGCCATTGAGAGGCATGGCGAGGCCCTTGCTGTGTCTCTCGATATCTCCAAGGCCTTTGACAGGGTTTGGCACGCAGCCCTTTTAAGCAAGCTTCCCTCATATGGTATTCCTGCTGGCTTTTGCACCTGGATATCGGATTTTCTGAGTGAACGATCAATCCGTGTAGTTCTAGACGGTTACACGTCTGAACTTAAGGCTATCGACGCGGGAGTTCCTCAGGGGTCGGTTCTGTCCGCGACTCTTTTCCTGCTGCATATTAATAATCTGCTTGGACCCGGTATCTTTGGGTACGCAGACGACAGCACAGTAACGGATAGATATATGTCATATGCAAAAGCTAGTAGGGGCGATATTCAGTCTTGTCGAGAGGCCATGGTTGGTCGCTTGAACGAGGCTCTCAATGCAGTGTCCGATTGGGGCGAAGCCAATCTAGTGTCGATCAATGCCACCAAAACACAGGCGTGTTTGTTTTCCGCTAAACGGAGTCCATTCCATCTGGCTCCGACTTTCCGGGATGTGTCTGTGGAAATTTCCGACAACCTACAGCTCCTGGGTGTTGAGCTATCATCCAATCTCAACTTTGGACAGTACATCGAATCAAAAGCCAAGACTGCTGCAAAAAAACTTGGAATCCTCTCGAAGGTCAAGCGGTACTTCACTTCAAGGCAGTTGCTTCAATTATATCAAGCACAAGTCCGATCTTGCATGGAGTACTGCTGCCACCTCTGGGATGGATCAGCCAAATACCAACTGGCTGCTTTGGATTCGGTGGAAAAACGGGCAAAGAGACTAATTTGTGATCCGCAGTTAATTGAGGCTAAGCTGCAGAGCCTCGAGCATCGGCGTAGGGTTGCGCGTTTGTCGGTTTTCTACAGGTTGCACTTCGGAGAGTGTGCGAAGCAGTTGCACGACCTCATTCCGCCGGCCCCTTTCCGCCATCGGGAGACGCGATCCGGGCGAGCGCTTCATCCTTATGTCGTGGATCTTCCAACTATCCGCACGAGCCGCTTTGGCTCGACTTTTATAATGCGTACGGCTAAGGAGTGGAATGCGTTGCCTGCGAGTGTGTTCCCTGATCAATATAATCTGGATGCCTTCAAGGCTAGAGTGAATAGGCTGTTCCTAGACAGGCATGCTCCATCATAGACCGCATCGTCACTTACCACCAGGTGAGGTGGCGGTCAAATGCCTGGCTAGTAGAGTAATAAAAAAAAAAAAAAAAAAAAAAAAACCCTATAATATCCCAATTTAATCTGCTTACCACTTCTCACTTCCTCCACTTCTGCTTACCACTTCCTCCAGTTCCACGAGCTTTTCGTCGGTCCGCAGTGTCTGGACATTGTATGTAGCCAGGGCCAGTGGTCGTGCTTTGTGGTAGCCTGGTCGCATCCGGTGATTCTTCGCACCCCCTGCCCCGCCGTTACCGTGACCGCTACCATAGTCCGGAATAGCGGGGCCGCCGGGTACTGGGGGCCGTGGCCGGTGTGTGCTTGTCATCAGGGGGGGGTTGCCATAATCGCCACGCTTGGCAGGCGGGTTGGCGATCGCAGTGAAGTAGATGTAAATGTACCCGAAAGATGCTGCTGCCCATCTTCCGCGTTATTCCCTTAGTCGCCTCTTACGACACCCACGGGAAGAGATGGGGTGGTGCTATTCTTTTAAGTGGCGGCACCACACACCAAAAAATAAAATGGCGGATCGATTCCAGCCAATGACAGGGCTTTATTTTGACAGCAGACCTCACGGCGCAGTAGCGCCATCTCGTAGATTTTAAAATCTCGAAAACCGTCTTTGAATTAAATAAAAATATTAAAGTCTAAATCCCCACTGTACGAAACCCAAGCTTAACTACCGTACAACGCCATCTAGCGTATATTGATCATATTTTCTCCCCCCAGATTCGAAGCAGACCCGAACGTGAAGATGCTAGTACTATTGGGCGAAGTAGGCGGCGTGGAGGAGTACCACGTGTGCCGCGCCGTGAGAGACGGACTTATCACCAAGCCCATCGTCGCCTGGTGTATCGGGACTTGCTCTGGTAAGTACCGATATTAATTTTTTTTCTTATTATTATAAATTTAGTTGAATTTAGAATAAATTATTTTTTGTTAAGTTTTCAAAACAAATGCTTTAAACAAGCTCATTGTTTGAATAAGTAGTATATTAATTACTTAAAAATTAAATTATCTTATTAGGGGCCGATTTTTAAATCTGATAAGTTATTGTGCGACTACAACAAAGTTGTCATTTAAAATAAGTATAGGATTATAGTTAGTTCTAATTTGGCAGTATATTACTTCATCGGGCAAATAAATTTTATCTGAGGATTGAAAAATCGGCCATAAATGAAAAGAACGTTTCCTGCTCGTACGATTCGGATGTGGAATGAGCTCCCAGCCACAGTGATCGTTCAAGAGGTATATAAGAGGTCTCCTCTGAGGCGGGCAACGCATTGGTGACACCCCTGGTGTTGCTGATGTCCATAGGCGGCGGTGACCACGCCCCATCAGGTGACCTGCTTGCCAGTCATATAAAATTGTCTCCGTAGGCTGGAAAATGGGCAGCAGCGTTTTCCATTGTTACACTTATAACACTGCGATCTCCAACCCGCCTGCCAAGCGTGGAGATTTTGACAATAACCTCCCCTTTCGTGGCCCCAAGTCCTGCAGTGGACTGTTATGGGCTGTGATTACGAGCCCTTATTAACCATCCAATATCCCTTACAGACATGTTCACATCGGAAGTCCAGTTCGGGCACGCGGGTTCGCTCGCGGGCTCGGCCCTAGAGAAAGCTGCGGCGAAGAACGCCGGGCTTAGAGCTTTCGGCGCCACCGTGCCGGAGAGCTTCGACTCGCTGGGGAAGTCTGTTCGGCAGGTGAGGTGGCAGATACACATATAATCATAAAATTAGATAAGTAGGTAGAGCTCGTCTAGTCTAAGATGACGCGCCCCACTACTTAGTTAGTTGATTTCGATGTGTGTGTGCAAATATTAATAACGACACTTCATCTGTGTGGGAGCCAATGAACGACGCGTGCTCCGACGTTTGAATCTTACCGGCAACTGAATGACCAATTACAACGGCATTTGTATATGTATTGCGTCCATATTTTAAACTTGCTTGTGTGCGTTAATGCGATAGTGGGGCGCGGCATTTTAGACTAGACGAGCTCTACCAGGAGGTGTTCATAGAAACAGTCGACTTTTGCCGTCATTTGTGCTAATGGGATAACCAAAAACAGAGATACGTTCTTGTATAGCGGTGGACTAAAAAATCTCTAGGTTGGTTGCCTGACATTTAAAAAAATTAATTTGATATTAATCCATTTTGAATTGAATTGAATACCTAGATTTATTAAGGACAACTTGCATCAAATTCTTAAACGCATTTTAGCTGATATTTGATTTAGATTTATGAATTTGATGCAAGCGGGGCTTAGATGCAAATGCAAAACACTTTCAAATTTAGATATCCCAAGGAAAAATTTGTATGACCGTCAAATGACCTTAACATTACAGAATTCCCAAAGCTGCATCTTTAAACTTGACCTCGTTGTCCCCAGGTGTACGAGAAGCTGGTGGCGGACGGCAAGATCATAGTGAAGGAGGAGGTGGAACCGCCCAAGGTGCCCATGGACTACGACTGGGCTAGGGTCAGTATATATTAATTTATTAATTAAGAATAACCAACAAGACTTACACTAACTAAAGTACAGCAACGACATCAACAACGGATGCAGTCGCCGCAGCCGAAACAAAGTGTAAGCGCAGCCTTAATTAAAGGTTATCGCGACAAGAAATATAGACAACATCGTTTAACATACTATTTAACGTACTTTAAGTACTTTAAATATATTTTTAGAAAAACTATGTGAACTATGTGGTGTGTCAGTATTGTTTGTTGGCTTAAGTTTACCAGATTTCCCCTAGAAAGCATATATTAAGTATAATTTTTTACGCTTTAATGTGTATATCGTTCGCGTCTCTCATAGAGCGGTAGGAAATTATTAAGGTAGTGGAAATTATTAAGGCTTTGTCGCCTCGTCGGACGATTCTACCGGGGCAGGACCAAAGGTTAACTTAAACTAGTAACCGACGCTCCGATTTCGCTGGAGCCGACCAACCGTCAGCTGCAGCCGATAGTAATCTTTACATCGTACAAAATAAAGGAAATGAATTTTGAAAGATGATTCAGCACGTCTCATCGAGGCAAGTTGTGACAAAAATGCTGGCACAGCGTTTGAGCAGGTGGCAATGCCGCCATTAAATAAATAAATATCTATATTCAGATCCAAAAATCACCATAACTATAGATTCCCTGCTCGATAACCGTGCTTCCTTCCCCCAGAAACTGGGTCTGATCCGCAAACCGGCTGCCTTCGTGTCGACGATATGCGACGAAAGGGGCGCCGAGCTCTCGTACTGCGGGGTGCCCATCACACAGATACTGGAGAGGCAGCTGGGTGTCGGCGGGGTGCTTAGTCTGCTGTGGTAAGGATGCATATACACACATACACACGCACACATACGTACTCACGCCGAGCTGTGGTACTGCGGGGTGCCCATCACACAGATACTGGAGAGGCAGCTGGGTGTCGGCGGGGTGCTTAGTCTGCTGTGGTAAGGATGCATATACACACATACACACGCACACATACGTACTCACGCCGAGCTGTGGTACTGCGGGGTGCCCATCACACAGATACTGGAGAGGCAGCTGGGTGTCGGCGGGGTGCTTAGTCTGCTGTGGTAAGGATGCATATACACACATACACACGCACACATACGTACTCACGCCGAGCTGTGGTACTGCGGGGTGCCCATCACACAGATACTGGAGAGGCAGCTGGGTGTCGGTGGGGTGCTTAGTCTGCTGTGGTAAGGATGCATATACACACATACACACGCACACATACGTAGTCACGCCGAGCTGTGGTACTGCGGGGTGCCCATCACACAGATACTGGAGAGGCAGCTGGGTGTCGGTGGGGTGCTTAGTCTGCTGTGGTAAGGATGCATATACACACATACACACGCACACATACGTACTCACGCCGAGCTGTGGTACTGCGGGGTGCCCATCACACAGATACTGGAGAGGCAGCTGGGTGTCGGTGGGGTGCTTAGTCTGCTGTGGTAAGGATGCATATACACACATACACACGCACACACACGTAGTCACGCCGAGCTGTGGTACTGCGGGGTGCCCATCACACAGATACTGGAGAGGCAGCTGGGTGTCGGTGGGGTGCTTAGTCTGCTGTGGTAAGGATGCATATACACACATACACACGCACACACACATACTCACGCCGAGCTGTGGTACTGCGGGGTGCCCATCACTCAGATACTGGAAAGGCAGCTGGGTGTCGGCGGGGTGCTCAGGCTGTTGTGGGAAGGGCACAGATACACAGAGCCACAGACACAGCGTAGACACACGACGCACATACACACACACGCACAGACACATACACATTTGGGATGAGTCCGACACGCAGGCGTCGGTTGCCTATGGTTCGTAAGGCATGTGCCCTCTACAAAAAACACACACACACACACACACAGCCACACGACACAGCTGAGACACACACACTCAGAGACACACGACACAGACACAGACATACATGGTCATTTTGGCGATAATGTCCCAGTAGAGCTTTCGCGCGGCCCGGGGTCCGTCTTGACCATATTCCATGATTTTGTAGATGATTACAGTGGAGCGACTGCACTGTGACTTCCGTGACACTGTTAACAGGCGTCCCTGATTAGATTGGATCATGGTTACAAAACCAATCCAATCCAATCTGGTGCATGGGATTGTATTGGTTTTGTAACTATGATCCAATCTGGTCGGGCACCTGAATGCGTATGTAGGAACATGCATACATATACAAAGACACATCCGAAAATGTTAAAAACTAAATTAACAAAAGGAGAAGTAGAATGCTACGTCGAACCAAACTGGACCTGCCTTGACGACAGCCAGGATTGACGCCATGATCAGGCGAATTGTATACTATTTATGTTGATTATATATTGACATTCATAAGTGTTGTAAAACCCAAACTGAATTAAAATTATTCGATTTGATTTGATTTGAATACGTCTTTAATGAAATAATAAAAAAAGTCACTCATCGAGCCTGTTCTCTGAGCTGTTTTTGAGTTACATCAATAACTTTCGTTCTTTATCCATCAACTTTATTACCATATTTTTATCATTATACCTCTTCCACATCGATACATGTTCTCCCCCTCCCCCCAGGTTCCAAAGGGAGTTACCAGAGTGGGCGTGCAAGTTCTTCGAGCTAGTGCTGATGGTGACCGCGGACCACGGTCCCGCGGTGTCGGGCGCCCACAACACGATGGTCACCGCGCGCGCCGGGAAGGACCTCATCTCCTCGGTGGTTAGCGGGCTGCTTACCATCGTGAGTATTTTTTTTTATCAATGTCGGTTCCCCCTTTTAAGGGGTAATTTAGCGAATGGATACGAGTCACTGACCAAGTATCACCGGTATAAAAAATTATGATGTTGTACTTTCTGGGTCACCAGACAGTAATTTATTATTATTATTTAAAACTTCATACACATTACAGTACAACGGCGGACTTAAAGCTACGTAGGCTTTTTCTACCAGTCAACCAGAGAGCAATTAACAAAAATTACAAGGCCAAGTATTAGGGACCATGGTTCCATCACCATGAAATAAAATGAGTGAGAAAGTTGGTGGTTATACATGGGGCAGATCATTCCTATACAGAATGGTATCATGGCTAGATTACACCGCCTTCTCGTCTGTATAAGATGGGTCTAGTAGCTGGTTCGTCAATAAGTGATATTAAAAAAAACATTGGCAAATATATTAATACCTATAAGATATAGTATAATTGTGAAAAATTAAAAATTCTTAACTAATAAGAGATAAGTTTATCCAATTTTTTTTACATCAACACAACACTGCTAACCATCGTAAGCTACTTGTCGTGGACCGTCCGTCCGTGTTTCCCCCTATAGTCTAAGAGCCCATGAGGGCCAGACCTTCCTATTGTCCGTAAGTATGAAAGTTTTTCCATGTGTGTCCCCAACACAGGTAAGAATGATCCCCACCCATGAAACCTGGATCGTGGTTCCTTTGGCAGGTAACAGGTAACAAAGGTGTATAAAATCTTATCTCCAATTTATTAAGTTACCAAGCTAAATTTTTTCGTATTTTATTCGTAACAGCATTTATACTCACGATGCTCATTGCCAGACATATAGTATAGTTCCAACTCTCCGCCGGACACCCTTAAACTATAATTCTCTGTAATTATACTTACCTTATATTAGGAAAGCTGAATTTTATAAATGTTATTCAGAGAATTATTAAACTGAGTTTTCTCAGTAGCCAGACAGTTTTTTGGGTTCTATAATCCTGCCAGACGCATTAAAAGTGTCTAATAGTTGCGAGAGTGGGGCTCATATGCAACAACTGGTGCGAGTGAGACAGAGCGCTCAGTTCATTGCAATCTTATTCTATACATATACTTTCGTTTATTCCAAATTGTTTAGTGATTTTTTTTTAATAATTTATCAAGAAATTTAATTAAATAAAATTATTACAGTCTGAATAATACATTTTTTAATCTATGATCAGTAAAATTTTTATAAAAATATCAATCATATCAAAAGTCTAATCACTTAGTTCATATTATTTCTTATTTTTATGAAGTTTATTATAAGTAATTTCATTGAAATTTCAAAGTTATTAAAATTTAATTGTTTATTATACGAAAGAAAATTTATTATAAAAAGACGACAGCTGATGCGCAGTAAAAGATCGCAACGAACCGATCGCTCTGTCTCACTCGCACCAGTTGTTGCATATGAGCCCCACTCTCGCAACTATTAGACACTTTTAATGCGTCTGGCAGGATTATAGAACCCAAAAAACTGTCTGGCTACTGAGAAAACTCAGTTTAATAATTCTCTGAATAACATTTATAAAATTCAGCTTTCCTAATATAAGGTAAGTATAATTACAGAGAATTATAGTTTATGGGTGTCCGGCGGAGGGTTGGAACTATACTATATGTCTGGCAATGAGCATCGTGAGTATAAATGCTGTTACGAATAAAATACGAAAAAATTGAGCTTGGTAACTTAATAAATTGGAGATAAGATTTTATACACCTTTGTTACCTGGCAAAGGAACCACGATCCAGGTTTCATGGGTGGGGATCGTTCTTACCTGTGTTGGGGACACACATGGAAAAACTTTCATACTTACGGACAATAGGAAGGTCTGGCCCTCATGGGCTCTTGCTCTACTAGGTACAATAAGAAATACCTAATCCTGTGCCTGCCTAGCCAAAAAATAACCTAATAACCTAGTAACCGCTAGCCGCTGCGGCACCGACAGTGTCATGGGAGACTACAATATATGTCTTAATTAAGATATTTTAAATGTTAATGTGGCCGTTGTCTGTAATTGTAACTGTTATTGTGTCGTGGTGTGCTATGTGTAATAAATGTATTTTCTTTCTTTCTTTCTTTCTTAATCTTGACTTCTTTTTCTCCCCAGGGCGACCGGTTCGGCGGAGCCCTGGACCGCGCGGCGGCGGACTTCTGCGCGGCCGTGGACCGCGGACAGCACCCGCAGGAGTTCGTCAACGAGAAGCGGGCAAGGGGGGAGCTCATCATGGGGATCGGACATCGGTGAGTGAGCGTTCCAATGGAACGCGAGAAAAATCGCTTTTCGCGATTTATCCAACGTCCAAAATTTGTAGATTTATGCCATTTTTCGGCGGGCTCGAATTTTGGTTTATTCGATCTTTAATTTTTGCGTGTAGGTGTAACAAACGTCCGAATATCCATCCTTCGTACATACTTTAAGTATGATTACGATAAAGATTAAGAATATTACAAAAATTACTGATCGGATTTTGATGAAAATCGAACGGTTTTCAATCTTAATTTTCTGTATGAAAAATTCGACATTTTGATGCAGGATGCTGATTTTCCCTATGCTTAAGCCGTAATCTTGCAGTGATGCCAATGTGATTTAAATAACATTGGATTTTCATGCCGGAAATCAATATTGAAAACCGTTCGAATCGAGGCGAGCTAAAAATATGGCTTCGGACGCCTTCAAGGCTAGAGCGAATACTGCGATAGATAGTGGTGAGTTGTCTACTTACCCACAGGCTGTACCTAGACAAGCATGCTCTATTTTCGGCCGCATCGTCACTTACCACCAGGGGAGATGGCGGTCATATGCCAGGGGCCTAATTCTCGCACTGTGACGTCTCGAATTCGAATTTATTTCTAGCCGCATATCTCCATTAATAATTACATTGAAATGTCTATTGCAACTAAAATCTATTTTGTTAACTATCTTTGACAGTCGTATATATCAATTTCAGTGTCGTTTTAGTACAGTTTTTTGGCTAGAGAAAATTGACGAACTCGAGATGTCAAAGCGCAAAAATCGCTCCCCTGGGTAACTCTTCTCCCCCAGCGTAAAATCAATAAACAACCCGGACTCTCGCGTCCGTGAGCTCAAAGCCTACGTGACGTACCGCTAGTCGTCTTCGGCTACGCGCTGGACGTGTTTCCTACCGCGTACCTTTGTTGAGGAGTAGCCCGATGATACGACGCAGTTGCATGCATCATGATACGCGGAAACCCGGAACTTACCTTTGCAAATAAGCCAAGGCAAATAATAGTTTTTTATTTCGGTAAAAAAAATATTTTTCCTCTAGCGTAAATTGGTGGTAAGGCAATCTTAGGACACTAGCATAAGGCAAAAAAATGGTTTCCTAAAGAAAAAATTTTTAAAATTTTTTATTAAAGAAAAAAATATTTTTCTTCCCCCAGCGTAAAGTCAATAAACAACCCGGACTCCCGCGTCCGCGAGCTGAAGGCCTACGTGACCTCCCGCTGGCCGGCGTGGCCCGTGACCCGCTACGCGCTGGACGTGGAAGCCATCACGACGCGCAAGAAGCCCAACCTCATACTGAACGTGGACGGCATCGTGGCTGCTGCCATGGTGGACCTGTTTAGGCATTGCCAGCTGTTTACGCAGTGAGTTTCTTTTATGCTTTTTTAGGATTGTTATCGAGTTAGGCCTCCGCTCTATGCACTTGGCCTTGCCGCGATTGCGAGCGCCGCCAGACTCTTTAATATGTGTGTAACCAGCAGAAATCTTAGCCTAAACATATTACCAGGAATTCGTTGCCCAAAAATTTGTGCACTGCCAAATATAAGATTGTCATTTACTTTCATAAGTAGAGTGTACCTGCAACGACACGTGTTCTTTCAATTTGAAAGTACTATCTGTACTGATAGCTAAATAAATAATTTTCATATAACAATAATACAGAACCGTAAGTGAGTTGTCACTGAATAATAAGACCACAATGTCTCATGCCTGTGATTTCGCTGGCTACCTTATCCTTCAAACCAGAAGACAATGCAAACATATTTTTTATTTATTGTTGCTTGGATAAGGGGATGGCACCCCTCCGTCTGGAGGGGTGCCCAGATCAGACTCCACACTCAGTCATGACAGAGTCCATCGGTATACTTCTCATAAACATTTTAGACCCATAATTGTCTAGAATATCCATCGTGCTTGTGTGTAATACTTATCCCGCTAACTAATTTCCAGGGAGGAAGGCAACAACTACATCCAGATGGGCTCGATCAACGCCCTGTTCGTTTTAGGCCGAACCATAGGCCTCGTAGGCCACTACCTAGACCAGAAGCGGATGAAGCAGCCACTGTACCGCCATCCTTGGGACGACATCACCTACATGTCGCCTATTAACTAATTTTATGAGGGTAGGTGGAGAATTTGAGAGTTGGATGCGGGTAGGATGGTTGGTCTGTTAGGATGGTCAGTTGAAATACATAAAACCTAAGTTAAATGAGTTCGATAGTGATACTCATAATAAGGAGGCTACATAAATACTACCCGCCATTTTCTTTTTGTGTTCAAAATCGCAGCTACTTACTATTTGATTCTTTATATCAATGTAATTTGTGAATAAAATTATTATATCAAATTTATGACTGAAACGAAACGAGCAGTGTCAACTTTCCAATATCCGAACCGACATCCAGCTTTCAATCTTTAGCGATCGGAATAAGAATTATATTCCTTTGGGTCGGACATCTATCTTCTTGTATACTGCCAAAACTATATTCCCCCTTTCTCTTGTACAGTCCACGTCTTACAATATAGCAAGTTACTCGACGAATGTAATTCCTATTCCGATTATCATTTGGTTGTACCAATAGAGACACTGAAGGTATTCATATATTATTGATTGCCCACAGTACAAGTCAGCATAGGCTGGACACTAAAGAGTGAAGGACATGTCTTAAAATCAGGCTTCACTAATTTTCACAATGTCCTCTCTAGGAGTGCACGTAGAAAATTTACATTAGAAATTTTAACATTTTGACGCAAAATCTAAAATAGATTTATCTTAGCCTTATTCGAATAACCAAGGGTGTGACTTGAGAAAATATTATGTACACTTTCTGTCTTATTTTATCCCGTTCGGCGCTGTCCTCATTGGCAACGGCCATGCGACCACGGTCGTACGACGGACGTCGCCCGACCGATAGGAGAGTTCAAAACCGCCCGTCGCACGACCGTTGCCAACTAGGACAGCGCCTACAAGTATTTGAAAATAATTTGTCACAAATGTAGGTAATTTAGTCATGTCAGTTTATCTAGTATGAAGACTAGAGGTCGACAGTTGAAAGCGAATAATCATGCATGTTAGAACAAAATGTGTGTCACAGGAAAATGCACTTTCAAACGCAATAATGAAAGTGCAGTTTGGACTGTACAGTTTCTTTTTTTAATTTATTGATCTGAATATTTTTATGGATAGTACTCGGGAGTTTATTTGTGAATAGATGTTGATAGACAGGGTGTGGTATTTGATCTTTCCTTTCGATGCATTCTTAAAATTGTATAGATCTGTCTTTTTTTTATTAATTGGATTAAAAATGAAAGAAAATTATTAGAAAATAAACACAAGTTCTGACTGAAAAATCAATTACTACACCCTAGTTTGACTGTAGGTCGGTCGTATAGCATGTAAAATTTTGCGTAATTTCCTACTAAAATTGTACAGGCTCGGCGACCGGATTATAGGACAAAGTATCAATTTAATAATAAATTATTATGCTATTGTACAACGACGTAAAATAAAAATTTTCCAATTGACGAATTCCTTTTATAAACCTAGACATTTCCACGACGAATGTTGATGAATAAATAATTAAATGAAAATAATTATTATTTAAATAAAATATAAATAAATAAATAAATTATTTAGGTAAGATTTGTTAGGGGTTTCGTAAGTGTAAAACAACTATTTTGTTATGTATATTAGGTACAGTTGGACGCTTAAACGCAAAATATGTTCGATGACCTCCCCCGATGAAACTTCTGGTATTCTAACAATATTTTGTATTTGAGTGTACGCTGAATTATGTTATAAGTTGTTTTAATATTATCGTTAATGAGCCCTTGGCGCAGCGATTGTATTGTGCAGACGATTTCGCGATGTATTTGAAGGCAAATATTATATAGTATGATAAATGACAGTTCTGACGTAAAGATGTGTCGACGCTAACGCCATCTTTCACCAAACTTTGGTACTTATACAAGTTTTATCGGCAATTCGCAAAAACGTCTGCAAACTCCAATTGCGTCATACATTTATTTATTTCCAAGAAAGCATTTCATTTGACACGGTGTATTGATTCATAGTTGTGTGTTCAAGGCCTATTGCTATCTCTGTCGTGCATGTGTATATGTGCGGGTGCGAAAGAGAGCACTTCATGTTCCCATCTCTAATTTATAAGTACAACAGCATAGACTTGAGTTATTTTTTTACGGTGCGTTTTTTTTATTAGGAACTAAAATGTATTTAAAATTGATAATTATTTTTTCAATAAAATTTACTTTGTTGGTATATAGTGCGTTTATTGGAAGAGATCTCTCGCTAACGGTGCACCCGCTTTTTCGGCTTTTTTTTTCTAAATTGTTAATGTGTATGTTTTGCTCAAGTTTGGTTCTGTAAAATAGTATAGTATTTGGTGGGTCTTTTTTTGTTTTGTTAAGCCTTGTTTTATATTTTGTTGTATGTATATATATTTTGTTAATCAATTATTGGTTTCTTAAATGATGCAGATTACCCAATAAACGTAAATATATCGAGATTTTGTGTTTTTTTTGCACTGTTTTTTTTATAGCAATCCGGGGCAAACAAAGAGTAGAGAGAATAAGGGACGCCGAGAGCCGGGAAAGAACAGTAATCCTTTAAGTTATTTTTTGCTGTCTGGTGGGTTCTGGAATCGCGGAAACCCACATTCATTAGCTCTCAGAGAATTAGCTCACTGGACTGGCTTCGTATATTAAACTGTAAGGCGCCGTAGGTTAGCCTACGTCATGGAGTATAAGAAAATTTCCACTTTGTTTAGGAGACCCACAAAACGTTGGTCTGCCAGTGTACAAGTTATCACAAAAAAACTTTTTTTTTGTTTTGTTACCCAAACTTCGAATTTTCGTTACGATAGTACTTACATATCCTCTTGTGTGGGTTCTAGAAGTAAAACAAACTGGTTTGCCTCACATCCTCTCGGCAGTTTCGCTTTTCAGCCATATTATAGTCACTCACAAAAATAAATAAATAATCGTGGACAAATTCACACAGCGCCATCTAGCCCCAAAGTAAGCAAAGCTTGTGTTATGGGTGCTAGATAACTGATAAACTACTTATATACTTTTAAATGCACTTTCTTTACTATACATAGGACACCCAGACCCGTAACAGAAATTAAAATTCATCATTTCAATTTCTACCCGGCCGGGTATCGAACCCGGGACCTCTTGCGTGGCAGACTCTGACCACTGAACCACACAGGTTGTCAAAAAAAAGTGGCTTTTATGTCTGAAAAGCGAAACTGCCAAGAGGATGCCGACCGGCTTTTTTACTGAAAGAACCCACACAAGAGGATATACCGGGGACCTACGGCGTCTTCACAGTCTATATGGGCTTAACGGTTTTGATGATTCGCTCTCATTCTCGTATGAGGTCACAATTTCTCACCGATTTCATTTTGTGAGTAAAATATTATGAACACAACAAAAAAATCGTCAGAAATACACTTGTTCTAGATTTGTAAATATGCGGTTAGGTCGAAGTAGAGGAATTTAAATGTTTAAAAATAACCTGAATGAGGTTGCTTTCACTGAATTATATAGTAATATTATATTTTTAGATTGGCACACTGTATTTTTACAAAGAAAAGTTATACTAAATTATATTAAAATATTTATGTATTGGTGTTATATTGTAAATTTGATAAAAAAGAATACAAAAATAGAAAATTGTATGAAAAATGATACAAAAAAAGTATTTACCGAGTGCACTTATTAATAGGATCGCACTGAAAATGTAAATTAAGTCTGAAATGTTATATTTATTGCTTGGTATATAAAATCGTTATCTACCTAAGAACAAATTCAAATTAGAATAGAAAAATTATAAAATATAGAAAGGAAAAGTGTGCATAACTATATTCGTACTACCTATTTGTTCCCATATGATGGAACCTATACCTATTTTCAATATTCTCTGTAGATATGTAGGTCTTAGAAAAATCGTTGAAAAATATTAAAAGAATTTACAACAAAAAAATCCGCACTACATGTAATAGATTGCAGCGCACAAAGTATTTAAAGCCCGTGACATTAAGGCTAGATTCCCCCGAGCGCGCTTCTTAAAAACTTAGTTGATCATAGTTACAATATTACGCTATCAAAGCCAATGAAATTTTGTATACGTCACCTAGAAACAAATATCTATCTTGTGATTTGTCAAATTTTCGTTAAAATATATTGTTTCGAAGTTACCACAGGATTTAATATTTGTATGGAAATCTTAAATCCCATGTGACTTTGAAACTATTTATTTTAACTAAAATTTTAAATTCCACAAGCATGGTTTTTGGATCACATCTACAAAATTTCAGCGGCTTTGATAGCGTAATATTGAAAATATGATCAAACTACGTTTGTATGAAACGCGCTCGGGGGACAATCCTCTTAATATTCACGGGTGATATTAGTTTAATGTTCAAGGTGTGTTGTGTATATTATAATAAAATATATATAGGTTTTAGATGTCTCTGCAGAAGTAATATTTTCCATGATAGGAAAGGCAATAGTTTTACATTTTCTGGTTATTTTAAGTACGGACGATATGGTAAATGTCATAGGGGAGCGATGGATGCTAGTCGCACACAGTCGATCAATGTGGGAGTAGGAGGAGGCCGTTGTCCAACAATGTGGGAGTGAGGGGAGGCCGGTGTCCAACAGTGACGTCCTGCGACTGAAATCATGATTTAAAGTTTCCTCAGGTTCGGATTCAGTGGGAGTGAGAATCGATACATACAAAAATATTCAAAGCCATTAATGATTTCATAATTTTCGTGGTAATAATATTCTTAATTTTGTAAGAATATGTCAGTCGGCTCTGATTTATTTGTGTTGCCTAATAGTTTCTAGGGCCACTAAAACGCCAATGGCGGCAAATTTCCGGTTGTACACCAATGGCAACTATTGCCGCCAGTTGTGTTAGGCCGCCTCGGACGCGAGCACAGAAAGGTAGAGGTGTGTTTGTATCTATTACGTTTCTGCCTTTTATAGCTTTTAAATAAAAATGTAGTCCAATTTCCAACGATTGCGTCCCTTTTAAGAGTAGGTACCTAATGTGTTTGTATATGGGAATTAGTGAAACCCCATTGCTATTCGGCCTTTCTTGTAGTACGTCCGTCTTTGTACCTGCAGTAGTGGTAAGCATAACGGCTTAAGGTTGCCTATTTTAATGTTTACATTTTGTGCTGTTTATTAATAGATTTAAATAAACATATTATTTTCTCTTAATTTATACCCAATTTGTAGTTTTATTTTCGACTAACCCATTGCATGGAGCACCTAAAAATATCATCGACCCCTTCTGATATTAGTTCTTTTCGGAAATTGGAGATTGTTCTTCTCGGCATTGCCACAAGATGCAGCTGAACAATAATGTCGATGTATGTGATAGGTCCTTCTCATTTACGACGAAGCTGTGCATGTGGCGATGACCTATAAGTACCTATACAAGTACCTACCCCCTACTTACAGCTAAGACGTGCCGACATCTCCACAAGTATTTTAATTGTGCCGCTGTGGCGTAAACGGGTTCTTGAGTGGAGACCGTGGCTCGGCAAGCGTAGTGCGGGACGCCCACCGTGGATAGAGAGAGGTGGAGAGACGATTTGCAGACGGCTGCATTGGCGCTCTGCAGGGGGAGGCCTACGTCCAGCAATGGACTAGTTAGATGCCATACATCTTTATCGGAGATCGACGGTACGGTGCCAGAAAAGTGAAGGCACCAATCAGTTCATCGGAACAATCCCCGTTTTACAGACGGTAGAGAACACAGAGAGCCAACGTCTCCAAGTAGGACTTTTTTATGCTACGCAGTGACAAGCGAGCAGACAGCCGACCTGGTAAGCGGTAACTGTCGCCCATAACATCGACAATTCACACATTTAGTTCGCAGGGAACAAAAATGTAGAACTGCAGGTGCGTTGTCACTGAGGAGCTGAAATGAAATGCCCCATGCCTGTAATTGCGCTGGCTACCTTATCCGTCAAACCGGAACACAACAATGCAAGCATTGCTTGGCGGCAGAATAGATAAGGCGGTGGTTCTTATCTTACCCAGGCGGATTTGTCAGGCTTGACAGAGTCCTACCGCCTGATTAAGGCCTAAGGGTGAGCGCAAAACCACCTGTGAATAGGGGGTCCTCGACAGGAGAAGTAACCTGGTGTTGGATGGAACCAAGTAGAAAGAGTTGCTATTGGGGTGCATTAGCCCTAAGGTTTTTTGAATGCCTAGAGAGGCATACGGATGGACCACCTGATAAAAAGTGGCTACCGTCGTCCAGGACATTTGCAACCTATGCAGTGTAAAACAAAGTCGCTTCTTGCTGTCTGTATCTATGTACACTTACATTTTTTAAACTGCGCAACGGATTTTATGAATAAATGAAGTGATCCAAGAGGAAGGTTTATAGACAAGAAAAAAGGGTAGCCCCTACCTACCCTTTTCACCTGTAGGACGCCGCGCGAACGAAGTCACGGCGGGCCCGCTACTAGTTTCATAATTGATAGATATTGTGATGACGTGATTGTGACGGCAAGTTCGAAGAAAAACAGCTACCTACTCCAGTTTTTTCGAAGCTAGTTTGGCTTTGCCCTCCAAGTCTTGTGTGATCAAATGTTGTTATTAAATAAAACAAAAGGATAAAGATAAACTTTTTTATTCATATCATTTTCCTAACAAGTGTGTAGCTCATAGTGCATGCTTATTACAATGGCTGGTTTTAATCGAAAAATTGAAAAAATAATATTTTTCAATTAAAACCAACCCGAATTAAAATTAATCCGGAATAACAAACAGTTAATTAACTTAATGAGTTGTCTAATTTTTGTATAATAATTAAATAATTAATAGCAATACAAAATGACAATAACAATTTCCAACTCGTAACTAAAATTAACCATAAATAAAACAATTAATTAATTCTATGAGTCAATTCGTCACTACAGATAATTAATTTGAAACTTATAAAAATAAAACTAGCATTTTAAAATAATTTGGTATAAGTCATCAATTGAAGATGGATTAGATTTTGGACGAGTTTCAAGACAAACACACCACCATGTAGCCATATCAGGCAAAGATAAGTCTTACACTGATTACATTGCATTGAAACAAAGTCGCTTCGTAAAAGTCGTAGGTAGGGGTAAAGTAAATGTAGGACGCCTCGCGAACGAAGTCTCTGCATAACACAAGCTTTGCTTACTTTGTGGCGAGTTGGCGCTGTGTGATTTGTCTAAGCATATTAATTGATTATTGCCAAAGCTGGTAATCTGATTGGTTCGTATTTTTTACCAATACCGATATTTGAATATACGACTCGGGCGTTGCCAAACCATATTTGTCATGCCTTGAAACGCGTCCTATATAAAGTATTTTTTAACTGGGACGGTACCTAGAACGAAATCAGCATCTGTAGAAGATATAGAAAAACTGTTTGGACACCATTTGCTCTTTTCGTACATTTAAATGAGCGATTCTGGCATAGTCAAAAGTTCTCTTTCGAATTTGACCAATTTCCGCTGGATTCTTTCTTCCCATACAATGAAAGTATGCACCCAAACTCTTTATTGCAATTTTAAAACATGATTATCATGGCATTTCTTTTCACGCAAAAACAGCAGATGATTTACAGTTTTCTGTCTTCTATGGAGCCGGACTTGCCCCTACCGTCCCATTAAAAAAACTGTTTAATTTAGCTATACTTAAGAGTAAATCATATGCACTTAAATTACACTAATAATGTAAAACTAATTAGGGTGGGCAAAAAAATTTCATTTAGAACTATTTTCTGATTTCGGAAAAGCAAAGGAGCACAAGCATACAGCCGTAAGGTCAAGAGTATGATTATTTTAAAAATCTTAAACGTAAAACAGTATTCTTAATAGCTTAATAAAACCGTGAAAGTATGTATGTATAGATTAAAATGGAGGACAAACTTCAAACAAAAATTTGAGTCAAATAACTACAAAATATATAATATTTTCATGAACCTAATTTAACATTAAAAAAAGAATGGCCACGGAGATGAAAGAGGGAAAGAGAGGCCGCGGACGACCACCGACGACTTGGATGTTGACTTTACACAATGATATGCGAGCCTTCAAGGCAAGAGTGAATAGGCTGTTCCATCTTCGGCCGCATCGTCACTTACCACCAGGTGAGATGGCGGTCAAATGCCTGGCTAGTTCAATTACTAAAAAAAATGATACGGATATGACCCAAAATAGAGCCTTGTGGCGAAAATGTACAAGAACTGCTGACCCCAAAATATATGGGAATACTAAAGGGCCGAAGACAAAGAAGCTCATCACTTGAAGCTCCACACTAGCTCTGTAAATTGTTTCAGTGTCACACGAGCGTCCTTGACACAACTACATAGGCCCAGAACATATACTTAAGTTAGTTATTCGATTTCGGATTCGGATATTAACGCACTATCCGGTATTCGGCCGGTAAATTAAGGCCGGATAGGCTGGATTCCGGATAGTAACCGGATATCCGTTTCATCTCTAGTGTAAACTCCACCAGATGGCGCCACTGAGAAGGCTTTATCGCCAGTGGCGCCATCGTGTAGATTTTTGAATCACGAAATCATCCATTGAATAACAAAAGATGAACTTCAGAGGAAAACTTAATAAAACATTTATAAAGAGAAAGATATTCACATAAATACATACATAAATATTAAATATGTTATCAAATTGCAAAGCCAACTACATGTTTTATAATAATTTTAAAGGCCAAAACTAAGCCAAACAAGTATGGCATAAATATACCCATCTCATCCGTTTTGTATGAATATGATGAGACTTTTGTATGAAATTGTTTTGAGAGATTTTGTATTAAACTCAAAACCACCAAATTACCACCCTTTCGTCACAGCAACATCAAAAAAATTTAGAAAAAAAAAATATCGCTCATCAACAAACCCATAATTTTTGTAACTAAATATTAATATATTCATGAAAAAAATTTACTTAACTAAACAGTCTAAAATATCCTCCTCGACACTGTGACTATATTTTGAAGTATCATTTTATTGAGTAGTTCGATATAATAGTCAATGGGCGACGGGGAGATGGCATGAAGGGGACATTATTTAATATGACTGGAGAGTGACATTTTAGGTGCGAAAGGTTGTGCTTCAGGGTTGCCGCAGAGCAAAAATGTTATCGTCTCGAGGTGTTTTTATTTTATCGTACATTTGACTTATCTCTTTCAATATGTGTCCCTTTCATCCCACCTCTCCCCTACATCGTGGACGTCCACGATAATATCGTCACGTTACAAATTATAAAAGCGGTCATTGGGATGAAAAATTTAAGACTGTTTTGGCATAGTGATCCAATAATCAGATATATTGTCTAGTCGGTCATCTCCAAGTTTTCCTCCATGCTTAATAGTGATTTGCATACAAAAATAGAGTACTTGAATAACTTTGATAGTTAGAGTGAAGCTGCTTTGTAAATTACGATAAAAACGTATTGTCAAACAAATATCTAACTTAGTGCAATGTGTCAAGATTCTATTTCGCTAATTTTCGGTCAATAAATCATGCTCTTTGTATTTTATTCATGCTTATATAGTTTACGCTTAACCTGTTGTAATTTATATACATCAATAATTTTAAAAAATTTATACTAAACTAAAATATAAAAGTGGGAGGAACAAGTGATTTAGATACCTAATTTATATATTATATTATATAATAATATATAGGGGCCCCACTTAATGTTTCTTCCTTTCATACATAGCCCTAGTACAAATTCGCAGAACATTGAATACTAAACTAAAACTAATATTTTTATCTTAAAGTAAACGACGGTTTTCATAGATTTGACATTATCCCTTACACAATGCGGTTAATTTACAAATTACAATATACTTTCACTCTATTTAAAATACATCAAGTATTATATATAATATTAATATTACAATCATTACACGACGTTGAAAATATTTTCCGCACATCTATTCCCATTCTTTTACCATAAACAATTAGCTAAAGAACATTTTGAACACCATGTACATAATGTCAAATAAAATACTTAATACAATTATTATAATAATAATAATAATATCTGCATTACAAAGCTTAGCCAGTTTTTTTTAGTAATTTTATAAAAGTATAACTAAATCTAAATTTATAAGACTATGGAAACTTCATTCTACACTTATCATCTTTTTAATATTATTGTAATTCATAATTCTTCTATAATTTCCACATATTACTTATATTAAAGTAACATTATTAACTGTAAATAACTAAAAACAAATAAGAAAACAATTTATATTTTTAAATTCTTTTTTCACAAGCTTTCTAGTATGTCTGTTGGTGTTAATCTGTGATATAAAACTACGGTCCAATGCCGGAATTTAAAAGGCCGTGTAGTCATAGACTTGATTTTGTAAGAATTTATACTCAACGAAAAACAGATCAAGATAAAATTTTCAACAACTGTCAGTGAATTTCACATAATTTGTGTAAATAAAGCATCATAAACTTCGCTAATCCATATAAAACTATTCCACATATAACAAGCCTGAGAAGCAAAACATTGACGACCGAAGCATATATCATATTTTTATTTTATACACAATTTATATATTATTTACAGTTCCCATAATTTATAATCTAATTCATAATTACTTTACTAAGGCTCTCTTACAAGTTATATGAACCACATGATAATTAGTTTTATTAACCACTAAACTTAGCAATCTTGGATCTTCAATGTCTCTATCAAAAACTGTGTCAGTACCATCCTTCGATCCCAACCAGAATAATCCACGATCACTTCCTGTCTGACAGCTTATGTCACGAAATCATATCGATAAGCAACGTACCTATTACGTGACCACACTTTTAACACATCACTATACGACGTACGTTCTTTTTTAAAAGTTTTCTCGGACCAACAATTTAACTAGTAACACGTAGAATGTTCACATATTTAAAAAGAAGTCGGTAGAGATGTGAACGACGATCGATTGCGCGCCTTATTTTAGTCGACTATCATACACTGGATAAGTTGACTTCAGATTCCGTATGTTCATAATAAATAATGGCAGTGGGTCAGATAGAAATTCTGTGGTTCTTTGTAACAATTTGTCTATCGTTTTTCCATGATTACTTTTTCATCACTGTTTGCCACCAGTTTTTTTCTATCATTATATTTCCACAATAGCTTTTTCCATCGTTATTTTTCTAAGACTTTTTTACTTCATAACTTTTTCTTTATTGTTTATCCACCATAGCTTTACAATAATTGTTTTTCAATAACAGCCTTTTTGGCATGAATTTTCAATCGTTGTTTCCATCATTGTTTTTTCATAAAAACTTTTCCAACAACATTTCTCCACCGCAACTACTTCACAATAGCTTTTTCACCATCACTGTTTCTCTTTCATAATTACTTCCCAACATTCCTCCTCACAATTTCTCCACAATAGTTTGTCCACCAACACTTCCCCACACTTTCTTCATCACTACTTTCCCGATCACTGTCCCTCGACACTATTTCATCACTGTCCCCCGACACTATATCATCACTATCCCACCGTCCCTCACGCGTCCCCTTGCCCCTGCCCCTGTCGCCTGGCCGCCACGATGGTGAGGTCGGGTCGGGTTCGCATGAGGGCAGAAGGCGAGGCCGTAGGCGTCTCAGCCCGAAGCGCGTCTATGGACGCCACGCGGATCGATGGCCATTTGCCGCCTGGGGAAGTAAAGGTCTATATAAATACAAATGAATTTAGCGAATGTAGGTGGCAGCGTGGGTAAGCCTCCCACAAGGTGGACCGATGACCTGCCGGGCTATTGGCTATCTCAGTGGACAATTGAATTTGACGTAAAATAAATATCGATGGCCATTTGCCGCCTGGGGAAATAATGGTATTAAAATCTTTATTACAAATCAATTTAGCGATTGTATGCTCTGCGCATAACCACTCACACGTCCAAGGGAAGTGTAGTACCCAAATATAAATTTCTCGACCGTCCGATAGTACTACAAGCCCCAAGTCAGTTTGTTACCTGTTGACAGTCTGTTTGACAGCCGTCATTTATTCTACAACAGGTTGTGTACTCGTAGATGGTTCTGTATTAAATTATTCATCCATAATACTACAGAGGTATCAAAATATGTAGAGCCACAGTAGGCTGGAGAGTAGGCAGCAGCGTTTTTATATTTATAACACTGCGATCTCCAAGCCGCCTACCAAGCGTGGAGGTTACGGCAATGACCTCCCCTCTCGTGGGGGAGGCCCTAACTCCTACAGTGGACTGCTATGGGCTATGAAGATGATCATGATGAATTGTCTCATGCCTGTGATTGTGCTGGATACCTTATTTTTCACAATGCAAATATATTTATTTATTTATTGTCGGTTGGGAGCAAAAATACGGGGATGGCACCCATTCAGACGGACTCCTCTTTCTTGGGCATACTCCTCTCCTAACTCCTGCAGTGGACTGTTATGGGCTGTGATAATAATGTACGAGGCCTGTCAAATTTTGTTTGTGCACTCGGAAGGTTAGTATTGTCAAGTTACCTTATCGCAGGGCCCTAAGTCCTGCAGTGGACTGTTATGGGCTGTGATGATGACGACGTAATATGAGTATTCTCAAGTTACCCCCATCGCACCGCTAGATGTCTCTAGTCCCCATACCCCACGCGAAGGTTCAAAAGAACGTTTCTCGCTCGTACGATTCGGATGTGGAAGGAAACACTGTGGCTGGGAAGCCACAGTGTTTCCTTTGGACTGTGACATGGCATCATTCAAGAGGTATATTAGTGGTCTCTTTAGAGGCGGGCAACGCATTGGTGACTCCCCTGGTGTTGCTGATGTCCATAGGCGGCGGTGACCACTTTCCATCAGGTGGCCCGCTTGCCTGTTTGTCTGCTGAGTAACATAAAAAAAAAAACCTGCGGCGTTCTGCTAATGTACGACACCTGTCAAATTGTGTTTGTGCACTCGCAATGTGTGTATTGTAAAGCTTCCCCACCGCACCGCTAGATGTCGCTAGTGCCCATACCTGCGGCGTTGGGCTGCGCGGGCGGCTTGTCGATGGCGGCGATTACGGCTGCCGGGATCGCCTCCTCGTCCGCCACGGAGGACACCACCACGCGGCGGGAGGCCGACGACTGGGAACAGACGATTGAATAAGGGTTGTTGTAGGGGTAGGGGTATGGTAGGGTAGTGTAGGGGTAGGACACGCCGACGACAGGAAAAAGACGACTGAATAAGGGTAGGTAGGACACGCCGACGACTGGAAAAAGCCACTGAATAACGGTAGCGGTAGGGGTATGGTAGAGTAGTGTAGGGGTCGGACACGCTGACGACTAGAAAAATACGACTGGATTAGGGTAGGTTACGGTAGGGAAAGTGGTATGGTAGGATAGTGCAGAAGTAGGACACGCCGACGACTAGAAAAGACGACTGGATTAGGGTAGGTTAGGGTCAGGGCCGGATTTAGAGGTCCAGAGGCCTCGGGGCAACGAAGGAGCGGAGGCCCCCTCGCCCCAAATTATTTTCCAAATAAAGTGATCAATTTTTTTAAGTCGAGTTTTTCAATAATTAATTTGTTGTAATTAAGAGTAATTAAAAAATAATAAATTAAGTGTAATTATAATCAAATAATCATGTATGTACAAAGTACTGTAGGTAAAGGTAAAAGAACAAAAATAAAAAAATATCAAAGGAAAAGATGTTTACTAGTGTTTACTAATTGGAATTTGAAAGATTTTTTTTTCCGAAGTCTATTGGGCTTTCGCCCCGGTTGCCCTCCCCTAAATCCGGCCCTGGTTAGGGTAGTCGTAGGGGTATGGTAGGGTAGTGTAGGAGGACGACTGGAAAAATATGAGTGATTCAGAAAAAAAAAAGAGTAGCGCCGGATCTACCAGTTACATAATAAATTGACTTAAGGAAGGAAAACACAGAGCAGCATACCTTATCCGCCGACGATGACTTATATTTCTTGGGCGCGATCGGGCGCGGCTTTATCTTCAAAGAGGGGTCCACTTCGATGGGGATTGGCTCGAATTCTGAAATTTAACAAGAGTTTAGTTACCATTCTGATGGGTGTTTTGAAGTTATTCTCATGAGAGTTTTGTGACATTTTTAAGAGAAATTTAAGGCCATGGACCTAATTCTCGCACTGTGACATCCCGCATTCGACATTTTTTTAGCTAAATATCTTTATTAAAAATGTAATTTAATACGATCATCGACAATACAGGAAATGCAAAAATCGTCAAGTATAAGTTTTTTGCTTACAATAGAGATTCAGTGACTTTTTAATAGGTATTTGTGGGTAAATTTTTTATGTCGAAAGCCCGAGAATCGCCCCCCCCCCAGTCTCAAGGAAGTTCTGTGAATGAATTTTCTGAAGAATGGTTCTCACGAGTTTTGTGTCTATGTTCATGATAACTTTGAGACCATTCTTATAGGAGTTTTGTAATCATTGTCATGAGAGTTTTGTGACCATTGTCATGAGAGTTTTGTGATAATTGTCATGAGAGTTTTGTGACCATTGTCATGAAGAGTTTTGTGAATAGTTTCATGTGAATTTTGAGAGTTTTCTCGTTGAAGTTTTGTAACCATTCTCAAAGGAATTTTGTAACCATTATCATGAGACTTATGAGACCATTCTCATAGGAGTTTTAAGACCATTCTCATAAGGGTTCCGTGACTATTTTCATGGGAGTTGTCTGACCATTTTCGTGGGATTTTTGTACTCATTATTATGGAAACTCAGTGACCATTCTCATAGAAATTTTGTGACGATTCTCATGAAATTTTTGTGCCCATTCTCATGGAAGTCTTACTTGTTTGACAGTACCATTCTAATTTCTGACAAAAATGGATTATTAACAATCATAAATTTATTTTCATGTAGTTACTTACAAACACAAAAGGATACAAACATATTCTGGGCCTACCCTCCATGCTTGTTAACCGAAGTTACTAAAGTTTGTGATATTTGTTATGAGACTCTTATGACTATTCACACGAAATATCCATGAGCATTCTTCGGGTGAGTTTTGTGACCATTCTGACGAGTTGTTCGTTCTAATTCTACTGAGACCATGGAGCAATGTAGCTAGCGGGGGACCGCACTAATCGAACAAATGCTATTGTTATAAAGTACGTAGGTACTATACGCTCGCGAGTTCATGTCCATCGGATACGACCACTTAGATAATTCGAGTAGCAATTATTGAAGGCTCGATTCATCGCCAACTCACTCGGTTGCGGTTTGAGCGAGTGAAATGGCGAAATATAATCCGTTCGAGTTAGACGGACGGGCCCGATGGCCATGAACTCGTGCGCGCTCTGTATCTCGGACCTGAAGTTTGGCCTTTTCAGCGTGTATAATTTTATCTTGCTTATTTTATTGTTGTTTTGTTTTAGTCACTGTTTCTGTTACTCTTTTATTTTATTTTTATGTCTGTTAAAACTCAAAAGTTTGTATCGATTAAAAAATTTGAATACGTAACTTTTAATATTTTTAAATATTTATTTATCCTATCTAGTCAACCGCGCGTCGCCGCCTCTTCCCCCGCCCTAAATCGGTAACAATGACAAGTGTTTATAACGAAATCATGATGCGGGTATGGCTGAGATACCAATCGCTTCGCGATTCTATTGCGATAGACGATCGGAACTCATCTTTCGCAATCGAATCTTTTGGTAGATTGGCATCTTGCCTAGACCCGCTGATTCGCTCTCCAATGACTAAATTGCTCCATGACTGAATTGCTCCATGGCTGAGACTCACCGGGTGACGGCGCGATGCCCGCTGCCAAGCCAGCGAGCGCCTGCGACGCCACTTCAGAGAAACATTACAATTGTTTTTATTTCATTACATTCATTACAATTTTTTTTATTTCATAACATTACAATGATAACAAACGTTATTATAACGGTGAGGTCTCGGTGGTTGTTGCGTCAAAACGGTCACAAACATGGAGCTACAGTATTTTATTACTAGAAATATATCAATACAACTGAAAGTAATGACGAAATAATGGTTGTTGGAATGAAGATTGGTTAGTCTCGGGTGCCGATTGACATCCCGTGGCGGTATATTATTTAATTATGTCATGAGATTTCAGAGTTTATTCCCAACTGACCCCAAGCGAAGAACGCGAATGGCAAGCTGTTCCCAATTGGCCCCACACAGTTCGAGACATGTTTGTTTTATAGCACAAAAATGGCAAAAAAGCTTACGGCCTGCCTAATGGTAAGCAGTCACCGCAGGCAATGAACGTTACAATACCAGGGGCATCACCCACGCGTTGCAGACCCCGTAAAAACCTTTTCACCCCTTTCTTGCAGAACTCCATGTTTATTTATTTATTTATTTTATTTAACAGTTTATTGTACACAATATAACAAATACAGAAAGTACAGATTACTTATGACACAACAGGCACTACTTATCTCTAAAAGAAATCTCTTCCAGTAGGCCTACAAAAGAGATATGTAAAATTAAACGCAGATAAGACGTGCACAATGACTATAATTATAATACTATAAATAAATACATACATAAAATTCTATACTTACTATACTAATATACCATAAAAATAAAATAAACATATACCATAACAACTTATACAATATAACATAAAGGCATTGCGAATACTGTATTACATCTAGGCACACTGGGAAAGATAGTATTCTTTCACACGTTTTTTAAAAATATGTATTGACTGACTATCCCGCACATCGTGTGGGAGAGAATTCCACAGCCGGGCTGCATGAACAGTGAAGGAATAGGAGAGGAAATCGGAACTGTGAGTAGGAATTGAAAGCGACGATCTTACGCTTGAGCGACAGGGCTTGTCTTGAGGACGGGAAAAGTGGAAACGGTCACGGAGGTATGAGGGAGCGAGTGGGCTATAAAGGACTTTGTAGAGGGTGGATAGGATATGAGCATTCCTGCGTAGACGGATTGGAAGCCATTTGAGCTGAGAACGATAACTGGAAATATGGTCATATTTTCGCAGTCCGAAAATAAACCGGATACATAAGTTTTGAAGGCGCTCAAGTTTGTTCAAAATCTCCTCAGTGGCATCCAAGTAGCAGGAGTCAGCATAGTCGAGAAGAGGAAGTACATGTTGTACTCTCCAGGGAAAACTTCTCCAGGCAATTAATTGGCAGGGACACGTTCTTGAGCGATTGGACGTCTGATTATTACAACGGGGTTTTTGTTTATTTATGGGCGAGGATCGCGCTGGAAGGTGAGGATATGTGGTCGAGAGGAGCTGATATTTATGCATTATTTATTTATTAAATCTTCATGCACAAAATTGTACAATGGCGGACTTGAAGGCTAAAATAGCCTTATCTTCCAGTCAACCAGGAGATATCGCTGGATGCATGAAGCCCTAAAAAACCGGTAAGCACTAGGCATCCTCGATTGGCAGGAGATGGCTCAGGGTAGGAAGAGTTGGCGATCTCTGGTGTCGGAGGCCAAGATCCAATTTGGGTCGCTGAGCCAGCGCAGTAAGTAAGGAAAGAATCTTTATTTTACCACCATACATGAAATTTGTAATTTTGTTATGTGTATTATAATTTCATGTAAGTATTATTGATCATTTATGACATTGTTTATATCTGTGACTTTCAATATGTGTTGTTGAGAACAACGAAATCAAGTGGCAAATATGTAACCAATAACGTCACTTAACCATTTGGTATAACGTCACTTAACCATTTGGTAGATGTCGCTAGTTGCTATAGATCCTTATATTATTGTACGCGTGTAATTTCACACATTGCGCATTAAACCCTTATTAAGTTGACACCGTGTAAGTCATTCCTGATACCGTCTAATCCACGACGCAGCATGCGTATTCTTTATTTGTATATTCTTTGAGTATTCTTAATTTATATAGTGCACGTAAGGTTTGCCTATTGTCACTATAGTTTGTGAGCATTGTAAAAAAATGTAAAAAAAAAGTTGGCAAACAAAAAAAAACAATATTTAAAATAAAAATAAAAGATTTGAACTTGAACTGATTATAGCCTTAACATACCTTTCTCCGGCGGTTGCACATCAGCGAAGTAGGCGGCGAGATTGGCCGGGGCGACCCCCAGCGCAGTCGAAGCGGCGTCGAGCGATATCTCTCCTCTCTGCAATCGCTCCAGCACCTCCGAGGGTCCCTTCGCCTGCCAGAAGTCCCTCGCGGTCCTGTCGAAGAATAGCCGCTCTCCTTGGGTCCTGTGGTATGCGGTACGAGCGTACGGCGGTGTCAGTACGCAGGTGCGGTGGGAGGGTAGTTTTTAGAATGTACAGATGCGGGTAGGTGGTTTTTGTATACATGCATGTATATATTTTTATGCGGGTAGACGAAGAATTAGTTGTATTAGAGGTTTGGAAACGTTTTATGTATAGATTATTAGATAGAAAACCGTATAATGTTTATTAATATATTATGTCTAATAAACAAGACACTATAAATAGACATAAAATATTTATAAACATAATACGGTTTTATGTCTAATCTAGACATAAAATGTTTATAAACATAATACGATATGTAACAGAAAACCCCTGTGTGAACCGTGAAGGCATATTGTTAGGTAGATAAGAGTCTAAGCTGGATATATTAGAATCTATATGTTAGGCTACTTAGGGCAATATTTTTACTGCATATATGACGCCGCAATGTGCTACAGTGGCTGGCATGACCGGTACCAACAGGCTACTTGCCTTGACGTTTACTTACATGTACCTGTAACGAGCAAAAAGAAAAGATTGGAATAGCTTTAAAAATAAGCAAGACATGGACGTTTGAGAGGATGTGACGTCACAGCGTGCATTCGTCATTCGAAAACATGTATCAGGCCGTTTTGCGAGAAAGAAACAGCATATAACAATCTTTATAAAAAACTAGTTTATTATTTAATTAATTTTAATTTTGATTTTAGTTTTTGTTATAATATTGTCTTTTATTTCAAATTTCGGTATCAGTATCTAGCAACCTTCCAATTGCCAGCCATTTTTCTATTGCAGTTTCAGCACTCGTTATCGCACGTTTTTTTTTCACATTGTGGAAAGTGCGTTCTTTACTATTCGTCAATATTGTTGTTACATATTGCAGTAAAAATTTTGCCCGTTCAGAAGCCTCTTCGGAAAAAAAACTTAAAATGAATGATAAAGTCAAAATGTTTCAACTTTTATAATTATGTGAGGCGATGCTTTGGACACCTCATGGTACTATATCCCTTGATAGTGTCGTCGTAGTTTAAAAATTTGTAGAAATAGCGATAATTCTCATACAAATTTTGAATACCAAAAAAAATTTTATGTTTCAAACCTAGCAGCAGTATCTATTATGAGCCTATAGGCACGGACAGGGGTTTTTTGTTACCATTACGAAATGTACAGTACGATTCAATAGACAAAGACAAAACAACGAGAGCTTTCGCAATTTTCGAAATCCGACAAATGGCGCTAGTAAGAAGGTCTCTTGTCAAAATACTGCCACGCTATTGGACAGAAACACCTGCTGTCTAGGACAGATGTATTCTAATCAATGACAGGGCTTTATTTTGACATCAGACCTGACGTCACGTCACACAGTAGCGCCATCTGGAATCGCGAAAACTCTCATCGAGAGTGACAACGATAATAATATAGACTTTTAGGGCACCGTAGGTTATTCTACGTCTACCGAGTACAAGAAAATGGAATGCGAAATAAAGTTCCAATTGAAATTGAAAAATTCCAATTCCAAAGTGACTTGCACTCGATGACGGAGGATAAGCTACAGCGCCGTGACAGTCTAATAGGGGTTTAAGTATGAAGTTGCCGTTTCTATTTGTAAATATACATATTTTCTTTTACGGCAATTTCATATTTAAATACCAAAGGGCTTATTCATAAAAGTTATTTGACTTTAAACCTAAACCAGTCTGGTTATATTTTTAGGTAAAATATTGTTTGTTACTTTCTTTCAAATTGAACCATTTCAGTGACAGAAAAAGACAAAACATATATATTTTTACTTAAATAGGGTTTATTGAACGACAAATAACTTCTGTGAAAAAATGAAACGCCCGAATACTCGAATGTTTCTTAATTTTAAGGGCTCATTAGGTATCAGTCAGATAGGTGGCGATCTCTGTGGGAGGCCCAGCAGTGAGCGTCTTTCGGCTGATAAGGTATCATGCCATCCCTTTTAAATTCGTGACAGCGCGATCTTTAAGGCCCTTAAAGTTAAGAAGCATTCAAGTATTCAAGCTATGCTGAAGAAAAGACAACTGACGGTCATTATTGCCGTTGTCAACTCAAAAGGTTTGTCTTCTTAAAACACCAACCCACCACCATAAAGCTATCTTACGTACTATTCGGTAAGTGAGAAGATGGAGATTCTTTACATAGAGCCTAGAAGATATATTCCATATATGCATCCATATTCCTACTCCCTAGATAATATTGTAAATGCGAAAGTAACTATGTCTGTCTGTTACGCTTTTACAGCTAAACGACTGCACCGATTTTAATGAAATTTGGGATAATTATAAACCTGACGATGGACATTATTGGACATATGCTACTTTTTATTCGCAAGCAAAGGTTGGATGGAAAACTAGTATTGAATACATCTTCTAGACTAGAAAGAGGCCCATTCAATACAGTGGCGTCACGGTTTTGAAGTACACCGTAAAGTCCGTCAGACAGACAATAATCTTTAAGATCTATGTTTTTTAATCCAATTTAACTTTGATTTAAGATCTATGTTTTTTAATCCAATTTAACTTCGAGATATTTAAAGTTTTTCATATTTTGTCCATAAATATGTCAAAAATCGAAACCTAAGTATTTACATTGTTAAAACTATTTATGACCTGTAGGTTAATTACGTAACTCTCTTGGGAACAATTCTCTGATTTCAATGGCTAAAATTGTAACTTTTGTGATTACGTATGATCGATTTAATAGTTGCAATTTATTGAAATGGAACCTTGTTAGTAACTGAAACCCAGGAAATCGACGATACGGAATCGCAAAAGTAACAATTTTAATCATTGAAATCAGATAATTGTTAACAACAACGTTACGTAATTGACTACTGGCTGTTTAGTCTTTTAAAAAGAACACTAATACTTATATTTGATGTGTGTCAATACTTTTGTTTTAATACTGCTTGGGGGTCATCCATAAATTACGTCACACCTTAATAGGGGGGGAGGGTATTACTGAAATGTGACACAATGTGACAAGGGGCAGGGGGGGGTCAAAAATGTTGTGACATCACATGTTAAAAATTAATAATCAAACGCGACGTTTAGATGTGAATAAAAAATCTTAAATTTAACGAACTTGATCCATATTTATTAATAATTTCGCATTCTCACTATAAAATTATCTCACTATGAAAAATGACGATAGCTGTTTTCTTTCAATTATTCTAAAATACATGGATAAATTTAAGAAATGTGTGACGTCACATCAGGAGGGGGGGATTATAAAATTGTGACAACCTGTGACAAGGACGGGGGGAGGGGCTCAAACGTCCTAAAATTCGTGTGACGTAATTTATGGATGGCCCCTAATGCCAATATACCTTTCAATACACTGTGCTATTGGGCGATATTATCGTGGACGTCCACGATATAGGGGAGAGGTGGCATGAAGGAGACATTTTGGGTGCGAATGGTTGTGCTTCGGGGTTGCCACAGAACAAAATTATTGTCGTCTCGAGACGTTACTTATTTTACCGATTATTTGACTTATCCCTTTCATTACGTGTCCCTTTCATGCCACCTCTCCCCTATATCGTGGACGTCTGCGATAATATCGTCACGTAACAAATTATAAAAGCGTCCAATTACTTATAATCGGTGGTTTGTGGATAGGGCGAAAGCGGCATTTCTATATTTTTACAGTAGAGTAGTTTTTTAGTTTCAAAGACTTCTTTTTGGGTTTATGGTAAAGGGTTATTTTAGTTGTTATTTACCGAATAATATTGTCGCTACCAATTATCTGTGTAAGAAGATAGCCAAAACATAAAAACGTGCCTGCAAAAAATGGCATATTCGCCTTTCAACAAACCACCGACGATATTTTCTGCTAAAATCATTGATCTACTACCAACCGTAGATAAAGCACTTCATACAACAATGCGCTTGAAATCTGTCGCCTAATTGACTATACATTTGAACGTAGCAATTTTTTAGGTAAATACGCACGCCCGAATCAAAATGTCATTACGTACAGTATCGTATTTACCAAATATCAACTTTTTTTCATACTTATAAAGCTCAAAATGGCTTTTCGCGCTGTGAATAATGCTGCGACTTCATTTCTTTTTGTGTGCAATTTGTTTTCGCTTTAACGCATGCGCATGAATGAGACAACTGACGTGATGTCTGACACTGACAATATGTTCATGATGAAAATAATTATCTTTGATGTTTTTTTATGTGTAAATCGCTATATTTATGCATGATAAGATGTATAATGTGTTTATTCACGCAAAATATGAAATCTCATCCTTTTTTCGTCGTTTAAGGCTATTGTTTCGACAATTTTTGAACGCGCACTTGGGCTTTGGGCACTAATGCTTACGTGCCGACGGCTAATGACGGACTATGGAAAAGGACTGCTTGATTAGCGATTAAGCAGTCCTTCACCGGCCCACTTTTCAAGCGTTCATGCGCTATCTACGGTTAGTAATAAATCAATGGCTAAAATACACTATTATTATACACTATTACTACAGTATTCCCGTGCTATACAGACCTGTACGGGCGGTTGATGCACCCGTAGACGTCCCGGTAGCGGCCGTAGAGCGTGCCGTAGCTCACGCCGAGGATCTCGGCCGCCTGCTTCATCTCCAACTCCTTCTGGCGGACGGCCTCCATCACCTGATGGGAAGGTAGGGGGGTGAGACGGGTTTGTTGTAGTATGGAGTGGCAAGCGAATAGGGGGGCGATTGGCGTGCTGTGACATCTAGAATTCGATATTTTTCTAGCTGCGAATCTCCATTAATAATGAAATTAAAATGTCTATGGCAGCCAAGACATATTTCTATCAACGACTGTCAAAGATAGTCAACTATCTTTGACAGTCGTATATTGTCGAGGATCGATTGCAATGACGTTATAATACAGTTTTTTGGCTAGAAAAAATGACGAATTTGACATGTGCACAGCGAGAATCGTGCTAATATAAGTGTACCCGCTAAACAGCTCGCGCCGCGAAAGAGCGTTTGTTTCCTCCTTTCAATACTAAGATGAAAGAAATAGCAAAGTGAATTTTGAACCGGTCGCTTTAAGTCGAACAGTTTAATAGTAGTTTATGCAACTGTCATATAAAAGGGGGTATTAAAACATGAGTGTCTGTTTATCATACGAGGCGTAGCCGAGTATGATAATAGGTTGACACGAGTGTTTTAATACCTAATTATATGCAGTTGCATACACTACTTTATCTACACTCGTATTTTTATGTTAAAATATCGTACCTATAATTTTCTCAACTTTGCTGGTAGTAAGCTGCGAGTCAGTTCTGTTGTATTTACGCGTCGAGGATATCAAGCGGCGGGAAATTCACTTTACTACTTTCACATTTATCTATTTATTTGCTTAAAATAAGAAAAAACATTCACAAACACAAATTAAAACAATTACAAAAAATATTTTGTTTAGCGGGAAAATAATTACACAGAATATAAACAGGAAAATTTAAATTTTGAATTTGAATTTGTTAAAGACATCTAGGTATTCAGCCTACATTTGACCGTGTCCAGGCGCCCGACGAGAATTTAAAAAATATAAGTGTTGCATAATGATTAAAAAGTTATTTTACGATACAGCTGTCATGAAAATAGTATGGGAAATGCTGTATCGAAAAGTAATTTTTTAAAATTTTATAGACTGGCGTGAAAAAAATGTATCCTTAAACGACTGTTTTCGAATATGTAATTGGAACATTACGCTATGAGTGTAGATAAAATTATTTATTTACACTCATAGCGTAATGTTCTAATTTCATATTCGATAACAGTCGTTTCAGTGTACACTTTTTTCAGGCGTCTATAAAATTTAAAAAAATTACTTTTCGATACAGCATTTCCCATACTATTTTCAT
Source organism: Blastobasis lacticolella (assembly GCA_905147135.1). Classification (NCBI taxonomy): domain Eukaryota; kingdom Metazoa; phylum Arthropoda; class Insecta; order Lepidoptera; family Blastobasidae; genus Blastobasis; species Blastobasis lacticolella. Next base: position 6,627,480 of record LR990066.1, read on the forward strand.
GACAGCTGTATCGTAAAATAACTTTTTAATCATTATGCAACACTTATATTTTTTAAATTCTCGTCGGGCGCCCGGACACGGTCAAATGTAGGCTGAATACATAGATGTCTTTAACAAATTCAAATTCGAAATTTAAATTTTCCTGTTTATATTCTGTGTAATTATTTTCCCGCTAAACAAAATATTTTTTGTAATTGTTGTAATTTGTGTTTGTGAATGTTTTTTCTTATTTTAAGCAAATAAATAGATAAATGTGAAAGTAGTAAAGTGAATTTCCCGCCGCTTGATATCCTCGACGCGTAGATACAACAGAACTGACTCGCAGCTTACTACCAGCAAAGTTTAGAAAATTATAGGTACGATATTTTAACATAAAAATACGTGTATAGATAAAGTAGTGTATGCAACTGCATATAATTAGGTATTAAAACACTCGTGTCAAACTATTATCATACTCGGCTACGCCTCGTATGATAAACAGACACTCATGTTTTAATACCCCCTTTTATATGACAGTTGCATAAACTACTATTTTAATCATTATGCAACACTCTTATTTTTTAATTTTTTGTCGGGCGCCGGGACACGGCGAAGTGTAGGCTGAATACCTAAATGTCTTTAACAAATTAAAATTCAAAATTTAAATTTTCTTGTTTATATTCTGATTATTAGATTAGATTATTTTCCCGCTAAATAGAATATTCTTTGTAATTGTTGTAATTTGTGTTTGTGAATGTTTTTTCTTTTTTTAAGCAAATAAATATATAAATGTGAAAGTAGCAAAGTGAATTTTCCGCCGCTTGATATCCTCGACTCGCAACTGACTCGCAGCTTATACTTCCAGCAAAGTTGAGAAAATTATAGGTATGATATTTTAACATAAAAATATGAGTGTAGATAAAGTAGTGTATGCAACTGCATATAATTAGGTATTAAAACACCTCGCCTCGGCTACGCCTCGTATGTTAAACAGACACTCATGTTTTAATACCCCCTTTTATATGACAGTTGCATAAACTACTATTTCATTTTCGCCATAAAAATCTCTCAATATTTGATGCATGTTTATGTCGAAAATCAAAATAAGGAACCGTTTTACTCGAGGCGAACTGTTATAAAATGGAGCCCATGTGCTCCATTTTTATGGGCTCAAATGGAAACGGTGGTGAGCGGTAACTGTCGATAACATCTACCATTCAGGCACTGAGGCACAGAATATTGATACTGAGGTCCAAATAGTCATCTTGGCGGCCATATCACAGCTGTGATTTCGTGCACGAGGGGCCGGGGTCCGCTTTGACCATGATCAGGTAGTTGATATTAAACAGCCATGTTGACAAGTGAGATCGAGAATGAACCTTCCCACTTTCTTTCTCTATATATCTCTCACACACAGAGTACGTGTTTTTTCGTCGTACAATCGTTGTTCTTCACTACACTGACTTGTGACTCTAATACAGACTACTGAGCACAGTGAGCATAAAAACCTTTGCTGTTGTGTGAAACATACAACTTTCCATAACTCCCACAAAAAGCCTGTGGTGACTGCTCACCATCAGGCAGGCCATAAGCTTGGTTGCCATCGCAGTAGTACCAAAAAAATTATAAGTTTTCCTCACGCTCGCGCCAAAAAGCGTTTTTGCTGCGAGTTTTACCCATCAAAAGCGTCCTTTTCGTGCTGGGGAGGTAAAAATAAACAAAAATCCTTCATCCCTCTCTATATGTGTACAGCCGGACTCACCCTCCTAACGTAGTGTTCCTCCCAAAACTGCGGACGGCGTCCAAACTGTAGATACTCGTTCAGCTTCACCACGTCCGTGAACCGCGGGTCCGTGGGGCCCGATTTGGGGCCGATCGTCGCTGAAACACGACATAATAAGGGATTTTTATTATTCTTAAATTAATATTTATGTGGCAAAATTATTAAATTGAAATGAGCGCTTTTATGATTTGTAACGTGACGGTATTATCGTGGCCGTCCACGATATAGGGGAATATACATTTTTACCCTTTTCACGCCACGGATTTTTACGCCACGTCCCAAAAAAATGTTGCTTATTTAGTGTTGTGAACATAATACATATCGATATATTAGATAATAAACTCAGTGTTAATGTTCTTGTGTGCAATTAAAATAATAGTTGATTATAAGATATTTTCTTGTCTTGTCTTTGGCTTATAAACAAGAGTATCATTAGACCGGTGATGCTCTATAGCTAAGAGACATGGCCAGCGCTGACGAAACACGTTCGCGAAATCCACACCAACGAAATGAAAATGCTGCGGTGGATGTGTAGAGTTACGCGACTCGATCGTATACGTAACGAGTACATCCGTGGCAGCCCAGACCTGCTGTTACAGATCGAGGAGGCTCGTTTGGTCGCGTGTTGCGTAAGCCTCAGGGATACGTGGAAAATAAGTGCCTGAATCTGCCAGTATCAGGAAAGAGGCCCCGTGGGCGACCTAAGAAGCGATGGATTGACATCGCTGAGTCGAATGCGAGAGCCAACGGCTTACGACGAGAGGATGCCGAAGACCGGGCGAAGTGGAGAAGATTGAGTAGGAATTAAATCAGTCTTTAGCGTCATGGGCACGGAAATGAGATGTCACATATAATTATGTGACTTTGGTGTTGAAAAGGTTAAACTTAATCTATCTTCACTTCACTTTATGTAGGACACATTTGTGTCACGTCTGTGACGTCGGCGCTCGCAGTTTTCCCCGGAATCGCCGAAACACAACACCTTTCCACCAAAATTCATGGGTTGCTAAGTATTTCGTCAAAACCGAAACCACGAACGAGTTGAAATTACGGTCATGACTCGACGGTAAAGGCTGGACCGACGTAGTTTTTGGCTTTTCTGACATACTCGACTACCTCTTTCGCTGTTAAGGTATAGTCGCAGCGCGCAGTTGGAAGTTTGGCCCAGTCAGAAAAGATCGGAGGTGCCAGCTGGGTGCGGAAGGCACAGGATCGGCCGCCGTGGAGATCTCTGGGGGAGGCCTATGCCCAGCAGTGGGCGTACAGCGACATGAATCGCTCCAATAGGGAAATAACGATATTAACATTACGAGCACACGAACGCAAGGTTGGCAAGCTGCGCTAGAGGAGTGTGTTAATTTCCACGGCATATATACAACTTCCGACGATCAACTGTCGGACTCTTGGTCCCCTGGTCACAACACCCGGCCAGGTGGGTAATTACTAATTACCCTTTTCCATCTTCGCTTGCCAACATTGGCGGCTACCTTATCCCTTCACCGCCAAAGGCGTCTTCCGACTGACATGATGGTGATAATGATGGTATATACTCACGTTTCCCAGCGGCCGTGGCTGTGGGCATGGCGTCGGCGGGCTCGGCGGGCGCGGCGGCCGACGCCACCGACGACGCGGCCGACGACGGCTTCGACGCCACCGCCGGGGACGACGAGTTCGACTCCTCGTCTGGGGAGGGGTTGGGATTTTAGAAGAGAGAGGGAAATGAGAGAGGCAACTGTGTTAGCTGGTTAAGTGATGGCAAATGACCACCGCCGCAACACCTTAGCCAAGAGGTTTCGTTAATCTACAATCGTTTGTGGTTGGAAAAATGTATGGAACTTGACATAAGCTAACGTTATCCGACATAAGCTAACGTTTGTGGTAGAAATTCTTGGTCCATAGACAATTCACGTACTTTCGGTGTACAAAGGAGGCGGATTGGCGGATGACCCTACACAATCAGAGTCATTGTAGACGTTGGTAGCAATAGTCGAACTTCGACCTGTCAATTTTCTACCATACACGCATCACGCAAGCGGAGCTGTCAAAGATGGCTAGACCGGCTGGGGTGTCGCGAATGCGTTGCCAGTTGCTATTGTGGTTTGTCTATAATTGTAGATAGTAAACGTTATATGAGGACGCGGCCGAAGACGACGAGTTCGACTCCTCGTCTGGGGGTGTGTTGGGATTTTAGAAGAGGGGGGGAAATGAGCAACATGGCCAAGTTATGGTGAGGGAAAACGTATTAGTTAGTAGAAAAAAGTTTTATAATTTGTAACGTGACGACATTATCGTAGGGGAAAAGTGGCATGAAAGGGATAATTTTCCGTTGTCTTTAGAAAGGCTTTATGAAATTCTGTAAATTGATTGATGAGTCTTTCTTAGCAGTGTCAAAAATGACCCCTTCATGCCTCCTCTTCCCTATATCGTGACATCCACGATAATAACGTCACGTTACAAATTATAAAAGCGCCAATTGACATTCGCAACACCAGGGGTGTCGCGAATGCATTGTCCAACTGTGGTTTTTGTTAGGAAACGTTTTATACTTCAAAAGCACTATTTTACGAGTAATTATTATTTCTCAGCAAATCCTACCCATTGGAGGGTGTCGTAAAAGGCGACTAATGTCATAGATATAGAGAAACGTCTCCAAGAAAGACAGAGACTAGAGTGACGAGCAGTGTTACCAGCAGTAGTTTCCAAAAAAGTACGTCCGGGCTCTTAAAATTGTACGAAAATGACTAAAAAGTTACGATTCACCTTATCTTCTATATTTTACCTATATTTTACCGGCCTTGGGGGGGAGGGGGAGACGATTTTTAGTCAATAAGTGCCGGTGGCCAAAATCAAGCCTTCCTGCCATTATTTTACGGTATTTCGCGGACAGGAAAGGCAAAGTGACCACCCCCCTAAATCAGCTAAATTTAGCATTTTGTAAAAACGTATTAAATAGCACGATGTGGAGCAAAGTACGCCAAAGGTACGACAGTTGGCCAAATAGTACGTAAATCGTACCAAAAGGTACGATCTGGCAACGTTGGTGACGAGAAGAAATTCGCAGTATAGTCTATAGACAATCTCTCACCAGCGCTATTATCCCCATCCACCCGTAGCCTTGTATGCAGGAAGCTGCCGATATCAGTTGGCGCGTCCGCCCACTCGTCGTCCGAGGCCTCGCGGGACCACGGTCCCGGGCCCATGCCCCAGCCCACCACGCGTTCCGCTGTTATGTTCTGAAGGGGTGAGGATTTTAGGTTAGATTCATTTATTAATCAATGAAAATTATATTATAGTACACGATTCATATAAGTCATCATTATCATCATCTTGGTGTTTATGTCCCAGTTGTGCTCTCGAGCACGAGGGCCCGGGGTCCTCCTTGACCATGATCCAGGATTTGGCGAAAAGGTTATTACAGTGGAGCGACTACCGTCTGACCTCCGTGACCCCGCTACCAGAGGAACCTGACCAGATTGGATCATGGTTACAAATTCATTTGCAGGTTTCATCACGATGTTTTCCCTCACCGTAAGAGCATCATTCACAATTCATATAAGTAATTCACACGATATTTCGTCAGAATATAAGTAATAGTAACTAAAATGAAATTAAATAAGTAATGACATTATTAATAAGAAATTGTCAAAATTTTAATAAAAATAAAAATTTCTCGTATAAATGTGAACTGCATATTGAGGTATAGGTACCTATTAATTAAATATAAAATGTCAAACAGAGTAAATTACAAAAAAATTTAAAATAAACATGTCAGTACAGTGAAGGATTGTGTTCTAATGATCAGACTGCCAATCCCTGAAGAATGTGGCCCAACGGTGTGGGGCCAGTTGGGAAAAGTTTCCCAATCGCCCCAGTCGCGTTCATCATTTGGGGTCGAATGGGAATGGATACTGAAATCTCGTAGAATCAATTATAATATCAATTGTTTGCTTTTTTCTATCGTAACGTTGACTTTACTATGTATAAGAGATAAAATGCAATGGACTCACCAAATTCCCGTGCTGCCATTCAAGATCCCTGTCAATAGAGCAGAAGAATTATAACATAAGCTCGTTGCTTCCTTCATTGATCTATTTATACTAATATCATTGAGAGAAAAATTACGTATTTTTGTTTGTAATGAATAAACTCGAAAGCTACAAAACGATTGAATTTTTTTAAAGTTTTTTTTAGCTTAAAGCTTTTTTAGTTTTTAGGAAGCCACGTTATTCGCGAGTGATATAGGCTACTTTTTATCCTGGGAAAAGAATAGGGTTGTACAACGTTGAATGTTTACAGAGATCCGTCCTGAGCGCGGGTGAAAGATGGTGACAATGACTAGTACAAGAATGGGCAAATTACGACTCGCGAATGGTTGAAATTCGGCCCGCGACCATCACATGAAAAATGGCTTTCTGGACAACCCATTTTACAGAAATAAGCAGTAACTAGAGTTCTATACTTATGTGGCATCACATTCATGTGTGTTTTAGAAAATACTTATAATTACCTATATTTTAATGTCAATAACGAAATATAGGTCAAAAAACGGGCTTTGCCCCACCACTCATGCCCACCGCTGCAACTCATGTGTAGTCAGGATCTACAGCGGCGACCGCACACAGCTTCTGAGTTTTGACCCCTGGCGCGCCCGAAATATAGGCAGCCAAATATTCAAAAACCTGGCCCGTCTAGGATTTCGTTAGACAAAAATGTGTACGCAAAGGAGCAAGTTTGCCCATCCCTGGACTAACTTATAATAAAAAAAAAAATTATAAAACAAATCAATACATACCTAGAATGTCCTAAGGAGTCTTCGTCTGTATGGTCAGCGCCGCTCGCGTGCCGCCGCCGCTTAGGGCTTCGACTGTCACTGCAACGACATGGGAGAGTGAGTGTGGATGTTTGGGAGGTATTCACAGATACAAAAAAAATAAATATTTAACACTTTGTGTTGTCACTTCATGATGGAACTCCATTATTATGAATTAAATCACTTTTTGTACACTAGTTCCACTTTATTATATAATTTTTATTAAATTGCAACCGGTTTCGAATTACTCATCTTCAGGCAATTACTTTATATTTTGATTACAAGCTATATATAGCAAGCTAGATTATAGCTTGTAATCAAAATATAAAGTAATTGCCTGAAGATGAGTAATTCGAAACCGGTTGCAATTTAATAAAAATTATATAATAAAGTGGAACTAGTGTACAAAAAGTGATTTAATTCACAAAAAAAATAATAAAGGTAAGTAAATGTAAGAAAAAGTAAGTAAGGTAAATAAAAGTAAGAAATGCTATGCCACGTCAGCCACTACTGCGCAATAACTCTCTATACACAATTAAATTCATAATGTATTTTTTTGTAAACACAGGCATAATATAACATTGTTGGAAATATAATCACATCTATCTCATCATCATCATCTGACATATATTTATGTCTTAATGGAATAGTTAGCCCTAGCACAGGCCCTTGCCTATTTGGGCTGCTATGTTCAAATACCATTTGGCTTATACGGTTTTTAGGCACATGCTTGGACTCGAGGTATAATAAATAAATAAATAATAATTTTGTATCACCATGATTGAGCCTTAAATTGAGAACCTTCTCCTTTTTTAAAGTGGGTTAAAAAGTAAAAAAAAGCTACTCACGAGTCGGAATGTTCCCTCTTTGGCGGTGTGCCTCGCTCCTTCGCTGGCAGTTTGATGAGTGGCGGTGGGCCGCCTGTGGGTAGAAAAGAGATAGCATAAGGACATGTTCATGGGAGAAAGAAGGATAGCATGCTCTCCGTCATCCATCACAGCCCGTAACAGTTCACTGCAGGACTTAGGGCCTCTCCCAGGAAAGGGGAGGTTATTGCCATAACCTCCACGCTCGGCAGGCGGGTTGGAGATCGCAGTGTTTAAATATAACAATGGAAAATGCTGCTGCAAATTTTCCAGACTACGGAGACTCTTGATCTTTTGCCTCGAAAACATTAGTCACCTTGTACGACACCCACAAGTGTAAGGGGTTGGTGCTACTCTGCTGGACACAACACGGCCACTGTCTCGTCACCACACGGCTCTCCGTCATCACCAGCCTGTAAATTACTCTCAGGCCTCCACTTTACTACACCTAGTGTCACCTCACCAGAATGAATAAAATTATTTGAAGTTTTTAAAATCTATTTTAGCTAGCTTAACTAAAATCGAGAATTCAACATTTCACTCCATTCTCAATTTTACGTAAAGACCTGCCTAATAGTCGCAAAAATATTGAATAACCTCACATAATACTTGATATATAATATACCTTAAACTCTATCTAGTTTCCAATAAACGGAAAAAAGAAAAGGAAGAAAGAACCTCTTAAAAGGACACGCTCGATAATAAATAATAACAATAATAATATTCGTGGACAAATTCACACAGCGCCATCTAGCCCCAAACTAAGCAAAGCTTGTACTATGGGTGCTAGCTAACTGTTATACTACTTGTATATTTTTTTAAATACATACTTATTATACATAGAACACCCAGACCCGTAACAGAAATTAAATCTCATAATTTAAATTTCTGCCCAGCCGGGAATCGAACCCGGAACCTCTTGCGTGGCTGACTGGCATGTTGACCACTGAACCACTGAGGTCATCAAACAAGCCTCGATAAGAATTCGAACCCAAAGCACTAACATAAAGGCGGGTATACTGACAACGATATAAAAACGTATAATACAATGGAAAGAGTACGCTACACTTCCACTAAAACAAATTGATAACGAAGGTATGCGGATCAGATTATTGCATACCAAACTCTCAATTTATAAATTGTATTTAATAAGCGTGAACGATTTATTTTATAATATTAAAAGGCTATTTAACTGGAGCGTCGGATCGGTGGCTTAATGGTTAAGCGGTCTGATTTGTACTCCGAGGTGTCGGGTTCATTCCCCATTGTCGCCAAGTCGGTCCGTTCGTACGGGAGTTATGACGCCACAGACAGACACACACCTCCACACATACGCACGTCACACTTATAACACTCCTACCTTTTCCGTCGGGGTTTAAAATACACTAGATTTCAATATTAAAGTAAGTTTCGGCCGAAAACGAGAACAAGGCCGAAATTTCTCTTTCAGGTTCGGCTTTGTCTGAAAACTTCGGTCGGACCTTAGTTGAATACGTACCATTGGCATTGAACCGCTCCCATTCGCAACTGTCTTCATCCTTCTTCACCTAAGCCCAAGGCCGAAATTTCGGTATCGAGTTCGGCTTCGTCTGAAAAACCTGTTTCAGTGGAACACTCACCATTGACACTAAACCGCTCCCTCTCGCAGCTATCCTCGTCCCTCTTCACGTGGGACCTGAGCTCTGTGAGTAAGCTCTCCATCCCGGCTTCGGGGGACGGTTCCTCGGCGGGGGCGGGGGCTGGGGTGGGGGTTCGGGCTGGTTCTGGCTTCGGCTCCAGTGGGGGGTCCGGTCTTAAGCTGGTCGTCGTTATTACGCCTGGGGGGGAGGAAGGTAGGTTTAGACTTAGACCAAGCCCCTAACAGTCTTCCACGAAAGGGGAGGTTACTGCCATAATCTCCACGCTTGGCAGGCGGGTTGGAGATCGCAGTGTTTAAATATAACTATGGAAAATGCTGCTGCCCATTTTCCAGACTACGGAGACTCTTGATCTTTAGTCTCGAAAACATTAGTCGCCTTGTACTACACCCATGAGTGTATGGGTTTGGGGCTATTCTACTCTGCTGGACACCACACGGCAGAAAGACAGAATCCTGCGTTTTAATTTGGTAACTATATACGAAGTCAGCTTTAGCCTGACCAAATGAGAAATAAAGACACAATGCTGCGAACCAATTTGGTGCAAGTTAGAAATATCAAACGATGCGTGCGTTCATGTCGTGCCTATTAAAAAGTTATTGCCAAAAATTGTTTTGGTCTGCTATTCATTAAATAATTCCTTCAATTTTGAAGAATGATGGTGATAGTGGCAGTAGAGTTTATTTTGCCATCGTTCACTCACATAAACTTAAACCTATGTCAGGTGGTAGGACTCTGTCAAACCTGAGAAGTCCGCCTGGGCGAGTACCACCGCCTTATCTATTTCTGCCGCCAAGCTACAATGCTTGCATTGTTGTGTTCCGGTTTGAAGGATACGGTAGCCAGCGCAATTACGGGCATGAGGCATTTCAGTCCTCACAGTGACAACGCACCTGTGGTTCCGTATTTTTGTTGCTTGCGACCTAAATGCATGAATCGTAGATGTTATGGGCGACAGTTACCACATACCTAGATTTAATTTCAAAAAGGGCGACTATGAAACATTAAATCAATATTTTATGAATATACAGGGTGTTTCATAATACATGTATAAAGCCGTGAACTGGATGGAGTGCTAAACGTATTAAAACGATAGGTACAATTATTTTTTTCGTGCGTGGAATAGTAAGCGAGAAAATGACTATCGAACTTTTACCTTTTCAATGTCGATAATCGACATTTTGAAAACGAAAGACCGCATCTCTAGAAATCAGTTGTAAAAGGTCACTCAAGTTCATAGTACTAGGCGCAATGGGATATTAAGGAGATCTAAATTAGCCGTTTTGTATTTTTTGGTTTGAGGGTTCTGTACAATAAAATACTGTAATTTTAATTTAAAAGGTTAAACTTCTCCTTCTAGGATCATTAACTTGAAATAGAGCTGCGCATCAACGTAGTCGATATGGTTATTTTTCTTTAAAAACGAAGATTTTTTATAAAAATTAAAATTCAATGTCTGGATAATATGAAGTCGCCAGTGTACTCTTTGCAAGCTATACTTTAACACCCTTTCGGCTTTATACATGTATTATGAAACACCCTGTAGATTGGCCATCAAAATTCTTCAATAAATCCACAGAGGAGATTTCTTCCATATTTTATCAAATTTTGAATGAAGCCATAGACGAGTTTATTCCTATTAAACGCAATTCAGGAGGGCATATCTATCCTGTCTGGTATAATAAGTCACTAATTAAGATTACCAAAGAAAAGTCAAAGGCACATGCAAATTGGAAAAGCTATGGAAATAAAAGAGACTACGACGAATTCATTTTATTGCGCAAAAGGCAGAAACGGGTTCAGAAACTATGTTTTGATACGTACACAAACAATATACAAAATTCATTAAAAACTACGCCGAAAATGTTCTACTCCTACTTGAAGTCTCTACGTGGTGGATCAAATTACCCCAAAATGCTAAGTTATGAAAATAAAAATTATACAGAAGGGAAAGATATATGCGATGCATTCAACAATTTCTTTTATAGCGTGTTTGGAAAACCAATAGACAACAATCTGCTCTCTCAAACCAAAGCCGAGGCGGACAATGACTTTATAGCTACGTTGGTAGTGTCCCAATCGGCAGTGGAGACCGCATTGTGCGGTTTGGATACGTCCAAAGGTCCTGGTAGTGATGGAATTCCACCTTTGTTTTGGTCGAAATGCGCAAAATCCTTAGCTAAACCTATCACTCATTTATTTAATATTTCCATTAAGGAAGGTTGTTTTCCATCTATCTGGAAGACAGCGCATATTGTTCCCATCCACAAAAAAGGTTCACTCACAAAGATAGAAAATTATAGGGGAATATCAATCTTAAACACGTTAGGTAAAACATTTGAGAGGATCATATATGACTTAATTTATCCAGTAATTTGTGCTAATATTCCTAATCAACAACATGGATTTCTTAGAAGACGTTCTACGATAACGAACCTGGCTTGCTTTTCTGAATTTGTGTTATCAAATATGGATAAAGGAGGCCAAATCGATGTGGTATACACCGATTTTGAAAAAGCTTTCGATCGTGTAGATCACGTCATTTTGCTGAAGAAGCTTTATGAACTTGGCATCCGTGGTGATCTTTTACGGTGGGTAAACTCTTACCTATCTAATCGTTCACAGGCAGTAGTGCTTGGAGGCTATAAATCTGACTTCATGAAAATACCTACAGGCGTGCCACAAGGCTCACATCTAGGACCGTTATTTTACAATGCGTACCTGTATGATATCACAAAATGTTTCAAGTATGCTCATCACTTAATGTATGCAGATGACAAAAAAGTATAACTTAAAATTAGCCACATACAAGACTGTAGGAACCTGCAATTGGACCTGGACGCTTTGGTCAGATACTACCAAGAAAATAGAATTACTGTTAATATTGGAAAATGTCAGTGTATAACCTTTTCCCGAAAAAAACAACCACTTAATTATTCTTATAACTTTGATGGCAAAGTAATACAAAGAGTAAAGTTGATCCGTGACCTAGGGGTTTATTTCGATAGCAAAATCTTACTTTGTGATCATATTGATTACATATGTGATAAAGCGTTTAAGAGTCTGGGGTTTGTCCTGCGTTCGTGTAAACCATTTACAGATGTGGCCGCGATTAAAATGGTATATTTCACTTATGTGCGTAGTATACTGGAATACGCGAGTCCTATATGGTCGCCTCAATATCAGATTTATAAAAGACGGATTGAACGAATTCAAAAAATCTTTGTGAACCACCTAAACTATCGCCTTCGCTTGTCTTCGGAATCGTATCAGGAGGACTGTCGTCGACATAACTTATTAAGTTTAGAAACAAGGCGTGATGTAGTGGACATGAATCTTCTCTTTGGTATAGTTCGTGGCCAGGTAGATTGTCCTGAGTTGGTGGCAGGTATCGCCTACAACGTCCCAACGCGTCGCACTCGTCACACGAACCTGCTACACCAACCACAGCGCGCAACCAATTACGCAAACAATTCTCCTCTCATTAGAATGGCTCAAACCTATAATACGATGCCAATTAATGTGGATATATTCTTCAACTCCAAACCTACATTTAAAAAACACATTACAGATTTACTTAAATGTCGTTAGTAAAACAACAATGGAACCTCTGGTGCCGTATTTTTGTGCCGTACGGGTTGGGATCGTCTGTGGGTTGGCTGCCTGTCTCTCGCACTAGTGGTAAGTTGCGGCGAGTGGGGTGGCTGGTTCGCGTTCGGATACGGCTCGGGCGGTTTGGGAGTGCGGCCCATAGAATCGTCTTGTCGTAGATAAGTAATTTGTACATCCATTCATCCCATGCATATTATCACACGCGCACTCATTCACACAATGTAGCAGGGTAAAGTCTTTGCCTTCCCCTGCGGGGGAGGAGCGAGACGTTATGTATGTAGGTATCATAACATTCCGTGGAATAATCATTGGTGCTGCATTAATACGTAGAATAAAACAATAACTCCATTTAAATAAGTCATACCTAAGTGATTAGAACAAATATTTTATGTGTTTTCACATTCTATTATGTATATTAACATTAAATCATTTTTTGTAACAAGAACTTAACTTAAATAGTTATTAGATAATATGGTAATATGAATCCTTGTTATTTAGATTACACGTTCTTTCTCAATGTGATATACTTACTACTAAGTTAAAGAGAGAAATCTGTTATTGGCCTTACTATAAGTACTTACCTATATTAGACATAAGCAAACTGTAACGCTGTTGATTTCTTAAATAAATAAATAAAATAAAATAAATAAAATACCGTCAGGTATGCTCTCTGCTCGTTTGGCACTGCCTAGTATAAAAAAAGCGATGATTATTGTGTTGGTGGTAAACTGTAGGCTAGTTACGTAACCCTGTTGCCAAAACAATTCTGATTTCAATGATTGAAATTGCTACTTTTGCTATTCCGTATCATCGATTTCACAGGTTCAGTTGCTAATAAAGTTCAATTGCAATAAACTAAAACTATGAAATCAATCATACGTCATCGCAAAAGTAGCAATTTCAATCATTGAAATCAGAGAATTGTTGGCAACAGGGTTTTGGCGGTGCAGGGTAAGATGCCACCAATGTTGGCAAGCGAAGATGGAGAGAAGGTAGAAAAGGAAATTACCCACCTGGCCGGGTGTTGTGACCAGGGGACCAAGGGTCCGACAGTTGATCGTCGGAAGTTGTATATATGCCGTGGAAGTTGGCACATTTCTCTAGCGCGATGTAGGATTGTTAGCGCCATCTATGTGCGGATGCTTGCCAACCTTGTGTTCGTATACTCGTAATGTGAGTATCGTTGAGTTTCCCTAGTGGAGCGATAGATGTCGCTACAGGGTTACGTAATTAGTCTGATGGCGATACTAACCGGAAGAGCAGTCGGGCGGCTCATCCTTGTTGCTCCACCGCACGTCGGTGAGCCCCTTGATGCGGAGCTCCTCCGCCGTCTTCAGTAGACTGGCCAGCTGCGACTGGGAACGGGGAGCGTCGTGTGAGAATCAGTACAAAATCGGGGACTGGTCTGGTGGGAAGGACATCATCCACCATCCACCAACAATGGGTCATGTCGACCTGGGTGGTTCAGTCTGCCACGCAGGCTAGATGGCGCTGTGTGAATTATTGTCTAAGGATATTTATTTATTTCAGTTATCCAAAAAGTACAAAAAAAAACGTTTAAAGTGTTTACCAAAAAGTGCAAAGTAATTAGTGTGATAGAGCTTCGCTTCAATACGAACTTTTTTATCAACACGGCCACGCCTACGAGCATTACTAGAGATGTTACCGACCTTGAAAATCTAAGTTCCGATTGGAATTATGGACAAGCTAGATTTTCAGGTTTCACGAATAGAATAGGAAATGGTATATTTTGGAAGGAGTCGGGTATAGATACAATCAAACTAGCGTCAATAAGCATCCAGTCAGTACCCAGATGGTTCCATACCGGATTCCCAGATCGCCCCATTTTTCACATTGGCTGCTTCTGGGTGGGCATGCTTCATCGTTGTTTCGTCATACACCGGGTGTGTTTGTGGTCCAAACTTCATACTAAATGGAGACAAAACATTTGGTCACCTCAATGTAACCCTGCAGATTGGACCTCAATGTAACCCTGCAGATTGGACCCAAATACCAGCACCCGTAGGTGTAGTCTCGTTATTGAAGGTCCATCCAAGACCTTCGAGTCAGTATTTTGGATCTATGATCTTGGATCTTAAATCTAGAATGTTTGATCTAGGATCTCTGATCTAGGAACTCTGACCTATAAACTCTGATCTAGCATCTCTGATCCAGGATCTCTATACAAGATCTAGATACAAGATCTTTGGTCCAGGACGTCTGATCCAGGATCTTGGATCTCTGATCTAGGATCTCATCCAGGGTCTCTGATCCAGGATATCTGATCCAAAATTTCTGATCAGAGACCCTGTCTCTGACCCAGGATCTTTGATCCAGGGGCACTAATCCAGGGTACCTGATCCAGGGTCTCTGATCCAGGATCTCTGACCGAAGATATCCGATCTAGGACCTTGAATTTTGGATGTTGGATCTTGGACCGAGGACCATCGATCTCGGATTTGCATCTAGGATCTCTAACCATCCCAACTTAACCCATCCCCCCCGAACCCCAACTCACGTGATGCACGTTCATCTCGCCGGTGTACATGTAGTCGAGCAACGCCCGCACGTGCCTCGGCTCCGCGCCGTCGATCACCAGCACCGGCTCGCCGAGCGCCTCGTGCGCGCCCAGCAGCGAGCCCAGCAGCTCCGAGCAGGCCGCCAGCACCACTCTGGGGGGACGGAGGTAGTATCATGTAGGGAGTTTGACAAATGTACATTATACGTACAAATGTACACACCAAAGAACACATATACAGATACAAAATATATGGTACGTAGTAGGCCTTATGTGATCTCTTCCAGACAACCTTGAAATTTTAGCAATATAGATAACTATATGTTTTCTATTCAATGTGGTATATTCAATATTTGTAACAATTTGACATATTATTATTATCCAATTAGTATTTTAAATAATTTGAATAAGTAATTATGTTATGCCAATTAGATATTTATATAATATTTGTATGTCTATCGACGGATCACAGCGGTATCTCTTAATTGTAATATCTAACTGTACCTTTGTTTCACAAATAAATTATTTGATTGATTGATTGATTGATGAACTCCACGCCAACGAAATGAAAATGCTGCGGTGGATTGATGTGCGGAGTTACGCGGCTCGATCGAGTACGTAACGAGTACATCCGTGGCAGTGAGAGATATCGCAGATCGAGGAGGGGCTGCGCTGGTTCGGTCACGGTGGTCCGTTTTCCTACTCATTCTCCACTTCGCCCGGGCTCCGTCATCCTCGCATCGCAGGCCGTTGGCTCTCGCATTCGAATCAGCGATGCCAATCCATCGCTTCTTGGGTCGCCCACGGGCCTCTTTCCTGATACCGGCTGGTTCAGGCACGTTGATTTATACTCAAAATCATAAATCTTTATTTGCAACAAACATGATTTTACAAGAGATGGCATGAATAAATATAACAGTATACAAACATGTTTAGTGTGTCAGAACTACAGCATGCAAACATTTAAGAGAGGTAGGGCAAAGCCGCCCGACTGGGGAAGTACCTCCACCTTACAAAATACCGCAGCTAAACAATACTCTTTTAAACAGTATTGTGTTTCTGCCGGTGAGTAAGGTATCCAGTGCTCCATGGGGTGGGGATTTGGGCAACCGTGGCTTTGGCAGTGTGTACCTGCTGTGCCATGTGATTTAGTGCAATAAATGCTTTTTATTTCATCATCACAGCCCATAACAGTCCACTGCAGGACTAAGGGCCTCCTCCCACAAATGGGGAGGTTATTGCCATAAACTCCATGCTTTGCCGGCGGGTTGGAGATCGCAGTGTTATGAATATAACAATGGAAAACGCTGCTGCTCATTTACCAGCCCACGGAGACTCCAGATCTTTTGCCACGACAACATTAGTCGCCTCGTACGACTCCCACGAGTGTAACGGGTTGTTGCTATTCTACTCTGCCCGACACCATACGGCCAACCTATGTGTATGTCGCAGCCGGATGGTTAAATTAGCCGGTTAATTAAATGGCTAGCTTTTTAAGCAATTATTTCATTGAATATTTGCCAAATTCATGAACTTTGAAAGTAACGTCTAATGAACAATATTTATCCTACTTTACGGAGCTCCTCCATGCATTGTCACAACATTAAATTAACTTAACCGAATTAAAACCTAAAGTGAACTATTATTATTGTTTGAGATTATTGTGGTAAGGTTAGCGTTGTAACAATGTATGAAGGAGCTCCGTAAGCTCGGGACAATACTGTTCTTTCAACATTACGTTAAAATCTCATGCAATTGACAAATTTTCAATTAAATAATTACTCAAAAAGCTAGCCGTTTAATTAACCGGCTAATTTAACCATCCGGCTGCGACATATACATAAATAAAAACCCTTTCTTCACCATACCTGTGCGCCCTCAGCGAGACGCCGCGCCCGCCGTGCGCCTCCGCGTCCTTGTCCGCCGCCTGCGCCGCGAAGCTGGGCGAGCAGTACAGCGTCACGTCGCAAAACCGCTCTGCAAAGTTCAAGTCGTGTTGTTTTTTATTGCAGGCTTTTTAGAACAAAAGGAGGTACACGTACAAGCAAATCCCCAGATGATAAGTGATCACCGCCGCCCCCGATTTCGCTGGAGCCAACTAACCGTCAGTTACAGTCGATTATAATCCGTACATAGTACAAATTAAAGTCGCTTTTGGATTAATTCGGAAGCGCGGACAAGCCGACCTTGGTCGGACGTCTGACCACGTACACCGTACCCAAATGCGATTTTATTATATACTGCGTAAGGATTAATATCAACTGTAACTGATGGTTGTTCGGCTTCAGCCAAAACGGAACGTCTGTTACTAGTTATATACACCAGAAACTCCCGGGGATGGTACCGCCGCATTCCAATTTTTTTTTTAATGTCATGCGATAGGCAAACAGGCAAGCGGGCCACCTGATGGAAAGTGGTCACCACTGCCTATAGACATTAGCAACACCGAGACTATCGCCAATGCGTTGCCCACCTCTATAACACGTTACTCTGGCAGCAAAAAGGCAAATATCCCTCCACTGCCAAAGCCACGGTTCCCCAAATTCCCACCCCATGGAGCTCTGGAAACCTTACTCACCGGCAGAAACACAATACTATTTAAAAGAGTATTGTATAGCTGCGGTATTCTGTAAGGTGGAGGTACTTCCCCAGTCGGGCGGCTCCAATTCGAACGGGATACCCCGCTATGCCCTACCTCTCTTAAAAATTGAACGTCGCCATCTTGATTTAATAGTATATAATGACGTCACAAAATCCAACTCGAATAGGCTCTACTATAGTTGTTACGGCATATTTCTAGGCACAAGCGGCACTGGTCTAGAAGCAATTGGCAACGTGCTTGCTAGACCGATAACCAAGACAGGGTCCCCAGCGGAAGACCTAGTGAGTGGCGAGCTCGTTGCGGTGCTAAAGTTCGGCTAGCTGAAGGTGTGTCCCCTGATCATTTTAATCTGGATGCCTTCAAGGCTAAAGTGGATAGGCTCTTCCTAGACAGGCATGCTCCATCTTTGGCCGCATCGTCACCACCACCATCGTCATCGTTTCCATCAGGTAAGATAGCCGCCAAATGCCTGCTAGTTTGTTTTAAAAAGTACGAAACGGTCACCTATCCATTTCCTGAACTTTGCGAGCGTTGCATAATCATGGTTATAAACATGGTTGTCCGTCCGACTAGACCAGTGCCGCTACCTTAAATACCTTTTAAGTAGTACAAAATCGAACACAAACCTTTTTCCAGCAGCTGCGCAAACATATTCTGCACATTGGAGTGATGGTGTTTCCACCTCAGGCAATACTGTTGCGGCATCATCTTCATGGGTTTCTTTTATTACTACACAATATCTTTAAACAATTAACAGTCCATTCACATTCAAAGAGGAAATAAATAGGATTAAATCTACAAGATAAGGCTTTGGTATAGTTAAAAGGCAGGTTATAAAGGACTTAGTAAGTTTGGTAGAAAATTTTGGTCGATATATCTTCTCTTTACCTAATTTGTGAGTATATACTGATTGGTATATACGTTATATTCTACGATATACTTTCTCAAGTTCTCTTTAATTTAGTAGTCGAGTTTAGTGTTAGGTACGTCGGATTTCTGCGTAGACTTTGGAATGTGGTCAGTCGGTGGTTGGGGGTGCCTTGTGACCTGAAACAAAGAGAGATCAGTATTAATATCTTCATCGTCGTTACTTAGGTTTAGGTTTCTGGTACTGGCCACAGGATAAACAAGCAATACAGATTCGAAAATGAAATTAATGATTTCGAAATTATTTTTATTTGAGAGATTTGTTTTTTGATCGTGGCGTCTTTTAGTAATACCTAAATTGCAGTGCCCGTAAGTGTTCATAATGTTTATCTACCTATAAATGTTAACCATTGTGTGTACAACTTATGAAGCAATCAATGAATATAGAAAATTGTGTGTCGTTATAACATTGAATTTAACTCATGAAAATGTTTGCTATTATATTATAAAATAGTGTCATCCAGGTTACAAAACCTGGATGTAATGCTTTGAACCCAAGAATAATTGCCAGGCGATAGAATAGGTCTTCCCCTTTGAAGACTTGACGAAGCATTGGTAAGAAGATTGTTGCTTCTTCAGAAATCAGGACATTAGAATTATGTTTAGAAAGGCTTGGAAGTAGGTTTGTCACCTACCCTTTCGGTTCAGGGGTGTCAGGACAGGTTGATAAAGGTTTAAAGGCTCGCCGAGCCATAAGTAAACGAACTTTGCCCATCTGTCTATCAACCAAAGTAAACGAATAAACTATTACGTCTATGATCTGTCCAGACTGACTTGTCTTTGTTGGAGAACAAACAATACCCAAAATCACGACTAGCCGTATCAATCAGGCTTCGCATACGGTGTACAGATGTCTTGAATTATATAAGGAACACATAGAATGTGAGTTGCAACGAATACTGCTGCAAATTATCCATTTAAATACATACATAATACACGTCAAAACTTTTATCATGTTTATATTGTTTTGTGATATTTAATAAGTAGGTATTATGTATTTATAGTATTGTCTTTAGTGATATAGGTTTATTAATATTAATGAAATATGCCACAGTAATGTTCTGTAGAACAGACTTACCTCCTATGCTAAAGTATATTCTGTTTTCTGGGTGTCTAAGGTTGCCTGGAAGAAATCGCTTAAAGCGATAAGGCCGTCGGTTGCTTTTCTTTTTTTCCCTGTTTTTGTCTTATTTTGTGTATGAGCAATAAATAATTGTTCGTTATTTTGTCATTCATTCATTCAAATACATAATTTCCATAACCAAATAAGACAAGTCAGTCTGGACAGATTTTAGGTACGGCCGGCGGCGACGTGACAGCTTTTTACTGCCAAGTACTCGATCCAGCGAAGTCTGTGTTCATTACTATGCTACCATCACTGAATATCTATACCAACGTAACTATAAAAAATCTTGACGTTAATGTCTCGGTTGTGCTCTCGCGCGCGAGGGCCCGGGGTCCGCCTTGACCATGATCCAAGATTAGGCACATCAGATAATTACAGTGGAGCGACTGCCATCTGACCTCCGAGACCCTGCTACAAGGGGAACCTGACCAGATTGGATCATGGTTACACATTCAGTCGCCCGAATGAGCAGGTTTCATCACGATGTTTTCCCTCACCGTAAGAGCACCGTTAGCATTCAACTCTAATGTATATATGTATAACTCAGAAAATAGTCATTGGGATTCGAATCCGGTAACGACTCGTAAGCGAGTCGGATACATTAACCACTCCGCTACCGACGCTCCGGCCGACCAACATAACTACAACTACCGTTAAGAATTGCAAGGTATCGAGGCAAAGGGCTTATAGCGGTACAGCCGCGGCGAACGGAATCGGACCGTGTCCGCGACCCGTGGCCGTGACGCCCGATTGGGCCTGGCTAGAAGCTAGACAGAGAAAACAGCCTCCGTAATAGGCCTCGATAGACATTTCGGTGTTTGTTCGGTCTTTGAAAAATTGCAGATTTTTTTTATTTATTTATTTATTTATTTAACATTTATTGTGCACAATAAATAGTATACAAAATAGACATACAGAAAAAAATCACAACAGGTACAGCTTATTTCTAAAGAAATATCTTTTTTTAGTACCTATTTCGCACAATTTTCACACATTCATTCATTTTACAGGCTTTTCTTTTACTACCTTTAAAGGAGATGTATGAAAAGAGTTGTAGATATACGCGAAGGTAAGGAGTTGTGTCAGGACAGAGCAAAGTGGCGGCCCATAGTCTCTGCCCTCTCTAACTGTGGAACACAGGCGTGAGCTTTATGTATGTATGTTATTTAACTTGCAATGTTTGTACGAAACTTTGTTCGGGGCTAATCTTGCAAGCCTAATTTGACCCACTTCCCAGTGTTCAAATGAGCTGAAATTTTGTATACCTATGTAACTTGGATGACAATGACTCTGATGATGGAGTCGGAAGGTCGTCATAGGAACTTCTGAACGCAACAAGATAACCCTATCGTATTTGGGCTCTTTGGATATTGCGAGACAAAACCTTGTCATGAAAAAAAGGCTTCCGAAGGCCTGCTGGAAGAGATTTCTTTTAGAAATAAGTAGCGCCTGTTGTGCCATTTATTACTTTGCCTGTTATTCACTATGTATTTCCTGTGCACTATTAAATAAACTGTTAAATAAAAAAAAATAAATTACATTTGACAACCTATTTTATTGTCATTGGTGTAGATGGCTTGAAACGGTTGCTTTACTACATACTAGTATATTTATTCGTATATTATTACCGCCAAACTTTACCAATCGACTCCCGAGACCCAACATCATTGTCCTAGCGTTTATCCCGGCCTCTGCCAGGGTTCGCTTTCCTACTCATTCTCCTCCACTTCGTCCGGTCTTCGGCATCCTCGCATCGTAGGCCGTTGGCTCGGCTCCCGACACTGTCCAATCAGTATCAGACTCTCCCAGCGAAGACCTTGATCAACCTGGTCTCACCAACGCGGTTCTCATTGTGGTGGTGAAGTTCGGGTAGCCTCACACACGAAATTGTCACACAACCAGTCACCGACATCGGCGTGCGTTGCTTAACTTTTATTATCGGTTCCGCAAACTCGCTGCCACTAGATTGGGGCCGCTTGTATTCATATTCATTTATTTGGTAAATATTTTACACCGTCATACAATTATTATGTAATAATCATTAATATTAATAAATTAAAAAGTAAAGTATGTCAATATAAAATAAAAAACTATATAATACTAGCTGACCCGGCAAACGTTGTTTTGCCATATAAATAATTTCCTAGGGGTGGACTACCCCTAACATTTAGGGGGATGAAAAATAGATGTTGGCCGATTCTCATAGATACCGGATAAGCACAAAAAATTTCATCAAAATCGGTCAAGCCGTTTCGGAGGAGTATGGCAACGAAAACTGTGACACGAGAATTTTATATATTAGATTATAGTACATAGTACAATAATATTAATAAACGCAGTAACTAAATATAAGTGAGTAGATTAAATATTGTCATCTCATAATAAAATGTCCTAATCCGAATAATAGAATTACAATGTCAATTAAATAATAAAATTGTAAAATACAAAATAGTAGTTATATGTCAATAGGAACATAATGCGTGGGTAGGCCTCCCACAAGGTGGATCGACGACCTGGTAAAGATCGCAGGTACCAGCTGGACGCGGAAAGCACAGGACCGGCCTTTGTGGAGATCGCCGGGGGAGGCCTATGCCCAGCAGTGGGCGTCTTCTTTCTGATATGATGAGGTACATAATGTATCAACTAGGCCTGGTATTTAATAAATTTGATTACAATGTACGTGAGACTGATGCGTCATCAGTTCTACATTTGAAGACTTTCAATAGGCTTGCGTTATCTTAGCAGAATGTGAGGACGTGTTATCGTGGAGAAGAACGAGATTGCTTCGAGGTTGCTTTTCGCGAACCTTTTCAAAGAATGGGCAAACAAATGTATCAATTTATGGTCATTGTTCTTTGTAATGAAATTAATAACTGAAACGAAATTACAATTGATGCTTGACTTAGTCTGCTTTCTCCAACTCGTCCAGAACACAATCTTTCCTACTCCTACTTTTTAATTAAATTTGTTGTGGGTTCTAATAAAGTAATTTAGTTAGCTTGTCCTCGGGCACGCCTGGGTGTCAAAACTCAGGAACTGTGTGTGGTCGCTGCTGTAGATCCTGGCTACATACGAGTTGTAGCGGTGGGAATGATTGGTGTGGCAACACCCCTTACATTGTCCAATTCGCCTGGTTTGTGGAGATTGTGTGCACCTGCACAGATGTGGAGGAGATTCAAGTCCAGCATTGGACTGTTCCTGTGATGTGATAGTGGTGTTTGTATGCTTTTTTTAATACCACTAAGGTGGCAATCAAACTTACGGCCTGCCTGATGGTAAGCAGTCACCGCACGTTTGCAATGCCAGGGGCATCACCCACGCGTTGCCGACCCCGTAAAAACCTTTAATGCATGTTATAGTACAGAAAACTTAAAATAAAAACATAAGTCACACCTCGGATTCAACGAAATACAGCTCAAGCATAATAAGGAAATTCATTATAATACTTAGTTACACAAACTTAACAAGACAACGAACCGGCAAACATGTAAATTAATATTAAATATGCCATAACTACTTAAACCAAAAATAGAATATTGCAAAAATAGTCTGTCGAAATGACTAAAAAACACTACCGCCGACCTACGGTGTGTTTATTTTCGTCGGAACCGGCTCCGGTAACCTTGTGCAGAATTCGAAAATCGAATGAATTGCAACAATTTTGAATCTCGTTCCTTGTACCTACCAGTTTTTTATTCCGTGCTTGTGAGTCTATTCATTGGCGGGCGGTTGCTGGCCGAAAAAAGAAACAAAGGCCACAACCAACTTTTTGGATGCAACTTCCTGGATATCGCCCTTGTTTCTTTTTTGAAAATATAGAAAGTTCCAGCTAAAAACGTAATTTAGTTTGATAGAAGATAGAAAACTTCATTCTGAACGTTTTCCTTACATGAGTCACGCTGGGAAAAGTCGACGCAGCGGGACAGTTGATGAAAAGATGACGAAAACATGAAGGAAGTCCTCATGATTGCGATCGGCTATATAAGTTTATAAATCAGGAATTCGATTGAAGTCATAGAAAAGCTAAATTTTCTACAAGAACTGTAGTTATTGTAGTATAAAAAAAATCAATCCGCCATCTGACCTCCATGACCCTGCTACCAGGGGAACCTGACCAGATTGGATAGTGGTCCTGCACATTCAGGTGAATGAATGTCATCGCGATATTTTAGTAAGCATTCAACTAATGTACATAACTTGGCCAAAGTGGGATTCGAACCCGGTACCTCTCGCTTACGAGTCGGATACCTCCACTCGGCCACCGACGCAGGGATTGTCGTATAACTGTCTTAATATTTTTTTTTTAATAAGTCATAATCTTGGTGTTAATGTCCCGGTTGTGCTCTCGAGAACGGAGACCCGGGCTCCGCCTTGACCATGATCCAGGATTTGGCAGGTCATGTAATTGCAGTAGAGCGACTGCCATCTGACCTCCATGGCCCTGCTACCAAGGGAACCTGACCAGATTGGATCATGGTTACACATTCAGTGATGATTTGACGATCAGGTAAATACAGTGGAGCGACTACCATCTGACCTCTGTGATCCTGCTACCAGGATGAACCTGACCAGATTGGATCATGGTTACAAATTCAGTTGCCTGAATTTGCAGGTTTCATCATGATGTTTTCCCTCACCGTAAGAGCATCAGTTAGTATTAAACTAATGTACATAACTCAGAAAAGTGTCATTGGTACATGGCCGCAGCGGGATACGAACCCGGTACCTCTCGCTTACGAGTTGGATATTCAACCGCTCGGCTACCGATGTTCTAAATGCTTTTAAACAAATAAGTAAGGCATGCTTATTCATTTTGTTAGGCGGCACTTTCAAATTTGGGTACTTTTTGTATGGGCGACCAGTGAATGACCATTCACAGTCATAATAATATTTAACCAATCAATAATTGGTCACCTTACGTTGCAAAGAGACTCGATAATAATGAGATAAAGTAATATTATTTCGGGTAGCTCCACTTCAAAGTAACTACGTTTAAAACTTCCCGGATTTTCATAGGGTACCAGCTAACTGCCCACCAGGTCCTGAGAGCCTATCGGCTATCTCAGTGGACAACTGAATTTGACATAAAAAAAATCTGACACTACTCTATTTGGTAGACGCTATTGCCAGTTTTCAACGTAGATGACGTGGTGTAGAATTATCGAGTGTCAAATACAGTTGTCAACTGAGTTAGCCAATAGCCCCGCTGGTCCTGACCCTGGACCTAAACTCGTTGCAATTTTACTTAAGCCACATTTCACATAATATAGATCGTGTTTATCATCATCACCAACACTAGGTGCCATGCCATCGTCCATGGTGCTACCCAAAGAGATAGATAGATAGATAAATTCTTTATTGCTCACACAAGAATCATTACATTAAAAAATTCCGACAAAAAACCATAACTAGTTGTGGGCAAAGGCGGCCTTATCGCTGTAAGCGATCTCTACCAGGCAACCTTTGTGTAAAGAACCTTCTTGCCAGTCGGTCGCTAACATTCCAATAACTTTGGTGCTACCTCATTCAAACTACCTACTTGTCATACCTACATGTCAAATTATGTTTACATAGCTCATCTCTATATTGCTGTGCCCTTACGGGGTATCTTGTACTACTACCATGTACTTGATTATGCAATAAAACTGAATTACTGAATTCATTCAGACACACCAGTCTTCAACATACCGGCGACCGAACATGCTAAGACTGTAAGGGAGTCGTAGGCTATCCTATGTCATAAAGTACAAAAAAAATTCCTCTTTGTAACAATAGTTGGTCAAAACGTTGGTCGGCCGGTGCCCAACCTAGCTCAAAAATATTTTTATTTGGTTGAGACAAAACTTATGCAAATTTGGGTCACAGTCTACAACCACAGTCTGCGGCATTCCTGTTGTAGTAATTAAATTATGACAATTGAAAGGCTTCGGATTTCGTTGATGGCATTGGTTTTATTTGGAAACGATTGAAAAAACTGTTTGTTATTTCGTCAAGCGAATATCGACTGTAAGTACCTATATAGGGATGTCGTACCGACGCATATGCATACATATGTAGTTCAGTTGCGTAAACCGTTTATCTGTCGCATAATTATCATCATTAATGTCCCGGTCCCGGTAATCTTGGCGTTAATGTCCCGGTTGTGCTCTCGCGCACGAGGGCCCGGGGTCCGCCTTGACCATGATCCAGGATTTGGCAGGTCAGGTAATTGCAGTAGAGCGACTGCCATCTGACCTCCATGACCCTGCTACCAGGGGAACCTGACCAGATTGGATCATGGTTACACATTCAGTCGCCTGAATGGGCAGATTTCATCGCGATGTTTTTCCTTCACCGTAAAAGCATCCGTTAGCATTAAATTAATGTTCATCACTCAAAAAAGAGTCATTGGTACATGGCCGCAGTGGGATTCGAACCCGGTACCTCTCGCTTACGAGTCGGATACCCCAACCACTCGGCCACCGACACGACATGTCGAGAAATAGTAACACGGCCAATTGCATAACCTGGTGCAACTTGCTAAACATTCAGTATCGTCGATGGTGCATCACTGATCCGTCCTACATTATATTCATTCGTTTACGATCTACTTATTTTCAATATCACGCTATCAAAGCCGATGAAATTTTGTAGACGTGATCCAAAAACCAATATCTACGTCTTATTGTGTCAGAATTTCGAAAAAAAATCGTCTCATAGTTACACGGGATTAAAGTTTCAATGTCGTGCAACTTTGAAACGACACATTTTAACGAAAATCTGATAAACTACAAGCAACTACAAAATGTCATTGCCTTTGACAGCGTAACACTAAAAATATGATCAAACTATAAGCATAGAGCACGCTGGGGCGCGCTCGGAGGACAGACCACGGCTTTTGAAAAGCAGAACGACGCGTAACATAATATAAGTGATACAAAAATGGACCTTATTCTATGAACAGCACATTCCATTTTGATTTGCTCTCACGCTTTTTGATTCTGAATTTAGTAATAAGCAAGAGTCGATTGACAACATCGCCCGCTACTCGTAGTGCTCGCATAGGAAAAGTACAGCCGCTCAGCCGAGCGACTGATATCATAGAAACAAACACGTAGGTACATACATTTTGAGTACAAAACCAGCGTACAAAACAGATAAGGGCCCCAACTCCGAACCTCTGACACGGCGTTATCAGTTTCCCAAAATTACGCAAGCTACAAGATAGCTCGTATCGCCTTTTTCGAAGTTCGACAACAATTTTTATATACCGTACCCATTCTAGACGACCGTGTAACGACCGGCCGATAATTCCGACGAACTTTGGACCCCGTCGCGGGCGATTCCGAAAAGAGACTGTACGGTTGTTCGAACAACAAAAAAAACAAAAGAAATATATGGGTACTCTTTTTGAATTATATCCAAGGCATTTGACCGCCATCTCACCTATTGGTAAGTGACGACGCTGACAAAGTTGGAGCGTGCATATCTAGAAACAGCCTATTTATTAGCTTTTAAAGTGTCTAGATTATATTGATCAGGGAACACACTCGCAGGCAACGCGTTCTATTCCTTAGCTTTAAGCGTAAAGCGGTTTGTGCGATAGCTGGAGGAAGATTCCACTTATGAAACCAGCTTTTAATCTGCACCTTATAAAGTCGGCCACGGTTTCGCGACTTCCAGGGCCCGTCTAACGCTTTTAGGCGACAGCATTTGCTATAGCTTTATTTAGCGTCGCCGGCCGAGCGGTTAAGGTATGCGACTCGTAAGCGAGGAGTACCGGGTTCGAATCCCACTGCGGCCACCAATGACTCTTTTCTGAGCTATGTACATTAGTTGAATGTTTATCGATGCTCTAAAGGTTCAAACATCGTGATGAAATCTCACATTCAGGCGACTGAATGTGTAACCATGATCCAATCTGGTCAGGTTCCCTTGGTAGCAGGGTCAAAGAGGTCAGATGGCAGTCGCTCCACTGTAATTATCTGATCTACCAAATCCTAGATCATGGTCAAGGCGGACTTCGGGCTCTCGTGCGCGAGAGCACAACCGGGACATTAACGCCAAGAAGACTATTTTTATTTATTTGGTATAGGTTTATGACTTCATCTCGCTATACGCGGTCCTAGGTGTTGCGTTAACAGGTGGCAGGATTCTGTCAAGCCTGAGGAGTCCGTCTGGAATGGTCATATCCATAACTCCCGCCAAGCAACTATGCTTCCATTGCTGTGTTCCAATTCGAAGGATAGGGCAGCCACCGCAATACAGGCATGAGGCATATAATCTTGGCCTTCATAGTGACAATGTACATGCGGTAAATGCATGAATCGCCAAGGTTACGGGCGACAATTACCGCTTGCCATCAGGAGGCCGGTTCGCCCCTGTGTAACCGACAGATCACTATCAGGAAGCTACAATATCCCCGAGTGTCATAAGGTACCTGGTACAAAAATAATAGGGTCCCGCGGCATTAGCGTATCTAGGGCTATTTTCCAGGGGGGGCCTGGCCCCTGAAACGGCCGATTTATTTATTTATTCGTATGGCAAAAATACAATATACGAGAAACACATTCAACTACAAATTTAAATCAAGCCAAGTCAGCCAGCCGATGAAGCCGTGTCAATCGCCAGTCAGCACCCCATCCTGGGGTGGGCACCAGACCAGTCCAGACCAGCCAGGCACGGCCCACCCGGCCTCCCCCCCTTTCTACGCCTATGTCCAGCGGAATAGGTCCACACGCCTGGTAACCAAGTAACGACTATCGGTGAAAACGTCACCATGATACTGTTAGATCCGCCGACTTTTTCACCACGACGTTATTTATTACCCATTTCTGGTATTTATTCGAGTGATTCACATCACCGCCCGCGTGGCGTGATCAACAGCGGGTCCCATTCATATTTGAATTGTATGGACTTTCCTTTGCACTAAGTATAACATGAGATTCTACAAAAGACATTTCTACAGATACTGCAACTTTCGACACCTGAGTTCAGTTGGTTAACATGTCGGTCGGCCAATGACCACTCGTCATACCTGGTAGAGCTCGTCTAGTCTAAGATGACGCGCCCCACTACTTAGTTAGTTGATTTCGATGTGTGAGTGCAAATATTAATATCGACACTTCATCTGTGTGGGAGCCAATGAACGACGCGTGCTCCGACGTTTGAATCTTACCGGCAACTGAATGACCAATTACAACGGCATTTGTATATGTATTGCGTCCATATTTTAAACTTGCTTGTGTGCGTTAATGCGATAGTGGGGCGCGTCATTTTAAATTAGACGAGCTCTACGTTCCAGTCTCCGCTAGCAGTATTTTTTTTTCCGCATGGTACCAGTCAAGTGACTAGCTCGAGTCGACGATGCCATTGTATTTATATTGATTGTATATTGGCATAAGTGTTGTAAAGCCCAAACTAAATATAAATTATTTGATTTTATTGATTTGATTTGATTTGATTGGTCTATCATGCAGAGGTCCCGGGTTCGATTCACGGTCGGGCACAAATTTAAATGATGAATTTTAATTTCTGTTACGGGTCTGGGTGTCACATGCATCATAAGTATGTATTCAAAAATTTATCGTCATAAAAAGATGTAATATATATCAGTTTTCTGGCACGCACAACACTAGAGTTTTGCTTACTTTAGACACAGATATACTAGGACTAGATGTCGCTGTATGGATTGTCCAAGCATATTTTTGTTAGAGCTCGTCTAGTCTAAAATGACGCGCCCCACTACTTAGTTAGTTGATTTCGATGTGTGAGTGCAAATATTAATAACGACACTTCATCTGTGTGGGAGCCAATGAGCGGCGCGTGCTCCGACGTTTGAATCTTACCGGCAACTGAATGACCAATTACAACGGCATTTGTATATGTATTGCGTCCATATTTTAAACTTGCTTGTGTGCGTTAATGCGATAGTGGGGCGCGTCATTTTAAATTAGACGAGCTCTACTACAAACGAGGGCACCGCATACGCTACCCTTAGGTTGCGGATGTCCAGGTGTAGGTAATGTGTCGTACTGTGTTGTGTTGACGATGTCCGCTTTCCATCGGATGAACCGTCCGCCCATGTGAATCTTTAGGCAAAAAAAATAGTTGAATGATTATATAAATAAGTTGCGCGCGAATAAAATCCGCGAGAGGGCGGTTAGTGAAACTATAAAATGGTTACAAAACTGCTTTTTCTAATATAAATATAGATTTTACGTAACGTAGACGTTGTTCTGGCCGAAAAACAAATTACATAACCGATATTCAACAAATTACAATCCGCCCAGCGACTGCTTTGAAACTATCGATTAGACAGAACATTTTTGCAATGTCGATCCCGTTTTAATAACAAGTTCAATTAAAATCGAGTCACACAAAGATTGACAGCCCATAACAGCACGCTGCTTGACTAAGCCTCCTCCATAGTCTGTGGAGGGCATTGCCGTAATCTCCACGCCTGGCAGGCGGGTTGGAGATCGAAATGTTTGAATGAAACAACAAAACGCTGCTGCCTATTTTCTGATCTATCTATACGAATTAATCATCATTTTGGCGGGAAGACGCCCACTGCTGGGCATAGCCCTCCCACAGAGATCTCCACTAAGGCCGGTTAAATACCAGTTGGATGCCCTGGTATTTGCGATTTTTACTAGATCCTCGGTCCACCTGCGTCTTTCGGTAGGTGATCGCCACTCGAGAACTTCCTTTCCACTTAAGCTTGGCAATATTTCGGGTTTAATATCCGAATTAATCAAATCGAAACTATCAAAATCAGTCCACCCACCAAGCACATACAAACAAACAGCCGGCCACCCATCTTTAGCTCCTTTCGGAGATAAATTAAGAAACATTCCTTCTGTACAAATATCGCCAGTAGATAAACAAATAAAAAAAGTTCATTTACCTCATTCATAACTCTGTTTATAAATTGATTAGTAGACGATTTTAATGCACGCTACACACTGACATTGGCTAATGCGCAAACAGACATACACACGCACATAATTAGGTACATGAAGTATCATATTTTCGCTTCCAAGTCGAACATTTCTCTAGTGACGTCACGGTCCCATCAATCGAAACGCTAAATTAGTGGTGGCAAATTTCTCCACATCAAAAACATTTTATCGAAAAATGGGAAAATAAAATGAATTCTTAATTACGCATTAATCGCTTTATTTAAGTAGGTTTTAAATAGATATATAAGTGGAATTTAGATTTAGAGTTATAACTTATTCAATGAATGAAAAATTATTATTGCTTATACACAAAAACAGAGGAAAAAAGAAAAGCAACCGGCGAATTGATTATCGCTTAAAGCGATCAATAAAATCAAGCGGCCAATGTAAGTATTACGAGTATTGTGATGTCAAAATAAATAATTTATGTCTCTCATACACCTCATGTCTTGTACACCTAAATATAACGTAAAAGTCAGTAACCATAAACAGATAAACCTTCGGTAAATGAGTAGCTAGTTGGACCGTTTGAACTTTGTGGAAAAAAAACCATCATGGGGCCCTAAACTCTTCCACCAGTCTCCGAATTCCGGATAATTGTAAAATATCTAATAAATACTTTGGTGAACTTACATAACAAATTACTCTTTTAGTCCCAGATAAGAACAATAGAAAACAGAGCCAACATGACAAGGTCGTAAATTACATCACGCCACAGAACAGTAAATAATCGTATTACAATAGATACCTAATTGTACATAGGTACATAGGTGCTTGCTTAGGTGGATAATAATATGTTATCACATTACGCTTAACATTACGCGGGTGCTCATAGTGGGCAGTGGAATTTTAATGCTCCGTGAGGTAGGTAACCGTAGCTTTAGCAATGGAGGGGCCTAGCGCTGGTCTTTTTGCAACCGAATAACGTGTCCCAGGGTTTGAGGCGGGCAACGCATTGTTAACGCGTAGCTAATGTCTATTGATAGCGGTGACCACTTTCCATAAGGTGGCCCGCTTGCCTGTTCATCTACCATATAAGACATAAAAAGTTACCAAAGCGACAGAAATAAAATCATAACCCAGTCGACACAACGACTTCGGAATCTTCTTATACATATACAACTTCCTTCCGTACTGACCCTATTATTCAATGAAATTATCGATGTCTACCCATCCGTACGAGAGCTACAATGCCGCAGATAAACACATACACAAAGCTACAGATACACACGTCCCTCATTTTTCGTCGACGGTGAAAACTATCGATAAGAACCCATCGACACCGGCGCATCCCTGCCCTCACTCAAAACACCGCCCCGCCAGTCGGAGAACGCGATTGTTCAGTTTTTGCCCCGTTTTGCATGAATAGGCAAGTATTTTGTATTGATCGATGTTTTTGCGCTACATTTTGAAATTCTACGCGGGCGAAAGCAGTTTCTACCTAAAGCCGTTCCCACAGCGGCGTGGAGATACATTTGTAAACACCCAAATGGCGGCATTAGAAACTAATTTAAACAAAAGGGCAGACCCATTATACAAGAAAATACAAAAGTCGAAATTGGATTTGAAGGAGTATATACTTTTCGACTTCGTACATAGGTCTTTAGAACGTTTAGTTTCCGATAGTTGTAAACAGTTTGGAACTGTTACCAAAATAACAAAAGGAACTGTTTGCAACAGTTGCAAGCACCGGTGTGAGAGCACCTTAAGCGGGCAAAAATTTAATGCTGTGGTGAAATCTAATTATTGTTCCGCTTGTAAGTAAATTCGATTATTGAACCGCACCCAAGATTGGATTTGTATGACATTTTCTGAAATACGAATATTGGTATAACTCAACCTCATCATCTTGGGCTGAATGAAAGGGATTAAGTACATACTTAAAGAAAAAATATATATCATCATCACCGCCCATAAAAGTCCACTATAGGACTTAGGGCCTTTCCCACGAAAGGGGAGGTTATTGCCATAATCTCCACGCTTGGCAGGCGGGTTGGAGATCGCAGTGTTATAAATATAACAATGGAAAACGCTGCTGCCCATTTTCCAGCCCACGGAGAGGAGTCTCTGGAGACTCTGGAGAGATATTTTGCCTCGAAAACATTAGTCGCCTCGTACGACACCCAAAAGTAAGGGGCTGGTGGTATTCTACTCTGCCGTACCCCATATAGCAAAAGAAAAAAATATATATAGTCCAAAAAATATCCAATTTATAGCCGCGCATCCAGCGGCACTGGGGTTCGAAGGGTACCTCTCGCTAACGAGTCTGAATCGCCAACCATTAGGCCACCGGCGCTCTTTATAATGCCAGACTAACAATTGTGACTAACATCTAATACATATATAAAATTCTCGTGTCACAGTTTTCGTTGCCATACCCCTCCGAAACGGCTTGACCGATTTTGATGAAATTTTTTGTGCTTATCCGGTATCGATGAGAATCGGCCAACATCTATTTTTCATCCCCCTAAATGTTAGGGGTAGTCCACCCCTAGGAAATTATTTATATGGCAAAACAACGTTTGCCGGGTCAGCTAGTATTTACATAGTATAAAACAAAGTCCCTTCCCGCCGTCTGTCCCTCTGTATGTATGTATGAATGTATGTCAGGGCTCGAAATGATAATTACATATCTTGATAATTGTCGCTTATGCAAACAATAAGCGCCAAATTTAAAAAAACTGTCCCAAATTTTTGTCTATACGAAAATGCCTTAAAATATTGTTTTGACTGAGCATTGCAACAGCAGTTTGTGAACGAGATGCCCGAAGTGATCATGAGATGTCTGAGACAATTATCTGATAAAAATCCGAATTTTATCAATACAACTATATCAAAGAAAATAATTGTCTAAATAATTTCGAACCCTGATGTAAAGATCATGTAAACTACGCAACGGATTTTAATGCGGTTTTCAACAATGGAGTGATTCAAGAGGAAGGTTTATATTATATATTTTTAGATTTAGGGTAAAGCAACACGCGAAGGAAGCCGCGGCGGGCCTGCTACACTATATTACATCACTACATATTATAAAAGATGGTCCTACGCCGCGTCTGTCTGTCGGTCTGCTCGCGATAAACTTTTGAACCGATTTTCATGCGGTTTTCACAAATATAAATAATTATTCATGAAGAAGGTTTGGGTGTATAATTTGTTAAGGTTACTACCCGTAAGACCGGGGTGGGGCGCTGGTATATATATTAAATAAGTTTTGTATTTCCCATACAACATTCCCAATCACGTCGTACTCATTTCTTCAATGGAATATTCTTCATTTGTTGCCGATTGTGCTCTCTCGTGGTACGGCCTGGGATCCGCCAACATCCAATAGGAAATTACTCTCTATAATCTGTTGGAAACCACACGCCTAAACAAACATGTTTTTTAATGTTATACGGCAGAAAAACAGGCAAGCGGGCCACCTGATAGAAAGTGGTCACCGCCGCCTATGGACATTAGCAACACCTCGGGCGCTACCAGTGCGTTGCCAGCCCCTAAAGAGACCTCTAATATACCTCTTGAACGATCCCATGTCATAGTCCAAAGGAAACACTGTGTCTGGGAGCTCATTCCACATCCGAATCGTACGAGCGATAAACGTGCTTTCGGGCCTTCGCGTAGACACCACTAGGGTCTACGTAATGGGACATACCGCCCCCGTAGCATAACCTAAAGCCTATCATGCTACGCAGGCTGGTATAGGGGTACCAGGGACTTAGGTTACTTTGACAGGATGCGGAAAAATAAGCATACTAAATTTGTTTTACTAGCAATAATAAACTATATAGAGAAAATATAACTTGGCGTAAGGGATATCGCAGATAAGATCGAGGAGGCTCGTCTGCGCTTGTTTGGCCACGTGTTGCGTAAGCCTCAGGGATACGTGGGAAATAGGTGCCTGAACCTGCCGGTATCAGGAAAGAGGCCCCGTGGGCGCCCCAAGAAGCGATGGATTGACATCGCTGAATGTCGAATGCGAGAGCCAACGGTTTAGGACGAGAGGATGCCGAAGACCGGGCGAAGTGGAAAAGAATGAGTAGGAAACCGGACCCTGGCAGAGGCCGGGATAAGCGCTAAGACGACGATGATGATAAAGGAAATATAACTTGACGATATTGAGTAGTCTATAACCTAATAAACCTAAATAAGCCGCCTCCGTTATTGTACACCATTTAAAATTAGTCAGATTATACTGTTTAACTTTGGTGCCAATGTCTACTACGTCAAATGTTGACATATTTGACAAGAATCATAATTCCATGAAGAAGCGCTAGGACTTTTTCCGTCACGTTCCTTCTTATCCACGTTCCATAGTTGGGGACATTCGAATTCTGTCACAGAATACTACATCCTTCCGGTGTTGCTACATAAAACGCAGAACTAGCGCCACAAGAAAGGGGTTAAAAGGTTTTCACGGGGTCGGCAACGCGTAGGTGATGCCCCTGGTATTGCAAACGGCCATAGGCTGCGGTGACTGCTTACCATCAAGCAGGCCGTAAGCTTGTTTGCCACCTTTAGTGGTATAAAAAAGGCAATTGACAGGTCACCTCGGTCGCGGTCAAGCGATAACAATGGTTGCGGAACTCTGAGTTACACGAATCTATCGAAGTAATGAATGAAGATTTTATGCACGAATCACTAAAAATACTCCGACCCGAGACTAAAAATAGCAATCGATAGCAAAGCAATGCAAATTAATTTTATAGATTTACGACGATAGAGTTTGTGTTGACGAAAACAGTGTTCATATTTAAACAGACTTATGATTACTGTGATAAAATATACAGTGATTATTATTTTTTAACGGTAGACATTCCACTGAACATTCTACTCTACATTCTATTGAGAGCGTCGGTGGCCGAGCGGTTAGAGTATGCAACTCATAAGCAAGAGGTCCCGGGTTCGAATCTCGCTCCGGCCATGTACCAATGACTATTTTCTGAGTTATGTACATTAGTTGAATACTAACCGATGCTATTACGGCGAAGGAAAACATCGTGATGAAACCTGCACATTCAGGCGACTGGATGTGTAACCATGATCCAATCTGGTCAGGTTCCTGGCAACAATGTCCCGGTTGTGCCCTCGCGCCAGAGGGCCTGGGTCCGCCTGAACCATGATCCAGGCTTTGGCAAATCAGATAATTACGTTGGAGCGATTGCCATCTGTCCTCCGCGACCCTGCTACCAGGGAACCTGACCAGATTGATTCATTGTTGTACTACTGTATACTATAATAACGACAGAATTTAACTTTACCGCTAATAATAGACTAGTGCTTGTGCTTCGTCTTCGGCCGCACAAATATGAATATGAATATCGTTTGAACCGAAATTTTTTTGTAAACCAATTACAAATGTAGCGTAACCAAATCGTAGCTTCTCTATGGCTTTGTAACATAACATGCGTGACTATTTTTTTACATTGGTTTATTGCATTTATTTCTGAATACACATCATCATCATTACATAACACAGCCCATAACAGTCGACTGCAGGACTTAGGCCTCCCCCACGAAAGGGGAGGGTTGGAGATCGCAGTGTTAGAAATATAACTCCGGAGACTCCAGTTCTTTTGCCTCGAAAGCATTAGCAAGCCTTGACGTTTACGTCATAATTTTCGAGGACCACGGGAGTGGACCTTTTGTTAGTTCTCTATTTTGTGACTGTGGACACTTACAGTACGGTTAGTTCACCATGTCAAGGTCGGTCGCGTGCTGCGTGGGGTACACTGAAAGTTTTGCGTAACTTATTGATAAAACTATCTACATATAAATTAATATATTTACTGCTTTTTGAAGTATTCTCCGTTACATTTTAAACACTTTTTCATTCGTTGTGAAGGACGCCCTCCGGGACTCTTTGCCTGCATTTCACGACGCCACATAACTGGGAGACATCCTAGCCCGTATCAGGACATCTCCTGCATGTGTTGACTGACCCAGCATTGTTTGGGCATCCACCGAAACACCACAGCGCAAACTATCTAGGAGTTCCGATACAAAAGCGGCTGTAGATACTCAGAGGGGTTTTAGCCACTGCTAAACCTCAAAGGCCTCTCTCTGCCTTTAACGGTTTCTTCATACATAAAACGTGTGCCGGGTCAATGTCAAAAAACAATGAAGTTTCCTTCGTTTTCTGTCAGCAGCAAATAAAAAAAGGGATGTTCATTGTGTCGATATTTTCTTTCGATTTGTAATTAAATTATTTTACCAATCAATACCTAAAATGAAATAGTTTGTTTACAAATGCGTCTTGACAACCAAATTGATCGTCAACGTGATGTTCGGCACTCATTTTACCGAATAGGGCCTCTCTAACGGCCACTCAGGCCGTGAAGGTAGCTAACTTTCCAATCCTTTTTGGTTTTTGTGGGTAGGGTACATATTCGGGTAATCCCACATATCCACGTCACTCACCCAGGTGACGGGTACCTTTAGAAAAAACACCTCTAAAAAAAAGATGGGAGTGAAGATCTGCGTAAGACTGCAAAGCTCAAAATTTCCACTACAAGTCATCTACTCGTACAATCAAGAATTTATATTTAATGAAGTCAAATTAATTGGTCGAATCGTTGAATATGCCTACAATACATATTTTCGCTGATTAACTAACGAATACTGTGCGTGTTAAGTCTTGTGAGTCACTATCATTAAACATGCGCAGTTGATTTCGCTTATATATTGACATACCAGAATTTCGAGAATCAATTTGAAAGAAAGAAAGAAAGAAAGAAAATATTTATTACAAAGGACGCCACGACATAATAATTTACATTTAACACAAAAAAAAAATAGTACATAAAACACGGAGACAATTATAGGGTTCCCAGTGGCATTTTTCGTGGGCATCCAGCGTAAATGGCAGCATAATGTTATGGCCGCTTGCCGCGAACCACAACGCTGGTTTTCAGTGGGCCCCGTAATATCCCCGTAATTTGGTCCAGTGGTGTAGCAGTTAGCCCTTCTAATAACAAGTTGTACCTATAGGTTCTAGAGCAAACGACTAAAGCATGAGACTTGGCAGATGTCTTAGATTGTGGATCTCCATTGAGGAATCATTTCAAAATAAATGGAGACTACAAAATAAAAATTAGGAAAAACTTGACGCCGGATCATTTCGAAATAGATGGAGAAGAGCGTAGATCTTATGCAATACCCTCTCTGCATTTTTATAGTTTAGCAAAATATAACTTGCGAACGGTTCTCAGGTGGTACAGGTGCAATTGAATCACAGACTACGGCCTGCGGGCCACCTGCCCGACTACCGACAAACATGTCAAGAAAGTCGCTAGATCAATAAGATGAATTAATGAAAACCATTATCATTTGATGTTGAATGTAGACTGGCTCCTACTGTTGTTCGATATACCTTTCTCTGCAAATTGTAGCGTCAAAGCCCTAAATAATAATCTTGATGTCACCTTTGGGAGGTTACGAAAAGGCATTCTCCTCCACGTCAAAGTTTTTTTATTCTTTTTTTATTATACCACTAAGGTGGCAAGCAAGCTTACGACCTGCCTGATGGTAAGCAGTCACCGCAGACGGACGGACGTATTGGAGACGTGGAAGTATTTTTATAAGTATTTAATTAGGTATGTTTATTTTATAACTATAATGTAGCTGTAGCAATTAGCCGAATCTCTTCTAAACTCTGTAGGCAATCCTATAAATAAATAATCTTAGCTTGTTTTATCCCGGAATTTGCGCAACCCATTGCATAGGACCCACTCTAGATGTGCGTGCGGCCCATCAGTGTCTTAACAGAAACAGCCAAGTTATGTTAACTTCGAAAAGTGTACGTCAGGAGCACCCTCAACAGGCGTAAACGTATGAGATGTATGAATGTGGAAGAGACCAAGAGGTGTGCCAGGATCGTAGCTTATGCCACTCGATAGTCTCTCCCTACCAATGGGATACGGGCTTGAGTCTAGTATAATATATTGTGTGTAAGATGATTTCGAATACGCCGCGATGTGTGAACTCCAGGGAAAACATCAACTGATTTCAAAGCATTTTGTTCATCGCTGCTTTTGGAAAATTTCCCGAATACTTATTATATGATAAGTAAATCATACTAGGATATTGTAGGAACCAACCCCTTCACGTGACATAAGCTAAAACTCAGATGCAGGCAAAATGTCGAACTCCAAACCAACCTCGCCTGCTCCCGGTGTCCCTGACAGGCGGACGAGGCTCTGTCGAACCGACTTTTCCCTAACAGGTTGTGCGGGTCAGATGGCAGCTGCACGTAAAAAGCCCAAACACCACTGGTATTTGGATTTTGGTAGGAAACCGCTTTCAATAACTAAATCTGAAAGCGCTTTCCTAGTAGAAGCGCTGACCTTCAGCTGGCAGGTTTAGGGCTAGCTGAGCTAGGGCTACCGTTAGGTAAAATGTCGAATTTAAGTTACTACTAGGTACATGGTTCGTTTGTGGCTGAGTGGTAACGGTATCCGACTCGCAAGCGAAAGGTACCGGATTCGAATCTCACTGCCGCCATTTACCAAAGACTCTTTTCTGAGTAATGTACGTTAGTTGAATACTAAGTCAAGATGAGGTACTTATAATAATGTGATCAAAAAGTAAGGTGAAATTGTCATTTAAAACTCCCGGGCATTAGAATGGCAGGTAAATGTTTTTCCTAGGTTGGTAGGACTGTCTAAAACATTTGCCAAGCGTCTGTTTGTCAAAAGGTTTGATTATCTCCGAGTAACACGTGTTTTTTAAACAATCAAAAGTAAATTTTTCGATTTTTACAATGAGTGCTTTTGTTGAGCAAAGAACTTGCACCAAATTTTGTTTGCGGAACGAATATTCTTGCGCGGACACGTTGAAAATGTTGCGGAAGGCCTTTGGTGATCAAACTATGGCACAAAAAAACGTTTATAAGTGGTACAACGAGTTCAAAGCGGGCCGAGAATGCGTTGAAGACGAACCGCGCTCTGGACGACCATCGACGTCTACCGACGAGGGCCACGTCCAAAAGATCAAAGATTTGGTGCTTGAATATCGTCGATTGACAATAAGAGACCTCGCTGATAGTGCTGGAATATCATTTGGCTCAGCCCAAACCATTTTGAAGGATGCTTTGTGTTTCAAACGCGTCAAGTCTCGATTGGTGCCAAAAACGCTCAATTTTTTGGAAAACAGCGTCACGTTGATTTGTGCGAAACTTTGCTGTCTGACGTTCCGCAACCACCGTATTCGCCTGATTTGGCTCCATTCGACTTCTGGCTATTCAGCAAACTCAAACGGCCAAAGCGGGGACGCCGTTTTGACACGATTGAGGAGATAAAAACCGAATCGAAGAAGGTCTTGAAGGCTATACCGAAAAAAGAACTGAAAAACTCTGAACTGAAGAACTCTGAAAACTGAAGAACTGGAAAAAGCGTTGGCAAAAGTGCGTTTTATCGGACGGGGATGAAATTCATTTGGAACAATAAATAAAAAAATTACATTTTATATACAAATTCACCTTACTTTTTGATCACAGTAGTATAGGAACATCGTTGGAGTGGAAAGTTTTGTCATCGTAAAATCTTTATCTTCACATAGTAAAAACAAAGTCGCTTCCCGACGTCTGTCCCTCTGTATATGAGTTTTTCTAAACTACGCACCGGATTTTAATGCGGTTCTTATCAATAGATAGAGTGATTCAACGAACGAACGAACGAAGGAAGTCGGAAAATTTATCCATTCTAACGTAAATAAGGAAAACCCGTATTCTGATATCAATTTTAAAACGCAATGAGAAGAATGTTTGCAATACTTTCAAAAACCTAGGTTAATCTATTTGGTTGAGTGGCTTGGCGTCTTTTAAAATCGATATTATCGTGGACGTCCACTATATAGGAGAGATGTGGCATGAAGGGCCATCCATTTAATATCACAACAGTGTGAGGTTTTGGTGCGAATCGTTGTGCTTCAGGGTTGCCACAGGACAAAAACATTGTCGTCTCGAGACGTTTCTTATTTTACCGGTTATTTGACTCATCCCTTCATGCTACCTTTCCCCTAGATAATATCGTAATATCGTGACGTTAAAAAATTATAAAAGCGCTTGAGTGGCTCGGCGTCTTGTAAAAGTGCGGTGCGTCTATGCCTCTAAGCGCGTCTTCTAGCATGGCTCTCAATAGAGAGTAGGTATTAGGCACCAGGTATTTTTTAATAGAAATAAAATGATGGTAGTCGACAAAAACAATCCACGACTAGACTAAATGTCAAATCAGCAACTCTTTATTATCTGTCAAAACAGATCACTTCTACGAAATTTGTACGACACTGTGACGTCATTGTGCAAACGCGTCAAATGTAGTTGAGAGCTTGAGTACTTTTTGTCATTCTACTTGATTTAATAATTATAAATATTTCGATTTCATTTATTTTCTTGTACTAAATACTGGTTCTACTTGAAGCTCTTTAATGTTAACCTAGTTTAATAATTTGTAATTAATCTAGTCACTTCCCTAATTCCTTATTCTCCTTACATAGCTTTCCGCGTCTGTCGGTCTGTTTGTCTGAATATCCGATAACCTCTCCTATAATACAAAACTGATTTCGATGCAGCTTTCATAATTAAAGAATTACTGTCGGAAGGTTCTATGTATATTACCTATAGTAAAGAAAAGTCGAGAAAACCCGTGCGCTAATTAACATTAATATAATTTACAAAGCTCATACTTTGTTTTATAATATTAAAAACGAAGTGATAAAGAAAGTCTAACTACTACACTAAGATATTCTCATAATCAAGAATATAGACCTATATATAGCTATTTTAATACCTATAGATACCTTCCTGAAAAACACCAACTTCTGCAGAATAGCACCAACCCCTTACACTCATGGGTGTCGTACAAGGCGACTAATGTTTTCGAGGCAAAAGATCAAGAGTCTCCGTAGTCTGGAAAATGGGCAGCAGCATTTTCCATTGTTATATTTAAACACTGTGATCTCCAACCCGACTGCCACGCGTGGAGATTATGGCAATAACCACCCCTGTCGTGAGAGAGGCCTTAAGTCCTGCAGTGGACTTTTACGGGCTGTGATGATGAGGTACCTTCCTGATGCCGTGTGGTGTCCAGCAGAGAATTGCACACCCTTCGACTGGGTGTCGTAAAAAACGAATTGACTAATGTCTAAACCAGAAAATGGAACCAGCGGTTTCTGCGAGGTCCAGCCGCAGGGATCGCGGTCTTGAAAATATGGGGGAGCATGTTGATTTTGGCAAAGCCCTCAACGGATGTAGAGGAGGCTCAAGTATAGCAGTGCACTGTTGCTGAGCTGTGTACCTTTCTGATAATGTAAATTTTTTTCGATTCAGTTTCTTTCCACTGAAAACTTTAAATCTACTTTATTTAAACAGTTTGGAATGCAAACTGTATTGTAAACGTTTAGGATGTAAACACCGTATAATTATAATGTGGTATATAGAACACACGAAAGTAATACAAACTTTGTCATTCGATTTTCGTTCCTATGCCGACAGGGATAAAGTGATCTAGCTAACAAGTTAGAAAATCTGCTCAAGCGTTAGCCACGTGAGACCCAATACAGGTTTCTAGCGACGGGCACTAATCTCCACGTTGGACGCTAGGCCGCCTGGTAACGGTTCCTAGGTCCTATTTGAAGCTGCGCGCGCAGCTGTCTATGACGTATAAGGAAGTTTTAATGGCGAAACAAGTTTGGAGTCCCCCAAGGGTCAATCTTGGATCCAGAAAAGTTGAGACCCTTGTAGCAATATTATTGTATTGT
Source organism: Blastobasis lacticolella (assembly GCA_905147135.1). Lineage (NCBI taxonomy): Eukaryota > Metazoa > Arthropoda > Insecta > Lepidoptera > Blastobasidae > Blastobasis > Blastobasis lacticolella. The sequence continues at coordinate 6,670,040 of LR990066.1, forward strand.
ATATTGTTATAATTTGCTGCAGCCGGTGGATTCTCGAAGACAACATGAGTGAGTGCAACGACGAAATATGACCGATCGTGGCAAAGTTGCGAAACAAGTTTGGAGTCTCCCAAGGGTCAATCATGTGTACATGAGGAACACATTCCAGTTTAATTTGTCGGTGCAAACCGGATTTTCGTTATGAACGGTCCTCGCCTTAAAAAACTGTCGCTTTCTATCAGGTGAGTTGAGGTCTAATGAAAGCCTATTGATAACAAAAAAAATAATTAAAAAAAAAACTACCGCATCTCCGGCCATTCGCGCGTCTCCGAGAACCTAAGCGCGCATGAGCTTCCCATTACGAATTCATTTCGTTATTGCTAAGTTCTGTTGTATACAGAAGTAATGCACTCCATCGGTCGGCGTCTTCAACAGGCCCTAGACAGTGCGCGAAACCGGAAGCACCCGGCGGCTCTCTTGGACCCCTTAGACCGCCTGTCCACTGGAGCGGAGAGGAGCGAAACGGAGCAGAGCTGTGCAAATATTAAATAATCACTCAAACAGAGCGGAGATTTTATGCAATTCCATTGGTTAATATTGGCACAGCTCCGCTCCTCTCCGCTCCAGTGGTCAGGCTAGCTTTATCCACCGGTGGACCTCCATTCTGTTTCCTATGTGGATCTATGGACGCTCCGCCGAGCGCCGGTAATTCTGTTTTCTATGTGGATCTAAGGACGCTTGCGACCGGTCCGCCGCGCGCCGGTACGGTTATGTTTTGCTATATCAATTTCAATTATATTAAGAAGCAAATAAGGTTGAAATTTATCAGTGACTAGAAAGGTGCTTCGTCACTAGCCACTACAGTCCGCCTTTTTAGAAGATGTGGAATGAGCTCCCTCGTCTTCCATTGCAGTATAAGATGGGGTTCATTAAAAGGCATGTCTACAGGTACCTCAAACGCCGGTACCGCGTCCACGTCTTAAGTTGCAGATATCCTAGACGACGATGGCCGCTTTCCATCAGGTGGATTGTTCGTCCAGAAAAATAAAAGGATCCTTATAGGGTAGGGCAGCCAAGGTTCATTCATTCAAAAGTTCACGCATCAACAGTTACCAGCATTCATTCAAATAAGCAGCGACAATACGGAACTCTACTCATGTGCAGAAGTCGCGGTCGACACATTGTAAGCCGCGACCTTGACCTGGCCAGAATAACATTGCGCGACTCTTCTATTCTTTTCTTTATTCAATTAGGACCTTTAATATCGTTTTGGCAAGTCAAATAGGCATGAAGTGAGACACACAATGGACAATTATCGATTTTGCCTTAGGGCCAGGTTGAAAGAGACGGTAGGTAATTAATTAGTGGCTCAAAATAGCTCGGACTATTCTGAGAATAGTCTTATATCCGCATTAAGGTGAACGAATTTAAGAATTCTTAGTATGATTTTTTTTTTTATTACTTTACTAGCCAGGCATTTGACCGCCACCTCACCTGGTGGTAAGTGACGATGCGGTCGATGATGGAGCATGCCTGTCTAGGAACAGCCTATTCACTCTAGCCTTGAAGGCATCCAGATTATATTGATCAGGGAACACACTCGCAGGCAACGCATTCCACTCCTTAGCCGTACGCATTATAAAAGTCGAGCCAAAGCGGCTCGTGCGGATAGTTGGAAGATCCACGAGATAAGGATGAAGCGCTCGCCCGGATCGCGTCTCCCTATGGCGGAAAGGGGCCGGCGGAATAAGGTCGTGCAACTGCTTCGCACACTCTCCGAAGTGCAACCTGTAGAAAACCGACAAACGCGCAGCCCTACGGCGATGCTCGAGGCTCTGCAGCTTAGCCTCAATTAACTGCGGATCACAAATTAATCTCTTTGCCCGTTTTTCCACCGAATCCAAAGCAGCCAGTTGGTATCTGGCTAATCCAAATTCTATGAAACCTCGCATACCAGGAGTAGCACCGCTGATCTCCGATAGTACGCCGCCATCTTGATGCAATTGAGTTTAAACCAATCGCAGCAAGGCAGCTCTGGCTCTGGCTTGCTGCGAGTGGTCCATACTCAATTGCATCAAGATGGCGGCGTACTATCGGAGATCGGTGATACGGCAGATGTCCGCGCCCAATCGTCCCAATCTGGAAGAACCCCAGAAATCCCGGTGACGTCATCGGATTCGATCGAATCGACTAATGCGCTTGTATTTTGTTATTAAGAGTACTGCTTCTTCTTTCCCTTTCTTTGACATGTAATTACAGTGCGACAGTTGTAAAGGCCGTGTGGTGTCCGGCAGAGTAAAATAGCACCAACCCCTTACACTCGCGGGTGTCGTACAAGGCGACTAATGTTTTCGAGGTAAAAGATTTAGACTCCGTAGGCTGGAGAATGAGCAGCAGCGTTTCCCAATGTTAAATTTACAAAACTGCGATCTCCAACCCAGCTGCCAAGCGTAGTTATGGCAATAACCTCCCCTTTCGTGGGAGAGGCCCTTAAGTCCTGCAGTGGACTGTTATGGGATGTGATGATGAGGTATAAGGAAATGGAAATTACTCTTTCGGCGCAGTCGATTCTTTCGGTGCGTTCACCTTCTTCCACTCCTTTCTAAACGTGGTGTTTTTAAGCCCTGTCTTGGTTTGTCATTTGACTTGGACGTCTAAATCTGTGTCGGTCTGTAGCATTGTATCTCCCGAATGAATAGAAATCGATGCGATTTTTTTACTTTAAAACCAGTATAACCGAGATGGTTCCTAGTGTCATTACCCTACACAATCTATCTCGATCCTAACATAGCCACACACTTAGTTTCAGTATCAGGTCCGTCGACGTACCGCTTGGACGGAACCGTAATTCAATTCGCCCTAGGACAAAATTAGTTTAGGCTGAAATCGGGTTTGACCAGTAAAGCACTCTACTGACAACACTGCGGCAGGGCCGATGTACGAGGCAGCTAGACTTAGCTTTGCATAGTATGAAACAAAGTCGCTTCCTGCAGTCTGTGCCTATGTTTTATGTATGTATGCTTAGATCTTTTAAACTACGCAACGATACGCAAAGTGATTCAAGAGGAAGGTTTATAAGGAGGACAACACGTGAACAAAGTCGCGGCATGCCAGTTAGTGTAGTATAAAAGAAAGTCACTTTTCAGATGCGGGGACATAGTCGGACGTCCGACCAAGGTCGGCAAGTAGCGCCTTTTACATTAAACACATATGGGTAGGTACTGGAAATATAAATAAAACGTCGAAATCTTTTCTTCATAACTTAGGTTGAAAAGCCCTACACAATTTTGTAGTTTATCAACGGTTAGCTGGAAGAAATCCCGTTGTGGGATTAGCTCGCCCATTGCGGGATTTTTATTTTCTGTAATGTTAGAAATTGATGCAATAAAGAGATAACATACATATATTATGCAGAAAGAACACGCATCACACACAAAGTACGAACGATGGGTGTCAGATCAGGGCGAATGGTTTTGCTAATGGTTTCACCAGTTATAACAACAGTTACGTGGCAATGTTCAAATAGACTTAGGGCCGATTGTTCAATCCTCAGATAAACTTTATTTGCCCGATAAAGTAATACACTGCCAAATTAAAACAAACTATAATCCTTTACAATTATGAAGTAACGATACAATTTTATTTTAGTCGCATAAAAACTTATCAGACTGATATGTTTTATTCGAGGATAGAAAAATCGGCTCTAAATAGAACTTCTCGTGTAACCAAAATATCTGTATAAGTTAGATAGTCTTCTTTTTTTTTCATGATTTAGTATACGGCTGAATATTTTATTTACTTAAGGAAAGCCAACAGGTACGATTACAATATAAAATATAACTGGCAGCACAGAGCCATTTATCGGCAACTATTCGGCCGAATATCGGATATTTAAAAATGTGGCCGAATTTTCGTGACATCTCTAGTCGAGGCTGTTAGCTATCAGAATATCTTTGCGAAGTGCAACTGAAGTTCAACCGTAGGATGATCATGATAAGCAATTTCTTGGTCGAGTTTACAAGAATGGCATCGCATCTTGCTCGCTAGTTTCGCATCGCAAAATCGCAATCGAAATAGAAGAGCCCCAACTTTCATCTCGAGGGAGTAAACTGTACGTTGAGCCAACACGATTATAAGATCTATACAGGAGGTCATAAGGAGTAGAATGGCACGTTCCCATAGACCCTCAGGGTCCGTAGTTTTGGCAGACCAATCGTGATAGTTATACAGTCTGTGCCCTAACTTATATCACCAGACATATTGGTGGTTTTCAGTACTAATATTATAAAGAAAAAAGATTTGATTGTTTGTCGGTTTGTCTGTTTGTAATGGAACTCAAATAAACTCAAAAACTACTTAACGGATTTACGAAATTCTTTCACCTTTAGAAAGTTACGTTATCTGCGAGTAACGTAATTTGTTTTTGTTTGTAACTGTCAGGGCAAGGTTTTTATGAAAGAAAAATAGAGTAGATTGGGCTACCCCACCCTACGCCTACGGTAGGGAAGAAGTAGGGGTAGCGCAGAGTAGGTAAGGTAGGTGTAGAGTAGGGTAGGGCAGGGGTAGAGAAGAGTAGGATAGAGGTAGGATAAAATGCGAACAATATCGCGACGGGTCGCTAGTGTTTAAATATATGAGTAGAGCTCGTCTAATATAAAATGACGCGCCCCACTATCGCATTAACGCACACAAGCAAGTTTAAAATATGGACGCAATACATATACAAATTCCGTTGTAATTGGTCATTCAGTTGCCGGTGAGACACCAACGTAGGAGCTCGCGTCGTTCGATTGGAGCAGTCGACGCTCCCACACAGATGAAGTGTCGTTATTAATATTTGCACTCACACATCGAAATCAACTAACTAAGTAGTGGGGCGCGTCATTTTAGACTAGACGAGCTCTACCTACACTATAGACTGTACCGTTAAAATAAGTAATACGATTAAGGGCCGATTGTTCAATCCTCAGATAAACAGTCTGTTAGCGTTTATTCGACGGATAGCGAGTTTTTTACATTTTCAACTGTCAGTTAAGAGTAATTTGTCGATTAAAACCGTTATCTGGGGAATAAATCTATCTGCCTCTTTGAGCGCCAGATAGCCGTTATTCGACAGATAGCTTCTTGATAGATCAGTTGGTTTGAGGTTATATTTTGCAGTTTTTGAAGGAACTAGGTAAATAATATGCATATTTTCGACAGCTTTGATGACCTAGCAATCAAAGAAGAGGCCCATAATATATGAATATATAAATCCACGTCACAGAAAAGAAAGAATTTGCCGACTGAACTAACAAGTAAATGAGTCTCGGCAGTTGTGAAACTTGCAGATCGCTCTCTATTTTAATTTTCTTTTGCGATAAATTGCAATAGAAGGTGATCACCGCGTTTTAAATCACTAAAATATAAACCCTCAATCCAACCAAACAACAAATAAAATAACTGTAAACTATAATGAATTAATAACCTTCCTTCAAATATTAGGTAACTCTATTCTGTGGAATAACATAACCTTAAAAATGACGCTTGCTTGCCACTGATAGCTTCGGTAGTCGATCCTGCTCTAACAATAGTGAAAGCGATATTTTTGTTTCACCTCTCTGAAGTTCGTGTTGATTTTATGAGATTAATTACTATTAAAAATAGACTGATTAACAGACCGATAAACAGCCTAATAAATTTATTCGCTGAGTAGTTAACAAACATTTTATCTGAGGATTGAACAATCGGCCCTAAATAAGGAAACAGCTTTGTTATTAAACAATTCTTGCATAATATGGGTAAAAACGTATTATTGGTTACTAATGGAGTAGGTGTTATTTATAAAATTATTTTTCTCATACATTAATATGACATAAGGTTGTTATGGTAGGTAAATAAAGTTATTCGAAGCACCGTCACAGATATTATTACTCTGTGGTTAATTAAGCGGATATTTTGTGCATTCTACGGTGCGCATACAAACCACCACTATGCCTATACGGCTAGCACAATTGTGCTCTCGCGCACGATAAGCCAAAAAGAGCACGACAGAGATATTGCTATCTCTTTCATCTTAGTATTGAGAGAGAAGGAAACAAACGCTCTCTCGCGGCGCGAGCTGTGTCGCGGGCACACTCGTGCTAGCTTTGCTGTGGACTTTTGTTAGAGAACAGACTATTAAATACTAGCTTTAGTCCTCGACTTCGTCCGCATGTGTCCCAACGTAACCCTAAACATATAATCTTTTATAGTACACTAAATATACTTAAACATATAATTATACTAGTGGACCCGGCGCGACTTCGTTCACGTACACCTACCCACCCTCTACCCATTTTTCGTGCTTATAAACCTTCCTCTTGAATCACTATATCTATTAAAAAAAAACGCATCAAAGGCCGTTGCGTAGTTTCAAAGATTTAAGCATACAAAGGGACATAGGGACAGAGAAAGCGACTTTGTTTTATACTATGTAGTGATAGTGATTATGTCGAGAGGGACGTGTACATTGAGCGCTAATAATTTAAATAACGATCATAATACTTCCTTTTCCTACTAATATTATAATTGTGAAAGTTCATGTCAAGTCCTTCATGCAAAAACCACTGAACAAATTTGACGAAATTTGGCAGTAAAGTAGCTTATAATCCGAAATAGCATTCCTTTCCACATATATTCGTTTCCCACGGGAACGGGTGCGCAACTTAAGAACTGCGAAACCGGACGAAGTGGCGGGCGAAAGCTGGTATTTCTATAAGGAAAATACCTTTGGGCGCCTTTGGGTACGCTTGTCTGCCATACGATAAGAGTAAACTAATAATGTGAACTATTCCGCTCATTCGAAGATCGATCGGGAATTATATGAAATGAAGACACCTTAGTACCAACATAGCAAGTGAAATAAAAGCTTGCAACAAAAAGTAAAGAGCCGAGGACGTCAAAGTGATGGTGACGATGAAGATTTTTAGCCTCCAACGCAAAATAGTAATGTATGCAACTGTCATATAAAAGAGGGTATTAAAACATGAGTGTCTGTTTATCATACGAGGCGTAGCCGAGTATAATAATAGTTTGACACCAGTGTTTTAATACCTAATGATATGCAGTTGCATACACTACTTTATCTACACTCATATTTTTATGTTAAAATATCGTACTTATAATTTTCTCAACTTTGCTGGAAGTAAGCTGCGATTCAGTTCTGTTGTACGAGTATCTACGCGGCGAGGATATCAAGCGGAGGGAAATTCACTTTACTACTTTCACATTTATTTGCTTCAAACAAGAAAAACATTAACAAACACAAATTACAACAATTAGAAAAAATATTCTGTTTAGCGGGAAAATAATTACAAACAAATATAAACAGGAAAATTTGAATCCTGAATTTGAATTTGTCAAAGACATTTAGTTATTCAGCCTACATTTCGCCGTGTCTCGGCGCCCGACAAAATTAAAAAAAATAGAAGTGTTGCATAATGATTAAAAAGTTATTTTACGTTACAGCTGTAATGAAATTAGTATGGGAAATGCTGCATCGAAAGGTAATTTTTTTAAATATTATAGACTGTCGTTAAAAAAGTGTATCCTTAAACAACTGTTTTCGAATATGAAATTGGAACATTGCGCTATGAGTGTAGATAATAGTAGTTATGTGCAGCATACACTATTTTATCTACACTCGTAGAGTAGATAATTTTTTGGTAAGTATATAATTTTCTCAACTTTGCTGGAAGTAAGCTGCGATTCAGTTCAGTTGAACCTACACGTCGAGGGTATCGAGCGGCGGGAAATTCATTTCCCTACTTTCACTTTTTCCATTTATTTGTTTCAAACAAGAAAAAATATTCACAAACTCAAATTACAATGATTAGAAATTATTCCATACAAACACAATCACAAACATAAACAGGAGTTTTAATTTTGAATTTGCAATGACATATTTAAGAGAGCGTCGGTTGAGTATCCAAGTCGTAAGCGAGAGGTACCGGGTTCGTATCCCGTTGTACCATGTACCAATGACTCTTTTCTGAGTTATGTACATTAGTTGAATTGTAACCGATGCTTTTACGGTGAGGTGGATTGTGATGAAACCTGCAAATTCAGACAACTGAATTTGTAACCATGATCCAATCTGGTCAGGTCCCCTGGTAGCAGGGTCACGGAGGTCAGATGGTAGTCGCTCCACTGTAATTACCTGATCGCCAAATCTTGTATCATGGTCTAGGCGGACCCTGGGCCCTCGTTCTCGAGACCACAACCGGGACATTAACGCCAAGACGATTATTTTATTATTTTAATGACATATTTACATATTCAGTCTACATTTCGGCGCTTCCGGGCGCTATTCAAACAATTAAAACATAAAATTGTTGCATAATGATTAAAAACTTTTTTATGGTACAGCTGTAATCAAAATGAAGGAAATGTTGTAATGATAAAGTATTTTTATTAAATTTTATAGTCTGGCGTGAAAAAAGTTTATCCTTAAACGACTGTTTTAGAATATGTACCTAATTGGAACAGTACGCTATGAGTGTAGATATATTATATCTGTGTGTCTGTCTGTGGCGTCGCAGTTCCCGAATGGATGGACCGATTTAGATGCGGTTACCGCTATTTGAAAACTAGTTTAATCAAGACGGTTTATAGCTTTGTTTCATTATTAAATGTTCAATCGTTATCGAAATATTAGAGTACTATACATAATATTGTTTTTATCAGGTGGTAGGACTCTGTCAAGGCTGAGGAGTCCGTGTGAATGAATACCACCGCCTTATTTGTTTCCGCCACCATGCATCAATACTAGATCGGGGGTTTTCCGACACTGTCGGTAAAGGTTATTAATACCACAGTTGTATTAGTTCAACTGATTTTTAAAAGGTCTTCGCACCCAGCTGGTCCTGCGATCTCTAACATGTCGTCGGTCCACCCTGTGAAGGGCCTCCCCACGCTGCGTCTTCAGGTACATGGTCGCCCACTGCCTTCTTTCGGGCTATGACCTTTGTTCGCTTGCGGATCTCCGCATTCCTGATCCAATCATGCAATGAGACTCTACGCATAGCCCTTACCATCGTCCTTTGGGTGACAGTGAGCTTTCTTACAAGGACCACAGTGAGCGACCACGTCTCTGTGCCGTAGATCATCACTGGCAACACTCTCTCTCTGTAGTCGGTCCCTCATGACTGAGGATCGTGGACTGATGAGCACATCTTCGAGCGCATGAAATGCCTCCAACCGCTCCTATCCGTCGCCAGCCTGCCCGCGTCGCAGAACCTGTTGGATGGCGCAATCGTCAACTGATCGGTCCATCTAGTTGGTGACCGTCTTCTTAACCTCTTGCAATTGACATTGCCCCACTATGATAAGTTTTTCTAGACTGTCATTACTCCTTTTCTCTAAATGACCGAAATATGCAAGGATCCGTTGGTGGTAGATGGTAATAGCATCGTTTTGATTTTCAACTGACAACACAGACTGATCGAATCTTATATGAGATAAATATTTGTTACACAGATTGGTTCTTTATCATTTAGGTATACGCTATCGATTGGTGCAATGTGAACGGGTTATAAAAAATATTTTCTCGCAATTTCGAGTCCGTAAAAGAGAAAAAATAGATCTTGATTTTAATCTAGTTAAAGTTTACACTTTAGTTTTTTCCTAACTTTATTTTTTTCTACGTTTAGAAAAGGATTTGCTATCGACTGCCGTTGAAGAAGTTTTGCCTTGAAGTAGAAAAATAATCACCTTGACATCTGACCTGCGTGACCCTGTTAAGGGACACAACTTGTATGGATATCTTAAATCCCAAGTAACTTTGAAACGATATATTTTAACGAAAATCTGACAACAAGATATTGGTTTCTGGATCACGTCTACAAAATTTCATTGGCTTTGATGGCTTACATTGAAAATATGATCAAACTACGTTTGTATGGAACGCGCTCGGGGGAGACTCCTCTTAACCGAGGAACCTGGAGAGGCTTTCCCTGGAGAGTACAACATGAAGTTCTTCAAGGATAAAAAGGTTTTTACGAGGTCGGCAACGCGTGTGTGATGCCCCTGGTATTGCAAACGTCCATAGGCTGCGGTGACTGTTCACCATCAGGCAGCCCGTAAGCTTGTTTGCCGCCTTAGTGGTATAAAAAAAAACAAAAAACCTGACCAGATTGAATCATCGAGCGCAGTGATAATTGCATCATGACATTACCCACCAGCCACCACTGATGAGAAACAACCTCATAAATTTTGCAATTTCTGCATTTCGGGAATTGAAAATTAAACTTTTGCGAATTCAGTTTTTTACGATTCAGCATATTAGTAGTTCAACATTCTGATTTCTGATCTATATGGATTCGTTTTTGTATCTTTTTTTTAATAACCATTTCTGTCCCATTGTAGGGCAAAGGCCTCCCCTCATCTTTCATAACATGCGATCTACAGGTGCCCCCATACCGTGTTAAGATACATTTTGAAACAAGCAGTGAATACAAAGTTTCGATATGTTTCAGATACAAAAGGAAACCGTTTGCAACATTCGTCAATGTAGTTAGTTTTGACGCAATTTGTTCAAGAATGTATCAAGATACCTACATTCCTAAACAAATTGCGACAAAATTAAACTGTCAGCAACAGTCAGTTGCAAACTCTGATGTGGGAGCATTATGCTTCCTTCGACCGTCTCTCGAAAACGAGGCTCGACTCGCCGTCTAGACTGGACAAAAACTAGAAAAAAAGGATTCCGTTATGAGTTTGGAAGCACATCGTATTACTTTTTGATAACCGATGCTTTCTTAGTAATTCGATAGCTGAATCCAATAATACCGGTTATCAACACTGGTGTGACAATGCCAGGGTTAAAATTATCTTTGATTAAAAAAAAACTTGGCATATATGACCCGGTTATGCTCTCGAGCACGAAAACCTGGGGTCCGTCTCGACCATGATCTAGGATTTGGCGATCAGGTAATTACAGTGGAGCGACTACCATCTGACCTCTGTGATCTTGACACCAGGGGAACCTGATATATATGAATGATGATAGTCTCTTAGATCGGCTCTGCCGCAGTGTAATAAGTCCTTTACGGACTATTGGCGTGATGATGACGTGAACCGACAGAGACAGCAAACACACGATTATTTCGGAAACTGCTGAACTGATTTTAATGAAAAGAAACTAAGAATTACGCTTAAATTGGAAAGAATGATTAGTATTGAAGCGGCACTGGTGTAGTGGTAACAAAAGATACAGATAACCAAGGTTAAGAGGAAGGAAACTAATAGACACATTTTGGCTGGCGCCGATACTAATTCTTGCAGTTGAAACTAATTCTTACGGAATACAAAATAAAGTCGCTTTATGGATAATTCGGATACACGAGCCGACCTTGGTCGGACGTCCGACCACGACCCCCGCAACCAAAAGCGACGTAATTTTATACTGCGTAAGGATTAGTATGAACTGCAATTGACGTATGTTCGGCTTCAGCCATGAAAGGCTGATATTTCAAAAAGCTTTAACGCAAACGCTCTGACAGCAACGCTGGCAGAGTAAAGGAACTGAATGGGTGACAGTTTCGTACTTTGAGGCTAGTCGAACTTCAGCACCGCTACAAGTTCGCCACTCGTAAGATGTACCTTTTAGTACCGTTGGCGAAACGAGGTTGCGTTTTAGGTGCAGGCAGTATGGGTTCATGATCATCATCATCTCTGGGCGTTAACGTCCCAGTTGTGCACTTGCGCACGAGGGCCCGGGTTCCGCCTTAACGATGCTCCAAGATTTGACAGATCAGGTAATACAGTGGAGCGACAGCTCTGACCTTCGCGACCCTGACAACAGGAGAACCTGACCAGATTGCATAACGGTTACATTCCTACCATCAGTAAGTACTAGTACATAGTTAATATATGTGTATGTAAATGTAAACTTACTTAAAAATTAACATTTATTGCTTCTCAGCTGCCTTATCTTGTTTTTGACTTGCTCGCTGTGTGATAATAATTTTCCTCATACCCAATTAAAGTCCATTTTTGAGCAAATTTTTATTTTTACATTGTAATAATGAATGCACATTGAGTCAAATTGCATTCTACATTTATAAATCCTGGATCAAGCTTAAGTCGGGCCCGGGTCACGGATTATCACAACAAGATGTTAATAATGAAGCTTTACAACTCTGTACGTATTCAGGTCAGCATCACTTCTAAGCACTTTATGACACGTCCAATGACCGGACCTGTACTTGGAGTGGGTGAATGTCCTATTAGAAAAAATTCAACACCAAATTTGGTGAAGACTGAAGAGAAAAGATAAAGCCATACCATACATCTATATATGCAATAAACCAATCTCTCCTGTCCATTGGCGTGACCAAAGTCATTTTCCAAAAACAAATTACGGCTTCCAATATTTTCTCTTCATATTAAACCTACCTATGTGAAAACAATGGTATTACATACAGGAAAAATTTACAATTTACATCGAATTGCGTACAATATTACATTTTATCTGAATTGTAAACAGATTGTTTTTTTTAAATGTCATTCCGTTTTCTCATTAACTCCATTTATAATAGAAAAATATAAATAGGCATATATCATTTAAAATCTATCAAAACGTTGAAATAAAATTTCACACTTTTAACACATTAAATTGAAAAATTTAACGTTTTCAGCATAATTGCATTAAATTCATATCAACGAACATCTATTTGTTGATTAAATAAAAGGCGTCGCTCAAAGAAAATTGATTTTGCTGCATTTTTATGAACATTCTGACATAATACATTAAGTGTATTGTTATTGGCTACCTATTACTATTTTAAATAAGTTTGTGCCCACAAAATTGTTTTCATAATTAAAGTTTGCTGAATAGCTGTTGTGATGTTAAGACAATATACATCTTGATACATGTATCGAAATCTGTTCAGTAGTTTTAGTGTTAAACAGTAAGGACTACAAATACTGTGTTATTAAGTCCAAGGATTAATTCAAGTTCAAGTTAATAAGGATTTTCTTGGTGTTAATGTCCCGGTTATACGAGGGCCCGGGGTCCGGCTTGACCATGATCCAGGATTTGGCAAATCAAGTAATTGCAGTGCAGCCACAGTCGTCTAACCTCCATGACCCTGAGACCAGGGGAACCTGACCAGATTGGATCATGGTTATACATTCAGTTTCTTGAATGTGTAGGTTTCTTTATGATGTTTCCCCTCACAGTAAGAGCATCAGTTAGTATTCAACTAGTGTACATAACTCAGAAAAGATTGAAGTTATAAGAAAATGAAAATGAAAATGAAAAAGTATTTATTGAATTAGGATTACGTTAATTAAAACTTTTCAAAAGTCAAAAATCTAACGGAAAACAAAGGGAAGTTAAGTGAGCTCATCCAGGTAAGGATATCCTACTAATATTTTTAATGTTAAAGTTTGTAAGGATGTATGTTTTGATGTTTGCTACTCCTTCACACAAAAAGTACTTAACAGATTTTAATGAAATTTAGCAGAATAACGCCTTTAAGAATAGATTGGATGAACATTTAAAGAAAACCAAAATTAATTAATTGAGAATGTCAATGGGTTGAGAATAATGAGATACAGACATATCAGTTGTTTCAACTGCCTGTCTCTTCAGGAATAATAATAATAAGAATAGCACATAGGCTAATTTATCCGGAAATTTAATGTGGTCCCACGGGAACAAGTCTGGAATGCTATAACCCTATTTTACGTAGACTAAGTTCCGGGCATGGTGACTGGGCAAGAATGCTGGACAGGCCATGAGAGATAACAAGTGGAAATGGAGCATGACATTCACAGAATGGTACCCAAGAGTCGGAAACAGAAGTCAAGGAAGAAGCACAATAAATGGGAAGATGAACTGAGATTGACTGTAGTACCATAGTAGAGAAGGGCTGCCCAAGACAGGCAAGAAAGGAAAATATCTAGAGGCTTTTGCCATTAGGGATATTGCCACTGAATTGATACTGAATGATATTTTATAGATGTTATACTATACTTCAATTTGTAGTTCAGAATAGTACTTAGAGTAGAGAGTACTTAGATTATAGTAATGCAATTGATAATGCTAATTAATACATTTAAATACAATTAATAATGTGAATAAACAAATTTCATAGTTTTAACTTTCAATTTTAGATAAAAATTTAGATCAAGTAACAAAATTGTTCAAAACTGTTAACAAATAAACTGACAAACAAACCCAAAATAGGTAGCTTATCTGGATGGAAACAAAAAAATCTCGTAATGAAATTATCATTCTGTGAGTCATTTTGGCATAAATTATATTATAGGTGTTTAAATTGACTCAACTCCTGATCAATTAAAACAGCTGGTCCTACATCGTTGTAAGCTTAACCTTGAGTGAGCAATATTAAAAACGGCTTTCCATCAATTACTTATTTATAAAATTTTATTTTTAGCATTCATGACCTGTTTTGACTCTTAATACTTAAGTTGCTCATAAGATAAGGATAATACCTAAACTGAGTGATAAGGGGTACATTGGAAAGAGATAAGAGAAAAATTAAACTTCATCTTAAGGGCTTCAAAGTGTTCCTAAAACTGGGTTGAGAGCTAGGAGCTAGGGTAATGTCACAGGAGAAGCATGTTTTTTATTACACACAAATAATGTAGTACACACAGAAATATTAAACAATTTTGATAATAATAATGATAGCTCAATGCATAGAAGACTAGTCTAAACAGTCTAAACAATGTTTGTTTGTAAATCTTTGGCATGCATGATTACTGCATGGAATGTGAAATTCAGTTACATTGGTACCAAGTAAGCATTGATGTATCTAATAATGCTTTAGATACCTACCCATAGTCAGATCTTAGAGTGGGTAATAGAGATGTATCTAAGCAACTAATGTTTGTTGACTACAAATAAATACTTACAGTTTGACTACAAGTCAATTTGTTTGCCACATGTTCAGATAAGATTGTAGCTACTAATTTAGTTAGGTACCTAATGGAATTTCTGAAGTAAAGGTCAGAGACTGAGTTACGAGTTATGTCCTTTTCGGGGCCGTAATAGAAAGTTTCTATACTTACGGGGCGCATGTGGTGCGACAGGCGGCAGCGGCAGCCGGCCTCCTTGCCATTGGTTCCAGATCCAGACCCTCCCCGGGCCACCAGGCACGAGCGGCAAACAACAACACAAATATATCGTACTTTCACAAACGGAATGCACCACACAAACTATCAAAATAGAAAACACTTGTCGGCAAAAACACAAACATTTCACGTTTTTTTTTATCACAGATGCAACTCGTACGTACGGAGAATTCCTCACGGAGCACTAACCCATATTCGGTCGCCGTATTACTGAGTAATGAATGAAATTATTACCAATTTACGGCCACCGCGCGACGTCCGTTCCTCACTGAGAAAATTGTAATACGTTTTTCGAAAGCGCTCCCGCCTAGACACACGGCCATCGGCCTTTCGAAAATGCACAAAACACAGCCGCGCGGTAAATAGGAAAATCGATAAGGCCGTTTGGTACTCGCCGAGTTGAAACTAGAATAATAATTTATCAAAAAATGTAATAAAAACGACATTATTTCTTGCGAGTGTCCCGAGCTGTCAGAATTTTCTATTACAATGCGATCAAATTAAAATTACATAAACGCCGGGCTCAATTAGCGGACAAACTTGTATTTTTAAATGGGTCGGTTAGCCGCTAGCTGCCAAGCGAATCTCGACTCTACGCCCGTCTGCTAACATGCAGCACTTACGACTTTCCTATCTGGCGCTAAGTGCGAAAAATACGAAACGGATACGAATTTGTTTGTAAAACTTACGACGGGCAAGTTATCAGTCGATTGGAAAATTCCAAATAATAAATGGCGTACGTAACAGCGCGCCGGCGTCCATCCGCGCCAGAAACGCGACACACTGTTTTCGAAACAACATTGGCTCAACGTCATTTTTGGCGTATTTTGAGTTGGATCGTGGACGGGAAAACACGAAAGCATTCGGTTGCGAGAACGAGACCGAGTGCGTTTTGCACAAACGAAACTAAGCTCTAGTGCCTTAAGAATTTCATACGTTTCGATTTTATTTTCGTATTGTTGGTCTCAGAAAGTGAGTGAAGCCATACTATTTTGAAGTTTTTTTTCTATAATAGAGAACGGCTGTTCTATGTATATTTTGTGTCTGTGTGCCAGTTACTTTCCGTATGTGTAGTTATCGCTCGGAAAATGCGCGCGTGTGTGTTTTTGTATTATAGTATCTAGCTATAAAAATTGTATAGTCACTGCTCGGGCTTACTTACTGGAATCAATAATCTAAAAATTCATTTCATATTTTGAGCGTGTCATGCTATAGGTGCCTGAGTTGACTCGTTTGTAAAAAGTAGTTTGGAGTTCATAACTCGCTTTCTTTCCTCATATCGTAACTCCTTTAGAGATCTGAGTCATTTTACCTTAATACCTAGGTCCCCATTTACTTGTTTCAATATTGGGTAGCTATACCTTGGGCACCTAGGTCATTAAATCGATCGAGGTCGACGGAACTTAGGTACTCTACCGAGACGCTATATACCTAATTATTTGACTTGCACGGCATCCACCAAAGTCCCGACCAGCCAACCGGAATTTGGTGCCATCTTTTACGTACTCTGTCGGATTTTCAGACCTAGGTACCGGAAGTAGGTATCTATTATACGTAACTATAACTATATGCAACTAGCGTAGTCCGGGCTAATCTAGTAGAATGCCCGAAAATCTCATCAAAATAGGTCGAGAAGTTTTAACGTCCCTAGAGAGCATAAACATGCTGGATGGAGTGTTACATGGACTGCGGCAAAAACCATAGGCACTATATACCTCATAGTATTGTGTTCCTGGGGGTTTTGGAGGTGTCCAAGGCATAGTGTTGCTAACGTCCTTATGGCGCGGTGACCACGTACCATCAGGTGGCCTTTTTTGTTATACCGATGACCGTAAATAAAACTTTTTTATTTTGTTTTTGCGCCCATCTACCACACTCCGGGATAGCGGGGGAGGGAGACGGAAAACACTCAACTGGCTGGTTATGCAGGACTCGCTATGAAAAACTTAAGCGCCTGCCTGCTTTACTCCACCTGGAGGTGCCTCCAGCTGGGAAGGCTTTTAAGGCTTCATCGGATGCGACCCCCCATGGATATGGGGTGCGCCATAGCCTCTTTTATGCGCACCAGGGGAGGTGGCGGTCAAATGCCTGGCTACACCAATCATTAAAAAAAAAAACATTATTTAGACAAAGGTTGCCTGGTAGAGATCGCTTGCAGCGATAAGGCCGCCTTTGCCCACAACTAAAGTTTTTGTCGAAACTTTTCAATAATTATTCTTGTGTGAGCAGAGCAATAAAGAATTTATCTATCTGTCTATCTTTTTGTGCTGCTAACGAAAATATAGTAACCTAATATTTAGGATAACCCCATTATTAAGGATAGTGACGTGAGTAAACTACCGTTACAGCTATCGGTCCCAAAGACAATCCTAAGGTATCCAAACACTTATCTAGAGTTCAGTAAACCATTATCCTTTAGTAACTCTTCGCATCAAATCAATGTAAAGGAAGGGAGGGATTTGTCAGGACCGTAGCAAGTAGAGCAATGTGGCAAATTTTATCAGATTGTCAAGCTGAGCAGACTGAGGAGTCCGCCTCGGTGGACCGGGAGGATGGCACCTAAGGCGAGTAGGGCTTTACAACCGCACCGAAATCTTAAATGGCGGTGGATAATTTACCTCTTGTCTACTTCTCCCGCCAAGCACCAATGCTTGCATTGTTGTGTTCTCGTCTGAAGGCTTAACGTGCCCAAAGTCACCATTGGATCACCCACAGTGTCAAAAAATCCTCTGTTCATTTTTTGTTGGGTGCACACGAGTGTATCGGAATAAAATAGGTAGACAGGTCCTTAGATATCTACTTATCATGAATGAGTACCTACCTAAATCGTTTTTCATCAGGTAGACTGCTTGTTTTAATTGATTATGGGGCTCTATCACCATCCTCTGTGTCCAAGCCAACTTCACCTGCACGCGGTCCCCCTGCCGAGTTGCAGACCACCGAAGCTCTGGCGAAGGCGTCCGAAGCTCTGGCGAAGATGGCCGAAGCTCTGGCGATAGTTTCGGCATGGTTTCTGCACTTTTTCGTTTTCTATGGTCTCTGCCAAAAATTTTGGATCCAGATCGACGACGACGTACGTAATTTATTGGCAATTACAGATTTAAAAGGGGTTTTTTCCGTTCCAAATTTTTGAATATTTCAGAATGGGTATCGTATCTATATCAAAATCTTTGGGTATCGTTCAGTCCATTTCAGTCGTAGAGGGAGATTCTTGATCCTAGATTTCAGTCAGATGGAACCTTCTCAAACTCAAACCTTCGCAAATCAACCAACATGCAATTTGACAAGTTTCTTTCCCTTTATAATTGCGCGCGGATTATCACGTAAGTGCTTCCGCCAAGACGAGGAAAAAGTAGGTGTTACTAATTGTTATACTATTTTTCTAGAAGCGTTTCGTTAAATTTTCAGACCTGGATTTCCATCTAGATAGGTAATGCTAGAAAGTTCATATTTTCAGTATAAAACAGCTTACAACGCTTTTATTGGTATTTTACGTACCTACTCTCTGACGTAGATAACTATTCCTAACTCAAATAAAATAATTGCAAACCGCACGGTGGTTGTTATTTTCGGCAACGTACCTGCGAAGGCGGAGACTGTTTTCTTAATTTATTATGCGAATTAATATTTTGGCCAATCATAATGCGTATAGAACACGTTCGCGAATTCCGTGCCCACTTTCTATCCGCTGGACTTTGTCTTGGGCGTTGGTTGGGTGCGGCTGTTGAGGGGGGATGCCTTTGCTTGAGGTCGCGTTTCTAGTAAAAATAAGAAAGGATAGTTTGTATGTTCTTTATATATTCTTTATTTATACACTCGACAGTTATCTACCCAAAAAGGTTGCCTGGAAGAAATCGCTTTAAGCGATAAGGCCGCCTGTTGCTTCTCCTGCTGTTAATTTTAAGTATTCATTGTATTCTTTTGATTGCCGAATAAAGCGTTATTCATTAATAAATTCATACATATATTCCTTTAAGTAGTGTCTGTCTGTACTAACGACAAACCTCTAAAGCTTTCTATATCTTTAATTGTAAAAGTAAGTATATATAGCTCGACAACACAACTGCTATATCGCCCGCGGGGGGGGGGGGGGGGGGGGGGGGAGTTTTAGAAACGAACGCGGGGCGCGGGGCAGTAACCATTTATATAACCAACCAACAACCAAACAAAAAACACTTGAGCTCCCTGCCCCGCGCCCCCACTTTCAGCCCCGGAACACCATCAAAACGTCCCCCTTCCGTCTATCTATTATCTGCTATCTATTAATATAATTTTATCTATTTATAAGTTGTGTTGTTGTTCTATAGGTACTTTCCCTTGGCATTGAAATAACTTCTCTTACCACGACGTGAGGGAGGATGCCGATGACCTCGTGAAGTGTAGAAGAAAGAGTGGGAAAGCCTTGCAGAAACTGGAATTGACCGCTCGGATGATAATGTGATGATGATAAAAATAGCTTCAATGGATTAGGGGTCATTTTGCTTTGACCTAGACCTAGATAGTTTAGATACCGAATGACCCCAGTGAATAGATAGATAGCCCTTTGATAACTAGATAAGTACTAGGTAGGTACTCTAACTAATCCTATTTCTACAGCTTCTTCAAATGTGAGACGATGGACAGTCAGCTGCAGTGTGAACGGACACTTCATAGGTACTTAGGTAGGTAAGTATGCGACTAGGTAAGTGTGCCATACAAAAACTTTTCTTCTTTTCATTTTATTTTGTTAACGACTCTATTACAATACAATCTATAGATTGTAACGCGTTCACCTAATTAGATAGGTATTTTATAAGACCCGTAGAAATCGCATTCTTTCAATTTATAAGATTGCAAACTGGATCACTGGCTCAGAAAGGTAGCTCTAAGTAATTTTATAATCGTTATTTCTCTACAGAAACTGCCGCACTAGTTGTCTAGGCAAGGTGGGTGCACTGCAAAGCAAAATTTCCCACCTTTCACTCGACTCGGATCGCGCGCCGGTTCTCATGGCATGGCATCGATGAAATTTTTCCATTGCCTCCCCACTTTGGCATTTGCCGCGCCTTTCGTACCTAGTGGGCGAGAATGCGCGGGAAACGCAGGGGCCAAGTTCGTGTGGCCTTTTAGGTTAATTTATATGTACTTATAGTGTTTTTTAATTCATTTGTGTTAGTTTAATGAACTTTTTACAATAATATAATAATAAATAAATTCTTTATTTACCAAATAGAGTATACATTTTTCTTATACTAATCTGATATATATTCATTCGTTGGAAGAACGCTAAGTATAAGGTTTTAACATAAGACCAGGATATTCTGACTCCTAAACTAGGTCAATAACTACTTACAAAAATATATACTTAAATAAAATAATAATAATCTTCTTGGCTTTAATGGCCCGGTTGTGCTCTCGAGCATGAGGGCCCGGGCTCCGTTTGACCATGTTCCAGGATTTCGGGAACAGGTAATTACAATGGGGCGACTAACATCTGACCTCCGTGACCCTGCTACCACGGAAACCTGACCAGATTGGATCATGGCTACATCGGATGTTTTACATGAGCATGGGTTAGAATTCAACTAATGTACTTACATAACTCAGAAAAGAGTCATTGGTATATGGTCGCAGCGGGATTCGAACCTGGTACCTCTCGCTTACAAGTCGGATACAAAATATATAAATGTATTTAAGTAACTTAAATAAATAGGTAGATAATAAAATAGTACGCGTAAATATGTACGTAGGTAGGTACATATATTAAAATAAATGATTATATCATCATACATTAGGCTTTGCATTTTGTTCAAGTGATGTAATAATAATAAATAAATGTCGTTAAACCCATAACAGGATAGGTACATTCAAATATAAAAAAAAAGAAACAGTAACATTATAACCATAATGTATCGCTACCCGATGTCGTCATCGTCTTTGCGATTACTCCCGCTCAGCTTCTGCCAAGGTCCGCTTTCCTATGCTGTCTCCTCCATCCACTTCTCCGGTCTTGAGCATCATCAAATTCTAAGAGTAAAGTTAGTAAAACACTAAGATGGGTACCTACCGATATACGTTAGATCACAGCACCGCAGAAATGTGTACGGCTGTACAAATATGTTCTTAAGGTAAGTCTTACCAATACCGTCGAACAGGTACCTTAAATATCTTCTGAGCGTACACCTAAGTAAAGCCAATATAATCAGCACCCTAATATCCAAGAAAACGTTGAAATAAAACTGAATAAAAAAATTATATGTCCCTCGTAAATTCTTAAGAGGCTGCGTCTTCCAAGAATATAAAAACAAACCCTAAAAAGAAAATGGCAGTAAAACTAAAAAGGCGGGAGAGGGGAAATAGGAGCGCGGGCGGGGCGGGGGAGGCTTCCTCGAACTTCGCCAACGCCATTTCGAAAATCGATCACGACACGCGTGTGTGAGCCGTTTTGGATTTCGAACTATACATACAAAATTCTACCAAACTTTCACGGCAGCCGAAATTGTGTCTTATTAACATGGTGATAAAGTTCACATTCCAAGCACATTCAACTTGGTGTGTTCATGTGTGCGTGCCATACAGCGGCACAGCCCAAAATATTAATGCCGACCTCGCCAAAATAGACTTTTTTTGTTGATGCGACATATAATTTTTCGACGGCTTCGTGTTTTGGAATGGGAACATGAAAAACTGCCTATTTTAGATTTTATTATTCAGGGGTTGGAGTTTTGGCAAAAAGTACTTAAGTTTTACTAAAAGTATGTAAATTGATACACCAAGCGTAATTAAAATACCTAGGTGCCTATGTCTAAAAATAAAATATACCTACTTAATTGGTATCTACGTACTTACCATTATGAATATAGCGACAAATTAAATTTATACGTAATTACCTAACTGGTAATGGTAACCAGCCAAGGACATTTCTTAGAATGCGTGATGTAACAGACATGTGGTACAGAATAGATTGAGTAGGTACATACCTACATCTAGGCAAACTACAAAGGCATATTTGGCAAACATTATGATCGGCTCACCAAACATACCTATTATAGGTAGATAGACAGCAGTTGTGGTTTTGATGGCCTCTGTAGGACATTCAACGCGTCATCTTGGCGTTAATGTCCCGGTTACGCTCTCGCGCACGAGGGCCCGGGTTCCGACTTGCTTGATCATGATCCAGGATTTGGCAGATCAGGTAATTACAGTGGAGCGACTGCCATCTGACCTCTGTGACTGCTACCAGGGGAACCAGACTAGATTGGATCATGATTACACAAAAATGAATGTGCAGGTTTCGTAGCGATGTTTTCCCTCACCGTAAGAGAATCGGTTAGTATTCAACTAACGTAACATTCAACGCGTATCTAGATGCTAAATACCCGGTAAAAGTCAGTTTCCTAGGTGTCGTTAGGTCCTAGTGGTGTCGTCATACAGCGGCCGTAATATTCAATTTTTATTGCTTCATAAGTTTTTATTTATATTATATTATGACAAGACAGGCATTTGACCGCCACATAATCAATTATTTTTGAGTTGTACAGTCGCCGGCCGTGTGGTGTCCGGCAGAGTAGAATAGCACCAACCCCTTACACCCGTGGGTGTCGTACGAGGCGACTAATGTTTTCGAGGCAAAAGATCTAGTCTCCGTAGGCTGGAAAATGGGCAGCAGCATTTTCCATCGTTATATTTATAACACTGCGATCTTTAACCCGCCGCGCGCCGGACAAGCATGGAGATATGTGGAATAACCTCCCTTTTCGAGGGAGAAGCCCTTAGTCCTGCAGTGGACTATTATGAGCTGTGATGATGATGATGATGACGAAGTTACATTTATAGGTAAACATTATGAACCCTTACGGGCACAGTAATGTAGGAATTTATATAGGCACTTAAAACTAAGTACCAGGCCTGCTAGAAGAAATTTATTTTTAGAAATAAGTAGAGCCTTTTGTGTCATGTATTATATTTGTCATGTCCTTTATTAAAATTTTTGTGTGCAATAAACTATTAAATAAAATAAAATAAGTATTATTTTAAAAAAAGGTTCACTAATAATATGTACGTGTACGTATGGTATTTTACCGACTTATTTATTCTATTTTTAAAATCTATGTAAAATAGTAAGAAAAACATTAATATATTTACAATTTGGCTTACCTCATCATCATCATCATCATCATCTTGGCGTTGGTGTAGGGTTCGCCTTTTGGCTTACCTAAGTTTTAAGCATTTACAGAGTAGAAACTTGTAGGAACGTAGTTACATACCTACAGCGGTGGAAGACGTCACAGAAACGTTGACCATGGAAACAATATGACGGGTTTCCTATAAACCGATGTCATAAGCACTGGAGGGCTTTTTTTTCTATAGTAATAAACCTATTTAGAGCGTCGGTGGCTTAGAAGCAGGATGTACCGGGTTCGAACCTTAGTGCTGCCCTGTACAAATTCAAGAGAGCATTACCATTTTTTGGAAAAATCCTTTAGAGCTACTGCAATATTCTCAAGGGTATTTAATGTTCGTTTTAAACTGAAAAAATATGGCTTAAAGGTATTAAGGAAGCATTGGTATTGCCAATGTTTCCTTTGCACTATGACATAGGATCGTTCAAGAGGTATCCTTAGAGGTGGGCAACGCATTGGTAACGCCCCTGGTGTTGCTGATGTCCATAGGCGGCGGTGAACACGTTCCAGCAGGTCGCCCGTTTGCCTGTTTGTCTGCCGTATAACAGAAAAAAGGCGTTGTGTGAATTGTCCAAAAAGAAAAGAATAAGCACTTTGTTCCTGTCCTCAGCTTATAACGCCTTCGCCTGCAGCCTTTGCCAAGTCCTCACTCCACCAGACCGAAGGGCGTCCTGCACAGCGTTTGTTGACTTGGTCCTTTGTAATATACCTCTTGAACGATCCCATGTCATAGTCCAAAGGCAACACTGGTGGTAGCCCCAGAGTAAGCAAAGCTTGTGCTATGGGTGCCAGAAAAGTGATAAACTACTTATATATTATTTAAATACATACTTATTAAACATACAACACCAAAACCGGTGACAGAAATTAAAATTTCTTTAGTTCAATTTCTGCCCGGCCGGGACCTCTTGGTGGCAGACATGTTAACCAATTGAACCACTCAGGTCGTCAAAAACATCGTCAGCTGGTCAGGTGGTCGTTTATTGTGAGGCATATGATCTTATATCCAGCCTTAGACCCTCTATTATAATCTTTTTTAAATATGTTGATGGCGCAAGATAGTTTAAAATACTGGATATCTTACTAGGTGGCTAAAGTAACTGTGTCATCATAATCATATCGCCCACATAGGCCTCCCCCAGAGATTTCCACAAAGGCCGGTCTTATGCCTTCCGCATCCAGTTGCGATCCCTGCAATATTTACCAGATGGTCGGTCCACCTTGTGGAAGGCCTACCCACGCTGCGTCTTCTGGTACGTGGTCTTAAGCTTGGCAATCCTTTGGGCTATGGCCCGTCACTGTGTAAAGAAGTGTTATCATATTTTTATCTTATGTACTCAGATTTAAACTCAGTGGTATCACTCCGCCCTCCTGGTAGTCGCCCAAGGTCAGCTCTAGCGCCATCTTAAAGATAGACTATAAGGCCGGCCGCATACATTCTTTTTCCGGGTCATGTTTCCGAATTTGAATTTTGATTTCGACCAATCAGATCAACGAAAACCAATCAGAAGCCAGCGTGAAAAGTGTCGTGGATTCTGATTGGTCGACTTTGATATTCACATTCGGAAAGCTAATCAGGAAAACGAATGTATGCGGCCGGCCTAAGAGAAGTATCCTATGCATAGGTATATCAACTTTGTAGATATACGCAGTCATAATCATCATGGCACTGCACGAGGGCCCGGGATCCGCCTTGACCATGATCCAGGATTTGGCAGGTCCGTGATCCTGTTACCAGGGGAACCTGACCAGGTTTCATCACGATAGTTTCCTTCACCGTGAGAGCATCGGTTAGCATTCAACTAATGTACATAACTCAGAAATGAGTAATTGCTACATTGCCGTAGTGGTATTCGAACACGCTACCTCTCGCTAACGAGCCGGATACCTTAACCACTCGACCACCGCCGCTCCTATAATATACGCAGTAGTGAAAATTATTAATTTCTCCTTAAACTGTTAAAATCCCAGAAAAGTGCACATCATAACATCTTAAGTCACCTATAACATCGATATGTCTACACTAAGGCGTACTTACAGCGTACAGCCATCGCAGACCAAGGATATCGATTCAAAAAAAATTTGGCTTCCACGCAGTCGCAAAGATATAAAAAAATTTATGAACCGCCAGCCGCCCCCGCCCTCCTCAAAAAACCGTCTGCATTTCGGCGAGGAAAGATAGTCTTAGGTTCTTGGGCGTTATACGAAGAGATAGGGTATAGATATGTATGAGACTGTCTGTTGGCTCAAAATATACTTCCAAGGATTTCTGACCATTTTCTGGTAACAGAGGCACAAGCTGGTCTGGCTCTATGTATAAATTAAACGATAAATTAATCATTATATCAGTTTCGTAACGTTTTTTTATTTTACTGCGACAAGGATTGCATTTGCAAGCGTTGAGGTGGCTATAGTCCAGTTTTCGTGACTCGGTACTTTTATCCCCATATCGTCGGTGGCCGAGTGGCAAAGATATTCAACTCGCAAGCGAGAAGTACCAGGTTCGAATGACTGCTGCCATGTACCAATGACTCTCTGAGTTTCGACATTAGTTGAATGCTAACCGATGCTCTTACGGTGAGGGAGAACATCGTGATGAAACCTGTACATTCAGGCGACTGAATGTGTAACCATGATCCAATCTGATCAGGTTCCCCTGGTGGCAGGTTCACGGAGGTCAGATGGCAATGAAGGCGGACCCCGGGCCCTCGTGCGCAAGATCACAACCGGGACATTAACGTCAAGATTATGATGACTTTTCTTCTATATTCTATTTTATAATACTCTAACCTTTCTATTTCTAATAATTAACACAAGCATATTGACTTCATAAGGCTGCGTTTACAGTGGGGCTGGTCGCGTTGAGCGGGAGCAGGAGCGGAGCGCAACGTAAACTAGTTTTATGCTGCTCATTGCAACGAGCAAACACACCACCTGATGGCACTTGCCATAACTAACTGTCGCTCATAACATCTTCAATTCATGTATTTATGTTACAGGTAACAACATTTTTTCTTCGTTGAAGGGCCCGATCGTAATCGCGCGCCAGTCACCAGTAAAGTAATTTTTCGTAAGAAAATACAATTTTCAAAATGTTTTTTTCCTCTTGTTCTTCCAATGTAAATACTCTTTCATTTTGTCTATTTTTGAAAAAAGATTGGTACTTACATAAGTACCAATCTTTTTTCGAATCATTTTTCGTATATTATATTTACGAGAAGATAAATATTATGTTTTTATGAAGATCGAAGATGTTTACTTACGATGAGCGTTAATACTGTTTATTAAGAATAAAAAAAGCCCTCTCCGAGCGATAAACGCAATATCGCGATCCGCTCATGCCATCCGCTCCACCCGTCAAATTGACCGCTACCCACTCTTAACAGTTCATACAAAAATATATAGAAAAAACGTACCGGTTCTGCGGCGGTCTCTAGGCAACTTTTTTTATTCTACTCTTTACTTAATCACTTAGGTACTTTACTACGAAAGAGGTAAGTCATCATAATCATCATCATATCAGCCGAAAGACGTCCACTGCTGGGCATAGGCCTCCCCCAAAGATACTCCACAAACGCCGGTGCTGTGCCTTCCGCATCCAGCTGGTACCTGCGATCTATATCAGGTCGTCGGTCCACCTTGTGGGAGGTCTACTTACGCTGCGTCTTCCAGTACGCGGTTGCTACTCGAGAACTTTACTGCCCCATCGGCCATCTGTTCTTCGAGCTATGTGCCCAGCCCACTGTTACTTTAGCCTGACAATCCTAGGGCTGTGTCGGTGATCTTGGTTCGCTTTCGGAAAATTAAGCGGTAGGTTTAAATTTATTAGGAAATTAAAAATGCCTCCCCTGTGGATTGCGAGATTAATCCTCTTACGTTAAAAAGCTATTCTATCCGACACAATTGAACGAAAAGTTAGAATATGTACTAGTCCCACCCTGGCTTAAGTGCTTATTACATTCTGAAGCAAAAAGCGTGAGAGCAAAAGAAAGTGAAATGTATTGCTCATAGAATAAAGTCCATTTTTCTATCTCTAATATTATGTTAGGGACCGCTCCGCTTTTCGAAAGCCGTGAAACAAAAATGGACCTTATTTTATACGTAATACATTCCATTTTGATTTGCTCTCACGCTTTTTGCTACTGTATTCAGGCTTCTGAATTTAGTCAAATGTAATAAACGCATATCTCAGTCAAGATTTAAACACAAAAAACTATGCATCCGTGAAATAACAAGTGTGTATTTTCAGAATAACGCATACCGTAACGCCAGAGGAAAATTTATAATGCAAGTAGGTACTTACGTGGTGGTAAAATGATACATAATTATGGAATGGAACACTTTGAATGCTAATGTTTAAGTATTCCCCGACCAGCCAACCGACTCATTCAAGGTCAGCCAGCATGCTCCATCTTCGGCCGCGTCGTCACTTCCTAACATATTCATATTTATTTGCTCACCGTAAGTGCATCGGTTAGCATTCAACTAATGTATATAACACAGAAAAATGGCCGCAGTAGGATTCGAACCCGGTACCTCTCGCTTACGAGTCGGATACCTTAACCACTGGGCCACCGACGCTCCTCACTTTACAAATTCCCCAAATTATCATAAGATAGCGCTACCTATTTAATTAATGTATATGTATTGTAGAGCTAAAGAAATACGCATTATAGTTATTAAACACCATTTAAAAACAGAGCTGTACCTTCGTACGTTTCCGTAAATTTTCGTTTCCACTCGGTTTAGTTACACGTGCCACTGAAATTCCGACCGGATAAAATTTCTAAACCAAACTGCGCAGCAAGAATGCACCTTACTATTCTAAAGATAAAGTTCAATATAGAATACAGGATTAGTATTCATAAAACTCTGCCTCAAAAGTAGTTGACGTCACGGTTTTTTTTATTCATTTTTCTTGATTGGTAACTGGCTGGCGGCCTACCTACTACATTTTTGCTGTTTTTATGTTATTTTATACCTATCTCGGAACGTGTAAATATATAATAAGATCGAATGCTTTATGTTTTATCGTTAGCTTCACACTTATTACGGGTTGGTATCCGTATTGTAGGTTCCGTGTCTTGATAATTCATCACAAATGTGTAATCGTTGCTTGTAGTCTTCCTTCAACGCATACCTACCTATTTCGACTGGTAGATAGCGCTAGTTTAGCTTTAAGTCCGCCATTGTACCTTTAGTGCATGAAGTTATTAGAATTAGTACTTTTTTTTTTTTTTTTTTTATGTTATCCGGCAGACAAACAGGCATGCGGGCCACCTGATGGAGAGTGGTCACCGCCGCCTATGGACATCAGCAACACCAGGGGAGTCACCAATGCGTTGCCCGCCTCTGAAGAGATCTCTAATATACCTCTTGAACGATCCCATGTCATAGTCCAAAGGAAACACTGTGGCTGGGAGCTCATTCCACATCCGAATCGTACGAGCGAGAAACGTTCTTTCAAACCTTCGCGTGGTGACCAACAGAGGGTCTACGTAGTGGGGATGAGTACCCAGCCCACGGCGGGTGGTGCGATGGCGGAATTGTGCTGTTGGCACCAGATCGAAAAGTTCCTCGGAACACTCCCCATTGTACAGCCGGTAGAACACACACAGGGAGCCAAAGTCCCTTCGGTTAGCCAGTGGTTCTAATTTGCTTGTTTGTATGGGATCGTCGACAATTCGAACGGCACGTCTCTGTATGGAGTCCAGAGGATTAAGCAGGTCGGCAGCTTCGCCGGCCCAAAGATGGGAACAATACTCCATATGAGGCCGCACCTGCGCCTTGTACAGCAGCAGGCGATGCCCTGGGGTGAAGTATCGCTTGGACCGGTTAAGCACTCCAAGCTTTTTCGAAGCCAGTTTGGCTTTACCTTCTAGGTGACTTATAAATGAATAAAAATGCTTAATAATGATGTACGAAGAATGCTGTTTTTTCGTCCTCGGGCACGCACAGGGATCCAGATGGATGACCGTTTCGGACTTCGAGGCTAGTTAGTCAAACAGTACCGCAACGAGCTCGTCACTCAAGGAGTCTAAATACCGTTGCCAAAGTGAGCTTAACCAAGGTCTTTAGCTGGGGATCCTGATTTGACAGTGGGGACACTAGTTTAACAGGTGTCAGGAGTCTATTGGCGTAGGCACCCGGTGACATAGGCGTAGGAAGAGGGGGGGCCGGGTGGGCCGTGCCCACCCCAGAATGGTCTGGTGCCCACCCCAGGATGTACCGATTTAATCAGGCTGATACGTGTTCACTGACTGTATGTTATAGATCGACTCGGCTTCATCGGCTCCTCAGGGGCCAGGCCCCCCTGGAATATAGCCTTAGATACGCCAATGCCGGTATATTATTATTACTCAGGTAATAAGTATCCCTTATAAGTTACATATTGGATGTGTTTAGAATTTTAGAGGAAATGGCGCCTTCATTTGTTAGTTCATCATCATCTCGGCGTTAAATTCCGGTTGCGCCCCCGCGCTACACGCGGGTGCCCGGGGTCCGCCTTCCTGCTATGTCTAGTCCACTTTGCTCGGTCTTCGGCATCCTTCATGGTGAGTCCGTTGGCACGCATGTCACTCTTAACGACGTCCAGCCGTCGCTTCTTGGGCCGGCCTCTCCTTCTCGTGCCTGGTGGGGGCGGCATGGCCAGACATCTGTTCCCCACATAATTTGCCGGTCTGCGCAAGACGTGGCCATACCATCGAAGGCGACACTCCTGTAGCTTATCTGCGATGTCACGGACACGAAGGCTACCGCGGATGTGGGCGCTCCGCACGCGATCTTTGCGGGAAACCCCACACATCCACCGCAGCATCTTCATTTCCGTGACTCGCAACTCCTGCTTGTGTCGCTCTAGTAGAGGCCAAGTCTCGCTGCCGTATAAGAGAACAGGTCTAATAATGGACTTGTAGACATGTCCCTTCAGTTTCATCGGCATCTTGGGGTCACAAATGACAGCCGTCACCTCCCGCCACTTTGCCCAAGCCGCGGATATTCGGGCTTTGACGTCGCTGTCGATGTCACCAGTTGCGCTTAGTACCGACCCCAGGTATCTGGCCTGATCCGTTCGTTTGACCTCCTCTTCACCTATGCGGATGGGTAGGGGGTCTGTACTGTTGCAAGCCATGTACTCTGTCTTCACCACATTTATCTTCAGTTATCAGTTGTTAGTTACTGGGGTTAATTTCATATTCTGGGGCAACATTGATTCACTTTTCTCTATTAATTAAGTATATTGGCAATCTGAAAATCGGCCATCTTTCATCACCATCATCTTATAACTTAACGGATTAAAGTGAGTGATCAATGTAGCGCCAGCATATTAAAGTAACCCCATTTTACGGTAAAGCTCGTCTAATTTAAAATAACGCACCCCACTATCGCATTAACGCACACAAGCAAGTTTAAAATATGGACGCAATACATATACAAATGCCGTTGTAATTGGTCATTCAGTTGCCGGTGAGATTCAAACGTAGGAGAACGCGTCGTTCATTGGCTCCCACACAGATGAAGTGTCGTTATCAATATTTGCACTCACACATCAAAATCAACTAACTAAGTAGTGGGGCGCGTCATTTTAGACTAGACGAGCTCTACCTACTTATTTTATTTGTAGCTAGGCATTTGAAGGCCATATTACTACGAGTATCATCAACATAATATTAGTCCCCTGCTGAACTAAGGACATAGGCCTCCCCCCAGAGCCGCTGGGCCGCCAGGCTTGCCTCATCCAGCATCCTCCTGCAGCCTTTCACTTGTTAGCAGTATGGTATCAAACCATCATAGTTCGGTTCAAACGACACAGATGACGCTGCCTCGTGAAACGGACTCACGTGGTCACGGGCTGGCTCTGCGTTGAAAAGCAAGGGAGAGACATTCGAACGATAGCTGTGTTATCATAAGTTTATATCATTAAGTTTGCCAAAGTCCATACTTTTAATAGTAAACCGATTTAAGTAACTCATGGTTTGTATATATTTCTGATCCTAACACACTAATCGTCACTCCATCTTGCCGGGTGGTGTCCTCCACAGCGGCCACACTACGCTTGCTGAGATCACGCCATACCTATCACCTCTGGTTTTGTAAGGTTTTTTTTATATAAATCAAGTAGGTATGCAATACATCTTAACATCAGCACACAGCTTAAAGCTACAGGCAGGCCACCAGCTGGTGGTCAACTATCGCAAAAGACCTAAAAACCGAAAACCCGAGATACACGTTCCTGGCGCAAGTGCACAAGGATGCCCGACCCTAGCTAATCTGGGACAAGGGCAGAAGGAAGAATGAATGAATAACACTTTATTGCACAAAAAAAAAACAATGGGTACTTAAAATTAACTGACAAATGACCGTATTCACATGTTGAATACTTTGATGTATAATTTGACTTGCAGTCAGAAAGACGCATTTACCTTTTTTGACTGTAATAAATTTACAGATAAAGTAGTTTTAACAGAATATTTTATTTTTATTTTGTTTATTAACATGAATCAACAGCTTTCTTTTGTTACAAATGTATACTTAGTCTATTATTCCATACATAAGCCAATTACTGATTCACACTTTGTTTCCAGAAAATATAAAATTTAAGCTATATGGGTAGGTATGTTTAATTTTAATTAAATCTTAAATAGGAGGTAGAAATAAATTTGACTCATAGCAAATCTCCCTGCACGGAGAAGTAGTTGTGAATGTAAGGTATGAATGTGTTTTTGTAAAGTGTAGGTAAGTGTAGTGTGTGTGGTGTGTTTGTGTGTATGAGAGATCAGTGAACACAGTGTAGGTACTCGGTGGCGGTGAGAGAAATGTTTTGCTCGATAAGCGTTGGTTCACATGGCAATGAGCATCGGTGGCCTAATGGTTACGGAGTCCGACCCGAACCCCGAGATACCGGGTTCGAACCCCAGAGTAAGTAGTATTATACAAAGTTGATTATTGTGTCATATGTAATTAGTTTAGGGCCCCGTGACGGTAATTTTTTTTTTTTTTGTTTTTTTTTTATACATTTGCCGTAAATATTGTCGATGAAAATTGATTTAAAATAGCACGTCTAAAGCTATTTTTGGATAGACAGAATATATCTAGTTGCGAGAAATGTCTATTATATGAACGCGGCAAGCGATATACTATGTATCTTCGACGTAGGTACAAAGTCAAACTGGCTACAATGTTAGCGTACCATATTGATTTATTGATTTCTCCTACCGTAGGTAGATATGACCAGAGTGCCGATTTGTTAATAAACAAAAAGGGTCACTCTTTAAACTAGTATGTAAGACAAAGGAGCCGTCCTGTATCATATCAGCAGCATATACCAGTCCAATGTTAGACTTAAACAGTAAATCTTTTGATATTGTTCAGAATATACAGGACTGCTCTGGCATAAAGTCATTAGTAAATAGTGGTAATAAGCCTTTGGATGTACGTAAAGTAAAATGTTATAATAATAAACAAAATTGTATAGTTAACTTAGTACATCAAAATATCCAAGGCATGACGAATAAAGAATTGGAAGTTGAGCTATTCATGAACGGTGAGAATGTTGATATTTTTTGCATTACTGAACATTGGTTAAAAGATCACCAGCTCATATTTGGCTTTAACAACCATAAACTTGCAAGTTCGTTCACAAGAGGGCAGGCAATTCATGGAGGTTCCCTAATACTTGCTCGTAATTGCCTAAAATGCAAGGAACGCACTGATATTGTCAAGCTGTCTGTTGAACGATCTGCTGAAATTGCCTGTATAGAACTTGAGCGACTTATTGTAATGAGCGTATACAGACCTCCGGCTTCATAATTTGATTTGTTCGAGAAAATTATGGATGAAGCCCTTATTAAAGTTAGCAATTGTAATAAAAATATTGTTGTTTGTGGAGATTTTAATATAGATTTATTAGACGTATCTTGTAAATATACTGGTAGGCTAATATCATTATTTAAGTGTCATAATTTAATCAACTTATTTTTAGAGCCTACTAGAATAACAAGTACTACATCAACTTGTCTAGACAACATTTTTTGTGATATCCAGGCATGTAGCCAGTCTGTAATAAACAAATTACAATCCGATCACTGTGGTCAATTAGCTGTGTTTAATGTTAATATGAGGAAAGAAACAAAAAATACTATTAAATTTGTACCAATTAACAACAACCGTCTAAACAGTTTTAGAAATAACATTATAGAGAAATCATCTAATTTAAAGTATTTTGATGACCCAAATGAATATTATAATTCAGTTTTACACATGACAAAAACTGAAAGTAATAGTATATTCAAACCAAAGGTGAAGGCAGTAAACAGCAAACTTATGTTTAGCGATTGGGCGACAGCAGGAATACATAAGAGTAGAAATAAATTATATGAGCTCTATGCAGAACGGGCGTATAATAATAGCGTAGAATTTGCTGAGTATGTTAAACATTATTCGAAGTTATTTAAACGCGTTTGTGCTACAGCTAAATCGAATTTCGTTAAACACAAACTAAAAAATAGCACAGATGTAGTAAAATCCACATGGCAGATAATAAATAGTGAAACTGGAAAAGTAACAAATCGCGATACTAAGTACAGTTTAAAGATAAATGATAATGTTGTTACCAAAAACTCTGAAGTTGCGGAGGCATTCAATAAATTTTTTACAGACATTCCAGTGTCAACTACGAAATCCTTAAATTCGTCTCCTGCTCTCGCTGAATCCTTGTTAAAACAAAATGTACCCGAGAGTGTCATCGATTTTAAGTTCGAGTATGCAACACCTCAAGATATAGTTAAGGCTTTTAAAACTATAAAAATGAAAGCAACTTCCGACATTGATGGTATGTCAGTAAAAATTATTAGCTCTGTAATTGATGTTATTGCTGTCCACTTAGCGAATATATTTAATAATTGTGTTGATAATGGTGAATTTCCTGACCTGATGAAGCACAGTAAAGTTATTCCATTGTTGAAAACTGGTAATACAACGGATCCTACAAATTTTAGACCAGTTTCAATTTTACCGACTCTAAGTAAAATATTTGAGAAAATCATATTAAATCAACTAAAAGCTCATTTTTATGGAAGTAACCTATTGCATCATAAACAATTCGGTTTCACTCGCGGTCGTTCAACAACTGATGCAGGTGTTGAACTTATTAAACATATCTTTGGGGCGTGGGAGGAATCACGTGATGCCTTAGGGGTTTTCTGTGATTTATCCAAAGCCTTTGATTGCGTTAATCATGACATTTTGGTCAGGAAATTACAACATTATGGAATAAAGGACTTGGCCCTGAACTTGCTAAATTCATACTTGAGTCATAGAATTCAAAAAGTTGATGTGAACGGAGAGAGATCTATGGGGTCTGTTGTGTCTATGGGTGTCCCCCAGGGATCTATTTTGGGCCCGTTTTTGTTTCTTGTTTATGTAAATGACTTACCGTACTTTGTAAAAGATGCCCATGAAATTGTCTTGTTCGCGGACGATACATCTTTAGTGTTTAAAGTAAAAAGACAACAATTAACATATGAAGACGTGAACAAGGCTATTGCAGAAGTGGTAAACTGGTTTACGGTTAATAATTTATTACTGAATGGCAAGAAGACAAAATGTTTAAAATTCTCTTTGCCAAATGTTAGATCAGTGCCCACTAATGTACAAATAAAAGGCGAAAATTTGAATTTTGTTGATTCTACAGTATTTTTAGGCTTTACCCTGGATAATAAATTGCAATGGGGTCCTCACATTGATAAATTGGCGAAAAGGCTAAGTTCTGCAGCATATGCTGTAAAGAAAATACGGAGTATTTCTGACGAGGCTACAGCAAGATTAGTTTACTTTAGTTATTTCCACAGTATTATGGCCTATGGCATACTGCTGTGGGGACACGCTGCCGACTGGCACAATGTATTTGTATTGCAGAAAAGGGCTATTCGCGCGATTTATCAATTGAGACCTAGAACTTCACTAAGAGATAAATTCAGGAATATCGATATAATGACAATGCCGTCACAATATATATATGAGAACTTAATGTATGTTCATAAAAATTTACACTTATTTAAGAAGAATCGTAATGTTCATAATATTAATACGAGAAATAAAGATAAGCTTTTTGCTGGTGCTTGTCGTCTAGCCAAAGTCCACAAATCATTTATGGGTCAATGTGTACGCTTTTATAATAAGGTTCCAACAGATATTCAGAATTTACCATTGAATAAATTTAAAGTCGCTATAAAAAACAAATTATGTCAAAAAAGTTATTATAGTATATCTGAATATGTAAATGACAAAAGTCCATGGGACTGAACTGCTGTTCTATACAGGTATTTACTTTTAAGATAGTATATAGGACAAATAATGTATTAGTACATAAGACATGTTTAAAAAAAAAAAAAGAATTAACGTAGGCTCTGTGGGTTTCTTGCCGTTTCTTTCCCCCACAGAGAACCACCTTGGAAGCGGCGTTAATTTTCCTTCCTCTCCCACACATGGTGTCTCCTGTCTGCGCTAGGGTAGGGGTAGGGTAATAGTTAGAGTAGGGGTAGGGTAGGGTAGGAGTAAGATAGCGGTAAGGTAGTATAGGGTGGGGTAGGGGTAAGATAGTGGTAGGGTCGGGGTAAGATAGTGGTAGGGTAGGGGTAAGGTAGTGGTAGGGTAGGGTTAAGGCAATGGTAGGATAGGGTAGGGGTAAGGTAGCGATAGGGTAGGGATAGGATAGAGTAGGGTGGGAGCAACTACCTATCACATGCAGCATGTGTGATGCACGCTCACTTAAAAGTCTGTCTGGCGGTGGCGTGGGGGCCGGGTCGCTCTTTTCCCTCAAATATGGTTGAATTGGACGATGGCTGGGCCCTGCGTTATACTCGTGAACGGGTGCTGCCTTGGTGGACTGGCTTACTCTTGCTGTAGTTTTAGGTGGTTTTTCTTAATTATACTAGACATACCTACGAGTATATAATATAATATAGCGTTCCGGCTCTGTCTGGCATTGTCGAGCCCGGTTCGGTTGTGGTTGGCGAGGGATACGTTTATCTAGAGACATAGGGCGGTCAGCGTGTCACTGTGTGTTTCCTTCCTACTTTCCTACCCCCCTCCTTTTTGACGATTGAAAGAGATATTTAATGTCCTAATCAATAAAGAAATTTTGATTTGATTTGATTTGATTTGATTTAACAGCAGTTTTTTGTATACCACTAAGGTGGCAAACAAGCTTGCGGTCTGCCTAATGGTAAGCAGTCACCGAACCTATGGACGTTTGCAATACCAGGGGCATCACCCACGCTTTGCCGACCCCGTAAAAACCTCGTAACCCCTTTCTTGAAGAACTCCATGTTGTACTCTCCAAGGAAAACCTCTCCAGGTAGTTCATTCCACAACCTTAGTGTGCGTGGGAGAAAGTTCCTTTGGAACCGCACAGTTCGCGACCAATTTGGCAATTTTCATTTTCATTTTCACAGCGATATCTTCCAGGCAACCTTTTTGGGTAGATAACTGACGACAGAAGTGCAAAGTAAAGATATAAGTGTGAAGTAGAGGTATAACAGTACAAAAGCTTAAGTACATGACTACCATACTAATCATATCCTTGTGTAGTTGCTATAAAGGTTTTAAAGCATCATGAATTTAATTTTTGTTTATTATATTTGTAAAGCCGTGTGGTGTCCAGCAGAGTAGAATAACACCAACCCCTTACACTCGTGGGTGTTGTACAAGGCGACTAATGTTTTCGAGGCAAAAGATCTAGAGTATCCGTAGGCTGGAAAATAGGCAGCAGCGTTTTCCATTGTTATATTTAATAATGTGATCTCCAACCTGCCTGCCAAGCGTGGATATTATGGCAACGGCTTCTCCCCTTTCGAGCTTTGGTGAGTTAAGCCGTTGGTCCTACTTGGTCCGTCGGTCCTATTATGGGCTGTGATGATGTTCTATAATAATACCCTAGTGTTAAAAAACTAGTTATTTTATTGAGCCTAAGGGACAGTTAATGAATGAAAGACTTCCTTTCGCAAACTCCCGAAGTACGGTATCCCCGAGGGGCTCTGCAATTGGGTATCCAGCTTTCTGTCTGGACGGAGCATCCAAGTCGTTGTCGACGGATGCTGCTCCGATACCAAGACCATTAATGCTGGAGTACCCCAAGGTTCAGTGCTATATCCCACGCTGTTTCTTCTGCATATCAATGATATGCTGAATATTCCCAGTATTCACCGCTATGCAGATGACAGTACTGGAGATGCTCGTTATACTGGCCGTGCGAATATCCCTCGTTCCGTGGTGTCGGAAAGCTGAATAAGACTTGTGTCAGAGATTGAACACTCCTTAGAGCAAGTTGCTCATTGGAGCAGACTGAACCTGGTGGAATTCAACCCCTCATAAACACAGTTCTGCGCATTTTCTGCCAAAAAGGATCCTTTTGTCATGATGCCGCAGTTCCAAGGAACACCGCTTTCCATCTCAAATAGTATCGGGATCCTTGGAGTCGACATATCGGATAGCGTGCGATTCCGGAGTCACCTAGAAGGTAAGGCCACACTGGCTTCGTAAAAGCTTGGAGTGCTTAACCGGTCCAAGCGATACTTCACCCCAGGGCAGCGCCTGCTGTTGTACAAGGCACAGGTGCGGCCTCATATGGAGTATTGTTTCCATCTTTGGGGCGGCGAAACTGCCGACCTGCTTAATCTCCGACTAGGACTCCGTACAGAGACGCGCCGTACGAATTATCGACGATCCCATACAAACAAGCAAGTTAGAATCACTGGCTAACCAAAGGTACTTTGGCTCCCTGTGTGTGTTCTACCGGCTGTACAATGGGGAGTGTTCCGAGGAACTTTTCGATCAGGTGCCCACAGCACAATTCCGCTATCGCACCACCCGCCGTGGGCTGGGTACTCATCCCCACTACATAGACCATCTGTTGGTCACGACGCGAAGGTTCGAAAGAACGTTTCTCGCTCGTACGATTCGGTTGTGGAATGAGCTCCCAGCCACAGTGTTTCCTTTGGACTATGACATGGGATCGTTCAAGAGGTATATTAGAGGTCTCTTTAGAGGCGGGCAACGCATTGGTGACTCCCCTGGTGTTGCTGATGTCCATAGGCGGCGGTGACCACTTTCCATCAGGTGGCCCGCATGCCTGTTTGTCTGCCGAATAACATAAAAAACTAATTTTGGCTAAAGATGCACCAAGTACCCTATATGTAGGTATGTTGGCAAAGGAAAATTTTCTCAACATGAACTTATGCTCTTGTTTTTACTTACTTTAATTAGCTACTTACGTAAGAGCGTCAGTGGCCTAGTGGTTAAGAAGTCCAACTCGTAAGCGGGAGGTACCGGATTCGAACCCCAGTGCCGTGTACCAATTACTCTTTTCTGAGTTAAGA
The DNA here is from genome assembly GCA_905147135.1 of Blastobasis lacticolella. Classification (NCBI taxonomy): domain Eukaryota; kingdom Metazoa; phylum Arthropoda; class Insecta; order Lepidoptera; family Blastobasidae; genus Blastobasis; species Blastobasis lacticolella. The sequence continues at coordinate 6,708,681 of LR990066.1, forward strand.
GTGTAGGTACATTAGTTGAACACTAACCGATGCTCGTAAGGGATAACATCGTGATAAAACCTGCACATTCAGGCGACGAATGTGTAACCATAATCCAATCCGGTCAAATTCCCCTGTTAATGTGGTCATTGTATTTACCGTTTCATTACGATGTTTTCCCTCACCGAAAGAGCATCGGTAGGCATTCGACAATGTACATAACTCAGCATAGAGAAATTGGGACATTTCCGCAGCGGGATTCGAACCCGGTACCTTTCGCTTGCGAGTCGGATACCCTAACCGCTCGGCCATCGACGCTCCAACATAATAAATCAATATTTTTTTCATCCACGCATCGCTCGGGCAAAGGTCTAATAGCCTTCAATGCAGCCAATCACACGTACGTTCCAAAATTAACCAAAAAGTTTACAACACCGCGTCAAAAATAACCCGCCCAGCTAAAAATAGATTCTGTAACCACACGTTGGCGTGCGAGTGACCAACTAGCTAGCAGATACTGCCTTTTATGTTTTTGAAGCGTATTACCATATTTATTACATTAACAACTAGTGTAACCATAACCCAGTCTCAAACGGCCACACTCTACATAATTCCAAATGGCGGTTCTAAAAATAGAATCAAAATACCGGCTTTCTAATTTTGGCCCACGCTTACGTCAAACAACGGTATAAAATAACTGATAAAAAAGCGCAAATAAAAAATGTTATGTATAAGACCGGTTTCTTGTAGACCGAGCCACTAATTTCGAGTTGCCCAGAGATCAGTTGGTGGAAGGGTTTGATTCTTTGCACTTTGCATTTGCTCTCACGCTTTTTGTTTCTGAATTCAGTCACTGCATTTAGGAATGTGTAATAAGCGCATTACAGTCTATTATAGCTAGTGTCAAATAAGAAGACACTTGGCGGGTCACGTGGTTCGTCTTGCGCTGTATACGATTACCTGCGCGAAATCCCCTCCACTGCCATTTGACAAGTCTCTTCTTTCGTGACGCGGGTTATAAAGCAAGAGACCAAAAAAGTTTACAGTATGACTTCGTGTGTCACGTTGTGCCGACCTCACCTAGTATAGTCGAATAAGGACAGGGGGATGAAGATGGAATAAATAACTGAGTTATAAAAACTTAGCCCATACTCTACAAGGTGAAGGTGAGGTGAAGGTGAAGGAAGGTGAAGGTGAAGGTCCGGGTAGAGACCCGGAGAAACTTCTCCACCTGGGTGAAACATGGAATATTTACAGGTTTTCATAGGGACCACAAAATAAACATTTTAATATACACCGATTTTATCGAGATAAGTAAACGATACTTACCGAGATACTTAATTTTATTCTCCAGCGCGGCTTTTGTCATTAACACGCTAAGAAGATTATTTATGATTTTTCATGGTGATTGTATTTTGATTGGACCCCGCTAGATATCAATATAATATAAAATAAGACATGAGAAAAGAAATGTTTACAGCATGACTTCCGAGTGTCATGTTGTGCCGCCCAAGGGATTTTTTATGTTATGATACCGGCAAGTTTAGGTACCTATTTCGCACGTATCCGTAAGACTTACGCCGGCGTATCTTACCCGCGATGTCTCTCACGACAGAGCTGCCACGATACTTTTTTTATTGCCTAGAGAGGCACACGGACGGACGGTCCATCTGATGGTAAGCGGCCACCGTCGTCCAGAACATCTGCAATCTTGAGCGGATGCGGTGCCGGCCTTTGAGGTAAAATCTGTCCCGACTGACTTGTCTTATTCGGTTATGAAAATGATGTATTTAAATGGATAATTTGCAGCTGTAGGTATTAATTGAAATTCACATTCTATGTCATTCTTATATAATTCAAGACATCTGTACTTAGCGTGATTTTCGGTATTGTTTGTTCACCAAATAAGACAAGTCAGTCTGGACAGATCATGCCTGTAGACATGCCTTTTGAGAACTTAGTAGATTCTACAACACCGCATTCATAAACAAATAGGTGTACTTACCCTTTTACGATGCGGAACCCCGCATGAAAAACAAATTTTAACTTAGCCGACGGATCACGTTGACCGTAAAAACTGAGCTCCGAGATTCACTGAGCCTACTCGTCTGATTACCTACCTATTTTATTAAGTTACCTATTGTAGAGCTGTTTATTGTGAATATAAAATAATGTAGGTATGTATGTTTCAAATGAAAAAAAATGTCTACTTATGAATATATAAGTACTACTACCTACTACTTAAGGTACGACCACACACCTGGTACATCGCCCAAATCAATTAGGTAAGATCCTTCTTACTTAAAACTAAAATGATTATAAATAAGCTTTTGAATTAACAAAATAATTAAAACGCCAAAAGCTTAGGTACCTATCTATACCTACAAGAAAATCTGGTGTTTGTCTATGCGGAAAGTTCAGCGAGTCCTTCCGTGTCGCCACAAAATAGAGAAATAACAGAAAGTCCACTCCCGTCGTCTTCGAAAATTATGACATAAACTTGCCGACTCACTAGGGTTGCTACTGTATTTATTCTAAATTTTGAAAAGAGTATTTAAAAGATCGAATAGAATTTTAGAGATCGTTCACAATAACATGTCCCTCGCAAAGGACCAATCTAATCCTTGCCATAATGTGATCATAATTGCATTCCAAGCTGTTCAGGTTGTGTTCAACTGTATCAGTTGTTTCAAACCAGCTTTAGACATTATGCCTTTAGTAAACGGAATAATAAATTACTGCCTATTCACTTTTTTTTTCATCGCCACTTAATTACATCATCAGACCCTTATAACCTTTCCCTGCCTTTTCACTTCGAGGAAATTCATTGAATTGAAAATTTCATACACATGTAAATTGATGAAAATGCAATATTATGGTATTAGTCAGTTGATCTGATGATGGAGATGGGTCAGCGATTTTTTTATATTAAACTAGACAGTCATTTCCGACTAAAAACCATTAAGGCGGCCATTACGGTTTCTTATTCTGTTAAAAACTGTCACGTGGTGCCTGAAACTGTTCAACTAGACCAAGGGTATCTAGCGGAAGACCTTGGTCAACCTCGTTTCACCATCGGCATTAGAACTCGTAGCGGTGCTGAAGTTCGACTAGCCTCAAAGTCTGAAATGGTCACCCATCAGTTCTTGGACTCTGCGTGCTTTGCTTGTATGTTATTAAATAATCTTAGTTACGTACAAGTACTTTTATTTTATCAATAATAATATCGTTTAATTAAATAATATTCAATTTAAGTCGACACTACAACGAATTCTCGCGTGAACCATCACGACTGAGCACTACGTGAAACTGCGTGAGAATGCCAGTAAACGTAACGTCAATGTGTGCGTGACGGAAATGGCGCATTGTTTCCAGTGGACCTTCTGCTTGAGGCGGGCCGTTCTTTATGTTGTGGTGTCGCCTTTAATTTCGCATGCGAAATATATAACTGTCACTTTAATTTACGAGTAAAACGAACGCTTAACGGGACAGGTATATTTTCGCTCACGGATCGAAGGATTTACACGGATCAAGTTAGCGAGTGTAGTAGACATAAATGACGCATAGACATAGACGTATCTTTATTTGGTCCAATAACACATTCAAAAAACTAAAAACTAACACAACAAGTACATAATAAGGAAATACGGCGATGCTTCGAACATAACTGGACCGACGTCAGCATGTAAACTGTTCGCGCACAATATAAGGACTGCCGGAAAGTTCTGTAATATTACTTAGTTACTTACTTGAATGGAAAACTCATGCACATGTTCAATCTACATAGTGAATCATCATTAACATAGCAACACAACACAAAAACACAACTGGCCGCTTGTGCCTCCTCCTTTGGAGTGAGGGGCCTCCGAGTCTCGGCAGGCGGATGGGTGGAGATTGCAGAAGAAGGTTATCAACCGGTTTGTCTCGGCACACGAGTTGAGCGCCAAGAAAATCACAATAGAAACCGCCGTGATCATGATCCAGAATTTGGCATATCAGATAATTACAGCGGAGCGACTGTCATCTAACCTCTGTGACCTTGCTACCAGGGAACCTGACCAGATTGGATCTAGGTTACACATTCAGTCGCCTGAATGTGCAGGTTTCATTATGATGTTTCCCCCACCGTAAGAGCATCGGTAAGCATTCAACTAATGTAAATTTTTTTATATATGAAATAGACAGCTATTTGACTGCCATCTCACCTGATGTTAAGTGCAGATGCAGTCTACGATGGCGCATACCTGTCTATTAAATACCTATGCACTCTTATCTAACTCAGAAAATTTATTGGTAGGTATGTGGCCGCAGTGAGTTCGAACCCGCTACCTCTCGCTTACGAGTCGGATACCTTAACCACTGCGGCCACCGACGCTTCACAACAAAGTAACTTACCTATCTAAAAATCTGACTGAAGTTATAGCAACCAAAGCAAACTCTAAAATTGGAACCGTGTCATTTTGACAACGGCCTTTCGTCGGATACAGCCAAAAATTTTCCGCCAGCGCTAGTCACCGAACAAAATAAACATAATAAAAAAAAAACTCGAAAAGGTCGCCGTACAAAAACTAGGATGACGCAATCAATGATTTTCGAAAGTCGGCGTTTTAAATTTTTTACCAGCTTTGCGTTTCAGGGCCACACGGTTTTTATTTGTTCAGTTATTATAGCGAAACTACTCTAAAACCGCCTTTGCATCTTGGTCAATATTAGCTTGTGGCGTTTTTGCCGGCATTTTGGAAAAACAAATATGGTTGTGTATGGATGGCGGCGGCGTGAAAAATAAGTTTTATCTGGGATTTGTATTTAGGTAGAGTACCTATCTATAATGATAGCAGTTATAATTATATTACACTATTTTCCGGTCCGTACCTAAATTATAAATGAATAAAATATAAATAATCGTGGATAAATTCACACAGCCATCTAGCCCCAAAACGAAACAAAACTTGTTGCACTATTTGTGCTAGATACTGGTATAGGTACTACTAACTACATATATAATTAAATTATCAGAAAAAGCGTATCCCAACCAACTTTTAAATCTCACATTAAGAGATCTCTATTTGAGCAACAGAAGAAAACTTTACCTACTGATTATATAAACACGTAAATACTAGTTACTGTAGTTCTAACATATTACAATATTACGGACGTCTTATTGTTATCTGTTAGAATATTTCACCCGTCTCTTCCCGTGGGTGTCGTAAGAGGCGACTAAGGTACAAATCCGAAAGATGGGCAGCAGCATCTTTCTGGGTAGATTTACATCAACTGCACTGCGATCTCAAACCCGCCTGCCAAGCGTGGAGATTATGGCAATGACCTCCCCTTTCGTGGGAGAGGCCCGAAGTCCTGCAGTGGATTGTTATGGGCTGTGATGATGATGATGATGTTTAGTTAGAAATTAATTTAAATTCAAGTTATCACTTATTTGATGTTTGCTCGCTTATTTTATGTTTGCTTGCAAATAGTATTCTGCTTTTCGAAATAGATATCACTGATAAGGTCAGGAGCAGTCTGAAAATCAGTGCTGCAGGGTGTTAGCCCTCAGCGTAAACTGAGACTGTGCCCTTCCACGCAAAGCTTTCGATTATTATTATTATCTTATTTTTATAAGGTACTAATATAAAAAATGTATAACGTTATTATTGTGTGGAAAAATAAATATTCTTATAATAGGAACATCTAACATCTTAAGACGACAACTTAAGTGTCGCCTAAGATTAGTTACTGCACTTACCTCACCCCCGCACCGATCGCACTGCGACCATCCACGCACGCGACGCTGGTCTAACCACCGCCCCCTCGCCGCAGGATGCCGCCCGCTCGCTGGTCGCTCGTCGGGCCTCCCCGAACGGGGTCCCTCGGCGGGCAAGTACCGCGCCGAGCGCGGCAAAGAAGCGTTGACGAGGGTGCCGATACAGACCGGCTCGTTGGAGAAGACATAGGGGAATAAAAAGCCCACAATATGACCCGCTGGATTAGCACCCGGATAAGATGCTCGAGCACGAGGACCGCAGACCTGCCTCCCATATAAAAAGGAGGCAGAAAACCAGAATGATGGTAAGTTTAATTCAATCGAGCGTCAGGCTTCTTGTTAAAAAAAATTATCTACCCAGCGGTTTTGGCCGAGCGTTATTCTTGTTGAATAGCAGTTTGAATTTTTTCAAAATGTCTGACTTTCTTCGAACCCTGGTTATTTACTTGCTATCAATTATTCATTAGAAACATCTTCATTAAAGGAGAATTTATCGATTATGGTTATTACGACACGGTGCTAGAGCGTTTCTAAATCGTTGTCAGACTGATGACTGTGCAATTCGAAGTAGTGGGGTTATTTGAAGCGAATGGTTAGCACTTTTTTGTTATAGGTACCTCACCTGCCTACAAATTGCTGATGTTTTCTTTTTAATAAACGCGAAATACCACATCTTTATTTTGATTTTCGAAGGCCAAATTATGTTATTTTATGACGGTAACGGCGATGATTTTATGTCTTTACCCACTAATTGCATGAACTGCTACAAAAAAATCAAATTGAAAAGTCGTTTGTCATGTTTCACGGATGGGTACCGCAACCATCCCCTAAGTACCTAGATATTTCTCCCCCAAGCAACAATGTTTGTGTTCCGGGCGTTATGTTCCGGTTTCAAGGAGAAGATAGCCAGCACAAATAAATAAGTAACAAAGTATGCAAATCTTGTGTTATGGGTGCTACACAACTGATAAACTACTTCAGTCGCAGTTCAAGTCCTGAATCTGAGCTCCATGGCCCAAATGGCGGGAGCCGATCACGATCAAGCTCAAGGGGATAATGTACAAGTGCATAATTAGGTCTGTGATGCTTTACGGCTACGAAACCCAGTGTTGGTTGTCTCTTTCGACCGAAGGTCAAACATTTGAGGAAATGCTATCGAACTGCTATGCTACTCCATAATGCTGGAAAAATGTTTTGCACTTGAAGTCATCATCATCATTATCATCATCATCTGGTCGTTATGCCCCGGTTGCGCTCCCGCGCATCGCGCGTGGGCCCGGGGTCCGGCTTCCTACTCTTCTTGGCCCACTTCGCTCGGTCTTCGGCATCCTTGATGGTGAGCTTGTTGGCACGCATGTCATTCTTGACGACGTCAAGCCATCGCTTCTTGGGCCGACCTGTCCTTCCCGCTGGGCATGTCGGCCTGTCTGGCCTGCATTCCCTGCCCTTAGGTTGTAGATGTCCTACACAACGGTGGACACTTTCTAACAGATGGACCGTATGATCGTGTGTTTTTCTAAGCAATAAAAAAGGCAGCTAGTGAAATTATAAGTCTGGGACATGAAATATGAATTTTAAAAAGCATTTTATTGCTCATCTAAGGAATAAAACACCTGGCCGGCGTTGACGAAGCACATCCGCGAACTCCACGCCAACGAAATAAAAATGCTGCGGTGGATGTGGATGTGTGGCGTTACGCGACTTCATCGAGTGCGTAGTGAGTAAGCCGTGGCGTGAGAGATATCGGAGATAAAATAGGCCAAGAGGCATAGCTGCGTTGGTGCGTAAACCCCAGGATAACATGGTAAATAAGTGCCTAAACCTGCCTGTAATTGGAAAGAGGCCACGCGGGAGACCCAAGTAGCGATGGATAGACGTCGCCGAGTCGGACCCGAGAGCCAACAGCTTGCGACGCGAGGATTAAAAGATTAGTCAAAGTAGAAAAGAAATTGTAGGAAAGCGGACCCTGGCAGAAGCCAGTCTTGACCGCTCTGATGATGATACTTTTAAATACTTTAGTACTTATAATACATATAACACCTAGACTCGGAACAAAAAATTCATCATTTTAATTTCTGCTCGGTCGGGAATCGAACCCGGGACCTCTTGCGTGCCAGATCCGCGAATGTTAATCACTGAACCACTCAGGTAAATTACAGTTTTTCATACTAAAACCGCTGCAATCAGAACAGCCTACAAATCCTTATATATCCATCAACTATCTCGGAGCTTCGTGCAGCGTTGTCTTAAATACAAACCCGAAACTAGCCTAAAAAGGTACTTACAATATTTAGGTACCAACCTTTTGAAAATAAAAACGGGGTCATGAAAAATTTTCATCACATCAGAGCAAGTATGGAGGAGATCTGACGACCTGAGTGGTTCAATGGTCAACAGCCGGTCTGCTACGGAAGAGGTTCCGGGTTCGATTCCCGGCCAAGCAGAAATTGAAATGATGAATTTTAATTTCTGTTACGGGTCTGGGTGTTCTATAATAAGTATGTATTTAAAAAGTATTTAAGTAGTATATCAGTTATCTAGCACCCATAGTACAAGCTTTGCTTAGTTTGGGGCTAGATGGCGCTGTGTGAATTTGTCCACGAATATTTATTTATTATTATTTTTTATCTAGAGTTCCTAAGGTACCTAACTGACCCTAAAGCCAGTTTCCTCCACAGCGGGAAAGTTTGCGTCATAATTTCGATTCCATACAACCGGTGTAGCTAAAGAGTTTGGAAAGTTAGCTACCTTCATAGACTGGCAAGAAGGTAGCTAACTTTCCAATCTCTTTGGGTGTAGCTCTACATGTGCATAATAAGATTGCACCCAGACACCCAGAGGGAGATCCAAGGTCTCCGATTGTCACGATTGCATGAAAATTGCTTACGTGCTCGCTTTTTTTTTGCAAATGCGTGTAATATGTACCTACTAGGTACTACTATAATAATTATGTACTAAGCGTACCTACCAACAAAATAATTTGTAACATCGTACGTAGGATATTAGGGATCTACAGGAAGGTGCCCACTACACTGGCATAGTGGCATTCTGATATTTCGATTGAAAAAGCATTCGATTTTTCGTTTAAAAAATCCATCGTTTCTCTGTGTTGGGAGCGCCCGAAACCTGACGTGAAAGCTTAAAATCTTGACGGAGATCTATTAAACGATTTTTGGGAATACCCACGGAATACTACACGTATTGAACGGGGATGTACAAAAACAGCTCCTAGTTGTACATGGATTTTGATTTCTCTTGAGAGAACCATCAATAGACGGGAGTTAAGTTCCCAAACCTGAGGAAAGTGGGAGTTGCTTAGCTTTATTCAGTCATATTTTCATAGGCTTACATTGTATAAATCACTGTCTGTATATCTGCGCTTACTTCTACACCACGCAACGGATTTTGGTGCGGTTTTCACCATAATAAAAAGAATTAGAGAATTCCTTCTGGAAGTATGCGTGGGCCACGTGCGAGTGTGTGATACTTTTCTTAATACATATAATACCCAGACCCGTAACAGAAATAATAGGCCAAGTCGTGACATTGACATTTATCAGAAAAATATAAAAAATACCCGGCCAAGACGGGCTGATGATGTCAGGCCACGTGCAGTGTAGGGTTCCGCAGTTGCCTGTCATGAGAAGGTTTTTGATACTATCAACACATTACAAAGTTACAAATGCACCTAGTTTCTTTACAACTTGTATGAAATATTTGATAATCAATCTTTTAAGTTGTTTGACTAATTTTCAATTTTTTTGCAATTGTGTTACATGACATTGCATCATTTTTCTCCCCTGCATTATTATTTTCACTAAGAGAGGTATTTACCAAAAAATAAAACCACACAATAAATTCAGTTCCATATTTTTTGTATTACAGATAGAGCAATAATAAATTTAGTAAGACACCACTCACCAGCTTTACAAAAGAACAATTTCCAACGTCATTCCTTGAACGAGAAACAAAAACAATATTCAACATTTTTAAGGCACATTTCCATTCATAACTTCACATTCGTTTGCTATGTATGTATAATACAATAGGTGCTCACATTCCAAAATCCAACTAGGTAGCCGTAGTGACATAATTACTGTACAAACGAACTGTATATTTTTAATAAACTTGACGAAATCACACCAGAGTTGCAATGGCTTTGAAAGCCTGTAGGCTAATTACGTAACCCTGTTGCTAACAATTCTCTGATTTCAATGATTGAAATTGTTACTTTTGGGATTTCATATGATAGATTTAATAGTTCCAGACTCAGTTAGCAATTGAACCCATGAAATCGATGATACGGAATCGCAAAAGTAACAATTTCAATCATTGCAATCAGAGTATTGTTGGCAACAGCGTTACGTAATTAGCCTACTGTTGTTTTGCCACCAGCGGTTGCCAGGCCAGTGTCTTTCAAGCGATATTACGCATTTCCCCATTAAGATAAGGCTCAAAATTGCGTGACAGCCGCTGGATAGCCGACCGCTGTGCCTCTAATATGAATCGAGCCTGTTTCTAAACAACCCTACTTAATTCGTTATAATCTGTGACCACAACCCTGTCGCACACATTTGCAAACTGGGAATGCTATATAAAAATATATGATATCGATAGGTAGGTACACAAAAGCAAACCGATTCGAAATAAAGTATATCCCCTATGTACAATTCATTTTCTTTATGAGCATTAAAACAATAGGTAATACAATAATTATAAATTAAATCAGTATTTCTCCTCGATGGAGTACTGGGAAGTGCAAATAAGTAAGATTTTTTCTTGTAAAGAATACAGAGACTTGCTCCATTATATTTTTTTGTCTACAATTTTTATATATACAAGTAATTTACGTGCCAACGCAAGAACGAGCTACGACTTCCCTTTGGGCGGATCTGCAGCGTAACTTCCTAAGCAAATACAACCGCCTCATTTCTAGGATAAAATAAAGCCAAAGCATAGGTCCGCCTTGTAAATAAAAATTGCAAGGATCCCCTACACGCTCTGTAGTTTTCCTATATTTTTCATAGCTCGTTATTGTAGATTACATTGTGTTGACAGTTATATATTATTGGCATGTATTTAATGCCTAATTATCTTAAGGACTTGTAAATTTTTAGCGTGTGTTATTCAATAAATTAATTTGTAACGTTGTCGCGCCCAAATGAAACACTGTACTACTCACAACTATTGCTATGCGCGTCTTAAGAGACGCTAGCTCATCTTACACTGGTTAGGTAGGTCGAAACTTTGACTCCTATACGTTTGGTATCTAATAATTACGACTTGTGCTAGAAATAATGAAAGAAAAAATACACAACTTAAAATTTTAATGAGAGCTATCATATTACCAAAAGTTATTAATAATATGGTTGGTACATATTTATGTTACATTTGCTGTTAATATCATACTATTACAATATAAATACATTCAGTATATGATACATCAGACAAAATGCGATAGACTAAAACTATCTAAATAATACATAACCACATCATCTTTTTTTACATAGCCCTTGCCCGCGGCTGCGAGAAATCTCCATCTCGTATTGGTTCTTTCTATATGCTGGTGAAATTCGATCAAAATCGGTTCAGTCGTCTACGGTTAATTTGCTTTCTCCGACTGCGATTTTTTTAAATAATTATTCATATATTTTTTACCTATATATAGGTCGCGCACACAAGAAATACTCAAGTTAGTCTTCAGTCTATATCGAATAGTAAGACGTGATGATATCACCTATCTGTCCAGCCAGACTGACTTGTCTTTTTTGATGAACAAACCACACCTAAAATCACGACTAGCCGTATCAATCACGCTACGTACACAAAACATATTGAATGATATAAGAAACACATAGAATGTGAGTTTAAATACATAACTTCCATAACCAAATAAGACTAGTCAGTCTGGACAGATTTTAACTGTGTATGACAAGCAACCATTTTAATTTTTCGGAGCCTATCGTTCCACCGTCAGGTTCTTCGCCTGATGACGTGAATCATAACGAAGTCAAGCGGCAAGAAATTTATAACACCGTCAAGAAAATAACTGTCAAGGTAAAAGTAACTGTCAAGGCGGAAGACCTTGGTCAACCTTCGCCAACGGTAATAGGAGGCACTACCGAGTGGCGAGTTCGTTCGACTCTCCAAAAGCACGAAGTGGCCACCCATCTAGTACCAACAACAACACAAAAGGTACCATAGCGGTGGTAACCACTTTCCATCAGGTCCGCTTGCCTGTTGGCCTGCCGTATAACATTAAACAATATTATTTATATTTCCTAAGTCGTACGTACTTCGGTCGTACTTAAAATGCGTTTTTTATCTCGTATCTATATCGTATTTGACAAGAAACCATCAACGTCATCGTGAACCATCGATGTAAAAACGTAAGCGATGTTGTGACGAAAATGTGTCGAAAGCCACAGATAGGTAATCGCACCACTGGTGGGCAATTCGTTGTGTTGATCACCGACTGTACACAAGTCGAACTTTTTATAAGTTAAGTTATTACGACAATGTAGTTGCATTAATAAGAGAAAAACCCCCATAGAAATTAAATTTAAATTAAATTTTTTTTTAACTATTTCATTTATTTATTCTTTAAGTTTTTATTTATTAAAAACATTCCTCATCCAATCTGGACTCGTGGTTCCTCTCTGTCCCAGCCAGAGGGCCACTACCCAGCCACAATATCTCTGCACCTAGCTGGAATGCGGTTGCCGTACGAAAATAAACCTTATCAATATACACACACAGTAGCTTATTGCTGGTTGGACGTCATCGATGCCGAATGCAGAGATTGTGAGACCGGGTAGTGTAGTTTATTTCAAATTAAGCAAAAAGTACTACAACAATTGGTGATCAAACCAAGGAATACCCATAATGTGTGCGCGCCTTTGCACTTGGGACCTTGTCAAATTAAGGCTAAGACTTTCAGTTCAACAGTGTACATTTAACTAGGTGGCCGTTGCTAACAACGTTTCCTGTGACAAGGTCCCAAGGGCGCTAGTCGCGTCGACGCCGAGTCTCCTACACCACAATCTTAATACTAAACATATACTTCATTCGACAGTATTCTCACCAAAGGGCTGTTTACACGTTCATCATCATCATCATCATCGTCCTAGCGCTTATCCCGGCCTCTGCCAGGGTACGCTTTCCTATCCATTCTTCTCTACTTCGCTCGGTCTTCGGCATCCTCGCGTCGTAAGCCGTTGGCTCTCGCGTCCGACTCAGCGATGTCAATCCATCGCTACTAAGTCACCCACGGGGCCTCTTTCCTGGTACCGGCAGGGCTTAGACACCTATTTCCCACGTATCTCTGAGAGTCCAGCCTAGTTTTTAAGTAAAAGTAATTTAATTGAAATTAAGTCGTCGGTCAGTTTAAACAACGTCATTGCCTGTTTACACGGTGCATGCCACGCCCAGCGAGGAGAACTTGCCCAAAAAATAGACATGATTCTATTCACTAAATTACTATCCCACTTAATGGGCAACTTACTACTCGTTTCACTGTTTACAAGCGGAGCTTAAGTAACCGACGACTTAACTAATTTACATATCAACTTGAACCTTGTAAACAGCCTTTAAAATGTATTTACTTGTTTTTTTAATTCTAAAGTCTCTGCCTACCCCTATGGGATGCGGGCGTGTGTGTGTATGTATGATTAACTCTTAGTCTAGTTGCATGACGTCGACATGGATAGATATCTCCCTCAAGTTGGGGTTAATACAAAAAGCATACCATTAAAGAAATTGAACGTAGAGGCATAGTAAGAACCTACTTACAGGTGAAGTCACAATATATATTTTGTTTCCTTTCTTAATGGTGCATATAACGTGTCTAAAAGAGACAACTATAAGTTGTCAAATACCCCTCTATAACCACTGCTAGTGCCAAATTTGGTGGCGTTGGTCACCAAATGTTCTAGCCTTTTGTATAACATTGAGTCATTGTATAGAGTTTTGACAGAGTGAATATACATACTCTGGTCGAGGCGCCACCTCGGCTCCTTGTCCAATATATTTGCATACACCATGGCAAGAATAACTTTGAATGAAATAAATATTGAATAGTGTATGTGACAAAATCTGTTGGTGCGCCCGTTGAGACAATCAAAATAGGAGCGTATGGCTCAGGAATAAGATTCAAAATTGGACGTTTTAATTTTCACGAAATCAGAAACTAGCTCCGGGTAATTTTTAACCTTAACACTGTACCATGGAACTTAATTTAGATTGACACATCGGAACCAGCCGTTGTAAATAGATCTAACAATAATGGTTACAATGTTTAGATGGTCCAAGATCCGGCCCTAGAATATCTTCCCTCTACTGTTATTAAAAAAATCGTACATTATACGAATTAGTATTACTTATTTACAAAAATATACATATGAGTTGCCTACTCCTAGCCTACTATCTCCTTGGCAACCTCATAGAAGGACCAGGGTAAAAGTAGGCAACCCGTACATTTTTTTCTTCATTAAGTCATTTTCTTTCGTATAATGCACGATTTTTTAGAATAACAGACGAGGGAAAATATTAGTATGGCCGGATCTCCTGCTATGATAATTTCAAGGCGTTCAGGAAGAACTAAAACTACATAGAACAGTGAAGTTAACAAGAAAATACAAAGTAACGAATTTAACTTCCTACAAAACCATAAGCCAACTGATATAAAAACATATCTAGAAAAACAGTTTAAAGATACGAGAAAAATAAACTTGAAATTGATTCTATCAACAGAACAAACAACTGTGACACGCCATTTGATGGTTTAGCAATAATGTTGCCACATTTAAAAACACTATTGGTATAAACGTCCCAATCCTGGCAACACTGTGGTGGTACGTCTGAGCAGGATTACCGTGAGCGATCGTGGCGGACTCGGGTGCGACGCGACGAACGACGGCGACACGACGCGTTTAATAGTCGTCGATGTCGTAAAGGTTGTCGATTTCCTCGTCGTCTAGCTGCATTGACTGGAAGTCCACTTTGTAGCGTAATAGACCTGTGTGAAGAGGGCACGAATTAGGTTTGGCTTTTAGGATTTAGATTAGAATATTTTATAGAGGACAACGATTATTATGTAGAGCTTGTCTAAGTTGAAATGACGCGCCCCACTACTTAATTAGTTGATTTCGATGTGTGAGTGCAAATATTAATAACGACACTTCATCTGTGTGGGAGCGTCGACTGCTCCAATCGAATGACGCGTGCTCCTACGTTTGAGTCTCACCTGGCAACTGAGTGACCAATTACAACGGCATTTGTATATGAATTGCGTCCATATTTTATATTTGCTTGGGTGCGTTAATGCGATAGTGGGGCGCGTCATTTCAGCTTAGACGAGCTCTACAGAAGGCAGCGAATCAACCTACCCACCAGCAGTATAAAAGGAATCGGAAATGATCCAAAGCCTAAACAGAGTTGGTTTTTAATAAACTTCGCAGTGACAAACCAGCAGACAGCCCCCTGATGGTAAGCGGTAACTGTAGCTCATAACATCTTTGATATTTGCATTTAAGTTGCAGCCGTTGCAGGCAACAAAAATGTAGAACCATCCATGCAAGCATTGTTGCTTGGCGGTAGAAATAGGTAAGGCGGTGGGGCTCACCCAGACGGATACCACAGGTTTGACAGAGTCCTACCACCTGATAAGTAGGTTGAGGTGCAGCCTTCCGCTCCAGCGAAAGAACGTTAAGAGTGAAAAGTAAAAAAAGAACACTACACTGAATGGCTGATATTCTTAGGGAAATATTTCTGATTACGAGTATTTCCCACTTACAAATGACTTCAACTTTTGCAATGAAAATCAAATCAACATTCCTATGGTCGACACATCACACATTGGACGAAACAATAAAAACGCAAAGTCATGCAAGAAGAGTTAGATATTTAAGAAGCCAACACATCACTCAGTACTGATATTATATAGATGATATTATTACCTCAAGTCCATATAGGAAGCATGTAAAATGGTATAGTCGTAGTGGTTCGACCACACCTGGTGGCACCGAATTGCATACCTATCATAAACTATACATAGTTTGACCGAAACCTAACTTCTTTCTAGTCAAGTCGAATGTAAGTTTGCGTTAACGTGAATATTAGTATCTAAATATGTATAGCGCCATCTAGTGGTACGTAAATGAAGTTTTTTTCATCATACTAATTTCGGTATAAACGCAAACGCGATAGGTAAAGTAAAATCGAAGCAAAACTTACACTCGGGCACATTGGTGATTTTCAATGGTATTGCTTGACAGAAAAAATCAAAAGATTTTACTTTGATTAAAATACTACTTTACTTTTCCCGCTCCGGCCATGTACCAATGACTGTTTTCTGAGTTATGTACATTAGTTGAATACTAACCGATGCTCTTACGGTGAGGGAAAACATCGTGATGAAACCTACACATTCAGGCGGCTGGATGTGTAACCATGATCCAATCTGGTCAGAGTCCCCTAGTAGCAGGGTCATGGAGGTCAGATGGCAGTCGCTCCACTGTAATTACCTGACATGCCCGCACCCTCGTGCGCGAGAGCACAACCAAGACATTAACGCCAAGATGATTATTTACTACTTTACGGAAAAATATTCATAAACACGATAAGAAATACGAATTAAATACGACGCGGTGCGACCAGATGTGACCAATCCCAATGGGAAACATTTAATAAGGATTGATTGATTGATTTTTCGACAGCCGATTAAAAAGCAAACTTAGGTCAAATAATTATTTAATAGATCAGGGGGCTATTGGCTATCTCAATGGACAACTGAATTTGACATATAATGATCTTACACTACTCTTGGTAGACGGTGGCTAAAGCCAGTGGCCAACGTAGACGACGTAGTGTAGAATTATTTAATGTCAAATTCAGTTGCCAATAGCCCCGCTAATCAGACCCGGTTCTCAAAAATTTATCGAGACGAGACCGTTCTCTCTCTCTCTGTGTCTGTCTCAGACTGTCTCTCTCTCTCCATTTGTCTATCTCTATGTCTCAGACTCTCTCTCTATCTAGTACTCTAGGCAGTCCCTCATGCATGATTGAAGAACACGGTTTCGCAGAATCTGTTGGACGGCATTAACTGAACTATCCATCTAGTTGGTGACCGTCCTCTTGGCCTGTCATTTCTTACGTATCTACTTTTTTTATAAATTAATAAAAACCGTATGTATAAAAAAGAAGAAGATATTTATATTGCTATGATACTACTAATATTACAAATGTGAAAGTGTGTATCCTGACTAAGCAACGCCATCTATAAAAGGCACATTGAAGTACATTTTTTACTTTTTTATCCTGGCTGTCAGAAAATCGCCCAATCCAATATCATATAGTCCCACAAACTTACCAGACCCGGTGGCAAAAGTTAGAACTAAGTGTCGCCATTTTAAAATGGCTTTGTCAATTCCAACAGCGACGCCGTCACCGGGTCAGATAATTTTGCTGCACCATACTTTTTGTTACTAAATTGGAACCTTGATTGATTTTGGCAATTTTGTAAAGAAATGTACTTGAAAATTAAAAACACAATGCAGTTGCAGATGTTATTTTCGATGTTATATTTTTCATGATTTTCACCAAAATTCACTTACATGATTCTCTTTCATAGCTGTGCCCAGAAGAGCGGCAGCGGTTGTATTTTATTTTATTTGAATTAGTCCTTATATTTTGGAGATTAGGTTTAAATTTATTTGTGATATTTTATTTGTTTTTTTTTCGCAAAAATATATCGTTCCTACTTTGAAAAGTTGCTGAAAAACAGCGTTCAAATATAAACTAGATTTAGTTTCAGATTGATTGCAGTAGGCCTAGCACAAGTTGCTCTCGCGCGCGATTAGCGAGAAAAAGCGGGACAGGTATTGCTATCTCTTTCGTCTTAGTATTGAGAGAAAGAGACAAACGCTCTCTCGCGGCGCGAGCTTTGTCGCTAACACACCTGTGCTAGGGCCACAGTACAGGAGAAGATCAGGTAAATAAGACAATTCCATAAATTGCAATCCTCGTTTTTATATCGTACAATAATAATATCTGAAACGCGTACATTTCCAATTCATAAATTAACGTATTGCTAGGCTCAAACCTTAAATTCAATTGCTTCACCATAATATTGAGGTGGTCTGTTCAGGGGGTCTAAAAAGGCCACATTTGCGTTTCGTATTATGATTCATACAAATCAGTCACAAACTTATCTGTAGCGTCGCTGTTGTTGACATTGACATGACAATTCAAAATGGCGTCACTTAGTTCCAGTATTGGCCACCAGATCAGACAAGTTTGTGGCACTCTAATATGAATCATAATATGAAACGCTACTGTGGTCATTTTAGAACCCCAGATGTGTATAAATGCAGCATAACATGGGTAGCATAACAAGATGTCTAGTTATTATAACCATGTTATACCTAAATGTACTCTGTCTCAAAAATACACAATTTTCTTGTAACCAATGCAATTCTTTCTTAAAATCGCCATCACCGTTATCAATGTGGCGGTAGTGCTCTAGCGCGGGAGGGCCCGGGGCCCACCTTAACCATGATTACAGTGGAGCGACTGCCGTCTAAACGCCATGACTTTCTCAGTTACGTACATTAGTTGAATGCTAACCGATGCTTTTACGGTGACGGAAAACATCGCGATGAAACCAGCACAGGCGACTGAATGTGTAACCATGATCCAATCTGGTCATGTGCCTTAGCCGGCACTGTAATTACCCGATCAGTCATATCCTGGATCATGGTCAAGGCGGACCCTGGACTCTTGCGCGTGAATGCACAACCGGGACATTAACGCCAAGATGATGAACCGCAGGTGCGTTGTTACTGTTAGGACTAATCTGTTACGATTTTCCACAGCTATAAGTCGAAGTGACATAAATTAAAGTTACAGAATTGCACAAGTAACATAGAATGAGAGTTTTTCAAATGGCACTAATGGGGCGTAAGGTCTGTTGTCAAAATACTGTCGTGCCATTGGTCAGAAACAAGTGCTGTAAAATGACGAATCCGTTCCAGCCAATGACATGGCTTTATTTTGACATCAGACCTCACGGCTCAGTGGCGCCATCTCTTGGATCTTGGAGTCTAGAAAACAATCATTGTGTCCTGTTGAAATAGGGCTCTACATGTTATACACACCCTACGCAGTTTTAAATAATAATAGCTTAATATTAACCTACTCTACTTGAAATTAAATTGCACATCAAACCTTGAGTGGTTGGTGTGTTGTGACGATGGTAACGCTAATGTATCCCTTATTTGTATCACAATAAAACCTATAATAGTTTTAATCACGTGCTCAATTTGAAGACTTAATGGCCCTCATTTTTTGCAACCGTTTTTGCTCACCAGTGGTCACCACTGTCGAGTAATGTTTTAGACTGTGAGGGCGCCGTAGGTTATCCTACGTCAACGAGTACAAGAAAGATTTCACGTTTAGGAGACCCACAAAACGATGGTCTGCCAGTGCACAACCTGGCACAAAATTTTTTTTTGACCTACACTTCGATTTTTCGTAGCGATAAGTACTTACTTGTGTGTGTTCTAAAAGTATAAAAAACGGTCTTCCCCACATCCTCTTGGCAGTTTCGCTTTTCAGCCAAATTATATTCACAAAAAATAAAAGTGACTTTAGTTGGAGCAGGTTCCAAATTGCTATAAACTGGAACTTTTCTTGTCCGCACGATAACCTAAGGCGCTCTCATAGCCTATAAGAGGTTCAAACATCGTCACAACATCCCAAACCCCCTTAAAACTAATCTAAAAATAACTTTACGCCTCGCGCAACTGACCAAAAACTGACTAGCGCAGTCTACCAGCGAATCAGCTGACCACTTGACCATTATGGTAATATTTACCAAGTGGTCAGGTAATTGCATGTGTGACTATAAAGTACAAGAGCATAAGAGCATTATCACTTCAAGAAAATTATCCTTTGCCACGGTATTTGGTGCATCTTTAGCCAAAAACAGTTTCACTACCCATGTTATCGGGTTTGTTACCACGGTTAGTATTGTTTTTACCTCGATACCATGACCATGTCAACTCGTGACCATGACGCATGCAACTGCGTCGAAATATCGAGGTAAAAACAATACTAACCGTGGTAACAAACCCGATAACATGTGTAGTGAAAGTGTTGTCAAAAACGGTTTGCTAAAAGGTAGCATTACCTGTCCCTTATGCTCAAAGGGCTCGTCCCTTACCCCCATGGTATTTAACTTATAATAAGTAAAAAGAAAATTATAATATATATATAACAACAGCACGGCCAGCACAAGTTGCTCTCGAGCGCAATAACCGAGAAACGCGACATAGATACTCCTATCTCTTTCATCTTAGTATTGAGAGAAGGAAACAATCGCTCTCTCGCGGCGCGAACTGTGTCGCGGGCACCCTTGTGCTAGCCGTGCTGCACTGAAGTGCAAAGGAATATGGTTCTTAAGGTGGTCATGGACTTATGCTCCTGCATTGTACAACAACAAAAATCTCACTATGGTTAATTTATAACGTCTCTGTCATAGTTTCATCTAAAGCTATATAGGGCATAAGAATGAACGTCATTGTGTTATAAAATTAGCAAGATGTACCAAAAAAGCCTGGGATTAAATATTGTCCATTTTTTTTATGTGGCAATGCGTTATTATCATAGGAGTGTTGCCCTTATTACATTTGTCTGAATTCAGAAGCAAAAAGCGTGAGAGCAAATGAAAGTGAAATGTATTGTTCATAAAATAAGGTCCAACTTTGTTCCACAGTTCACAGCTTTTGAAAAGCGGAGCTACGCCATTCAGCCATTCGATGAGTAATACATTCCATTGTGATTTGCGCTCACTCTGTTTGCTTCTGAAGTTAGTCACATGTAATGAGCGCATATGTTCTCTATATTCTGTGGTCCTGTGGAACCGCTGCCCTCCGATTGGTTGACAGAACCGCCATATTTGTCATACGCATTATGATTGGTCAGAGAGTAAGTGCAACAGTGTTGCCAGATATCGGCAGCATTCTATCGTACTCTGTTCTACTGGTTTATTACGTATGTGAGAGGAAGAGGGCTTAATATCGCCATTTTAATCGCAGTGTTTTTTGGCACATGTTCTTCTTTCTACATTCTCATTTGGTGTTATGTGTTTCTATAGGAATTATATTTATATTGTTTTGAATGTAAACTTGGAATTGTATGCATATCAATATTTTCATACATACACTCTGTGTGAAACTATGAAAAATCGATTCCTAAGTGGCCAGATATATTCTTATATACTTCATTCATTTTTTTTTATCAGCCTGAATCATCCCACTGCTGGGCAAAGGCCAATTATTTAAAAAAAGTAAATTACATTCGGATTTCATTCCAAGTTTACATACAAAATATATTTAGAGATTCATCATAACATAACTATTAGAACAATATTGCAAACGTACTTTGGAAAACTCTACGTTTTATATTTCTATATATTTCTTCATAAGGCGACCATATTGCTAAGCATTTAGTAGTCTATTGGATTACTTCAATTTGTCACATTTATTCTATTTGCCTCGTCATAGTATGGTTGCCAAATCGATGCCCATTTTAGGTAACCGCCACTCATTTCGACACGCACTGTTGGCACGTGGTCCCAAATGGATACTTTAAGAAGAAAAACGGTAAATATATCAAAGAGATTTGTAACTCACTTTTTTTTTTTTTATGTTATACGGTAGGCAAACAGGCAAGCGGGCCACCTGAAGGAAAGTGGTCACCACTGCCTATAGACATTAGCAACACCAAGAGTATCGCTAATGCGTTGCCCACCTCTATAACACGTTGCTCTGGCAGCAAAAAGCAAATGCCACTCCACTGCCAAAGCCACGGTTCCCCAAATCCCCACCCCATGGAGCACTGGAAACCTTACTCACCGGCAGAAACAAAATACTATTTAAAATTTAGTAATTCGTTAACTTTTTTTTTCGACCAAATATAATTGTTTTTTTTATTTGGTCGAGCAGAAATTGAAATTATTTTAATTTCTATTACGGGCCTTGGTGTTACAAGTATAACACAAGCTTTGCTTACTTCGGGGTTAGATGGCGCTGTGTGAATTTGTCCAAGCATATTTAAATTTATTTAGCATTGCTTAAATACTCATCGTTTGATCCATATACACACCAATCTGTTGTTGTGACCGAGGCAATAAAATAAATGTGACAACTGGCTCGATAAATATAACAAATACATAAGTTAGAGAAAACATTCGAGAAACAGCGTGCCTTCTTAAGGAAAAACGAATATAATTCTTCATGTAGCAATAGTTATGTAAATCGGTTAGCAATGGAAAGTTATTATAGAACAGCATTATAATACAATATTCGACGATACACCGTGTTTTTACTTACTTCTGTCCACTTGAAGATAAAAGTTACTTAAATTTTCTCTTATTTTCAAGATATATATTCAATAGGGACTTTTTCCCACGCACACTAACTAATACAACATGGAGTTATTTAAGAAAGGGGTGAAAAGGTTTTTACTGGGTCGGCAACGCGTGGGTGATGCCATCAGGCAGGCCGTAAGCTTGTTTGCCACCTTAGTGGCATAATTTCTTTTATGTTTTAGTACTATTTGCACTAACACTAGTTGACTCGGGACTATTCGGAACGAGAAATAACTTAAAATAGTCTATTCGATACGGTCTTCTGGACACTGCATCTAGTAGACAACATCGACCGGAGGGAAAAAACCTATTAGGTGATGTTGTGACCTCAAAATCATATGAACGGGTCGGTCAAAATAGTTATATTGATCCCAGTAATGGACAGGCTGGCAATCATCAAATTTCATTTGCTAGTATTGGAACGGAATATTCGGGGCGAATGGCAACGACTCTAGTTTAGGGCCGTTTAGTTGGAGGAAGTCAATATTTGCGTTTTTAAAGAACTATAGCATAGCGTTTCGTTCCTCTGGACTTCAACCATCTAAAGCCATAATTGGCGTAGAGGAAAATAAAAACCACGGTGTTTAGTACAATAATACACTTAGTGAGAAATATGTAGCGAGCGAGTGATTAAAACATACAAAGAGTAAGACTTAAGTTTGAGTTGGGATCCCATGAAATGTTATGATAAAGTAGCTATGTTCAAATTATTGTTGGTTATATTCACACCAATATTGCATTCAAAATTATAATCTCTATACTCGTTAGTCTCGTGGACTGTGAACTGTTCAAAACTATGTTTCCCATAGCACAGGGTATCCTGATTCGGGAAACAGGGACTCCGTGTTAAGTCAAATACAACCAGCATTTGATATAGCAGATATACAGGGTGTTTCATAATATATGTATGAAGCCGTGAACCGGATGGAGTGCTAAATGTATGAAAACGATAGGTACAAAAATTCCACGTACGACAGAAATAATTGTACCTATCGTTTTAATATGTTTAGCACTCCATCCAGTTCACGGCTTCATACATATATTATGTAACACCCTGTATATAAAGCTCAATAATGTAAGTAGATCAATATATAATATTTTGTGTATAATATAAATGTCCAGAAACCAAAGATTTCTGAGACAAGATTATAATTAATTACATATAGACGTATTGTAAATTTTGTCGTCCAAAAGGGTTTAAAACAGTTCAGTTTTGGAATATAAAGAATCACTTATTTATTAACTAAATTCAAAAGCAAAAACGTCGGAGCAAATTGAAGTACAATGTATTGCTCATAGAATAAGGTTCGTTTTTGTATCACTTATGTTACGCGTCGTTCCGGTTTTCAAAAGGCGTGACACAAAAATGGACCGTCTTTTACGAGTAATACATTCTTCTTCGATTTGCTTTCACGCTGTTTGCGAATTTAGACAACTGAATTTAGACATACGCATTAGTAAAGTAATGAAGGTTTTAAAACTTCAATATTCCGCTGCAGCTGTCTATTTTCTGAAACTACGCTCGATTTAGCTAAAAAGTCTAGTTCAAGAAATGGCAGATTCTACACTATTAATATAGAAACATAATTTTGAATTTAATATTGGTCTTGAATGCTTTACATGTTGAATTTCTTGTAATAAGATAATTTTACTACTTCAATTTTGATGGTCATATTGCTACTGCAACCATATATACAAAATTCGGTCAACCATACTCTAAAGGTGTAACATTTAACTCAGAAGTTCCGCTAGAACTGTCGTTATTGTATTTTTTTCTTCTTTGTTTTTTATTCAGTCTAACTGGCATCATTATTTGCAAGCATCTCTCATATTACAAAAAGTGTACATTTTGGTGAAATCCGTTGAGGCGTATATCTAATTTTTTTTTCAGTTTTTTCGTTTCGTTTCTTTTTTTTTTTGTTGCGTTTATTTTTTTATTTATTTTTTTAATAATCATCAAGGTCCACGTCGTCGAGGGGCTCGTCCAATTGTAAAGATTGGAAATCAACTTTGTAACGCAGTATTCCTGTTGAGAGTTAGTTAGTTTCAGTTTAGTCCAACCAGCGTCCAAGCAGCAGGTAAAAAGAGAGAAATACATTCATTAGTACAAGTTAGTTTAAATATAATATATAAGTATATAGAACTACAGATACAACATACATACTACATAATTATATCGGTGGAAATTACGTAGGACAGACATTTTAGTATAGACAAAGATAAATTTCAGTTCCTACAGCCGCGAGCTTGACGATTTCGGTAGATTTCTCCAGCATGCACCCTTTTCGCTATTTGCTCAATAAGGCAACTGATACGACCGGTCCACTTATACAATCGGTTTACTTTCCCGATCGGTCCACTGATCCAATCATTCAACCGGTCCATTATTCAGTCAATCCACTGATCCAATCAGCCTACCTTCCCGATCGGTATACTGATCCAATCCGTTTAGTTTCCCGATCGGTCAACCGATACGTGATCCAATCGGTCTACCTTCCCGATCGGGCCACTGATCCAATCAGCCTACCTTCCCGATCGGTCAACCGATCCATTATTCAATAAGCCTACCTTCCCGATCGGTCAACCGATCCATTATTCAATAAGCCTACCTTCCCAATCGGTTCACTGATCCACGATCCAATCAGCCTACGTACCCGATCGATCCACCGATCCAACCAATCTACCTTCCCGACCGATCCACCTTCCCCTCCCTTCTCCACCTCCCCACCCGATCCAACACACAACCAAAACACCCTCACTGACCTCCGATCCCGCCAAATCCGCGCACGAACTGGCTGCCCTCCTGGCTCTTGTCGGTGATGATCTCGAGCGTCGCACCGAATGACTTGTAGTTGTTCGCGAGCCACTCCAGAAGGGGCTGACACTCGACCAGCTCGAGTTCTACGCCGGTCTGTAGGGGAAACCAAAAAAAATTTTAAAATGAATTAAATGCCACAATAGAAACAAAATTGTACTTGACAAGTTCCAGAAATTGTCTAAATGATAGTGAAAACCGTATGAAAATCCGTTTTTATCACGAACAGACAGACAGACAGATGCGGCGTGAGACTTTCGTTTTATGGTATGTAGTGATAATAATCACCCGGTCGTATAATTATAGGGGGTATCCCTGCGAAAAAAAAACCTGGGGCTTACCATGAGCTCTTATAACAGGATCTAAACAGAACTGCTTATACGCTATACGTGTCACATAAGCTAGTTTCGTTCTAAGTACAGGGCAGGGGAGGGCAGTCCTGTTTAGGTCCTGCTATAAGAGCTCATGATATACCCCCTGATGGTATGGCTTGTCAAAAAAGAGTTGCCCGTGGTGACAGATGGAACAACTGTTTCTTTATGCCAACTGACAGCCCATCAACATGGATGTCTGACAGGATCTTCCCCATTTTGCCAAATCTTTTTTGACAAGATATATGTATTGTATAATTAAATTACATACGTCTTTATCCGTGAAGTGGGATTTGTCCTTCTCCTGTTCTGGCGTGAGGTGCAGGATGGTCTCCTGGTTGGTGGCGTGCGATTTCAGAACGTACCTGCAACGGAAAAAGGAATGCATTCAGTAAGGAACACGGTGCAAGCTTGTTAAGTTGAAACGAACAGAAAGTTCCGTAGTTTGAGCGAAGTGTTATAAAATACTAGACCCTACCCCTACACCCTACAATACCCCTTACCTTCGTTTTATCTTTTAAACCCCTTTATTATAGGGAATAATGCAAAATTTAATACTTTTCTTTGCATTGCACGGCGTTTGAAAAGCGGAGCGACGCGTAACATAATATAAGTGATACAAAAATGGACCTTATTTCAATAACAATAATTCTATTTTGATTTACTCTCACGCTTTTTGCTTATGCGCTGATTACATTTGACTAAATTCAGTAGCAAAAAGCGTGAGAGCAAATCAAAGTGAAATGTATCACTTATCTTACGTGTCGTTCTGCTTTTTACAAGCCGTGATACAAAAATGGACCTTATTTAATAAGCAATATATTCCACTTTCATTTGCTCTCACGATTGTTGCTACTGAATTTAGTCAAATATAATCAGCGCATTATGAATTTAGGCTACTGAATTTAGTCAACTGTAATAACCGCATTAGATACGGATTTTTACAGCGTACCTTGGTTATCGACTAACCAATATTTCGACGCAGTCGCATACATCAGTCACGCGACAACGACTAGAGTCCAGAGTTCTCCATAATCGTTCTTCTACCTATCCATAACATCTGCATACAACTCCATAGTACGGTCAAGCTATCTCACCGTTGGATGTCGAGGTTCTCCCAGCAGATGAGCGTTTCAACAGCACCCAGCTCCAACGCCCTCAATGTGTCGTCCACTCCGAAGCAGTACTTGCCCGTGTCCTGTAATGCGATGGGTGTTGCTTTAGGATAATGCCTTTGTGGATTATGCAGTTTGCCAATAATTGGACATTTCTTCAGCAATAGAGTTGTAGCGCTTTAGAACAAGTTGTATCAGCACAGGGTACCAAGTAAAAATCGATTGGATGAATATTTAAAGAAGAAAAAATGACTGAGAATGTCAAATATGCTGAAGATAGTGTGATACACGCATATCAGTTGTTCCAACAGCCTGTCTGTACAGGAATAATAATAATCTTGGAGCAGAAAAACCCACACTCGCCGAATATTTGTTTCTGCACTACACAGTGACAAACGAGCAGAAAGCCCATCTGATGGCAAGCGGTAACTGTCACCCATAATATCTACGATTTATGCATTTGGGTTGCAAGCAACCGCAGAACCGCAGGTGCGTCGATAAATTATGGCCTAGACTAGAGTAATTTATTGGTATAACAAAGTTGCAACACAATTCTTCCAATAGTTGTAACTACTTTAACCTTTAACCTACTTTAACAGTAGGTTTAACCAGTAACTATCTAACATTTCTAAGCTCAATATCTACAGCTCAAGATATAACATAAAAAAATGAAATACCTGTGAGATCTCATCAAAGTACCGTCCAATCAGTTTCTTCTCCTGGATGAATTTGACGTTTTGCAGCGACTCGGCAGCCAACTCGATGGCCTGGTTGAAACCATTCTCTCCACCGTAGGATACGTCCACCAGCTTTATTATCTTCGCTTGGAGACGCTGGAAGGAGACAGAAAATGGGTTAATTATTATATTTTTATAGAAGCGTTCTTAGGGCAGTAATATGTATTTTTATACCACAGATTTGTATATTCTTTGAAGCTAAGTTATGCAGCATGCGTCAATGACTGTTTTGTTCACACGTTTTAATGCGCGGCAGAAAATATATTAGTGTGGCGTTAGGACGCAAAACAAGTGGTATAACTCACCATCCTATACCTAACAACTATAATCACTGATCAATGCAAGAAACACAAAACCATTCAGGAGGCTTATATCTAGCAGTTGTCCTGTGGCTGATATGATGATGATAATACTTTTATCAAAGACACCGACGGACATACACTTTAACGGTATGTTCCGTTTGTTTACGAGTAGCTCGATATTTCGACGCAGTTGCATGCATCATCACGGACGGCTGGAGAGCTGCGATATGTGTGATAATAACGACGATATTTTAAAACATTATGTTACTGATTGACATATTTTTATTATTATAACTCACCGGATCAAACATATCGGACTGCGACAACTCCGTCTTGAAGTCAGCTGAACCGGCCAAAATGAGCCCGGCCACGTTTGGTCGATCGGCACTGATGAACAGCTGCGTGGCGACCTCGGCCACTTTGCGCACGTAGTTGTGCCGCTTCTCCATACGGAGACGGGCGAAACGCAGCGCGGACTGACCACCGCGGCCGTGCTTCTTGGGCAGGTCTACGGTGAACTTGTGGAGGACCTGCGGAAAGGATTTTTTTTATTTTTTGTATCATACTAAAGGCAAACAGGCAGGAACGTGGCCACCATTGTCTATAGACATTAGCAGCACTAAGAGTATCGCCAAAGCGTTGCCCACCTCTATAACACATTGCTCTGGCAGCAAGAAGGCAAATTGCCACTGTTTTTATTTATACACTTTGTTTCTGAATTACGTATATTAGGTGAATGGTAACCGATGCTCTTACGGTGAGGGAAAACATCGTGATGACATCTGCACATTCAGGCAACTGAATGTGTAACCATGATCCAATCTGGTCAGGAGGGTCACAGAGGCCAGATGGCAATCACTCCACTGCAATCCCTGATCAATCAATACCTGATCTGCAAATCCTAGATCATAGTCAAGGCGGACCCCAGCCTCTCGAGCGCGAGAGCATAACCAGGCCATTAACCAAGATGTTTTTTATTATTTGATTGATAGACGAGCAGCATTATTGCTGATTAGTCTATTTCACTCAGTGTTGAAAGGCACGTCATACAGTTCACTTCAGAACACAGATAGCTTGTTGGACTTCAACTAATCATCCAGTTTGTTTTGAATGGTTAACTGTCACCATTTAAAAAAAATTATAATCATTTGTCTTGTAAAGAAGATAGCCTAGGACTGTCTTCTAGATTATTTTTATAGAGCACTGTTTTCAAAAGTGGTTTGCAATCCGACAGTAAGGGGCTAGCGACAAGATTTACGTAATACAGGCGCGTGCGCCGCTGTCATCTGGTAACTTTGACAGGGGTATGTGGACGCATACGCTTGAAAAACCCTGTTATATAGCATAGCGTACTGCCATCCTGGCTGAAGCTGAGATTGACCAAACGGATGATGAGTGTACTGTTCTCCGGGCCAGATGGAGTTGGCGGAAGGCTAAAGCCTGGAAACGGAATGCAGCAAGCCGAATACACAACGTCATACAGTCGATCATAACATACATGAGGTCATCATAAAAACTGATTCTTTTACACCACTACATGTACGTTGTTTCCATAATATCTCACAATCCTAATCTACGATAGTGACACTAAGACGAAACAAACAGCATAATGCTAATAAGTCCACTAACATGCCTCTACATGGAAAATTGTATATGATTTTATGATAGGGGCAATAAATACATATTTTACATGTGTAAAAATTAGTTCAGCATTGAGCAATTAAAGTGTAAATTGTGTAAATTATGAAAGTGCTTACATAATGTGCATTCAATTACTTAAATGCTTTAGAGGTAGGTAATTAATAAATTTAGATTAATTATTTACTACTTTTACTAAATACAAATTACAAAAAATTTAAATCACATTAACATTCTTAGATGCACCAGATTATTCTGTATTTAACTGATAAACAAACAAAATGTGCAAGATCATATTTCTATCATAAAAGCGAGAAAAAGGTTGTTGTATTGTGCCAAAATATAAAAAACTTGGCAAAATGTGTTATACTGAAACTAAACACTTGCTAAATGCTCACCTCTCGAGTGTTTCCCTGCAGTGTACCGAAGAGCGCTCCGTTACCATCCATGACAATGAAACCGAACTTGTTGTCGTCAGCCAGCAACGCGGTGAGGGCTTCAGTGTGGAATTTGTTGTCACAAAGATACAATGACGTGTTGATCGGTTTAAACGGCTCAAAATCAATGTTGACTTTCTTCTCTTTGCCTTCTTCAGTGACTATTGTACCGCAGTAGATCACCAGGCCGTTTGGAGGTACTGAAGATGAGTAATTTACATGTTTTACATACATAAAAAATATCCCAGGGGAGGAAAAACATCATGTTTGATTGAGATTCATTCCTAAGCTCAGATGAGTTGTATATTATTAAACAAACACATTCACTACTTGAGAATAGCTTTGTGTATGGGAACCACTCTTGATTAAACTATTCTGCAGCTACTGTTAGTGTATTTCAAATGATTTTGAAAAACTCTTCCTAGCTATTTATTTCCTGCAGTTTTTAACATGGGACATAGACATGGAATACAATTTTTTTTAATATTTTCTGTTATTTTTATACATTTTCTTTTTTCCAGTTCAAAATCCGAAAAAAATTCTTGAAACACATTCAGCAGTTTTGTGATTAATGCCCGAATACTCGAATTTCTCTTAATTCTAGGGGTCATTAGATATCATGCTATTTGTATTATAATAACAGCAATCACATTTAAGAAGATCAAAGTAATAACATGATCTTTAAGGAGTCCTTAAAGTTAAGAAGGTCAAGTATTCAAACATAAAACTCACATAATAAATAGCTATTTAGTCTGAGCAAACAGTATGTTTAACATTTTACACTATCTAATTATAAAATGTCCCTAATTAATCTTGGTCAGTAATTGGCATAGGCCTCCTCCAGAATCCCCCATTGGTACCATCTCTTACTACACACAGCAGTAAGCCATCCTCTCAAAGTCAGGTGGAAGTCATCCTCCAATCTCCTCAATCCATAGCCATCCCCTATTTCTCTTGCCATCTCTCTAATCATCTCTTGAATGACCAGAGTGTGACCTATTTTTCCAATTTTTTTTACTTTACCTTACATATTTTACATAGATTGTAATTGTATAAAATCTACTAAATAGTTAAACAAATACACACCTTTAGTGTACAATTTGAGTCGATGCTGTACAGACGTAATAGCACCAAGCACAGAGAGCCGGTTCACACGTGATTTGATGTTGGACGCTGTGCCAAATTCATCGGCCAACATTTTGGACACACGTGAGATCTGATCCTTTGGTGGGATGATCAGGGATATCATTGATGTGCCATTTCTGGAAACAATTACGGTATGGATTAAAGGCAGTGTTGGTTACAGACAAATACGAAATATAAAGCTAAAACTTCAAATAATTTCAGTTTAAAATTAGATTACTGTAAAATAGATTGTTAGCATAACATTTTCTGATAAAGAGTGTTGGTTTCACATCACTTATGATCTATTACAGCTATAATTTTGTTTACCTATTACATACTTCCTCATATTTTATGAGTTATAGCAATTATGGTAGCCTTTGATGATGATTAAGTCATCAATAATTATGTGACAATGCCTGTGATGTGGTATGGACCAGGGAATTTTATCATCAATTTATTTGGGCAGCAAATTAGATCTCGAATAGCCATATTTATGTAGGTATGTGTGTATATTTTTAATATTGGTACAGACTGATGTGGTTTACTATAATAAAAGATTGGGGGAATGCTGGTATAGTAGTTAAAGAAAAAAGTAATTATTGTTGTATAAGTATTATATGAATAAGCCATAAAAGGGCAAATGTTAGTAGCATTGTTGTGTTCTAAACAACAGGGCGCAATTTTGGCGCAAACAGACTCGTGGCGTGCCCAATTACGAAAATCGATACACGTCGACATACTATGGATCCAGTTACCATGTCAAAGTTATTGCGACAACAGACGA
This sequence comes from Blastobasis lacticolella, assembly GCA_905147135.1. NCBI lineage: Eukaryota > Metazoa > Arthropoda > Insecta > Lepidoptera > Blastobasidae > Blastobasis > Blastobasis lacticolella. Next base: position 6,740,174 of record LR990066.1, read on the forward strand.
AATTGCAGCATGCATTGTCTAAAATACGTTCGTCGGGGTTACGAACCCTCCCGTAAAGGTCAAAGGCCTGAAATTTGCCCTCGTCAGTACAAGGAAAGGTTAGGAACAACGCATGGATATAGTAGCAAAGCGCATGTCGCCAGGTGACGCACACAACTTGGCACATTTGTAGAAGTCATGTGCGCCAACGAAAACTAACTAAGTGCGAAAGCGTAAAAATGGAATAAGTAGAATGTTTTGCACACTCACCCCCTGGCCATTTCCAAGCTCTTGATGAGCTTCTTGATTTTCCATATTTCCACATTGCGATCGGCCGACGATTCCTCGGACATTTTGTACGGGTTTACGGAGCAATCACCACAAAAACACTAATAATAATAATATGAATTATAAAATAAAGTCTTTAGAACACCCCACTAAACTTCTAAATAAAGAAATATGAGGGAAGCAGGGGCTGAATTGCGGTTCAAACTGCACAAATCCAGATCGAACCGGACAGACGAGACCACCTCGCGACTCCGTCCACTATTTAGATTACATCTAACCCCGCGGCCACTAGTACTTTTCTTCTGGTGCGGGGATTCTTGGATTTTTTCTTTATTCGGTTACCCCTAAGCATGTGGGACACAGAATTCAGACATTACACGAATAAAAAGCCAAAAGGGTGACGTGACAACGATCGAACGAACGAACGCCTCGCCGTGGTCGCCGATGTACGGAAAATTATAGTGATGGGCAAGGCAAGCGAAATCAGACGAGTATGATTGATTCATTCGAATACTATTTACAGACACTTCGATTTGGCACCAGTGTTGCCAGGTCAGATTTTCACTTTACATCGGGTAAAGTGATATCATTTTACTCTAGATTCTGCATTATTTATAACTCTACAAATCCAGCATTTTGGTCAGAAAGTATGTAATATACATCGTAAATGCGAAAGTCTATGTATGATCGGATATGCACTATCATGTGTCCCTAATCACAATAGCAATCTGAATAGAATATAATATTCAAAAAGACATCGGTCGACAATAACACAACATAAGTGTTGTGCATTTTGTCGAAACCTTTCTAACTAATCCATTTTTATACTTCGAAACTGATACCCTAACAAATTTAAAACTAGATATCCATATAACTTCGTCATAATACTTTAACTAACTTAACCCACTCTTTGCCATTCCCGGTGCAAAGGTGCCCATAACACTAGCAGCGTTGCCACGCTGAATGGCGATGGACAGCCTCTGCAACAGGAATGACCCAGAGCGGGGGATAGATAACAAATACCCCATGTAAATTAAATACTCTCGAAAAACCCCTAGGAGAATGCATACCCTAAAAATTACCCGGCTGGACAAGTTTTACTCTAAATCTAGGGTAAAATACCCAAAGCGGGCAACACTATTTGGCAGACGCCAATTTGATTGAATACCAACCGCAGAATTCGTACCGGCGAAATAAATATCGGTCAGAATGAACGAAATGAATAATCGAAAACGACCCGTTTCATACTTTGATTTTGAAACATCGTACTTATTAATTTTAGTAACAAATATAGAATACGTTTATATTCATTGCGTTTTTATTTTTATTTTTAGGGCATCCTTAGTATTCTGCTACGATAAATTTATTATAAAACGAGACCAAACAAAAACAAAATATTAAATATCCCGGTTGTGTCCGCCATGATCATGATCCAGGATTTGATACATCAGATAGAGCGCATGACTAGCATAGGGCAGGGAGGGGGCAGCTGGACAAAATAATAAGAGAAAAAAGTCCATAGCATTAAACTCGCTCATTGATTTGAAGAGCCAAACACCATAAATACCGAATTCGCTGCGCTCGCTCATTCATTATTTACTTACTATGTTGAAGCAAAGACTCAAAATGAGTCTTGGCCTCCGACACTAAGATGTTCTATGCCACTCTGTCTTGTGCCACCTCCTGCCAATTCTCATTCAGCCCGGAGTTCCAACAGGTCTCTTTCTTCGTTACTCCAGCGAGACCTGGAACGTCCGACCACTGAATCTTTTCTTTACTATCCGATACTCTCCCATATTCTCTACGTGGCCAAACCAGCGAAGCCTATGAAGCTTTATCATTGGTTTCTGTTATTGATATTATGATCTCCCCAGCTCTTATGAACAAAATTTGAAAACAGTAAAAAAATACGGATTTTAAGAACGAAGATTAGAAGAACAAAAATTTTAGATCGATAGACTAATATCCGTATGTAGAAACGATACTGTTAGGACGCCGTAGGTTATCATGAAGTATAAGAAAAATAATTATAATGAGCAGTTTTCCAATAGGTATCTAAAGCATTCCTAACCACTCCCTAGATGGCGCCCCGACAATTTTGGTAATTTATAATCGCTTGAAATAGGTTCTTAGCAAAGAGGATATAAACACTGGGTACGTTGTATTGGATAATATTGTATTTATCAATAGTTTTCAACCATTTTAGAGGTTGTAATAAATAATTACAAACAAAACAAACATCAATTCGACTGAGTTAATTTGTTTTATGGACACTAGGATCAAGAATGGACGCAATACAAATATGAAAGGTTTGTATTAAATTACATTTCGCTGAACCTTTTGGTAAAAAATTACAAAATTGTAGGAGCGCCATCTATTGATGCTTTTTGAAACCAATTGACAATACCTACTGAAAAACTCCTCATTATTTTAATTTGGTAAGTATGGTTACAATAAATTAAAAAATAATGTAAACTTTTTTTTAAAGCTATAAAACTATTGAGACTTTCAATAGCAAAACTGACAAAGTGATTTTGAATTCTAAAACATAAATAACTGCTAGGGATTTTAATATTATTTTTTCTACCTCAACCCTTTCGAACAGTACGCTACACGCTATAAAACCTTATAACAGCTGCACAGGAATATGACCCTTAAGGCGATCATGCACTTACGAGTACGACCGTACATCAAACAGCCATTCAAGAAAACCCGTCACAAACCAAATCATATCGCCTTCAATCAAACACGGAGCGAAATTGAAATTCCCAGCGTCGAGGAACACTCACAGAGCCCGCGATTATGAAATATTAATCTTGGAAACTACAACCAAGTCGCATCAGAATGGTCAAGTGGCCGGCGTGGAAAGAAAGGGTTCCGTCCGTACAATTTTCGTAATTCTTCTTTTCGTGGTAATTCCTCTCACTTACAGTTTGAGAGCGTTTCTTGGAACTGACGTTCGTAAATGGGGAGTTTTAGATGTCGATTGTAGGAATGTGTTGTTATAATGCTGCATTGTAATGAGGATCAGTCACGAAATGTTAGCATTTTATAAGTATATTGATAAACATTATAGTGACATACTAGTAACATTTTGAGTTTACACAAGAGAAAAGTAGAGCAATCGCTAGCAATCGACAGCAATGTATTTAAATTTGGAATGAGCTAATTAAGCCTTTAAGTTCATAATCAACACGGTATATTTCAACCTATCGAACAATCAAGACGATTCAATGGGCCCAGTAGTTTAAAAAAAATAAAAAAACCTGACTTCGTTAAGCTCGCTCATTCATTAGTTTACGTTATCTACTTTTTATATCTACACCGCAGATGTTTTTAAGTATAAATATAAACCTTTTTATGATCGCTGCCCCCACAAATATTTTTATGAATCACCCGCACCACATAATCAATCCGGATTTTTAGGGCCAAAATACCAAATATTCTATTAATTTCTCTTCTATGATCGCTTTAGCTCTTTGAAACAGAATCCGAAAATTTTCGAGCTACACTAGCTATTTTTAAACTAAATTGCGAGGAATTAATAGTAAATATTCCGAGCTCGCTCATTCATGAATTTTACTTTTATTATGTCGCTCACCACAACTCCTTTGAATTGAAGTTTTCAAGATGTTGGATCTCGCTATACTCGCTCATTGTTTTAAATACTCACACCGCCCGCGACGCACTATTAATCCGGATTTTAAGAACCAATATATCAAAAACGCATAGCAGCTAGATGCACTCGCTCAGTTATTGGTTTAAGCTACGTCTATTCTGTTCACCCAGCTCTTATAAGACAAAATTCGATATATTTAGAGCTCGCTACACTCGCTCATTTTTTAATTTAAGTTTATTTATTACGAGCATTTAGAATTGAAGAGTTAAAATTTGTTACTTTTAATTTAATTACCCCAACCTGCAGCCGTATTCACAATGGCTCGGAAATCGGATTCGGATACGGAATCGACAAAGGACCCTGCAAAAGTTCTTAGAAAAATGTAGTTTCAGTTAATTATGATTAAATTTTCATATGTTATAGAGAGTAGAGTTTCCGTGGAATCTATCGGGATTCTGAATAACAGTTTTCGAATCGATCGACACGGATTCGCAGATCACGAATTTCGTGTCGAATCATTCGGAAACGGTTTCGAATCATTGTGAATAGGGCTACTGGTGGGATTCTTTCTCAAATGACCGCATAGGCATCTGTCGGTTTGATATACCTATAAGCTTTTTAGCGGCGGGGGCACCGCCTACACAAAATCCCAGCTACGCCCTTGGTAGAGCGACTGCTATTTGACCTCTGTGACCCTGTTAACAGGGAAACCTGACAAGATTGAGTCATTGTTACACATTTAGTCGCCTGAATGTGCAGGTTTCATCACGATGTTTTCCCTCACCGTAAGAGCATCGGTTAGTACTCAACTAATGCACATAACTTAGAAAAGAGTAATTGGTACATGGCTGCAGTGGGATTGGAACCCGGTTTCTCTAGCTTACGAGTCGGATACCTTAACTATATGGTCACCGACGCCCCAAGCTTAAGAATGTTACATTACACTATTAAATTTATCACCACCACAAAATAAGCCAAGTCAAAAGATTTTATCGCCATGCACATGACTCGAATAGTCCCGATATATATATTTTGTTCATTAATACAGTTATGCGCTGTACCCTAACCGCTCGGCACCGACGTTTTAACACTCATAACACAAGCTTTGCTTACTTTGGAACTAGATGACGCTGTGTGAATTTGTCGAAGCATAAAAACATAACTATCATTTTAACACGGTTTGAATGTTCTGAGGCAATGCATGATGACAGTCTTACAAAAAAGTTGCCATAGGTACAACCGTAGAGGGAGTATAACATAGAGATAACACGCTAATAATAATACAATGCATGAACGAGATCACAACATACAAAATCTGCTAAGAATGAGAACGATGAAAATATTATTTGTTGTCCTTGTCGGAATATGAAATTTTTTGTTGGTCGCAATTGCAATTGCGACCAAAAATCACTATTCGACCAAATTGGGAATAAATTAAGTCAAGCTTCAGTCCTTCTTCATTCCTTCATTTTATGGTACTTTTTATTTGTCCGGGTTTCAAGCGTTTTAGGGATACCTGCTGTGATAAATTTTTTACTGATAAATTATCCTATTTGGGGGGTATTAATTTTTTGTATGGAGGCTAAATTTATCTAGTGTTGTACGCCCAGCACTAGAGGAATTGTATACCCTATCTGAAAATTACCTACAATAGTTCTTTCTGGCTGGCACTTTCGAGTTTTTGGTACAAATTGAATGATATGTTTTGCTCCCTGTTTTGAATAGTTTGAACACTCGTTTAAATTGAAAACCGAAGTATAGAGTGCGCGATGATAATGAACTGGAACTAAATTTGATAGTCTAGTAAAATTGCAAAGACCTGACGCAGTACAGAGTTTATTTCTTAATTGATTTATTCGTTATGACGCGCACTCTAGTAAATTTATTCGCATGATGTCCGTCTGATACGTACTGTCTCATATCTAGCCTATTACATGATAGGGGACTTTTCAAACATTTTGTGGCTAAATTTTGGTACAGTTTGCAACACATCTTTGAGTCTGTCTACGCGCTTGTCATATCCATTTGATTATTGATCCTAGAGTACAACTCATAGGCATAGCGAGGGGGGGAGGAGGGGTTCAGGGGGTTCAACCCCATTTCATTTTCAATTACTTTTATTATGATTACCCCATATATTAAGGGGGTGGTACTGATCGATATTTATATATTTTGATCTTGAACCCCCGCCTCCCAAACCAAAACCTGGCAACGCCCGTGGTACAACTACAACTGTATAGTCAAAAGTCTGGGGGACTATATGGGGATATAGTCAAAAGATGATGAAAAATTATGTTTGAGTCCATAGAGTGCGCCATCTATGTGAATTTATGAGAAGCTGTTCCTAACAATTCCCATAGATGGCGGTAGGTATGGTAGGTATTGAAAATCCTTATTTCGAAACAAATTATTTTAGAACTGTTAACTTACCAGTTTTAGATGTTACTCAGGGCTCAACCAACCCGCTGCATCGTCGCTCCCCATCAGGGGAGATGGCAGTCAACTGCCTGAGTAGTTTATTATAAAAACAAGTCGTTGAAAGTCGCACAAAATGCTAGTGTAAAAGTAAACAATATCATTAAAGAGCAGTTTTAAAAGCTCGTTTTCCTCAAATAATAATAGATGCCGCGTCATAGCTACTGAGACATTATCATAATCTCTTGGCTGTATGGTATTTATATTTATCTGTATTTCGATGGTATTTATTTTAGAACTATTAATTTAACGGTTTTTGAATGTCAGTGCTCCTTGGGGCTGCACTTTAATAAACGATTTCTGGTTGACCGGAAGATAAAGCTGTGTAACTGTATGTCCGCCTTTGTACCTCATCGTTCACGTAGTTTAGGTTAGGTTAGGTAGCACTTTAGCAAGTATTAAATAATAACTAGTATTTTAACAAAGTAATTTTTTTCTGAGGCAATTAATGATGAGGCACACATGATTTGCCATATAACCACAACCATAGCCAAATATAGTCAAAAGAAAATAGTGTTTGCGTCCTTAGAGCGCGCCATCTATGTGAGTTTTTGAGAACCTGTTCTTGAAAACGACTCATTGCATTTTCATTCGAATAAATGAATTAGTCAAAAATATACGAATGAAAAGTTTGATCGTTATTTTTTTAAGCTATCTCCCATCACTAGCAAAAGAGAGAATGCCACGCATTTATTGCCATTACTAAAAAGTCGATTCATAACATTCATGTAGTTATATAGTTGGAAGGGAAATGCTTTTATAAAAACATTAAAATAAAATAAATAAACACAATATCTTGTTAAAATATAAATATTATTTAAAGTTTGCGCTCACTCGAATTTATTATCACGGTTTATTATATTTTTTAAATGGCAGCCCTAAGGAGTAATGTCAAGTTGATAGAAAATTATGGTTGCCAGTACTTTTCCTAAATAACTACTATCATGGTGCGTAGTTATTTAGGAAAAGTGGTGCGTACACTGAGCTCAAATAATACAAGTACGCTGGACTGTCTTAGTACAGAGTAATCATCATCATTCGATCGGTCAGTCGCGGCTACTACCGGGGTCTGCTTTCCTGCTTTGCTTTCTCCACTTTGCCCGATCATCGACATCCTCACGTCGTAAGCCGTTGGCTCTCACGTCCGACTCGGCGATGTCAATCCATCACTTAGTACAGAGTAATATTGAAACAATTTTAAATTGACATTATAGCGCTGACTGCATAAACGATTAGGTATACTTGGAACTACATACATAAAGCTCACGCCTGTGTTATACAGGTGGGGTAGGCAGAGACTATGGACCGCCACTTTGCTTTGCTTTGTACTTGGAACTAACAATACTAAATACCACATGGACCATTTATTTATTTAAAAAGTGTTTTTTTTAAGTCGCCATTTTGGCGCTGACAGCAGCATCAAGCGTACTCGGGACTATAAAATACAGAATATCTCGACGACCGTTTGTCAACAAGTGTCAATTTTATTACTTGATACATTCGGGAGAATCACAAAACAACTGTCACTTTGTATGCGTATGCGTATTATTACAGGTCAGTGGGTGGGTAGAAGTCGGGGCTGCTCTACCGCTACCTACGTTATCAGTTGTACTTTGGGAGGCCCAAGCCAATTTCACCACGTGTATTCTTGCTGGCAGCGGACGAGGCTCTCGTAAATCTGCTTTTCCCGACTGTCGGACTGGGCGGATCGGAAGAGAAGGTCAATAACAGGTTCGCTAAATCGGATACCAAAGACAGGTCTCAGTTAGGCGGGTTTGGCGTCTATTTAATGGACACGAACGATTTTTGAATTCATTGGTGGTGCAGGCCATAGTTTAATCTAAAAAAATAGTATCACTGAAAGATTTATGTAATAATATTTTAATGAAAATGAAATGAAATTAGGTTCGCCAACATTTTCTTAAACTTAGAATCCGGTAACGGGCAGCGCTGTTTTTGGCATTTACATGTCTGTTCAAATACCTACATTTCAAAATAAGTGCCGCCATTTTTCCACAATTCCAGTTTTGGCCATCGGGTCAGATAAGTTAGTGACAATGAACACACTGTTGATGGGGTCGAGATGCCCTACCGGGCGATATAAGCACTATTTCTGCAACTCACGTAACTCGGGTAGGTACAATACCATCACCAAATTAGCAAGGAGGGAGCAAAAAGCGCACAGAGAAAACACAGGTGCATACTGAATTTATGATATTACAAAAAACTACCAAAAATGAACAAAATTAGTACTGGTCTCATTATTGGAAAATATGCGCGATTCGTTCTCGACTCTCGCTCGACTAGCGTTTTCCCTTTTCATCATATGCGATCAAAAAGGAACAACAATACAGGAGTTTTCCGACCACCACACTTCGCTCTTCTTGAAGTCGTTTGACGTTCTCGTCCTTCCTGAAAACTGTCAAAGTCAAAGTCACATAGGCGCAGACCAGTGAAATTATAGGTTAAAACACACGATAATGTTGTAGGAAATTCATATCGAATATTATCAACAAAATCTACATGGACTACAAGGGCAGCTAAGTAACTCCTTCAGGGATCAGGCAGCCGACCGCTAGTATGTCTTCGACAATTAGACTGAAGCAGCTACTGAAGAATTTGGTTGTAACCAGGCTGTGGAATAGCTGGACAAGGAGTTATATAGTCAGTACGGTGGTGCGGAGATGTCGGCGGGAACGTGGAGTACGGGATTTCCTGCAGTGCTTCAGGTTCGCGCTATTGCGACCGTCTCGTACTCTCCTATTATCTGTGGCTGCCGTGAGCACCAATGACAATGAAGAGGGTCCGCCAGAATCTTGCGACAAGTCTATCACAGATGAGGAACTGAAGGTGAGTTGTGGTTATGTACACAACTTTATATGAGTGTGGAACTGTGTTATTTCTAGTGGTCTGCGTATTTAGATGGTTCCAGGCTTGATTACTAGTAAGGATATGTTGTTGTGTGTCTGTAGTGCCGTTCATAAAATTATGTTAATTTTATTTAAAACTTCCTCTCAAAGTCATTTTGAAACTAATAAGAAATAGTATTAATTCTTATAAGAACTAGTGTAAAACCTTTTTTTTTTCGGAATACTTACATCTATAACATTGCTATTGATATTTTATACAGTTAACAGTAATAAGATTGTATAAAATACAATAAGTGTTTGCTTGCAATTGGTTCAACTACTATCTTGAGTTCACTTCCCTTAAGTTTGCATGTATCAGCCATGTAATTGCCATGTCCATAGACACTGGTAACCGGTTGTTTGCCACCTCAGTGGTATAAAATGTAGATTTAATGTTGTTTTATAAAGTCTTTATTTATATAGACTATTCCATTTGTGCAAATAACACATATTTGCACAAATGTATTTCAGAAACTATAAACTAAATTGGGGAAGAGAAAAATTAGCACTAGTACAATGTTATTGTTAAACTTATTTGCAAACATCCTACTCAACTATGTATAGTCAACTGCAGAGTGACTGGACACTGCTGAACTGGGTATAAATAAATGCTATTTATAATTTGTTTTTGGAAACTCCAGCCATGACAAAGGGTATTTCTAAGGGCATTGACATCCAAAGAACATTGCAAGGTGACTTCATAATAAAAACATGTTTATCTTTCAATATCTACAAATAGGACTATCTGTACTCATAAATATAATACCTAAGACAGTGTGAAAGATTTTTTATGGTTAGTTGAAGTTGTTGCCAACTACATGGAATAATAGCCAAAATTTTTCTACATTGTAGTTATTATAGTCTTCTTCCAATGGTCCATGATTTTGCAGCAGAGTACCATAGAGCGACTCCGTGACCCTATTAACAGGGGAACCTGACCAGATTGGATCATGGTTACACATTGAGTCATCTGAATCTGGAGGTTTCCTCACAATGTTTTGTCTCAATGTAAGAGCAACGGTTAGTGATTAAATAATGTACATAACTCTGAAAAAGTTTTACTATTTCTGTGCAGGGGCTGGTCAATGACTTTGACAGCTTGGAAGAGCTGTCACGGCGCACGGTCTACTGCGACGGCTGCACGCGCCGCGTGCGCTTTGACAAAAAGCAGCAGGGCGTCCTTTATTGCGCGTGAGTGTCTAAAAGAGATTTTTCTTTTTATTCTTCGTCATCATAACTCTACAAAGCCCGGTCCTGTGCCTTCCGCATCCAGCCGGTACCTGTGGTCTTTATAAAGTCGTCGCTTCACCTTATGGGAGGCCGGCCTACTCATGCTGTGCTTTCCGGCACGTGGTTCATCATCATCATATCAGCCGAAAGACGCCAACCGCTGGGCATAGGTTCCCCCAGAGATCTCCACAAAGCCCGGTTCTGTGCCTTCCGCATCCAGTTGGTATCTGCAATCTTTAAAAGGGCATTGTGGGAGGCCGGCCTACCCACGCTGCGTGTTCCGGCAAGTGGTCGCAAGTTCGCAACTCGAGCTCTGTCCACTGCCATTTAGGTAAGCCTGGCAATCCTTCGGACTATATACCTTGGTTCGCTTGCGTATTCCCACATTTTTGCTTCCATCGATGAGATTCCGAATTTATTTAATTATACTGGTCTTATTTCTTAGATTGACCGTGTGGTGTCCGTCAGAGTAGAACGCGCGACGGTTTTCGATTTCAAAATCCGCTAGATGGCGCTACTAAGACTCAAGGTCTGATATCAAAATAACGCTCTTTCATTGGTTGGAATGGATCCGTCATTTGTTACTCCCCATTAGATAATTGCGCCATTCTGGTAACCATGGATGCAATATAGTTAATAATCCAGTCCTGTTTACCATCCAGATGCAAGGATGGGAAGCCGCCAGAGAAGGACGTTCAAGGCTGGGTGCCGTTCATGGAGGCGGATGACGTCATCATTTGGCGAAAAGAATATAAGGGGCCGGGCATGTATGCTTACAAAGGTAAAAATATTTTACTTATTTTGTATTCCCTGTTTGGATATTATTATACCGGCTTTTGTCGCGCACGAGTGAGCTAAGGGGCCAATCTCGTGCTGTGACATCTTCAATTCGACATGTTCTCTACCCAAAACGTCACTGTAATTGAACTTGGACAATATACGACTGTAGAAGATAGTTGAGTAAATCTTTTTTTGGCTGCAATAAACATTTCAATGTCATTATTAATGGAGTTGTGTGTCTAGAAATATGTCGAATTCGAGATGTCACAGCGCGTATTAGAGCCCTGGATTCTCAATAGGGGTCAATGGACGATTCTCTGACAGCTAGTTTAGAAAGTACACTAGTTTAAAATGTGTAGTTCGGCGATCCTCGAGCTTGGACAGGATTCTCGAGTATTGAATTGGAAAGGTATTTCGTCCAAAGATACGTTAGTTTTAGTAATTTTTCTGACAAAAAGTGCAAAAAGTATTTTTTTTTAATATATTTAACGGTCTCATTTTGATTAATTTTTGAAACGTGTCTAATCAGCGCCATCTATTATAATTACTTGAACCATTTTTTCTTTTTAATCGGCTGTCGGAAACCTCCATTTGTGGCGCAACACGAGCCGCTAGAGATGTCGGATGAAGTCAGGACACCTAGCATAAGTGAGCCTGCGACATAGCTTGCGCCTTTGTTTCCTTCTCTCAATACTAAAATGAAAGAGATAGCAGTATCTCGATCGAGTCTTTTCTAGCTTGCCGCGCGCCAGAGAACACGTGCGTCATTAGACAAATAACCTAACCGACAAAAAATGTCGGATATCCCCCGACTAAGTTTACATAGACCCAAATATTTTCTAAAGTACTGAACCCATTTTAATAAAACATGTCTAAGATCCACCTCGATTAAACTGGCTTTCACATAGAGAGCACCGCACCCAAATCGGTCCATTCGTTCGGGAGCTACGGTGCCACAGACAGATACGCAAAGCGACAGATACACACGACAAACTTATAACACCCCTTTTTTTTCGTTGGGGGTTAAAAAGAGGGTTACAATTAAAACTTTTGCCGTGTGTATGTGTGGCTCTGTGGCGGTGTGTTTGTGACGTCGGAGCTCCCTAATGGCTTGACCAATTTGGTTGCAGTTTTCCCTATTTGAAATCTAGTTTTTAACCAAGATGGTTCTTAGGTTTGTTTCATTCGGTTATCGGTCTTGTAGTTTTGCGTTTAAGTAAACTTGGTCGGGAGTTATCCGACTTTTTCTGTCGGTTAGGTTATTTCGTCGGGGCTTAACAAGGATATCTGGCGCCGTCAGTGGACATCGCCCAACGTCGCCTGAGTTTTCCCGACATCTCTAACGGCACGTGTCGGGAGACCTGTCGCTTAGTGAATAAGAGGCTTGCTATGGCATCGACTACGCCTTTGCTTAGTCCAGCAATCTTAACTCATCAGAGAGCAGAGCATAATGGAATGTATGCTCATAGAGTAAGGTCTATTTTTGTATCACTTATACACTGTATATTTTACGCACCCGCGCCGCTTTTCAAAAGCCGTGACACAAAAATGGACCTTATTGTGAGAGCAATACATTTCATTTTAATCTGCTCTCTGATGACTACGGTTTCTGATAGTCTCTGAGGACTTATGTGCTGATTACATTTGACTGAATTCAGTAATTAAATTCAGAAGCAAATAGCGTGAGAGCAAATCAAAGTGAAATGTATTTCTCATGGAATAAGGTCCATTTTTGTATCACGGCTTTTGAAAAGCCGAGCGACGCATAACATAATATAAGAGATACAAAAATGCACCTTATTCTGTAAGCAATACATTTCACTTTGATTTGCTCCCACATTTTTTGCTTCTGAATTTAGTCAAATGTAATCAGCGCATTAGGTGTAATCGATGCCTATATTACGCAGAGACTGGCCTTATTTGGTCAGATTTACTTAAGCGAATTATTTTACATTCCAATTGTTTTTTTTTATACCACTAAGGTGGCCAACAAGCTTTAGCCTGACTGATGGTAAGCAGTCCACGAAGCCTATTTGTTTTACCTGGGGGTAGGTACCAATAGGTTAAAAACCTTTTTACCCCTTATTTGAGAAACTCCCATGCTGTATTCTCCAGGGAAAACCTTGTCTATACTAATATTATAAAGAGAAAATATTTGATTGTTTGTCGGCTTGTTTGTTTGTAATGGATAATCTCAAAAGCTGGGGTCCGAAGTGGTAAGAATAAAAGGAGATGTATGAAAAGAGTTGTGGATATATGCGAGGCTAGGGAGTTGTGGCAGGACAGAGCAAAGTGGCGGTCCATAGTCTCTGCCTACCCCACCTGTGGGACACAGGCATGAGCTTTATGTATGTATGTATGTATAATTTCAAAAACGACTTAACCGATTTAAAAAATGCTTTCGCCTATATCTGGCTACATTATTAGCGAGTAACATAGGCTATTTTATATCGATCGATATCGATATTTATTTTATATTTTATATAAATAGTCGAAATTCCCAGCTCATAATCAACCAACACCACAACCACCACCACTACTAGCTAGCCACACACCCCGCGCAAGAACCTACTTTGGAATCAGTTGTGACAAGTTATTACAATAGCTTAAGATGAATAAATGTACTATATTTAAAAATATTAGCGATCCCTAGAAAAATGCAATAATATACCCAAGGTATCAAAGTTGCATTGTCGCGCATAATTTGAGAACGGCGCGCACCTATTTCGCTAATTATTATTTGTTGGATTTGTAATTGTCATAACAAGGTAAAAAAAAAGTAGATAGGTGTAGGTGGGATATTTGTAGGGTAGGGTTGGGTAGGGGTGAGACGCTAGACGCAGACAAAATCGCGCCCTATACGCTTAGTTCTTAACTACGCAACGGATTTTAATGCGGTTTTCAGCAATAGATAGAATTATTCAAGAGGTAGTTTTCCAAGCAAGAAAAAAAGGGTAGGTAGGGGTAAAGTAGGTGTAGGGTAGGAGTAGGGGTAGGGTAATGTAGAGAAGGGGTAGGATAGTGTAGGGGTAGGACACCACGCGAACGAAGTCGCGCTGGGTCTACTACGTAGGTGTAGGGCAGATGTAGCGCAAGTGTAGGGTAGCGTAGGGTAGGAGTAGGGGTAGGGTAATGTAGGGTAGTGTAGGGGTAGGACGCCACGTGAAGGAAGTCGCGCCGGGTCCACTACTACAAAATAAAATGCAATCCTTTCATAAACTAAACAAAACACAATATCAGCAAAAAATACAAATCTCAATAGTAGACTCAATGAATTATGTAGTATTTGTTAAACTTTATATAACAACTTCTTTACATAATAACTTTATCAACAACTGACCGCCAATATTTATTGACGTAACAGTAAACTGCCCAAATCAAGCCGAATAAGTATTTTATCGTATCACACTTAATTCGATAGTCCAGCCAAACAAATCTAAATATTTTACTATGCCATTATCAACTTATCTGATAAAGTATCGTGGATGACTAAACGTTTAGTTCCGATATGTGATGCACATAATAATGGACTTTATCGAAGACTGTGGCGTGTACATTCGCGTACAAAAGTATGTTTATCTCGATGTTCTCTCTGTGAACGATTTGTGTGAATTTTGTCCTTAAAAGAAGCTAGAATTTTAAATTTTGTATTCGTTATTATTTAGCGTTCCTAAATCCCTAACTACACACTTCTGCACTGAGCTGAGCTGTCCGACAGAATAAATAGCAATATTGCTTTACTAAGTTACTTTAGTTTTTATAAATGTTACATTACACACTATTAAATTAATAAATAATAATAAATAAATGCTTGGACAAATAGCTGCAGCCATGGCATACGCTGAGTGTGACCCCTTTGCACGTCTTCCCATGGCACGGGTAGCGATACATTATGGTTATAATGTTACTGTTTCTTTGTTTTTTACTGTTATAGGTACATTACCTATCCTGTTATGGGTTTATATGTAATAAACGTCATTTATTTATTTATTTATTTATCTTTCATTTATTATTGTATCAAACGGGACTCAAACGCGACGTACCTTTTCGATTTGTTTTCCCGACATTTCGGTACATAGGTTTCGGTTTAATACAATAATATGTATACATAACGCGAGTTTAATTTGAAATAAATACGTGTTCTATTGACTTAACTCAATACTATTAAAAACCAATTACACTGTAGTGTAAAACCTCTCCACCCGCCAGTCCGGGGCTAGTCGGAAAATGCCGCGACCTTGGCTCCCTCCGCGCTCGACATCGCGGTATCTTGCTGATTGATTGCGCAACGACTTTGTTTGTCGAGCCTAAATTGTATGAGTTGTGTCATAGTTCGAAGGCTGGAGCGCTGTGAGCCTGTGAAGGTTTGGGGACTCTTTTAGATGGATGGATTTTTCGATTTAAAGAATTAAAAAACAAGATTTTGGCGTTAATGTCCCGGTTGTGCTCTCGCACACGAGGGCCCGGGGACCGCCTTGACCATAATCTAGAATTTGGCAGGTCAGGTAATTACAGTGGAGCGACTGCCATCTGACCTCCATGACCCTGCTACCAGGGGAACCTGACCAGATTGGTTCATGGTTATACATCCAGTCGCCTGAATGTGCAGGTTTCATCACGATGTTTTCCCTCACCGTAAGAGCATCGGTTAGTATTCAACTAATGTACATAACTCTGAAAACAGTCATTGGTACATGGCCGGAGCGGGATTCGGACCCAGTACCTCTGGCTTATGAGTCGTATACTCTAACCGCTCGGCCACCGACGCTCCTAGCTCCTTTTGATTTAAAGAATAATAAGTAATAATCATCTTGGCGACAATATCCCGGATATGCTCTCGCGCGTGAGTGCCCAGGGTCCCTCTGGAAAATCTACCGCCCTAGGCTTCGGCCTAAACAATTTAATAAAAAAAGATATGAACTGGTAAATCCCTGATTTGCGCCGGGCGAAGTCAGATGACATCGGACTCAAAGGGATGTCTGGTACTGTCAGTCGTTATAGGATTTCAAATTTGTACTTAAAGAAAATCAAACGAAAGCTATTTTTTGTATGACTTCAAAAATGCACACTGTCTCAAAGGCCGGCAATGCGTTTCCCCATTTGCCTTTCTCTATTATAAAAAGAAATAAGCAATGCTTGAACATTTGAAATTCCTAATTAGGTTAGAGGCCTTGGGAGTAATCTCCGACATCACCGTACCGATTTCGAAAGAGATTAGAAAATTTTTGTGTGAAGCCGGTGTATTATTATTTTGTATTTTATTTTATTACTAGGTTTTTGCCGCGACTTTGTCTGCGATGAAATAGTTTTTGTTCCTGAGTATCCATTTTAAATTACCTTCCTTATGTAAGAAAACTAGTACTACGGAGAGGTCCAGCTGTATCTCTGGGTCTGCCTAACCGAATTAGATAAAACATGGCCTAGATTTTAAGTTGGACCCCAAAGTACCAGAGATACAGCTTGACCTCTTCGTAGTACTAGCTTTCACACATTAGGGAGGTCATTTAAAGTAGTCACTCGGAAATGCCCTAAAAACTATTTCCACGCTGACGAATTTGCGGGCAAAAGCTGTTAGAATTATAACTAAATGCTAGCAAATGTTTACATCATCCAGCCATCTCTCGGCCTCTTTCGTTACATTCCCAATCGTCACCGTCCACAGTATACGGCCACTACAAGGACATAACCGCCCGCGACTTCGCCGCGGTGCAAGTGGACGGCGCGTACCGGAAGGCGTGGGACGACGCGGTGGCCTCGCTGGCGGTGGTGGAGCGCGGCGCGCGCGGGAAGCAGGACCAGGTCGTGCTGCATTGGGAGGTGCTGTGGCCGGTGAGAGACCACGGCACTACGTCGACAAGGATACGCACTCCGACAAGGATAGACGCACCTACCAGGGCACACAACACACACCCACACCGACCACGCAAACCCACAAGGACCCACAAAGACTCACACTCCGACAAGGATACGCACACAACACAGACACGCACCGACAACGCCCATATTGACCCACAAGGACACGCACACACCTACAAAGGCACACACTCCGTCAAGGATAGACACACCCACGAGGACACACAACACACACCTACAATGAGACACACACCCACACTGACCACATCAACCCAGAAGGAGCCACAAAGACACGCACTACGACAAGGATACAGACACCCACAAGAACACATACCTCGACAACGACACAGAGACTTGTAAAACGCACTTGTAAAAGAGCTCTCTCATACATACAAAAATTCGAATATTATACTATTAGACAGTTTAATACTCCAATTTAAACCGCAATTTTGGTATTGGCATAGCAACTTTAAATTGTACAGTTATAAATAAATTTCATTGCTGTAAAACTGTATGGAAATCAATAAATACTATTCCATCCCGTACGTCCCACAGAGACTATTCGCGAACCGCGACTACGTGTACATACGCCGGCACGCAGACTACGACATCCAGACCACGTGCAAGAAACACACGGACGGACTGTTCAACCCTGACGCGCCATGCGGGGTCCCGGCACCCGAGGAGGTGCAACATGTGAAGAGGTCGGAGGGAACGGAGGAACTGTGTATTTGTGGCGAGGAAGCTACGAAGGTAAGGGTTATTGGAGTTTCTTTTTGTTGGCTCGAAGGACCAAGAAGGGTGTATGTTGTTTGTTTAAAAAAGATGCTGCGTCTGTATTTGTGGCGAGGAGACGAAGGTAGTGGTTTGGACTAGTTTAGACTTCATATTACTTTTAAGAAGGTAATATAAAGGTATTTTTTCAAAGGTATACGTATTTCTAGGTTTCTTCAAGTAAAAATTTGCTTAAATATGCTTGGACAAATGCACACAGTAGCAACAAAGTAAGCAACAATCCGCTTGATGAGCAGGCAGATCCGGCGCGAAGGACCAAAAACGGTGTATGGTGGTTTTACAGTTTTTAGTCATCAAGTATGTGCTCCTATCTTCTTCGATCTTGAAGATCGCTATGGATTTAACAATTATTCAATACAAAAGATTTATAAAGCTATATTTTTATCAATGTTTATTTTCTAGATAATTAAAATGATATCTTGATAAATATATCGTGATGAATCCTACAAATTTAGGAACTGAATTTGTAATCATGATCCAATCTGGTCAGGTTCCCCTGGCAGCTGAGTCACGGAGGTCAGATGGTAGCCGCTCCACTGTAATTACCTGATCGCCTAATTCGCCAAGGCGGACCCCGGGTCCTCGTTCTCGAGAGCACAACCGGGACATTAACGCCAAGATGATAATTTTTTTTTTATTATCTTGATAAATATACGAATTAAATCACTTTTTGTACACTAGTTCCACTTTATTATACAATTTTATTAAATTGTAACCGGTTTCGAATTACTCATCTTCAGGCAATGATAAATATACCTTGAAAATATACTTTGATACGCCATTGTAACATCACAAATTCCATCTCAGGTACCAGCCCAGCCCGCCACTGCCCCACCTGCCCGGGCCACCCCAGCGGCCCCGGCGACCCCGGCGACCCCGGCCGCCCCGGCCGCTACCGCCCGCAACAACAAGGTCTTCGTGATAATATCCCGGTCGTGCACGCACCAGTCCGTACCAGAAACAAGGAGTACGGTGCGCGTGAAGGAATACTGGAGCCATATGGTGATACGGACTATCGATGGGGCGGATAAGGTGAGAAATTTTAATTTTTGTTTGTACCACTGTGGTGTCCGGCAGAGTGGAATAGCACCAACCACTTAAGCCGGATCCACACGGCACCAACTTATGG
This sequence comes from Blastobasis lacticolella, assembly GCA_905147135.1. NCBI lineage: Eukaryota > Metazoa > Arthropoda > Insecta > Lepidoptera > Blastobasidae > Blastobasis > Blastobasis lacticolella. Next base: position 6,759,231 of record LR990066.1, read on the forward strand.
TTGCACAGCGCGTTTATAAAAGTAAAGTTTGCGCAAACGGATCGTGTAGACGTCAAATTTTAAATTAGAGAATTTGACGCCAACTTAAAATGTGACGTCCACACGATCCGTTTGCGTTTCCGTATGTGTGGACGTCACATTTTAAGTTGGCGTCAAATTCTCTAATTTAAAATTTGACGTCTACACGATCCGTTTGCGCAAACTTTACTTTTATAAACGCGCTGTGCAACCATAAGTTGGTGCCGTGTGGATCCGGCTTTACACTCGTGGGTGTCGTACGAGGCGACTAATGTTGTCGAGGCAAAAGATCTAGTCTCCGTAGGCTGGAAAGTGGGCAGCAACGTTTTCCATTGTTATATTTATAACACTGCGATCTCCAACCCGCCTGCCGAGCCTGGAGATTATGGCAATAATTCCCCTTTCGTGTGTACTAGTGTGTAAAGTATTTTTTTGTGGGTCTCTTAAACGTCTACTATTGCTACAAAGTGGAATTTCTATTGTACTCGATGACGTAGGATAATCTGCGGCGCCCTCACAGTCCATATGCCCAGCAGTGGGTGTCTTCCGGCTCATATGATGATGATGATGATGATTATTATTTATTGATCGTCCGCTCGGTCCCCCGTAGCCCGGCACGGAGTTCGTGCTGACCTACTACGACGAGCCAGCCGCGGGCGGGATGCCCACCGCGGTGGCGTCGTTCGCGGCGTCCACTTTCCATTAGATGGCCCGCTTTCCAGTTTATAGATACATACATACATAAAGCTCACGCCTGTGTCCCACAGGTAGGGTAGGCAGAGACTACGGCCCGCCACTTTGCTCTATCCTGACTTAACTCTCTAGCCTCGCATATATCCACAACTCTTTTCATACATCTCCGTTTATTCTTGCCACTTCGGAGCCCAGCTTTTTTGAGAACATTACTGATCTGATCGGCCCCTCGTAGCCGGGCACCTCCTTTACTGATTGAATAGTCTGCCCCCCGTAGCCAGACACTTTCTTAACTGATCGGCTAGTCTTATCCCCGTACCCTAAACCCTTCCGGAGACGTTTGTAAAACTGAAATGATTGCAACGTTTCCTGGAGGAATTGGGATGGCTGCAACAATAGGGTATCTTGAAGTACACCATATCGACGCAGAATAGGCGGAAACGCCCGGATACATCTATCTATCTATCTATCTATCCCCGTAGCCCGGCACAAAGTTCGTGCTAACCTACTACAACCACCCGGCGGCGGGCGTTTGCCCACCGCGGTGGCGTCGTTCGCGGTGTCCACTTTCCATTAATTGGCTCTCTTGCCAGTTTTTCTGCCGTCCTATAACAAAACTTACTTAATTAGTCTGTCCCCCGTAGCCAGGCACCTTCTTTACGGATCTGTCTGAAATGTATCTATCCTCGTAGCCCGGCACGGAGTTCGTGCTGACCTACTACGACGAGCCAGCCGCGGGCGGGATGCCCACCGCGGTGGCGTCGTTCGCGGTGTCCACTTTCCATTAATTGGCTCTCTTGCCAGTTTTTCTGCCGTCCTATAACAAAACTTACTTAATTAGTCTGTCCCCCGTAGCCAGGCACCTTCTTTACGGATCTGTCTGAAATGTATCTATCCCCGTAGCCCGGCACGGAGTTCGTGCTGACCTACTACGACGAGCCAGCCGCGGGCGGGATGCCCACCGCGGTGGCGTCGTTCGCGGTGTCCACTTTCCATTAATTGGCTCTCTTGCCAGTTTTTCTGCCGTCCTATAACAAAACTTACTTAATTAGTCTGTCCCCCGTAGCCAGGCACCTTCTTTACGGATCTGTCTGAAATGTATCTATCCCCGTAGCCCGGCACGGAGTTCGTGCTGACCTACTACGACGAGCCAGCCGCGGGCGGGATGCCCACCGCGGTGGCGTCGTTCGCGGTGTCCACTTTCCATTAATTGGCTCTCTTGCCAGTTTTTCTGCCGTCCTATAACAAAACTTACTTAATTAGTCTGTCCCCCGTAGCCAGGCACCTTCTTTACGGATCTGTCTGAAATGTATCTATCCCCGTAGCCCGGCACGGAGTTCGTGCTGACCTACTACGACGAGCCAGCCGCGGGCGGGATGCCCACCGCGGTGGCGTCGTTCGCGGTGTCCACTTTCCATTAATTGGCTCTCTTGCCAGTTTTTCTGCCGTCCTATAACAAAACTTACTTAATTAGTCTGTCCCCCGTAGCCAGGCACCTTCTTTACGGATCTGTCTGAAATGTATCTATCCCCGTAGCCCGGCACGGAGTTCGTGCTGACCTACTACGACGAGCCAGCCGCGGGCGGGATGCCCACCGCGGTGGCGTCGTTCGCGGTGTCCACTTTCCATTAATTGGCTCTCTTGCCAGTTTTTCTGCCGTCCTATAACAAAACTTACTTAATTAGTCTGTCCCCCGTAGCCAGGCACCTTCTTTACGGATCTGTCTGAAATGTATCTATCCCCGTAGCCCGGCACGGAGTTCGTGCTGACCTACTACGACGAGCCAGCCGCGGGCGGGATGCCCACCGCGGTGGCGTCGTTCGCGGTGTCCACTTTCCATTAATTGGCTCTCTTGCCAGTTTTTCTGCCGTCCTATAACAAAACTTACTTAATTAGTCTGTCCCCCGTAGCCAGGCACCTTCTTTACGGATCTGTCTGAAATGTATCTATCCCCGTAGCCCGGCACGGAGTTCGTGCTGACCTACTACGACGAGCCAGCCGCGGGCGGGATGCCCACCGCGGTGGCGTCGTTCGCGGTGTCCACTTTCCATTAATTGGCTCTCTTGCCAGTTTTTCTGCCGTCCTATAACAAAACTTACTTAATTAGTCTGTCCCCCGTAGCCAGGCACCTTCTTTACGGATCTGTCTGAAATGTATCTATCCCCGTAGCCCGGCACGGAGTTCGTGCTGACCTACTACGACGAGCCAGCCGCGGGCGGGATGCCCACCGCGGTGGCGTCGTTCGCGGTGTCCACTTTCCATTAATTGGCTCTCTTGCCAGTTTTTCTGCCGTCCTATAACAAAACTTACTTAATTAGTCTGTCCCCCGTAGCCAGGCACCTTCTTTACGGATCTGTCTGAAATGTATATATCCCCGTAGCCCGGCACGGAGTTCGTGCTGACCTACTACGACGAGCCAGCCGCGGGCGGGATGCCCACCGCGGTGGCGTCGTTCGCGGTGTCCACTTTCCATTAATTGGCTCTCTTGCCAGTTTTTCTGCCGTCCTATAACAAAACTTACTTAATTAGTCTGTCCCCCGTAGCCAGGCACCTTCTTTACGGATCTGTCTGAAATGTATCTATCCCCGTAGCCCGGCACGGAGTTCGTGCTGACCTACTACGACGAGCCAGCCGCGGGCGGGATGCCCACCGCGGTGGCGTCGTTCGCGGTGTCCACTTTCCATTAATTGGCTCTCTTGCCAGTTTTTCTGCCGTCCTATAACAAAACTTACTTAATTAGTCTGTCCCCCGTAGCCAGGCACCTTCTTTACGGATCTGTCTGAAATGTATCTATCCCCGTAGCCCGGCACGGAGTTCGTGCTGACCTACTACGACGAGCCAGCCGCGGGCGGGATGCCCACCGCGGTGGCGTCGTTCGCGGTGTCCACTTTCCATTAATTGGCTCTCTTGCCAGTTTTTCTGCCGTCCTATAACAAAACTTACTTAATTAGTCTGTCCCCCGTAGCCAGGCACCTTCTTTACGGATCTGTCTGAAATGTATCTATCCCCGTAGCCCGGCACGGAGTTCGTGCTGACCTACTACGACGAGCCAGCCGCGGGCGGGATGCCCACCGCGGTGGCGTCGTTCGCGGTGTCCACTTTCCATTAATTGGCTCTCTTGCCAGTTTTTCTGCCGTCCTATAACAAAACTTACTTAATTAGTCTGTCCCCCGTAGCCAGGCACCTTCTTTACGGATCTGTCTGAAATGTATATATCCCCGTAGCCCGGCACGGAGTTCGTGCTGACCTACTACGACGAGCCAGCCGCGGGCGGGATGCCCACCGCGGTGGCGTCGTTCGCGGTGTCCACTTTCCATTAATTGGCTCTCTTGCCAGTTTTTCTGCCGTCCTATAACAAAACTTACTTAATTAGTCTGTCCCCCGTAGCCAGGCACCTTCTTTACGGATCTGTCTGAAATGTATATATCCCCGTAGCCCGGCACGGAGTTCGTGCTGACCTACTACGACGAGCCAGCCGCGGGCGGGATGCCCACCGCGGTGGCGTCGTTCGCGGTGTCCACTTTCCATTAATTGGCTCTCTTGCCAGTTTTTCTGCCGTCCTATAACAAAACTTACTTAATTAGTCTGTCCCCCGTAGCCAGGCACCTTCTTTACGGATCTGTCTGAAATGTATATATCCCCGTAGCCCGGCACGGAGTTCGTGCTGACCTACTACGACGAGCCAGCCGCGGGCGGGATGCCCACCGCGGTGGCGTCGTTCGCGGCGGCGCGCGGCGCGCCCGTCTTCCTCGCCAAGATGCGGCGAGCCACACACGACTATCGGGCCTGGAAGGAAAGCCATAGCGAGGTTGGTGTCTACACTTACACACCCATGGTTCTAGTTCCTCCAGCCCATCAAGCAAGGAAACCTGCGGGTCTGGCCAAGTTCCTACACACCCATAGTCCTATAGCCCCTCGTGCAAGAAAAACAGCGGATCTGGCCAAGATGACAGACAAACTCAGACGGTCGCTTTCGGCTACGTTCAACCAGCTTCGCAGCGAAGGCTGTGTTGTCGTTGCCAAAAGTGTAAGTAGGCCTAGATGCGGCGAGCCACGCACGACTATCGAGCTTGAAAGGAAAGCCATAGGGAGGTTGGTGTGCCACCCCACTGTGCAATTACCCTGATACAGCCTCAAAGCAGCGGGTCAGGCCAAGATCGTAGTCTATCGTTGTCGGCTATGTTTGACCGTAAGTAGGCCTAGGTGCGGTGCGCCACGCACGACTATCGAGCTTGGAAGGAGGGGCATTCGGAGGTGGGTGTCTGTCTACACTTACACACCTATGATTCTAGCTCCTACAGCCCATCATCACCGTAGCTTACACACCCATGGTTCTACCGCCCATAGTGCAAGGAAAAGTGTGGGTGTGACCAAGATCCTACACACCCATGGCCCTAGCTCGTCGTGCAGGGAAAACAACGGGTCTAGGTGGGTGTATTACACTTAAACTAGTAACAGACATTCCGTTTTGGCTGGAGCCGACAAATCGTCAGTAGCAATCGATACTCATCCTTATGCAGTATAAAATAAAGTCGCTTTCAGGTGCGGGGGACGTGGTCGGTGGTGGACGTCCGACCAAGGTCGGCTCGGAATTACTTCAAAAGCGACTTTATTTTATTATCTTAGTATCAATATAGTAGGATTAGTATCGCCTTTAACGGTCCTGCCAAATCGGAGCGTGTGTAGTCCTACAGCCCATTATGCAAGGAAAACAGCGGGTCTGGCCAAGATGCTAGTCAAACTCAAACTAAAAGTCTGTCGATCGAAATCGAAATTTGTCGTCTACGTTCAACCAGTTTCGCAGCGAACAGTAGTGTAGGTAGGCCTTTCGTGCTGACCTACGACGTGACGACGAGTAAATTTGACGGAAGTAAATTCATTGGTCCAGCCATTTTCCAGTTTTAGTGAGAGTAACGAACAGCAACTGATTTTTATTTATAGCGATTGAAAATAAAAGCTCTGTAAACGTTGTTTTTTGTTCAAACAGGAATACAGTTAGCGTGCGTGCGAGTGTATGTGTCCGTAGCAATATATTTTAATATTACAATTTTAACCACAGGACTTGCCCGACTTCACTCCAACCGGGGTGTCTTATGAGGCGCCTGCAGAGTCAGTTAAAGAGGAAGATATGGAGGTGAGGAGAATTTTAAGAATCATCTCCTATTGTATCAACCACAATATTTTATGCAACCCTTTCCCGCGGCTATCACCCGCGCAGTTCGGATCTCTGTAAACATACAAATATCCCGCGGGACCCTATTATTTTTCCGGGATAGTACCCTGTAGCACTCGGGAATAATGTAGCTTCCAATTAGTGAAAGAAACTAGAAAAAAGATATAGAATTCAAAATCGGTTTAGTAGTAGTTTCGGAGATTACATGCAAATGTGCATGTTAGTTCTTTTTTACACCATATTTCAGTCATCATGGCTTTATGGTCGTCCATCGTCATCATCATCATGCTCTCGCTCCACCTGACCATGATCCAGGGTTTGGCTGATCAGGTAAATACAGTGTAGCGACTGCCATCTGACTTCCGTGATCCTGCTAGCAGGAGAACCTGACCAAATTCCCATCCATCATCATCATCTTGGCGTCAAATCCCGGGTATACCCTCGCGCGGCTTGTATTCCCTCGGCACGAGAGGGCCCGGGGTCCGCCTTCATCATCAGTCGTCATGCCTTGTTGGCAAAAATGACACTTACGACGAACATTTTAACCACGCCTACACCCGTCGCCATCTCACTTGACTTCATTGAATCACACTTATTTAATATCCATTGCGTGTTCCCTCGCTCCTCCCCGCAGTCGTCCAAGGAGGGGCCGGAGTTGGACAGCGAGTACGGCGATGACTCCAGCCGCGATCAAAACACTCAGACCGATGGAGACGGTCCCCTGCCCGCAGACAAGGTAGGTGAAAAACTAGTAACAGACGTTCCGTTTTGGCTGGAGCCGACCAACCGTCAGTTGCAGTCGATACTAATCTTTACAATGTACAAAATAAAGTCGCTTTTGGATTAATTCGGATGCACGGGCGAGCCGACCTTGGTCGGACGTCCGACCACGTCCCCCGCACCAAAAAGCGACTTTATTTTATACTGCTTTTGTATCAGTTGCAACTGACAGTTGGTCGGCCCCAGCCAAAACGAAAAGTCTGTTTCTAGTTTAACAGTCCACTGTTGGACGTGGGCCTTCTTCACATAAGTGGAGGGTTTGCGATAATCTATACTCTTGGCAGCCGAATTGGAGACTGCAGTACTTGAAACACAATAGAAAACTGCTGCTGCCCATTTTCTGGTCAACATTAGTCGATTTTTACGATATCCAGTCGTAGGCTGATGCGATTCTAGCTTTTCGGACACTCGATTTACTAAATATGTCACTGTAAACTTAACTTTTTAATTTGCTGCGACCCGATTGGTCGAGGGGCGAGGCTAGGCGGGCGGCAGACGATGTGTCACTATTTTCTTATCGCGAATGAACCGTATTAAATTATTGCTATAGAGGAGCCGATCTCTCCTAAAACGGGCAAAAAATCTTTCGGTTTTATTCATAAAAATACCTAATACAGTCAAAACCTGATATAGCGACATTGAAGGGACCGTATAGTTGCCGACGTTATATCCGATAGTTGTTATAAGCAATACATATACACAAGTACAGTAGTTATATTAGTTGTGTAGTTATATTATCAAAGGTATCTCTGGTATAGATATAGGTTATGTATGTCTAATCAAAACCAACACTTATAAATCAAGCTGTCAATTACGCAGTCATTTAGCGCACTAAACAATTGGTGTAAAATATGCAAGGTCAAATGGCCGGGAAGAGGTTCGGGTGAGGTGGGAGAAAGTGCGTAGGTAATAATACGCCTAAATATTCCTTCAATGCTTATCAATAAGATTTAAAACCGTTCGTATTGTTTTGTTTTGCTGGGACAAAAAGTCTGGTTAGTCGTTATAGTCGATGAATATCGATAAAGTTTCGTCGTTGTAAGCGATATGTCGCTGTATCCGATGTTGTTATAAGCGGTATGTTTACTGAATAGTTTACTAGAGATTCGGGCGGGACCTTACAATCTGGCTGTAATAACCGATCGGTCGTTGTAAACGATGTCGTTATAATCGGTTTCGACTGTAGTAGGTTTAAAACATTCATTAGCAAAAACACGCTTTAGGCATTAAAAACGTAATTTTAAATTCCTTATTCATAAACGTTGCATATACCTCTATTAGCTACAGATCTGATAAATTACATACTGGCAGCATTATGTTGTCGCTCTGACGAATTTATAGCCGAAAACATAAAAAATTGCTTGTAGCCAAGCCTAAAAAAGTGAAAAGTACTGAAATTTGATATAAAAACTGAGTTCTAAGAAAAATTATAAAAGTAATGGCTGTATGGATGCATCTCCTTTTGCTATTCTCTTTAGGATAAAAGTTAAGAAGAAGAAGTTAAGTTGGAGGCACGAGCCAATCACAATTAATCACTAATCAGCTGTCCGTGTGACGTCGGCCATGTTTGTTCCAAATATAGGTTTATCAGAAGTTTTTAGAAGGGATCAGCTTTTAAGTTATGAAGCCGTTATTGAGCGTTCTAGCGCTTATATACGTTGATGAATAATGTTTTTGAAAAACCATATTTTAACAAGCTTATAAACCAACCGTAAGTTTTTGTGAATAAGACCGTTTGTCAGGATGAAATAATTACAAATTTATTTATTTCTGATACGTAATTCTGAGGACAACTTCTCTAGGGCATGAATCTGCAAATTACAAGATGTGTTTATTCCCACATATTTCATTAATATCTGTGTCGTTCGTGTACATTGACAAGCCGCCATCTTGTGCTTGCCCACAGAGCAAAGAGAGTTCGCGGGCGGTGCGCGGGTGCGACCCAGCTAACCACTTGATATGGGCGGCGAGTTAGCTGGGTCCCACCTTGGCCAAATTTAGATTAAAATGTCAGGTAGGTGTTGAAATTTTTACGAGGGATACGCTTTTTTGGTTTGGTTTGTATTGAGTTGGATGCTTGCGTAATAATGCATGGAAAATGTCTCTCCTATTATACTATTTATACATTTCGGTCTGTGAATGTTTGATATACTAATTTAATTAATGTTACTTTTAGTCTGATTTATGTTCTTTTCTCTTCTTTTTTTGTTGCACCGCCATGTCACATCACAGCTCGTAACAGTCCACTGCAGGACTTAGGGCCTCTCCCACGAAAGGGGAGGTTATTGCCATAATCTCCACGCTTGGCAGGCGGGTTGGAGATCGCAGTGTTTAAATATAACAATGGAAAATGCTGCTGCCCATTTGACAGGCAACGGAGACTCTTGATCTTTTGCCTCGAAAACATAAGTCGCCTTGTACGACACCCGCGAGTGTAAGAGTTGGTGCTATTCTACTCTGCCGGACACCACACGGCATTTTAAATATAATAAACAAACCGCACCGCCATGTAATGTTTGTTAATTGCTCTCTGGTTGACTGGTAAAAAAGGTACTTAGCTTTAAGTCATTGTACTGTAATGTGCATGAAGTTTTTAATAAATAAATAAAATGTTAGAAAAAACAAGTCGCTTCTTAATCTTACACTTTTTTAACCAGTACAGTCAGCTGCAGAGAGAAGTGACCAAGTGGTACATTCTCTCTGCAGCTGACTGTACGTTGGTCATGTTTTGTTTGTGCCTGGCAACACTGCTTTGCTATTGCATGTTTGTGCAGCTGGTTTTACTTTATTCTTTAAGGTTTTTGTGTGCACGCAGTATTTTAAACAAAATTAAACACAATATAGGTACTTTTAACTGACAAGTAAACTATAATTATTGTAATAATAATGGTGTCAACTTTAGGCGTCTGCATTTGACTAAGTTCAGAAGCAAAAAGCGTAAGAGAACATGAAAGTGGAATATATTGCTCATTGAATACTCATATTATGTTACGCGTCGCTCTGCTTTTCAAAAGCTGTGATACAAAATGGACCTTATTTCATGAGCAATATATTCCACATAGAGCTGCTCTCACGCGTCTTGCTTCTGAATTTAGGCTACTGAATTTAGTCCAATATAAAAAGCATATAATCCAATGAAATACGCTAAAACACAGTTACTGTTCTTTCAAAACAACTTCCTAATTTCCAGAAGGACACAAGCGGCAACAAGTTGGACCTTATCCTAATAGACAATAAGGCGACCGAGGGCGCATTGCCCCGAAACACGCCACAGGTTCCTGAAGAGGTGTCATCCGAAAAAAAGCCGGACCCAAAAGTGCCTCTAGGAACGAAGACGTGATATCTAGCGAGGTACACAATATCCCTCTAACCTAACGCTCAAATTGTTGATATAGATGGGTCATAATCAGCCTGTAGATTGATCCGATTGTTCGCGATCGGTGACGGACATAGCCGAAGTTCGCCGAAGCTGTATATAGCGAAGATTTGTCATTCGTTGCGTGAGGCAACTTTTTGGTGGATATTTTTTGTTGGATACGTAAAATCTATGGCAAATTAGATGAAAATGTAATCAAATACGAAAAGTTTTTCTATTCAAATTTGGTCTCGACCCATGTATTTATGAATACGTCAATTTTGAAACAAGAATTACCTACCTCATCTAAAGAGTATATTCTATATGAAATGGTGGTTGTACGCACAAATATGTGTCCTTTTTTACAAAATAAATTACATTTTACCAAAGACAAACTGTTCAGCGCATAAACGGACAAATAGATAATAAATTCTCATAATGTCCAATTCGCGGAATGTCAAAAATATTGAGTGCGTCTAAGGGCGCTTGTCCACAAGATTGTCTCTAGCCGGCCCAGCGCTGGCCGGGCCTGTGCCAGCTATGCATTCCATACAAGCCTGTACGTGAAGCGCTCCTCTTGTTCCTCGGAGATAACCATGGCCAGATAACTGGTTATTTTTTCCTCCAATGTCTAGCTGTATACCAGTATAACTACCTATCTACTATACTATCTGTGAGAAAAATAAAATCATTAGGGACCACTAGTAATACTGGAGGAAATAAAATCTTCACGGATAATCAGTTATCTGGCCATGGTTATCTCCAAGGAAGAAGGGAAGCGCCCGTCGCTAGGCGCACAGGCTTATATGGCAATCTATGAGTGTAGTGTTGACGATGGTATGTGCACTGTGCAAGCCCCATTTGAAACGATGACGGAAATCATGCATTAAGTGACTTAAATTTCAGTTGAAATCTCGTCAACTACTTCACAACTTAACACGTGTACCAGCCTTAAAGCCGACTACAAACCGGTATCTTAGACGAATCCGGGCCGGGTAGAGATCATAATATGACACTCTTACACATTCTGAGTTTCACGATGGTCCAATGCGAATACATTATTCACGATGTCCCCCAGTGATGGTCAGCGTGACTGCGTGACAAAGCAATAGAATTCCGTATTTTGGACATTTTGACATTCTGCGAATTGGACATTTATGCCTAAACGAAACAAAAGAATTCCTCTTTCAATTCTGAGCTTACTAATTTTGAGTTATTATTATTGTAAACGTAACTTTTTACTAAAGTTTAGAGTATTACATCCTTTTGCCATTTATTTTCCACCAGACGTAGTCTTTTTTGCCAAAAAATTAGTTTAGATATGTAAATTGAAATTGGTAAGTATATATGTATTAAAAATATGCTTCAGTTAAAATGACGTTTGGTAGGAACAAACTAAAAAATCGCATGTTTAAAGAATTCTGCATACTTTTATGGTTATTAGGTGTATAATAAAAGCGAAGCTATTGTTTAATATACTAACTGTCGCCTATTAATAAATTGTTTATGTATGTTATACATACAGTGCGAGTTTTTTTGGATGACTAAATTCATGAATTATTTGACAAATATTAATTTGGAGGAAATCTTGGATTTCTGTAGGTTGAGTATGCCATCGTCGACTAGAGATACTGTCGATTGGTCGCCATTTTGATTGTCATTTTCCCTGCACAAAAACTTCAAAGGTCAAACTAGTAATAATAATAATAATAATAATCTTTATGTTTACATCAGGATACAACCAAAAATAGATTGACTTAACAGGTACACATTATGATCGAAATATGACATATTTTTTTATACAATTCAATACTGGTTGTAATAAGTCTATAGTGGAGTCCCTGCTTCCCAAACTAGGAAAATCCTGTGCTACGGGAAACAGTTATTCCCATAAAACTAGGCTATATTAAAAAACAGTATTTTGATAGGCCGTGAACAGACAAGCAAATTTCAGTATTAGTATAGTTCGATACGAAAGGATCACGAGCAGTCACAATGAATTAGAGGTTAGTGTTCCATCAGTAAAATGCAGGCTAATTGCTAACAATTCTACGATTTAAATGGTTGAAATTGTTACTTTTGCGATTACGTAACTTGCTAACAAAGTTCCATTGCAATATACTGAAACTATTATATCGATCATACGTAATTACAAAAGTAACAACTTCAATCATTGAAACCAGATAATTGTTAGCAACAGTGTTACGCAATTATCTACAACCTCCCCAAAAGTTTTAATACCCCTACTATGGTTTCGGGGTAGAAACGAACTAGAACTAGTACTGTCTGTCCATATGTAAATTGGGGCCTACAATATTTTTATTTATCAGACTAACATACCTGTTGAAATTTTACAATATGTGTATGTGTGAGATAAGCTCTCCTTTGCTTTGTAAATGTTTTCCTTTGGAATCTACTATTTTGTTGCAATTATGATACATACATACATATTATTAACAAAATCGTCCATTAGAAACTCGCATTTTATTGTTAAACGCAGTGCAATGCAACTAAATTTAAGTTAGTATAATAATTATTGTTATTAAAATTTGTTAATTTAGGTCGGCATTTTGAATTGTAATCATTATCACTGACTTTTTAAACTAGTAACAGACGCTCCGATTTGGCTGGAGTCGACCAACTGTCAGTTGCAGTCGATACTAATCCTTACGAAGTACAATATAAAGTAGCTTTTGGATTAATTCCGACGCGCGGCCGAGCCGACGTTGGTCGAACGTCCGACCATGTACTTTATTTTATAGTGCGTAAGGATTAGTATCCACTGCAACTGAAGGTTGGTCAACTCCAGCCAAAACGGAACGTCTGATGCTAGTGTTAGATCTTGAATTCATATTTATTAATATGTCGAGTGTTGTAAATTGTAACTCATCCGGTTTCCACTCTAAGTTTGTAGAATAACCATCGCACGCGATCAGCCTAGTCAAGATTTTGACATGGATGACATAGTGTCCGACTGAAGGTAAATTTCTCGCCGAAACCGATTAATTGGCCATCGCCGCAACCTTCGGCCCAAGCCAAAAAGCCAAGCTTAAAAGCTCTAAGAAATTTTGCTCAAGATTGGCGACAAGCTGCAATTAATAATATAAATGATTTTAAAACTTTAAAATTGCACTTTTATTGGATTATAATGACTGTATAATGTTGACAGGTAATTTAAATCATTTCTAGAAGTTGATCTAGAGATTATAAAAAAATACCTTGCAATTTATTTGTCAAATATAATAAAATGCACCTGCAGTGGCCACCTTCGGTCAGACACTAGTCACACAGACAGGCAATCAATCTTTTCACCCTCTCTTCTGAGAAACGTAGATATACTTTTAGATTAACTTTAAATAACACTAATACAAATATAACATAGACCTTATGAATGAAATTATTTCGTTTTAGAAAGAGAACAAACAATGTTGTTGGATGTGTATGAGGAAATGTTTAATGTAGTTGTATGACAGACAGTCTGATGACATGTCTTTCGATAAACATTATTTTTGTTACGGCAAATATGTATTGTTGAATTTCGGACTATAGTGCGCACCAAAGAAAAGAAAAAAATACGGACGGATTCTCTCTAAAATCATGAGTGAAGCATAAAAATGGCCGCCCGTTTTTGTGTGTACGTGCTTTGACACTGTCATTGGTGTGACGACGCCGTACCAAATCTAACTAAATGGCGGCGGATTGTCGGACCTGATGTATTTGAGTGTGCAAGTCATATACAAAAATAAAATTGTCGTACTTCACTTCTCTGTAGTGTAGAATCGCGTCCGTATTATGTTTTTGGGTCCGTGTGAAAAACCCATATTTGATTTCTTTGCCGTGCTCTAATTGACTTTTGAACAATATGAAGTAAATGGACATGCCTTCAAATAAGTACCTACTTACCTAATATAGACTTTTTTCCCATTTTTGTCACACCCATTTATTTTGTATTGGTTGAAACTTTTATCTTGAGATGTTTTACCCTGCGCCATTCAGGAAACCGAGGGACCTCTAAAGAACTAAGTCACCTAAAAGTTGGTGTTGTGTACATTTTGTTGATAATATTTTAAGGTGCGATCAATATTATGTAAATACTACGTGGTTTTATAATAGTTTCTTGGGTACCTACCATTTTGTTTTTTCAAAAGAAATAATAGTCATTTTGGCGTTAATTTCCCGATTGTGCTCTCGCGCACGAGAGCCCCGAGTCCGCCTTAACCATGATGCTCATATAATGACAGTGGAGCGACTGCCATCTGCCCTCCGTGACCCTCCAGGGGAACCTGACCAGAGAGAGGGCCTATCGGCTATCTCAGTGGACAACTGAATTTGACATAAAAAAATCTGACACTACTCTAATTTGGTAGATACGTAGACGTAGATGACGTGGTGTAGAATTATCTAGTGTCAAATACAGTTGTCAACTGAGTTAGCCAATCGCCCCGCTGATTGGATCATGGTTACAACACATTCAGTAGCAAACATTTTTTTTTTCAAAATAAATATTTGTAATAAATAAACCTTTTTTGTATATAAATAAAAATTAAACATACAAGAAATAACTGGCTTGTTGCCTAAGAATATTAATTTCGTCGCAGAATAATGATATATCTTCTTTTAATGTATTTGATTCCTTTTTGTACATTTATAGCCATTCTAGTAGAGATTTTGCTCATCTTGTCAATTATTTATGCTGATTTTGGGGTCTGGCGGAACGTCAATATTGAACAGATTTGTATAAACTTTACTTATACTTTTTGTAACTGTAAAATAATAAAAATTATTAGTAATATTGCGGCTGCCTGTACAAAACCACTGATACAAGGATTTATTTACATCCACAACCGGGAATCGTAACCAGTGCTAAGTTATTTTATTGCAGTGGTTGTTAGTGCCCTTTATTTCCACTTGTTCGGTTGCACTTTTCTGTTAGGGGGTATCCATTAATTACGTGGGGTTTAAGGGTCACCGGTGACATGGATCTGGTCATGGGTCTCACCAAATATCATCTTTATTGGGGGATCAATGTAAACTTCAACTTTTTAATTTAGATAATTAACATTATTATCTAAATTAAAAATATCATTTTGTCCAAAAAAATGTAGTTAGACATAGATAACGCTTTGGTATTCATAATGCTTTTAGTTATTTAAAAGCAAAATAAAATAAAATGTTTCATAACATTTAATTATTTTATTTCATAATTAAAAGGTAAATTCACGTGAGGGATAGAGGGGGGGGGGGGGGGGGCACAAAATCTTACCAAGGCGGAGGGCTGGGTAATTAATGGACAGCCCCTTAACAGAATAACTGTTGACTTTTATCTCTGTTAGTTAGTAGTTCGATCATTAGGAACATGTTTTGCTAACACACCTTGTAAATATTGGACAGAAATGCCTATAATTTTATAAAATTGCAAAAAATATTGTCATCAATTCCTTACACGGATGCCTGGCCTGTAGTACAAATTAGACACATTTTTAAATGCAAATGGAATAATATGTATTTTAAAATTAGTAAGAACAATTTAGACTATCTCTTATGGGTGCTCCTCACTGATCCATTTAGATTGCCCATCCTGTATAACAGAAGCTGGTTCAGGAGTAGAATTCTAATTTCTAGTCTCTGGAGTGAACTAAATAACTAGGTTACTGGCGAAAAATATAGTCGTCTTTACGAAAGACAACAAAACAGGCATTTAGGTAGACGAGTACTCATGTATTTTCGAAAGCATTTAGAGATAATGAGGGATTGCGCTTTTTTAGATGGCGCTAGTGGGGCGTAAGGTCTTGTCAAAATACTACCGTCCTATTGGTCAGAAACAACCGCTGTCAAATGACGCATCGATTCCAGCCAATGACAGGGCTCTATTTTGACATCAGACTTCACGTCTCAGTATCGCCATCTTGTGAATTGTGGAATCGCAAAAGCCCTCATTAGTTCATAGTGGTAATATTCTTTCTTCGTTTGATATGAAAAAACACCAACTTGATTGCCAGATAAGAAATATGCCTATATCTGTTACGAACATCGACCGAGTCTAAAATAAAACATTTGAATGAAATTATAAATAAGGGACAAAAGGGGGGTTGTAAAAATTCCTTTTATGAAGCAATAAACATTTGAGTATTGAGTATAACGTAAAGATTGGCGAGATTCTGTTCGTAGATAATGTATATAAAAGAACAGGCAACATGTTCAGGGCTATGTAGTATGTATTATTTTGTACCAGCCATGTTTTTATTTACACTATAACAAGTTACTTTATATTTCAATGCTTAGAATATGAAGGTTTACACATTAAATTGGGTCCGAATGCTAAAGAAACTGGCGAAATATGTAATGTAAAGAGTGGCTAGAGATATAAAACGCTCAGATTTCAAATCAGTAAGAAGATTAGAAGGTTAGGCTGCTATCGATCACCACTGACAAGCGTTTCATATTCCTTTTCAAGCTTTTAATACAAAATTATTACGGTACGTAAAAGTACAGTAAGTAAAGTTATTACGGTTTCATAAACTTAGACCATTTCAACTTTTACTAAGCTTTTCATTAAAAAGCCTTTTCGTTCTGTTTTGTATGCGTTCCTTTCTAAGAGCTCGTTGAGATAATGACTGGACGATTAGTGATTTTTATAGTAGAAAGCAGTACATCAACCTACCCACCACCAGTATAAAACGAGCTGGCATTACTATGGATGCGCGTACAAACCGGGGTCGGTCCAAAGTCTACTGTCTGACTGACTGTTATTTTAAATGAATCGTAATAAATGGTTATACCCATGGTAATCACTGTGTTTTCCCTTTGGGGGCATCCATTAATAACGTGAGCTCAAAATGGGGGGAAGGGGGGGGGTCTAGCAAAATCTCGTTAAAAGGCCCCCCTTTTCCAAATTTAGAAAATAAACCACCTTATTAATGGACGGCCCCGTTGGCCCCATAGTGTTTAAGTGTGGTATTATTTTGCTATCCTAATATCAACCTTAAGCTGAGCGGATTAAGTTGCTATTCGATCGCTTTCGCCAGTGATTGTGTGAGCACTGAGATGCACAAAGCAATATAACATAAGGTATGTTTCAATAGAAAACACCTAAAATTTGAACTATCATATCGACTGTGAGAGCCATTAGCAGTGCTACCGCCTATCTCTGATAGTACGCCCGCCATTTTGATGCAATTGAGTTAAACCAATCGCAGCAAGACTAGCTCAGGCTTGCTGTGATTGGTCCACACTCAATTGCATCAAGATGGCTGCGTACTATCGGAGATCGGCGGTACGGCTGCAGTTGTCTTTTCTTCAATAGTTCAGTAGAGCTCGTCTAATCTAAAATGACGCGCCCCACTATTGCATTAACGCACACAAGCAAATTTAAAATATGGACGCAATACATATACAAATGCCGTTGTAATTGGTCATTCAGTTGCCGGTGAAATTCAAACGTAGGAGCACTCGTCGTTCATTGGCTCACACAGATGAAGTGTCGTTATCAATATTTGCACTCACACATCGAAATCAACTAACTAAGTAGTGGCGCTCGTCATTTTAGACTAGACGAGCTCTACCTGTCTACTGTTTCCCTATTGGCATCTGTTAGTTCATTTTTCCGCCACATTCAGTATTATCGTTGTGACGCTCAAAAGTTTAATAAGTTTTTTATTGAAGCGCATATTGATTAAGATTTTGTTAACTAGCAAAATTGGTTTTTATATTTCCAAATGAAATAAGCATTTTAAGTGTAAAATAATGTAGATTGTTGCCGAATGTATAGCTTTATTAATAGAAATTTGAGATACTGTTAGTAAATATATAATTTTTGAACAAATTTCTTGTTTTTTTTTTCTATTTCCTGGTGGCTCCATGAATATATGTCTTTTATATAATAATAATTATCTTGGCGTTAATGACCTGACTGTCTCTCGCGCACGAGAGCCGGGGTCTGCCTTGACCATGATCCAGGATTTGGCAGATCTGATAATAGCAGTGGAGCGACTGCTATCTGACCTCCGTGACCCTGCAACAGGGGAACCTGACCAGATTGGATCATGGTTATACACATTCAGTTGCCTGAATATGCAGGTTCCATCACGATGTTTTTCCTCACCGTAAGAGCATCTGTTAGCATTCCACTAATGTACCTACATAACTCTAACTAAGAGAAGAGTCATTTGTACATGGCCGTAGTGAAATTCGAACCCGGTACCTGTAACTTACGAGTCGGATACCTTACCACCCACGCTCCTAACTGTCTCCAGCTATGTTTCTGGTCAAAACAACATCTCTGCTCGCGCGGGGAATGTATGAAATAAGCTAGCCTCATATGGGCAGCGCTTAGAAGCCGGAGTCCAAAGTGGTAGCACCGGAAGTTTAATCAGGAATTGGAGGACAAATCGGTAGTGTAAAATAATTTGTTTTTGAACCCCCAAGGAAAAAGACGGTATTATAAGTTGGACGTATATATCTGTGGCTTTGTCTGTCTGTAGCACCGTAGCTCCCGAACGAATGGACCGGTTTGGATGTGGTTTTCTCTATTTGAAAGCCAGTCTAATCGAGATGGTAGAGCTCGTCTAATCTAAAATGACGCGCCCCACTATCGCATTAACGCACACAAGCAAGTTTAAAATATGGACGCAATACATATACAAATGCCGTTGTAATTGGTCATTCAGTTGCCGGTGAGACTCGTTCACGTTGCACGCGTCGTTCGATTGGAGCTGTCGACGCTCCCACACAGATGAAGTGTCGTTATTAATATTTGCACTCACACATCGAAATCAACTAACTAAGTAGTGGGGCGCGTCATTTTAGACTAGACCAGCTCTACCTAGCTTTCAAATTCAATTCAAGTTCAAATAAATCCACACATTACATTAAAGTATTTTTTATTTTCGTTACTTAAAAATAATAGTCTTGGAACAGGCACAGGTTTAGTTGATGAAGAATTCGTTGGAGCGCTGGTTCTGGTTGTGCCGCCATTTGCAGGCCCAGTTCCAGCAGGACATGCCGGCCCAGGGTTCGTCCGTGTAGAACATCTGCCCGTTCTGGTACATCTGGAATTATGGGATAGACAGAAATAAACATTTATTATACTATACATGGACAGTATGGACATCGATCGATCATCTTGGCGTTGATGTCCCGGTTGTGCTCTCGCGCACGAGGGCCCGGGCTCCGCCTTGATCATGATCCAGGATTTGGCAGATCAGATAATTTTACAGTAGTGCAACTGTAATCTGGAATCCGTGACCCTGCTGCCAGGGGAACTTGACTAGATTGGATCATGGTTACACATACAGTCGTCGTGCGGGTTTCGTCATGATATTTTACCCTTATCATAAGACTATTATACTATACTATACATGGACACAACGAGACAACAATTTTGAGACAAAACATTGATACAAGGAACAAAATTTTTTACAAAAAAACTGCAAAAGGAAACATATTTCATCCCACTGGCATTGCTCGTGTCGTGGTTTCCAGTGGACCCCATCGTCACTGATAAATCAGCTAAGTATCCAGGTAGAGAATTCGAATTATTATTTAGAATTCGGTATATGCAGCATGGTGTAATCCAATAGTTTAAAAGTAGCTAGGCCCCTCCCCTATAGGATATGTATAGGTAGTCTTCAAGATCTTATTAAGAAGAAGAGATACGTGGCTCTGACATGTCTAGTCAACTGGGTGGCGAGTTTCATTTTAAATAGACTAGCCAGGTATTTATCCGCAATATTAAATATAGTATAATTAAGTGACTCGTGGTTCGTATGCGAATTAGCTACCTATCTCTTTCACATTCGTCGCTATTTACAAGAAAAAAGGTCCACCACCACCCACGTAGGCCCTAACTCATTCAGAGAGAAAGATTATAAATTTTTGTATCACTTATAATATGTTATGCGTCGCTCCGTTTTTCAAAAGGCGTGATACACAAATTGGCCTTATTCTATGAGCAATACATTCTTCTTTCTCTCTGAATGAGTTAGGGTCCTACATTAAAGGTGGTGTTATTGATCGGGTTCGGATCGAATGAGGGTTTTCGAGATTTGATAATCGACGAGATGGCGTGTCAAAATGAAGCCCTGCATTATATTCGTCATTACATTCGTCTGTCCAATAGCACGACAGCTTTTTGACAATAGGCCTGACGCCTCACAAGCGCCATCTGAAAAAGTGAAAACCCTCATTCGAACGGTTCAATACTTTTACCCTTGGCGGTGAAGGGTAAAAGTAGCTGTCAATATTGGCAAGTGAAGATGGAGAAGGTGGAAAACGGTAATTACCTAGCTGGCCGAATGTTGTGTCCAGGGGACCAAGGTTCCGACAGTTGATCGTCGGAAGTTGTATATGCCGCGGAAGTTGGCACACTTCTCTAGCGCGATGTAGGACGGTCAGCGCCATCTATGTGCGAATGCTTGCCAACCTTGTGTTCGTGTACTCGTTATGTGAGTTTTGTTGAGTTTCCCTATTGGAGAGATAGATGTCGCTGGAATGAGTTAGCACTCACGAAAGACAGATCGGAGCTCTTGTAGGTGACGCCGTCGTACCCGAAGCGAAGCACGAAGTTCATGGAGAATATGGAGAAGATGCACCGCACGTCGGTGGTAGCCGGTATGAAGTAGCGGTACGGGCCGCACCAGTACGAGATCTTGGGCTCGTACTCTACGGACTCGGGGAACTCCTCGCGGGGGTTTATCCTGGGGGTTTAGGTGGAGTTGGTGAGTAAAAAGTGATTGAGGGTAGATTCCAGAGTAAAAACAAAATTATTTCATGTAGTTTGTCAGTTAATTTATCAAAAGTTAAGTAAAGTAAAACACTTTTATTCCACTCAGACACACGGCACAAAATTCTTAAATATACATTCAGAAGAAAAAGGTAAAATAGTAACTTAAAAGAAAAATATTACTCTAATATTGTTACCTGTGCCATGTGGAGGGTGCAATTGCAAAAATATTGACCTATAAAGGGTGCCTCAGTAAAAAGTTGAATTTGCAGATTAGTAGTGCCGTAACACTTAGACGGGCGTTTTTGAGGTCTCCTATTTGGTGGGGCGACGTCCGTCGCACGACCTTTGCCAATGAGCAGTTTTCCAATAGGTATCTAAAGCATTCCTAACCACTCCCTAGATGGCGCCCCGACAATTTTGGTAATTGATAATCGCTTGAAATAGGTTCTTAGCAAAGAGAATATAAGCACTGGGTTCGTTGTATTGGATAATATTGTATTTATCAATAGTTTTCAACTATTTTAGCGGTTGTAATAAATTATTACAAACAAAACAAACATCAATTTGACTGAGTCAATTCGTTCCATGGACACTAGGATCAACAATGGACGCAATACAAATAAGAAAGGTTTGTATTAATATAAATTTTGTTCAACCTTTTGGTAAAAATTACCAAAACTGTAGGAGCGCCATCTATTGATGCCTTTCGAAACCAATTGACAATACCTACTGGAAAATTCCTCATTAGGACAGCACCTTAAACGACAATACTCTGAGACTAAAAATGGGCTCTAGTACCAGCTGGGTGCGGAAAGCACGGGACCGGCCTTTGTGGAAATCTCAGTAGTGGGCTGGCTGATATGATGATAATAATGAAAAATGGGCTAGTCTCACTTGTAAATGCACTGCGCATCGCTCCAGTCGCTCCATCGCTCCGCGTGCGGCCCACATACGTCGTCTCCGAGTGACGGTGGTAGAACGCGATGAAAGCAAACGCGCCTCTGCCATTTTGATGCAACTGGCGCCATTTTGCATCAAAATGGCGGCGTAAGGCTGCTAGTCTCACTTGTAAATGCACTGCGCATCGCTCCAGTTGTCGTCCGAGTGGCAGAACAGCCCCTGGCTCGGGTGCCGCGTCTGGAAGTGTTCCGCGTGCGGGCCCACGTACGTCGTCTCCGAGTGCCGGTGGTAGAACGCGATGAAGGCAAACGCGCCTGTGGAGGAAGTTTAGTAAGAGGTAGTTTGGCGGTGCAGGATAAGATAGCCGCCAATGTTGGCAAGCGAAGGTGGGGAGAAGGTGGAAAAGGGTAATTACCCACCTGGCCGGGTGTTGTGACCAGGGGACCAAGGGCCGTATATCGTCGGATGTTGTATATATGCCGTGGAAGTTGGCACATTTCTCTAGCGCGATGTAGGATTGTTAGCGCCATCTATGTGAGGATGCTTGCCAACCTTGTGTTCGTGTACTCGTAATGTGAGTATCGTTTAGTTCCCTAGTGGAGCGATAGATGTCGCTACAGTAGGACTTTCTTTTTATACATATCATCATCATCATCACAGCCCATAACATTCCAGTGTAGGTTTTAGGGCCGGACGAAAGGGGACGCCACCGCCATAATCTCCACGCTTGGCAGGCGGGTTGGAGATCGCAATCTCGCAAAGACACTGCTGCTTAGTAGGCTGCAGACTAGGGATGTTACGGAGGTGGTTTTATCGGAACCGAAGTCGGAGTCGGAGTTTCTAAATTTGGTTTTTCGGAGTCGGAACCGGAATCGGAAGCGGAGTCGGAGGCGGAGTTGGAGATAGTAGCGGTGAAGAAAGATGTGTTAAGGGCAGGCAATAAAATAAAATAGTAAAAACATTATCATCAATCAGCCTCTTTAATTTCAATTAAAAAATAATAAACCTATATCATATAGGTGTCACAAATAAAAACAAACACATTTTTATGACAGTTAGCAAATTAAATCAAATTAATTGACTCCAGAAGGAGCAAATTATATTTACAACAACAGCTTTGCAGCTTTGTCTCCGTCCAATCTATTTCTTAACGGATCATAGATTAGGCGAGTACCACTAAAAAGTTGTTCGCTTGCTACTGACCCTGGTGGACACGATAAATATTGAAGGACAATCGGTTTAAGGGATTGGAATTTTGTATTTCCATTCACTTTCCACTAGTTCCAAATCAAAAACAGATAACTTTAATTGACACACCGCACAAAACAAAACAAACCATCCGTATTGCGTAACAACAAGTGAAATATTAACCGATGACAGAATGCGTGCTTTTCCAACGACATGCATTAACCTGTTCGTACAGTTCGTACACGTTGACCGCAGCCGCCGCGCGTCGCCGCCCGCCGCCGCTATCTGCTATGGTTCGACCTCCGATTAAAACCTCCGATTTAAAAGTATCGGAACCGAAGTCGGAACCGGAGGTGTAAGATCAATCGGAAGCTCTGACTTATCGGAGTCGGAGTCGAAGCTCCGTAACATCCCTACTGCAGACCCAGGTGGGTCGATGCAAAGAGAACCTTTTCAAGTGGGTAGATATGTAAACAAAAATTCTCCCTGTGACTGTGGCGTATCTCCGCAAACCATGGAACACCTCGTCTCATTCTTGGCGTGTCCTAAAACTTGCGCATTAGAGGACTTGTTCGAGGCCAGTCCAAATGCTGTATGCGTCGCCGGATACTAGGCAAACAACATGGAAGGAGAAGTTTATCGACTCAATAAGATCATAACGAAAGTAGCTCGAGCTGGCTTACCTCTGAAAGTGTAGCAATGCGGCTTCCGCTCGCTGGAG
Source organism: Blastobasis lacticolella (assembly GCA_905147135.1). Classification (NCBI taxonomy): domain Eukaryota; kingdom Metazoa; phylum Arthropoda; class Insecta; order Lepidoptera; family Blastobasidae; genus Blastobasis; species Blastobasis lacticolella. The sequence continues at coordinate 6,782,782 of LR990066.1, forward strand.
AGTATCATCTGGGCGTCCTCCTGGTTGTGGGCCGACACGATGTAATACGACGTACCCAGGCACTTGAACTCTGTAAGGCACAGTATATGTTAGTCTTTCGAAGATTGTTTGCTCACGCGTAAGCCTCCGGGCATATAATTCAAAATAATATAAGTAAATAGAAATACCACATGGGGCGTCAAACTATTGAGTAGGCTTGTCGCTACAGCGTATAACTGTACTACTTATTATCAATATTATGTGCTACTGCGCAATAACTTTCAGATTGTAGATACCTACATTGTTGAGATAATTCGTCGATGCCCTTCGACTCTGCGCAAGATTGAATTGACCCTAACAAAGCCGCGTCTTTTTGCACGCAACAATTGTGTGCAACAATCTACCTATCTATGCTGTGTTGTGTACCTGGAGAGGTATTCCCTGGAGTTCAATACGGAGTTCCTCAAGAAAGGGGTGAAAAGGTTTTTACGAGGTCGGCAACGCGTGGTGATGCCCCTGGTATTGCAAACGTCTATAGGCAGCGGTGAGTGGTTCCCATCAGGCAGGCCGTAAGCTTGTTTGCCCCCTTAGTGGTATAAAATTGTACATCAAAAATTTAGGCACTGCAATCAATCTCACCAGGACTCGTGTACAATCCGAAGGGGATCTTCGCTTGCGTGTTCCTGATCTTCGACTCTGACGTGTCCATCTTCTTGTTCAGCTTCAGGAGGACCATGGAGTTGATGGTGGTGTCGGTGGTGAAGAGCAGCCGCTTCAGATCCTTGATGTGGACGTCGATGAAGTCGAACAGCTTCCGCTGAGCGCTCTCCAGGATCTCCCGACGCTCCGTCTGGGGTGGGGCAGGTATTTTTTTTATTATTATACATACTTAGTAAATGGTAAATTTTTTTTATTCGACGCTGTGACGAACGAGTAACCAGCCCACCTGATGGTAAACGGTAACTGTATTTAGGTTGCAGGCAACAAACGCAGAACCGCAGGTGCGTTGTCACTGTAAGGACTAAGATTAGATGGATACTAACTAATCCTTACATAATGCTAATAAAGTCGCTTTCGGATGCGGGCGATGTGGTTGGACGTCTGACCAAGGTACACTATTCTAGCAGTTTATTCAATTTAAAAAGTACGATGTTACGAAATTAAAGTGCGAAATGGAGACGATTCATAATGGCATTCATTTCGTTCATTCTCACCGAATCTGTGACGTCATTCTACAGGATTGTATCAAGATGGCGGCGTACTATCGGAGATCGGCGGTATGAGCCCTTGTCAAGTTAAAAATAACGTGAACGATATCCCTTTGCACAGCAGCCAGTCTAGTATTTGCTGTTTGTTCTAAACGGCGAGGTATTCATTTTTATTATTTTCTGCAGGTCACTGTGAACTTAGCTTTCTAATGTTGGTGTTGCTGATGTCCATAGGCGGCGGTGACCACTTTCCATCAGGTGGCCCGCTTGCCTGTTTGTCTGCTAAGTAACATAAAAAAAAAAAAACAAAAAAAAAATTGTTGCGACCCGATTGGTCGCGGGGTCGGGTTCGCCCGGCGGACAACGGTGACTCACTATTTTCTTATCGCGAATGAACTAGTCAAATTTACATACCGGGTTATGTGGCTCACGCATCCTGCCGTTCATGTAGCTGTAATACTCCTGGAGCTTCTCGAACTTTTCGTTCCCGTAGGGGTACCGGGGGTCGATCTGCTCCTTTGACGGCATGTTGTATGGTTTCTGCAAGAAGCGTAGGTTATTGACATGTGAATATAATACTGCTGCTACGGTCCCGGAGACCTTAGGTCGTGCGCTGCGTTGAGTGGGAGCACGGCGCGTTAATTCAATTGATTTTTATTGACGTGCAATCCACCTGATGGAAAGTGGCCACCGTCGTCCAGGACATCTGCAAGGGAATGCACTAAAGGGAATCGGATGCAGTGCCGGCGTTTGAGGTACCATGCCTTTTGACCAACCCCATGTTGTGCATAGAAAAGACTTCGGGAGCTCATTCCACATCTTTCACGTGCGTGGTAAATAGGCTCGTGATGCCCGTACGTTAGTTGGTTGCCAGGCATCTAAATGGCATTGGCGCGCGCCACGAAATGCCTGCAAGCCTAGCAATGGATTACTAACTGGTACCGTCCGACGTAGCGTTGGACCTTAGAAACGATGGATCTTGACAACGCTTAGTCAGACGCGAGAGCCGCTTACGACGCTTGGAAGCTGAAGACCGTCGCAGTGGACGAAAAATAGTAGAAAAGCGGTTACTGCAGGCTAGTTAACTTGGCAATAATGTCCCGGTTGTGTTCTCATGCACGCATGATCTAGGATTTGGCAGGTCAGAAATTTACCTACAGTGGAGCGATTCAGTCGCCTGAATGTGCAGGTTTCATCACGATGTTTTCCCTCACCGTGAGAGCATCGGTTAGCATCCAACTAATGTAGTAGGTACATAACTCAGAAAAGAGTCATTGGTACATGGCCGCAGTGGGTACGAACCCGATAACTCTCGGTTACGAGTCGGATACCTTAAATACCCGATTCGGACGAAGTCCCGGGTAAAAGCTAGGCAAGTAGGCACTCAAATAAACAATACTTACAGTCTCCACAGTCGGAAATACGACTCGAGCGAGCTGAAATAGAAATTATTAATTTAAATAAGCAGATATATCCCCGTGTCGCTCAATTCCCTCTCTTCATATTATAATTTGAAATCTATAGAAACAGTGTACAGAATAATAATAATCTTGGTATCAATATCCCGGCAGTGCTCTCGCGTACGAGGGCCCTAGGTCCGCATTGACGATACTCAAGAATATGGCCAATCAGGTAATTACAGCACATATTTCATTGCGCTTGACATTTTCTTCAAACCCATACAACTAAGGAATTTCATAATGTACTTAAAAATTGTTTCATTGCTTTGAAAAGCGTTCAGATTTTATCAACATACCTACCTATAAAATTCTACCATATGATTGATCTTAATAATTTTTTGTGTGTATTTTCATTCGTCTAGTAGAGTTATAAGAAAGTTGCAACTTACCAGTTGTACTGGAGCTACCATCCGAAGACTCGCCGACGCATACTGGCTGCTTACTAGCAACTATCCGGAAAAAGAAACAAAACATGAACCGAAAACAATGGCGGCACTTCCGGATATCCCGGTATTGTATTTTTTTAAATCAATGGCTAGAATAAGACCACGATAAGTATGCATCGCTTATTAAAATTTTTTTATAAAAATCTCTATATGGCAACTTATGCCAAGTTTTACGATATAGAACATTATTATAAAAGTTATTACTTTAAACCTGTTTATTTTGTTTAAAATTGAAAAATACTACTTACCTTTTAAATTTATTTTAAAAATTTAAAATAAATTTAAATAAAATTCAATAGTAACTGTAAAGTATCAAAATGGGTTACTCGTAATATAATCCCTTTGTGAGCACAAGGACTGACAAGGACAGATTATTCAATCGATGTCGCCATAACCACACTATAATTTTTACCACTGTCAGGCAATCAGCAGAGCAGCAGAGCATGCAGACTTATCGTGGTCCTATTCTAGTAACAAAGATCTTAACATAAAATGACAATGTTCAGCTATAAAAATATGAATATACTTACAAGGCATGTTCCTAAAAATAATTTTGAATTTCCCATTTGAACTTCACCAGCGTCGGCCGCACTACTAGTGCCAGTAACAGGTTCCGAAATAATAACTTTAATTGGTAAGCCATAAAACAATAAAAATGCAATTGTTCCAATATAAATTGGTCTGTTTCTTTTTATTTTTTAACAAAACGGTGGCGACCATTTTAATTGAAAGCCTGACTCGACAAGAGTAAGTTGGTGATTGGTTATCTACATTGAAAAAATAAAATAAAATCTATCGTACTAGCGACAAATCCCTGTTCAGCAGCTAGCTGATTTGACATTGGACTTAATTCAGTAACCGAAATTCAGAAGCTAAAAGCGTGAGAACAAATCAAAGTGGAATGTATTGCTCATAAAATAAGGTCCAGTTTTGTATTACTTACATTACCGATGTTACGCGTCGCTTCGCTTTCAAAAGCCGTGATACAAAAATTATCCCTGTTTTATGAGAAATATATGCCACTTTGATGTGCTTTCACGCTTTTGGCTTCTGAATTTAGGCTACTGAATTTAGTCAAATTTCATAAGCCCATTAATCTGATAGCTACGGTCCGTGCTTCTACTAACAAAACGCTTCCGGCTTTATAGAAAGAGGTTTCCTACCAGAATATTTAATTTTTTCTAGACAGGTAAGCAGGTCACTAAAAAAATGGAAAATGGTCACCGCCGCCTATGAACATCATCAACACCAGGGGAGTTACAAAGGAGACTGGGTACGTATGTAGGGGAAGTGGACTATGGCTAAATAACATAATCGGTATAGTATTTACATTTAGCACCCTCAAATACATCCTTGTAGAGAAGGGCATCAACATTTGACCGGCAATTCTTAAAAAAAAAACAGATATTTACTTGGCACATTTTGTATGGGAAGTGCCCTTAACTATGAACCAATGGAGAAATCGTTACAGTATATGGGTTGAACACCTTCAACTCTATTCTTATACTGCATGACATCAAAATCGGACCTGGCAGTTTCGAGAAAAAAGCATCCATTTATTATACTTGTATGACAAGTGCGGTATTCTTTGAACCAGCAGCGACATGGTTACGGAGTATAGGTTGAGCACCTTCAGCTCTGTTGTTATCCAGCACGACATCAAAATCGGACCCGGCAGTTTTGAGAAAAAAGCATTTATAGTCATACAAAAATGTGACAAATAAATGCTTTTTACTCGAAACTACCGGGACCGATTTTGATGCCATCTTGTACAAATATGCAGGTAACCGATAGGTTATCACCGTAATGCTGCTGGTTCATAGACCACTTTTGCCCAGTCTCCTTTGTGGCGTTTTGCTTTTTTAAATGCTCCGCTCAACCCGTTAGGGAAACGTCATTTCGACGAGCCTCGCCCGTCTGTCAGCAGGGGGACTGCGGGCAGGTGAAGTTGGCTTGTGGCTGTGACGTGTCCGGCAGAGTACAATAGCACCAACCATATACACTCGTGAGTGTCGTACAAGGCGACTAATGTTTTCAAGGCTAAACATATAGTCTCCGTAGACTGAAAAATGGGTATCAGCTTTTTCCATTGTTATCTATATATAACACTGCGATCTCCAACCCACCTGTCAAGCATGGAGATTATGGCAATAACCTCCCCTTTCGTGGGAGAGGCCCTAAGTACTGCAGTGGACTGTTATGGGCTGTGATGATGATGAATTTGGCATGGTTCGTGAGGATAATGGTATAGGTAAAAAACATAAGTAGGTAAAACTCCTCTTGCGTGTGTGAGTGAGAAGCGTCATTCCACAACTCAAAAGTTAAAAATTCAAATTGTAATGTCCATCCCGTAGTGTAGACATTTTAGTTTTTTTCTTATAATCTCCCCAAAAAATGGAATGTAATCTAATCTGTCAAGTGGTATGTCAGGAGACTCACCTACCTCACCATCTTACCTACATACCCAATTAAAATATCTGTGCAAGCAAATACAGACCGGAGACGGTTGCGTTCAATACAGTAGTATACATTGTACAAGTATACAGTGTATTGTGTTTATTGTAAGGAGTATACGGGCTCGTACAGATTTCGGCAGTAAATAATCCACATCGGCTAGTCGGGCTTAGTATAGACTAAAGACCCGTTCAGTAGTTTTTGAGTTCATCGCGAACATACAGAAGGACAGATTCGGCGTGGGACTTCTTTACCTATCTATATGTATAGGTATTATTATAAAACTTGTAAAAAAGCCGTCTCTGTCTGTACATTGAAGATATTTATAAGTACATTATAGTACAGTGGCACAGAAGACAGCGCAGGCCAAAAAAAACAGTATAAAGGAGCTAACATTGCTTTGCGCGTCTATAGATACGCTAGCTCATCTTGTACTGGTTACGGTAGGTCATATGCAGTTTGTTAGCGATGTAGATACTCGTTTGTTTCGTGTGTATTAAGCGGCAGACGCCCCTCGCCTCCTTTCTTCAGTCCCCTCGGATCTCACCGCACCGCTCGTCCCCATCACTACCACCAGTTAAGCCACAGCAATTGCGATTGCTATACGTATAAAAAACTGTAATTTCCAAATACATTAAATTATCCAAGTCAAAGTTTTATGGTATTTTCTTCCACCACGCATCACCCCATCAACAACACTGTTAACTGTAGGCACGGGGCGTGGCTACGGATTACACTAACGTCACGTGTTGTCTCAAATGATTATGCATTTTTGAGTTCTATGCTGATGACAGACAGCTTATTTTGAAAGCTTTTTACAAACACTTCGTTTTCTTATTTCGGCATGTAGGCTGCGCGAAGTCTATTCGGTCGCAGCTCATACGTTAGTTGTATTGCAAACATAGAAATGTTTCAACTAATAATAAAAACCGAGGTGACCGCCATGTGAGATGCTGATTCGACGATCATTGTTCCGATAGTCGTTTCAGTGAACAGTCTCATAGCGAAGAGCCTCAACCAAAACCTAAGTGTCCCTCGCTAGATGGTTTGGTCAAGGGTCAGATACAGTTTGCGGTACTTCTGGAGATGGAACGTATCTTCAGAAGATTCCTGTGTCTGCAGCCCCAACCGCCGTTAGCTTGAGCCTCGCTCTGTTATTCTAGGTTTAGGTTTTTTATAATATACATTTTTTGTATAGACGCTATATTTATAGATTTAGATTTTTTATAATCCGTATATTTTACATTTTTATTGTAAAAATCTTAAATATAAATAAGACAAAATGAATAAAGAGAATAATAATAAAAAAACATTAATTATTAAGGCAGTTTATTTGAGTTTATCTACATTTATTTACAAGTAAGTACGTAGGAACATAAGTAATTCGTTATTAGATTCTTTCTGAAGAATCACTGAAGTCGAAATCTTCGCGATGGGTCTCCAACCGGCCACCACCGTTGATGTGATGATCATTAAAAATTATTATTGTTATTGTTCCACATAGATGGATAGTTCCTGAAGTTGGTGATTTTCATTACTTTCCTTCCCTTCCCGCCGAGGACATTATTAATTGAGGGCATGTGGATTATCATCCGTCGATTTGGCGCGGAACTGACTGCCAGCACTGGTGTTCGAAAATTAAAATAGGTACTTAGATTTTAATAAACATATTCTGTGGATTGGCCGTGTGGTGTCCGCAGAGTAGAATAGCACCAACCCTTTACACTCGTGGGTGTCGTCAAGGCGGACAGGAAAGCGGGCAGAGCGTTTTCCATTGCTAATACATACGTATATAAAACATTGCGATCTCCAACCCGCCTGGCATGCGTGGAGATTATGGCAATAACCTCTCCTTTCGTGGGAGAGACACTAAGTGCGGTGAACGGGACATGGACTAGATTGCATTATCGTTACACCGATATACGATGTTTTCCCTCATCGTTATAGTATCGGTTAGTGTTTAACTACCGAATGTACACTTCAGAAAAAGACATTAGGACATTAGGCTAGAGTGAATAGGCTGTTCCAAGACGGGCAAGCTTCATCTTCGACCGCATCGTCACATACTAACAGGTCTAATAAAAAAAAACATAAGTAAACGGCGGCACTGGGGAACGAACTCGGTACCTCTCGCTTACGAGTAGATCTCTTAACCATTAGGCGCTCTCACTAGGTAGGATAAAAATGCAGAGTGAATTTTAAGATTCAATTTCATAATTAAAGAATAGCAGCAGAAAGCAATCAAACCAGCGAACACACTAATAATACTCACACATAAAGAGTAAAACACAAAAACTACTTAAATAGACAACACTCCGAGAATTCATGGATACAAAGAATTAATGTAGGTACCCGTGACAATGTAACAGATCAGACGTGCTTACTTAATAATGATGGTTCCGCATGATCTTTTCAATTAGTTTGGCAATAATCGATTTCCAGACTCCAATCAAACATACCATAGCGAAAGCGATTAGTTTGGGAAAAAGTGTCGACGAAAAGCGAGGGTAATACCAACGCAAGCAAGATACGCTAAAATATTTAAGAGTGGAACGTTGTAGCAGGAAGAATTACATTCGAATTGGTGCCTCCCGACTGGGGAAGTACCTCCACCTTATAGAATACCGCAGACAAACAACACTATTTTAAATAGTATCGTGTTCCTGCGTAAGAGTAAGGTTTCCAGTGCTCCGTGGGGTGAGGATTTGGGGAACCGTGGCTTTGACAATGGAGGGGCATGTGCCTTTTTGCTGCCAGAGCAACGTGGGGTTTTAGAAGCGGGCAATGCATTGGCGGCAACCTGGAGTTGCCTAGTTGGGTAGATTGAGTTGCTGTCGTCTGTATGTTATGGAATATGTTAAAAAATAAATTAAACGCGCAGCCGATTTTCACATACATTTACTAACATTGTTGCATTTGCCATCAACATGTTATAGTTGTGTACATTATTATTATAATCTATAAAAATAATATGTAATTAGATAAAATAATCGCCTTGTTAAAATGTTGAATAAAATGTTACCGACATAATTCTTACCTACAGATTTAGCTGTCGTTTAGGTATATTTTAATATTCTGACAACTTATAAATCGCGTAAAATCTCTTTAAGAGCATGAGCTGCATTACATTACACTAACCTAACCCATAGTTTCAAGTGCAATAGTGGATTGTTATTAGCTGTGAAATAAAAATACAAATTATAAAATAAGTGAAATAATGCAAGTGCTTGATATTTTATTTGTAAAAGACGCACACAAAATAAAGTTTGATTTAACCATAAACCAAACAAAGTATTTTGCGCAGCCTTTTCTTATTTTGTAAAAAAGTTTACCAATGCCCTATGCATCCTGATAAATTATATATGGTAATTATGGTTTTCCAACTCAATATTTCCAGAAATATTGCGTTGAAAATAGTCACAGCTAAATTATAATGCGATATTTTATTGGGTTAGCGTTAGGTACCTACCTAACTATGTAAACATAGTACCTATGTATCTACGTTTATTGACACGGACGCAAATCTTTTTTTTATTACAACCATCACAAAATATTCTGAAGCTTCATGTCAATTATCTCCTTTTTAATATAATTTATATAATTACAATCATAACTTGAATCTCCATGTTGAGGTGCATAAAAGTTAATCTTATGACTCATATCTTCAAAGTTATAATTAAAATATTCTTTCTTTACCTCTACACCACTATCACTTGAGTTTTCAAAGGTTTTATTAATAAAAAATGGTCTTAAAACCGGTGGCAAAATGGGCCCAGAATCTACTTCATTTTTAACCAAGAGTCCTTCAAGTTTCGTATTTTCAATGTCTTCATTTTCGTCCAGTAATAGCGTAGTATCATTAAAGTTGGTATTGGATCGTATGGGAGTGGAAGCACCTTGAGGTATACCAGGGCTTGAAGCCACACATGCACCTTGCTCGCCGCCAGCTATTTTATTATAAGTTATTTGTTTGTTAGAATTATCAACAAGCAATTCTCTTTGCAAGATTGGAAGGTTAGACTTAGGCTCTGGAATGCCATCATTTAGTACATTGCTTTTGTTTTTTTCTTTAATTCTGCTCATTGTTTGTGGTTTGGGAAAAATTCGACATATTATTCTTTGTTTTGTCGCATCTTTGACGTCAGTGATAGAGTCGTTAAACTCATTAATCCCTACATATTTATAGTGCGTAATATTGGCGGTATTGGTGTCTGGATTTTTAGTTGTTGGTGTTTTTTTATTGATAGGATAATGTGTCTTGTCTGGTACTTGTTTTAGATTAAATCTTTCTTTGTCATCGATTGTATCGTCAGATGGCGTGGATCGTCGAAGACTATCCTGTTTGACAAATTTCGAATTTACTTGCTTACGACTTCTATTTTTAGGTTTTTTAACATGATTTGTATCTTGCTGGTTAGTATCTGGTTCTCTTACAGTAGAACTTGGGTTCTTCTCGGGAAATGTCACCACAGTTTTTGCTACAACTTTCTTAGCTGAATTAGAGGACGCTATACTATGCTTTTAGACCTTGGTGCTTTGTTTATCCAATATATGCAGAAAGTCTTGCTTATCATTTCTTTTTGGGGCAGTTTTCTTTTTATCTGCAATGAAATTACATGATTTTCAAGGCTACGCTACTACGTTAGTAGTAAACACTTTCCACAGTAAGCGGTTGTGTAGGCACCTACATCAAGGCTTAGATAGTTTTCTAGATCGGCTAAGGCGTAACATAAGGTCACCGCTCAAAACTATCGTCATAAGGGTTGGCATATCGGATATGGATACGTATAAATAATATTTTGTCGGTGTCAGTTTGGTTACTTAATATACAGGGTATCCTTACGCTCTGGACAAATCTAGACCGAATACTACTAGTTGAGTAGGGTATTTAAAACACAACTGCAAAGTATCATAACAATCAGTCCAGTATTTACCAAAAACGATTTTAATTTATCACTGAGGAGCAGCCTGTATGTAGGTGCATACTCTAAAAAGTACCCTAAACATTGCAAACTTTTTTGAATTGCATTAAAACTTCACGCCAGTTGACCGCTAAATAATAAATAAAAAAAAATTATTGTACTTTGACAATAATTTAAAGTGTGACTTAACGTCACTCGCTTCTCAAGTGTCATGACATGAATGTCAATAATTATCTCTAGACCAATGAGGAGTTTTCCAGTAGGTATTGTCAATTGGTTTCAAAAAGTATCAATAGATGGCGCTCCTACAATTTTGGTAATTTTTTACCAAAAAGTTTAACGAAATGTATTTTAATACAAACTTTTCATATTATCTGTGATTTGTATTGCGCCCATTCTTGATCCTAGTGTCCATGAAACGAATTGACTCAGTTAAATTGATGTTTAATAATTTATCACAACCTCGAAAATGGTTAAAAATGATTGATAAATACAATATTATCCAATACAACGTACCCAGTGTTCTTATCCTCTTTTCTAATAACCTATTTCAAGCGATTATCAATTACCAAAATTGTCGGGGCGCCATCTAGGGAGTGGTTAGGAATGCTTTAGATACCTATTGGAAAACTGCTCATTATTCGTGATGTCGTGATACAGTATGTTGTAATTGTTACAGATTAAGTCACAATTTAATTTGTTAGAAAAATAGTTTTGTTTTTTTGTCAAATTAAAGAAAGACCTATTGTATGATACTGCTGAATAGCCGTCTTAAACAGGGTTTCATTGTTTGTCCAGAGGCTAAGGTCACCCTGTATGTATAATTATTTCGCATTAAGTACATTTGTTTATAAATTTTAGATAACTTGATAACAACGATGAAAAACGAACATTAATTCGGCGCCGAATGGTTAAAACTAAAAAGATTTAATTAAAGTAGTAAAACAAGGAACCCTTATGGTTTCGGCAAGTCCGTCTATTCGCGGATTCACTCTAGCACCATTATTTTAGATACATTAACTACGCCAACTAAGTTTAAAAATAAACTACCTACTTTATTAAAATTGTTTTTTTATTGCCAGAGGGGTGAATTTTTCATTTTCAATTCTTTTTATTAAGTGGTAAGACTCTGTCAAGCATGAGTAGTCCGCCTGGATGAGTACCACCGTCTTATTTATTTTTATCGCCAAGCAAAAATGCTTGCATTGTTGTGTTCCGGTTTGAAGGATAAGGTAGCCAGCGCGATTACAGGCATGAGTTATTTCATCTTAGTTCTCACATTGACAACGCACCTACGGTTGCAACTTAAATGCATAAATCGTTGGTGTTATGGGCGACAGTGACCGCTTACCATCAGGTAGGCTGTCTGCTCGTTTGTCACTGCGTAGCATAAAAAAACTTTGTCTTCTATTCCGTACTGTCTTAATTAAAATAACTTTGGAGTTTGCGATCCGTTTTTTAAATTTTTATATCATCAGAAAACCTTCTTTATGCATGCATATTATGACAGACAATTACGGTACCCTACCTGTGGCCCACCATGTCTAGGTTATTATTACTAATTATTATATGATATTTTGGCCGTGTGGTATCCGGTACCCATGGGTGTCGTACAAGGCGACTAATGTTTTCGAGGCAAAATATGTGGAGTCTCCGTAGGCTGGAAAATAGGCAGCAGCCTTTTTTATTGTTATATTTATAACACTGCGATCTTCAACCCGCCTGCCAAGCGTGGAGATTAAGGTAATAACCTCCTCTTTCATGGAAGAGGATTTTAGTCCTGCAGTGGACGAGGATCTTAGTCCTGCAGTGGACTGTTATGGGCTGTGATGATGATATGATATTAGAGAGAGAGGACAAAAGAACAAGCAGGTCACCAGATATTATGATGCGGTACGCAAACAGGCAAGTGGGCCACCTGATAGAAATTGGTCATAGCCTAGGGACATCAGCAATACCAAGGGCGTTCTACTGACATGCAACTGCGTGGCTACGTATAGGTCAAAGTATCTAGGACAGCCAACTACCCTCCTGGAAATCTTCCGGAGACTTAAGGGTCTCTTGAGTTTTCTAGAGGAGCTGGGGGTTGGCAGGAACATTAGTGGTACCTACTCAAAAACAATTATCTCCAACCACAAGTAAAAGAGGCACCAGACGTCGAGTTGCGGAAAATGCCTGGGTTTACTACTACTACCAAGGGCGTCAACACTGCATTTAAACACCTCTAAGAGGCAGGCATGGACTTACTACCCAAAGGGACTGCGCACTGCTTTGACTAAAACCGGGCAGAGCGAGAGTCACCATCGATAGTCCTTTGTCCCTTTCTAACAGTGTATACACAATGTTATTGGCATAATCACCGTCATTCTAAATTGACAAGTGTTGTGTTTGGTGTTGCCATTATTGGAGAAATATATTTACCGTGAATTTGGTATTATTATGAGGTAATCCGTACAATCCAAAAAGTAGTTGTCAAAAAACCTTTTGATCTACTGAACGTTTCTCCTACAAACGTCGAGTCGACATAATTATTAACCTACGACTTTTTGTTCCACAAAACAGATAAAAGAGTTCGGTAACGATTTATCCTACAACACTAGTTTCTAAAGAGAAGTGATAGTACTCGTCGATATCTACATTTCGGATGACAGCTGTCAAACTTAAATGTGTTATAACTCGGAACCCATTGGTTCTAGAACACTAGTTTCTAAAGAAATATGATAGTACTCGTCGAGATCTACATTTCATATGACAGCTGTCAAACTTAGAACTGTCATCCAAAATGTAGATCTCGATGAGTACTATCGTATTGCTCAAGGAACTTGTGTTCTAAGACCAATCGTTTCCGAGTTACAACAGTTCTAAGTTTGACAGCTGTCGTGCGAAATGTAGATCTCGGCGAACACTATCATTTTTCTTTAGGAACGAGTGTTATAGCACCAATAGTTTAGGAGTTATTTCAGTTCAAACTTTGACAGCTGTCATTCGAAATGTAGATCTCAACAAGTACTATCATTTCTCTCTAGAAACTAGTGTTTTAGGACCAATGGGTACCGATTTATAAAAGATTTAACATTGACAGCTGTCATACGAAATGATGATCTCGAGGAATGCTATCATTTCACTCTAGAAACTAGTGTTCTAGGGCCAATAGTTTCCGAGTAGCACGGTAAGCTTGGGCTGGACCCTGGTGAAAACATGACCTTCAGATTGCACCCGGTCCGGCTCTGCCTGGCCCTGAGGTCGGTGTCCGCGCCAAATAATAAAAGTAATTCGGAATTTGCATCAACAATGGTGGCAACACTAGAAAGGGACACAGGACTATCGATGGTGACTCTCGCTCTGCCCGGTTTTAGTCAAAGCAGTGCGCAGTCCCTTTGGGTAGTAAGTCCATGGAGGCAGGTCGTCAAATTCTAGATTTTGACAACACCAGTTGAACTGAATACCACCGTCATCTGTCAGAGTAAACCTCTAATAAACAAAAACTAAGTAGGTACACACTTACCTTTCTTTTTAGCAAATCGAGTCAGGTGTCCCAGGTCTTCTTTCAGCTGCCTTGTCTCGACTAGCATCTGCAGCTCAGCCAGGAGCGCGTGTGTCTTGGACCACGATGACAGGGCCTATTAAAGCAAAGAATCAATGTCAGTGCAGGCGTAAAGGGCGATGCGGTGGAGGCCGTTACCAAGCATCATAGGCATGAAGGTAGGCGTATATGGACGAACTGCAGATTGGATCAAGCCTGCAGCATTATGCCTATAGGACGATGGGCATTAAAGGGATTAATTTTAATGAATCTCCTAATTTGCCAAGTCGCTCGACTTTTAAGACAGTCTATTGTAGCGACATCTATAGCTCCAACAGGGAAACTCAACAATACTCACTTTACGAGTACACGAACCCAAGGTTGGCAAGCATCCGCACATAGATGGCGCTAACCGGCCTGCATCGCGCTAGAGAAATGTGCCAACTTCCACGGCATATATACAATTTCCGACGATCAACTGTCGGACCCTTGGTCCCCTGGTCACAACACCCGGCCAGGTGGGTAATTACCCAATAGCCGCCAATGTTGCCAAGCGAAGACGGAAAACATCTTCGCTTGCCAACATTGGCGGCTACCATTATCCCTGCCACCGCCAAACTATCATTCCAGCTGTTATACCTCATAGCTTGTTGTGCTCGCTCGCTCATGATCTTGAGACCAGGGTAAAGACGCTTGAGACCAGAGAGACCAGCTTGAGACGTGGAATAAAATGCTAACGGGAGTATAAAGCTGAATGTTGCAAAAAACCGAGTACCTACAAGATCGTGAAACTATCCATAAATAAATTCAAATATTTCGGATCCATGCTGCGCGAGACCGGAGATAATAGCCCCCATGTGATGTCCTGTATCTCTGCAGCTAATAGTGGAGGCTCTATTGGTCACAACCTCAAATTTTTTTATTGAGGTATGGGCTTCACCATAATTATTCCTTAAGTAATTCTAAGCAATTATAGCGCGGGCCCCAAGAAAAAAAAATGCTGCTGCCAGGGGCGAGGGGGGTATAAAGGACCCCTCCGTCCACCATATTTTTAAAAAATCTGTAAGTTTACCGCTGGCTACTACAGCAAGTTTGGTATCATTTTCGTATAAAATAAAGATGTAGAATTCATAGCCGGTATTTATTTTAATAATTTTCAGTTATATTTTGAATAAATCGTATAAAAGTAAAAGATAACAATTTTTTTTCTGCTTTTAGAGCTAATAACTTTTAAACAACAGAAAAATATAACAAACAAAAAATAGTTTAATAAAGCGTATATAAACTTCAAGAACCTCTTGCAACTAAAAGTTGTTAAAAAAAATCTGTTACCTCGCGGTGGTGACAATTTCCTCTAAGATGCGATTTACCTATTAACAAATTGGTCTGTATCATCAAGCTACTATGGTAAGTTTGGTATAATTTTTAAATAATTTTTTTTTTTTAATTAAAATTTAATTAATTTTTTTCTGCTTTCAGACAACTCTTATACAACGAACTATAGCAGAATCAAATAACGAACAAAAATACCCTTATAAAGCATATTTTATGCCGATACTAACAATATAAACTTCAAGAACCTCTTAGTACAAATAGTTGGTAAAAAAATTCAGTAAACTTGCGGTTATGATAACTCCGATTTACCTATCTTACAAATTGGCCTAAATAAATGATTTCATTCTATTATATATAGCAAGACTGCCATCTGACCTTCGTGCCCTGCAACAGAGGAACCTGCTGAATGTGTAACCAGGATCTGATCTGGTCAGGTTACACTGCGATGTTTTCCCTCACCGTAAGAGCATCGGTTAGCATTCCACACCCCGTCCCTACGGGGTGTAGCATCCGATGAAACCTGAAAGGCCCTTATGGCTACAGGTGCTCCCAGGGGGTGTTTAGCACGTATGCGCCTAGGCTCTTTTATGGCGAGTCGTGCATAACCAGTCCGGCCGGCCGGCTGGTACTCATGAGAGTTCACCTCCACCTCCCAACCGCTATACCGGAGGGTGCCCATTTCCTTTGCGTTGGGCGCAAAAAAAAAAAAATGTACACAACTCGGAAAAGAGTTATTGATACCTCTCGCTAACGAGTTTATAGATTC
This sequence comes from Blastobasis lacticolella, assembly GCA_905147135.1. NCBI lineage: Eukaryota > Metazoa > Arthropoda > Insecta > Lepidoptera > Blastobasidae > Blastobasis > Blastobasis lacticolella. The sequence goes on from LR990066.1 coordinate 6,798,875, forward strand.
TAATAACCTTACCTTTAATATACAAGGAGCTGGAACTAAAATCTGTAACCTCGAAGTGGTGGCGAGTCTCGCTAGGAGGCGGTTTACCTCGTTCGCCATCAGAGCTTTTGAGTACGATAATGCAGCCACCAACTATCATCGTCGTCCTAAAGATTTCTGCTAGGTTACCCCGGTTTCTGCTAGGGTCCGCTTTCCCACTTTTTCGGCCTCCTCGCAGCTCTTGCAGTCTTTATCGTAAGCTCTCGCAACATTTTCATTTAGTTGGCGTAGTATTTGCAGAAATGGTTCGTTAGCGTGGTAGCCATAGAGGCCTAACTACAGGCCTAACATTATGCTCTTGTTTGTAAGCTCAGGGAGCTTGATCGGAATTTTAGTGTCACAGGAGATTTTGCCTAAGCTTCAGAGATACGGGACTTGACATCGGAGCCGATGTCACCGGACTCGTGGAACACAGATTTTGGACAGATTCGTTCCCTTTACGGATGGTTTCAAGATCCGCGCTGCAGTTAGCCATACATGCATGCTACTCTGTTTTGGCGATGTTCAGCTTCAATCCGTCGTTATCTAGCACTTTCTCCAACATGTTTACCCTAGTCTCAAGATCCTGTCTAAGCCTGCTCGCAAGTGCAGTGCAATATCATCAGCGTATTCCATGAGTAATAGAAGCGTGTCCGAAATTTAGCTGAGTGAACATCGAGCATAACGCAATAGAAGTACAGACAATGGACTGAACTCTGGTTAATACCTACGGCAATCGGAGAGACACAGCCTCAGTATTGGCATACATGACCTGGAAAATTTTAATGTTCGCCTCCGGTACAGTTTTTGATCCACTGTCCAATGCTCTTTCCAGATCAAGAAATGCAGAGGTTGATTTCTACTGCAGTAGGCGTCCTGGACGATTCTCAAGGCAAATATTGGATCAATGGTGCCACAGATCGTCCTAAACCTGAATTGGCAAGGAGCATTCCTTGCAAACTCTATGGTCTTAAGTACGTTCGAGAACTTTGTATAGCTTATAAGTTGTATAGTTGCCGATCGTTTCTGATTTGAGCGGATCTGATTTGAAAATCGAAACATTCCCACCATTATATTAGCTTAGCGCTATGCTCTTAACACATCTTTATCCGGAGAGGAGTTAGTTCGCTGCGATTTCATAGAACATGCCTTTTTGTCCCCGACTGCTTTCTGCACCCCACGATTCCAGCACCAAGTATCGTTGTCAATTCTTTGGTCGCCTCGAACACATCGAAATGAAGATCGTTTGAATTTGAGTGGACATGTGGAAATTACGCTAGAGCTGAGATAGAGCGTGGTTTCAGCCTTTGCGCTTCAATGGAGGCATTCGGCTGCCTCCATGAACGCCTGGCTCTTGCTTTTTACAGTCCACTACTTAATGACTTCCGGATTCAAAAGACGACAGAAGACACGTAAGGTTTTGCAATAGGCCGTCTACTACTTACCTACCAGGAAGTCCATGACAAGGACTCGGTGCTAGGTGTAAGGAGGCACTCTCCTTGGATCACTTTGCAATTAGATACATAGGAAGTCGTTCCTCTTGTTGGTGAAAAAATAGAAAAAATCATTTGAATCCATTATCGATCTGACTTGCCAGATATTGCAAGTGTGTGCCCGTAACTTACTAACTTTCAGAATGTACAAATTTTTGCAATTGCTTTAAATAAAAATTAATGCGAACAGAATTCTTTCTTTTTCTTTTCTTGTGCCGGAAATTGGGAAAATTATTTAATAGTAGTTTATGCAACTGTCCTACAAAAGAGTGTATTAAAACATGAGTGTCTGTTTATCATACGAGGCGTAGCCGAGTATGATAATAGTTTGACACGAGTGTTTTAATACCTAATTATATGCAGTTGCATACACTACTTTATCTACACTCATATTAAAATATCATGTCATGTTATAATATCGTACCTATAATTTTCACAACTAAATAAATAAATAAAAATTCTAAATAAAATAATTTTTTATTTATTCAAATAAAATTAATCAAAAATTACAAGTTAATTTATAGTAAATGGGTACAAATAAAATCCAGGCTACATATTTACAACTCTTGCACAAATAATAATAGGTACTTAATTCTAGTTATTGATAGTTTGGATACCTAAACTAAGTAAATGATTTACTTGTATCTTAGGCATCCAGGTTAGTAGGTCTAAATATATAGGTTAATTCTTACATGTATTTTGTGAAACAATAAACTTTGCTGGAAGTAAGCTGCGAGTCAGATCTGTTGTATCTACGCGTCGAGGATATCAAGCGGCGGAAAATTCACTTCACTACTTTCACATTTGTCTATTTATTTGCTTCAAATAAGAAAAAAACATGCACAAACACAAATTACAACAATTAGAAAAAATATTCTGTTTAGCGGGAAATTAATTACACATAAATATACACAGGAAAATTTGAATTTTGAATTAGTTTTAAATTTGTCACAGATTTTTAGGTATTCAGCCTACATTTCGCCGTGTCTCGGCGCCCGACAAAAATTTAAAAAATAAAAGTGTTGCATAATGATTAAAAAGTGATTTTACGTTACAGCTGTAATGAAATTAGTATGATAAATGCTGTATCGAAAAGTAATTTTTAAAAATTTTATATACTTGCGTGAAAAAAGTGTATCCTTAAACAAATGTTTTCGAATATGAAATTGGAACATTACGCTATGAGTAGATAAAGGTACTTTATATATGTATACATAGGGTTAAGTTTTCAGTCAATTGATATGAACATGACTATCTTAATTGGTGTCTTATATTATATTAGTGTTATCGTACTTTCAGAAGCTCCGATGGCTTAAGAGCTAGGCCGTAGTCTGCCGCCTAGTCCGAGTCGCCACCATTGCGAAGATACAGATTGATTTACAAACTTTTTATAGAAGTTGGTTAGTTTGAGTTAAGAATGTACTTTATTAAAATATTTTATTTTTGTTCTTTGTTGAGCTAATAAAAAGTTAGCTTTATAGATGAACAAATTAGATAGTTTAAAAAATCATAGTAAACTTTCACGTTTTTACGATTTATTAGAAAAAATATTATGATAATGTTTAAGATAATACTAGAAATGAATTCTGCATATTCTATTTATATAAAAATTATACCAAACATACCATAGTAGCTTGATAATACAGACCAATTTGTAAATAGGTAAATCGCCTCTTAGAGGGAATTGTCACTACCGCGACGTTACAGAATTTTTTACCAACTTTTAGCTGCAAAAGGTTCTTGAAGTTTATATTTTTAGAATTGGCATAAAATACGCTTTCATCATCACAGTCCACTGCAGGACTAAGGGCCTCTCCCACGAAAGGGGAGGTTATTGCCGTAATCTCCACGCTTGGCAGGCGGGTTGGAGATCGCAGTATAACAAAGTCGCTTTCTCTGTCCCTATGTCCCTTTGTATGCTTAAATCTTTGAAACTACGCAACGGATTTTGATGCGGATTTTTTTAATAGATAGAGTGATTCAAGAGGAAGGTTTATAAGCAAGAAAAATGGATAGGGGTATAGTAGGTGTACGTGAACGAAGTCGCGCCGGGTCCACTAGTTATAAATATAACAATGGAAAATGCTGCTGCCCATTTTCCAGCCTACGGAGACTTAGATTTATTCCTCTAAACATTAGTCGCCTTGTACGACACCCACGAGTGTAAGGGGTTGGTGCTATTCTACTCTGCCGGATACCACACGGCCTAAAATACGCTTTATTAGAGTATTTTTTGTTTATCACATTTTTCTGTTATTTAAAAGTTATTAGCTCTCAAAGCAGAAATAAATTGATTACTTACTTTTTACTTAAATAAAAAAAAATACCGGCAATGAATTCTACATGTTTATTTTATACGAAAATGATACCAAACTTGCTGTAGTAGCCAGCGGGAAACTTACAGATATTTTTAAAATATGGTGGGCGAAGGGGTCCTTGATACCCCTCTCGCCCCTGGCAGCAGCATTTTTTCTCGTGGGGCCCGCGCTAGAAATGCTTATAATTACTTAAGGAATAAATGTGGTGAAGCCGATAGCTCTATATTTTTTTTAAGGTTCTGTATGGGAGCGATCCAATAGAGCCTCGACTATAAGGCCAAATATCAAGAGCCTACCATACATAGATAAAATCCCCAAACTCAAGGGGTTAATATACAAGAACATAATTAGGCCTGTGATGCTCTATGGCTTCGAAGCTACGCCGGCGCTGACGAAGCACGCCCGCGAACTTTAAAAAGTAATAATCCCGTTAAAGTCCCGGTTGTGCTCTCGCGTGCGTGAGCCCGGGGTCCGCCTTGAATGTGATCCAGGACTTGGAAGATCATGTAATTACAGTGGAGCCATCTGACCTCAGTGACTCTTTCAACAGGTGAACCTGACCAGATTGGATCATGGTTACACATTCTGCAGGTTTCATCATTATGTTAAACCTCACCGTAAGATGCTCTTATTGCTTGGTGCTTGCTTGCTTAGTGTTCAACTTATGTACATAACTCAGAAAAGAGTCATTGGTACATGGCGGCACTCGAGTTCGAACTCGGTATACCTCTCGCTTACGAGTTGGTACCCTTAACCATTAAGCCACCAACGATCTCGAATGTTACGCCAACGAAATAAAAGTGCTGCGATAGATGTGGGGCGTTACACGACGCGACCGAGTCCCTAACGAGTATATCCGTAGCAGACTTGACGTGAGAGACATTGCGGATAAGATTGAGGAGGCTGGTTGCGCTGGTTCGGCCACGTACAGCGTAAGCCTCAGGGATAAGTAGGATACAGGTGTCTAAACTTGTATCAGGTATCAGGAAAGAGATTCCGCGGGGAGCCCATGAAGTCGGCTTAACATTGCCGAGTAACATGCGAGAGCATATTGCCTACGCGATCGAGAGGGTGCTGAAGACCGGGCGAAATGGGGGAAGAAAAGTAGGAAAGCAGATCCTAGCATATTGATAGACGCTAAGATGATAATGATGATGATGATTTGGCAACAGGACCTCCCGCCCCCGAAGCGCCACCTATGCAACTAAAATTGTGTAATCTACAAAAAGAAATTGAGGAAATTTAACTTTATGTAAATATAATAAAAATTAAGTCCTAGTTTTTACATTAGTAGTGAACAGTTTCTATACTTATAAAAAAGGACATGAACATTAAGATTAACAAAAAAAAAAATATTTTATTGTTTAGATTATTCTGTCACCCTACTTTTGATGCTGGCTGTACCTACCTGTCCTGTACCTGCCTGTAATGAATAGATGTCATTTCATGTATGCATGAGGCAGGGTCCTATATCCTTTTCTAAGCAAAGTTAGTACTTAGTCATAATCTACCCAAATAGCCAGCCAGCAAACCTAGAGAGCGAAAAATTGACAGTATGCCGTTTCATACAAAACTGTCATGTCACATGAGAGTGAAAGATGTCAACATGACAAATTTGTATGACATGCCAGGTGTAGTCTACAAACTACATCTTGTCTTATTGGCCACCGTTTGCTAAAGTTAACTGGCTATAGGTACCAGTCTCCTGTGTCTGTCTAATAATCTGTCTAACTTAAAAGTTTGTCTGTCATCATATTTAATATACTAATATTACTCTAATAAGTAGGTACCTTTCATTTCATTTAACTTAAGTAAAATAAGTACTTTTAGTTTTATCAATAGATAATCTGAATCTGAATCTATTATTTAATGTGGGAGAATATATGGATAGAACAACCTGCATTATAGTTTGGCTAGTTCAATTATAGAAAAGGTATATATTTTATGAGTAAGCATAAGATGTTATGTTTAGGTACATTACATACTTACGATAATAAAGGTACAACAAAACTAAAATAAATAATACATTTTGCAAATATCTCTGCTTTATATGTAGATAGGCTCTTGTGTTGATTTGTTAAACATGTATGTCAATATCAAGATAATTCTAGTAAATCCCTAGATAGGGCTTAACAAGGTAGTTTTATGAGCAGAGGGCTGGATCCTGGAGGAATCTGGATTGGGGCAGCCGGACACTAGAGAAACTTATTTACCTATCAGTCATAGGATACCAAAGGGGGGCAATTTAAAAAGACTTACTTATCTTTTTTACAAAACTAACAACCTATATAATAAGTAGGTACAAAATCCATTTATGAGAACTTCAATATCTCTATTTCACGGGCGTATTGTTTTGTTCAAGATCACAACATATATAAATATCGATCTGTACCACCTCCCCCCATTTGTGGGGTAATCGAATTGAATATGCCTTTGTTGCAATAAAGAACTTACTTACTTAATAAACAAAACAAAAAAACAAAATTGTAACTCAATTGACTCGGGGTGAAAATGACACCTAAATATAACAAAAACCAATAACTGAGTGTGAGCAGCGAGCTCGGCTCGGACTTTGGTTAAAAAGAGCTAATTTATTTAAAAAAAGTAATGAATTAGTGAGCACAGCGAGCTCAGAAATTTTAGAATTTTGGCTATAAAAATCTGAATTCATCACGCAGCACAGGCGGTGTGAAATGATTTCAGGGGAGAGTTTGAACCCCCCTCGCTACGCCTATGCTGTATTTGTGACACAATGATAAAATACCCATAGAAGGAATCATCAAGTCAGTTGTTGCCGGGCATTAGGATCTGGGTACTTTACCCAGTTACCCTATACTTAGTAAGAACTTACTTACCTTACCTTATGCGCTTATTATACCTGGCTAAATTCAGTTGACTAAATTTAAAAGCAAAAAGCTTTAGATTAAGTCATAATGGAATGTATTACTCATAAAATAAGGTCCATTTTTGTATTACACTTATGTATTATTTTTGATAGACACTTTAGACTTGTTCTCACGCTTTTTGGTTAGTGGATACCAAAGGGCGCAACTCAAAAAGACTAGCGCGGTTCGAAATTTTACAAGTCTTTTTTTCTCAGCGCCCCCTTTGCTACACTCCAACCCGCTTTTTGCTTCTGAATTTCGCCAGGTGTAATAAGCGCATTAGCAGCCGTGTGGCATGGCTATATGGTGTCACCCATGGGCACCACTAGTGTTTATGTAATTAAGTAAATAGATAAAATTAGATAGTCCTTCCCCTTAGGAGGAAGGAGGTAGGAGGTACTTACCTTTAGTTTTTCGGTCCTTAGTTCAGTTAACAAGATCTTACATTGCAGACTGGATAAATCGTCGTCTGGATACTGGTCTAAAGTTTTAGCTAAATTTTCTATTATTAAGTCGATTTGAGACAAGTGCGCCTCTGTTATGGTCATAGTTTTAACCTTTGGTACAAACACACAACACAATATCAAGTCACAACACCAATCACCACAGAATAGGTATGGCGGACAATACACAATTCATTTACGCAACACAAAATCAAACCAATACACATGGTGACATTGAGTTGAAATGTAGGTAGTAAACAAAATGTCAAGCGAGATATTTCGCTTGACTTGACTATTATAATATTTTTGGGGGTAGATAGAATAAATGGAACGGCAGCACGCAATACACCCGCCATGATGAAAAGTTATTCGTTTCCACTTTCGCGCCTTTAGACACTTCATATCTTGCGGGTTTAGCAAGCCATTAAAGCGTAATCGAGACAATGGCCTAAACTTTTGGCATAACATTTGCCGATACCAAGATGCTTGAAAGAAAAATGTAAGAGAGGAGCGTATAGCTAGAATAACTATATCGCTATTAAGGAGTTTCAAGGATCTAGAGGCTAGATTGCGGTAGGAGGCAGGACCGATCTAGAAAGCAATTTATTTATTTACACAGCTTATTGTGCACAGGGAATAACAGGCAAAGTAATAAATGTGTACACTTTTATTACATTGCCATTTTTTTTTAATTAGACTATCCTGAAGTCGTACCTCCGATCTTCGATAGAACGCCGCTTGACGCCATCTTCATCCAGTAGAGTAACATGATGTCACAACATCTATAAATAAAATAATGATCTTGGCGTTAATGTCCCGGATATGCTCTCGAGAACGAGAGCCTGGGGTCCGCCTTGACCGTAATCCAGGATTTGGCATCAGGTTATTACAGTGGAGCGACTACCATCTCACCTCCGTGACCCTGCTACCAGGGGAACCGGACCAGATTGGATCATGGTTACAAATTTGCAGGTTTCATCACGATGTTTTCCCTCACCGTAAGAGCATCGGTTAGTATTCAGCTAATGTACATAACTCAGAAAACAGTCATTGGTACGCGCTCATTGGTATTGGTATAGCCGAAGCGGGATTCGAACCCGGTACCTCTCGCTTACAAGTTGGTTACTCAACCGCCCGGCTACCGACGTTCTTGACGTCACAACATTTAATAAGCCATTTTCAAGGCACGATTCCCAGAAATAATAATAAAAGATACAGTAATGAATGAGCAAGCTTTAATATTTTAACTTATAAAATCTAGATTAAGCTCGTGGCACAGTGGCGTAGATAGTGTCAATGGTTAAAAAAATAGCGAGTGTAGCGAACTGGAAATTTTTCGCAATCAAGGTCAAAAAGCCAAATTTTTTGACATTTTGCCTTTTATAATCTGGATTTATAAACTAATGAGTGAGAAGGCTTAGAATTTTTAAGTATCCTTAAAATCCAGAGCGCAGGCGTTCGAATCTCAAAAAATTAGCAAGGCAACGATGTCAAAAAATTTCAGATTTTTATTCCAAACATCTGGGTTGAAGATAAAAAAGTAGATAACATGTAATAAACGAATGAATAAGCGCGGCGAGCTCAGCGAGCTCAAATTTTTTTATCTTTTGGCTCTGAAAATCCAGACTTTTCGAATTTCTTGACAAAAACCATACTTACACTAGCAACAGAACTAGAATAATACATAATCTACGGTCGCCCGATCGTCCATATCCTTTTTTACACTAAATCAGTCCTGAGGTACAGCCGATGTACGATATTATGCCGCTATCTTGATCCAATGAGGAGTTTTGCAGTAGGTATTGTCAGTTGGTTTTAAAAAGTATCAATAGATGGCGCTCCTACAATTTTTGGTAATCTTTTTTTAATCTGTATGATAGTGGCAGTGATTTCATGCAGCTTTGTCTAATATAGGATGATAATTTTGACAGCTCACTAATTGTTGATCCTTGGCGCACTCCTAGTCCACGTCTGTAGTTTTATGTTTTATTTCGGTAAAATGTACTACGGATAATATCGTACTTCATAGACAGGCCCCGCCTCTTTTGCGAAGTGCCACGAATAACAACATACTATCGAAAATCAGTATTCAAATAAAATAATGTAACATTTAAAATTAACATTTAGATAATTAAATTATTTTTTGCTCTCTTTGAACTCTTATTCCCTGTTTGGATTTCACCCTAAGAGACCTTTCACATAAACGATTTCGACTCGCGCGTATTCTACGGAATAGGCTGACTGACCGAATAAAAATAAGCACGTGTCGAAATCGTCGTTGTGGAGGGGTTTTTAATGTCGTATTAATAAATTATTAATTTAAAAGAAAATAAATAGTTTTTTTTGTATAACACGTACTGAATAACCATGCAACTATCGATTCCAAGTTCTATGAAAATGAAAATCGAATAGATTCCTTAACGATTTTACACTACCCCATCACTACTGTAAATTGTCAAAATTATAACCCTATATTTGACAAAGTATAATATTATACTTAAAAATAAAATGTTTATTAATATTTAAAAAACTGTTAAACAAAATATACAAATATGCAAAAGCCGTGCTTCACTAGATGGCGATAAATAAACAGGATTCTTAAGTATTGAATTTGGTAACCGAAGTTACTCGGTAAGGTGTTTCAAGAAAAGATACTTCATTTTAGTACCTTTCCTAAGAAGAAAGCGCTAAATGTACGCATTTTTATACATCTGACGGGTTTTAATTTATTTTTGAGAATCGTGTCTAATAACCTGACGGCGAATCATGACCAATAACTCAATGGAGTTATTGGTCGTGATACTCTGTCGGTTAGATACTCTTCAGCTGATCCTTGTTTGTTTGTTTTGTCGGTGGTTAGTTAACAATGGCAGCGCGCGCACGCATTATTGTGCGCTGTGATGTTCTTGTTTTGATTAACACCAGAAATCAAGCACCCACAAGGAATTGCTATATAAGTCACGAATACCAATACCATAGCCTTTAAACTAACGACGTTGTAAGTTTGTGTCGTGGTGGACCGCGGGCCCTCATGCGCCGCGCTGGAAAAGTCTGCCCTGATGTTAAAATGGTGATAATAGATCCAATTATAATGATGTCGGCTATCTAGACTCTAGGGCGCCGATAAACCTATTACAAATATTAGAACTGTTTTTTCTTTTAATCGGGAGTTAGGCGGTACGACCCCTGACATAGTATTGTATGTAGCCACCTGGCTTGCTAGAACCGCAAGAGAAAGAAGCGGAAATGGATTTTTCCTTCCAGTGTAAACAGTTTTGCCAATTTCTGTGATTTCAGTAGGAAAATTAGGATGAATAAATACTTCTCAAAGATTTTGTTGAATGTTAAAAATTACAGTTTTTAGAAATATATTGTTATAGTAAGCGACATTGAGGTATTTTTGGTGTAATTTATTTATATCTTACATTGTTATATAGACCTTAAGCGGCGCAAATATGGTTCTCTAGGTCGGGGATATTTTTTTGCGCCGTTTGGTGTTGAAACTCTAAGACCATGGGGCCCTAGTGCTAAAAAGATTTTTCAAGAGGTATCTACCCGGTTAATAGATGCAACCGGAGATCGTATGTATGTATGTATGTATGTAAACTCTTTATTGCAATTTAAAAATAAATCGCATCGACGTGCTGGCGCGTACCTCGGACAAGGTATTAGTAATGGCCAAACCATTCAACGAGTTAACGCCGCCAGCATTATGGGAACGCTTTCGCTTGGCAGCGAACTAGAATCAGTTCTTTATATGTAATTTTTTTCTTGTTTAAAATTTTTATTTTGTTTGGTAGTTTTAAGTTTGTACTTATTGTAATGTAACTATGTATATAAATGTCTAATAATCTTTATATAAAGTACATACAAAACTAAAACCATCTTAACCTTAAAAAATGTTAGCTTAGTTAGTAAATAAAAAAAATTGATTACTGGAAATAGGATGAAATAGGATTCCAATAATTGAACGTATATTTTTATAACGTGTTTTTGTCACCGTGCCGTACCATTAACAGTGATGCTATTTAAATCAACTATAATAGATGTCTAAGGCCAATGATGATATCAGTCACGTGTCATTTTATTTATTTTTTGGATTGCTTGATCCTAGAATTGTATAAAAATCACTACTTACAGTGTGCAATAAAGAATTTGTCTATCTATCTATCTATCTACAGTTTACCGGAAGCCACAGTTTTAAAGGAGAATACTGTATGGAAAATGTATGGGATTCAAAGGAATTAGCTGACAGTTGTTTTCTATCACTAGATCATGAATAATTAACATTTCTTTTAATTTTTCTGAAGTTTAACATATATACGATACCTAGTACTTTCGAGTACAATATCTAGTCCTAATGCTTACTGTTGTTTTTTAAGTTTTGAATGACCCGCGGTTTTATTTAGTAGCAACTTGTAAAATCATTCTGGTCACACTGTTCCGCCCTCCCTTTCCTTGCTACTACTCCATGCCATTTCCGTTTCCACTTTTCAATTTTATTTTGTTGATGTCGGTTGTGCCTTTAGCAAAGTTTAAGCGATGCTGTATTTTCTATTGAAATGGGTGCATGCGGTTTCGCTGCAACTGCTAGGACCGGCCTGCTATTACAGCCAAGCAGGCCAATCCCCAGCATTTGGCGATTTTTATCTCAAGAACTCGATAAAACTCGCCATAACTTCATGAAACCTTGTTCAAAAGTTTTCCTGGCGTTGGATCAGAATTGTATTGGCGTGTAATCTACATCCAGGTGAGTTCCTTGATTTATTTATATTTAGATAACCTGCCTGGTTGTAGTGTAGCAAAGGGGGTACTGATAAAAAAATACTTACAAAAATCGAGAACAGGCACCCGGGAGGGGATTAACCATAAAGACTTAAATGTCGGCGTCGTAGTTGGGGCGGGCCGTTTATAACTTTGTGGCGGAACCTCGGGTTCCTCATCTCGATTATCCCTTTGCCTCCTTGCTTATTACTAACCAGGTGGCACCGTTCCTTTTTGTGCCATTATGTGGACTACTTGCATCCAGCAGTGCAGCTATAAATCAAATAGCGTATGTACTCTCTTTACTCTAAATGAAAATCCTTTCGGTACAATTTGCGTGATAAAGAAAATATGTTGCCTCAATCCGTCCAAACAGTTTGAATTGCCCCCTTCTAGTAGATATTAGTGAATGTCTGAATAGGTGCTTATACTAAACCTACACCCTAACCAATAACTTGGATTAATTTGCAGGAGTCTCTGCTAGTTTTTTTATACGGTAGATAAACAGTTTTCACATTACAATTCAGTCCACCTGATGGAAAGTGGTCACTGCTGCCTATGGTCATCAGTAACACCATGCATTGCCAGTTATAATAATAATAACCAATGCAATAAAGGAAATCCTCTTTGGTCAAATTGGTGGGTCGACCTTATTAGGCTAGTTAGTGGCTGATTAGCATTATGGCTCATTTGCTTGGATTTTATGACTAGTTACATATCCACTTAGCTTGCTTACTTGCCTACATGTAATATTTGTTTCGATTAGGTATAGTGGTTGAATCTCAAGTGTTGTATCGTTAATGGAGCTTCCACACAGCACAATCTGATGATTGTCCAGTCAGATTGTTGGCCACAATCTGGATGCCTGTCCATAGGAGATGATTTGATTGCCAATCTAGTATGTGTAAATTGTGTTCTATGGAAGCTCCATAAGGGCTATGCTGACTACCGATATGTGATGCCTGTCGAATTACACTGGCCATCTATGTTTCAAACCAGAGTAGAACACTTATTCAAATCTTTAGTTAGTGCAGAGCAGCAAAACACATTAGTACCGCTTAAGACAGACTTGTCAGGTTATGAGTCTCAATATATTACCAGCAGACAGTAAACTGATGCCATCAGTTTACTGTGTGACCGTAACTGCTGTCCAATGACAATACCCCAAACTTGGAGCAATTTGCTTTAGAATTACTTGATTTTTCATTTTCTATATCCTAATTTAATATTTTTGTCTTTTCAGATAACAGAATGGGTGCCCCCTGGTGTTGCTAATGTCTATTGGCAGCGCTCAACTGTCCACCAGATGGCGCATAAGCCTGTTTTTCTACCATTTGACTTAAAAAAATGTCAGTTGCTATGAGGCTTTTCCTTGAGAACAAGTATAAGTTTCCCAGCAAAAGATCCATTTGTTGAATTTTTTGTTTCTTTCACCTATACTTACTCTGAGCTTTGCTTTTCTCCCAAATTCCACTGGTATTATGTAATTTTGCATCGAAAATAATTTTGACGATTGTCTCGGAAGCCTGATGGAATGTTCTATATGTCTATCTACCCACAATTGAATAAGAAAAATGTATTGAAAGTCTTAGCAGGGTTGTGTAGGTGATTTTTCTATTAAGTCATCTCATTGACAATAGACAATACTGGAGGGATATTTAAAAAAACTATTAAGAAATAAAGCAAGGGAATATTTGAATTAAATTCAACTAAAAAATAATTTTTGTATTTCTGTTATTGACTTTGCTAAACTTTCAGAAATTTGGTAGGTAAGTATATGTCTTAGCATTTCAAAAGTTAGTTTTGGTTATTTCCACAATCTAGGAACTAGGGGCAAATTTGTTACCTTTGATATTAGTAAGGTTTTCTTTTTTGTTTAGTATAGATAAATAACTAATGTTTCTATTTTATAAATATTTAACTTACTATTTCAAAATGATTCAAGATTTCAAAGTACGTTTGAACAAAATATAAAAACAGCCCTAACTATATAATGACAATACATTACGTTACAAAGTTGTAAACACAGTGGTGGCAGCTCGAGTGCCAAATGCAGACTGGTCTGATCGATAGACGGGGTGTCCCGAAATATAAGTGGGTGCATACGGGACGCGTTCTGAGATGAACGCTACAAGTTCTTTAAGCTCATAAATATTATTGCTGCCTGCCTATTTTTGGCCTTTGTGTCACCCTCTCCATCTAAGTCCATTCTCTTGTTTAGGCTATGTTATTCAAAAACTAAACTTGCCTGGTTCTTGTGCAAAACCTTTTTGAAAAAGAATTTCTTGAAATATGATTTTTTGCTTCATGCTTTTATTATTGTTGTTGTTGTTGTGTTGGTTCCTACAATATTTTTTAAGACATATTTTGGGAACTAGGAAAAGTTGAAAACTAGAAGATGCTTACATTTACTTACCAATTAAAAAATTATTGTAGAAAAAAAGCACCAGTTTTTCTGGTTTCTTGAAACATTCAATTGGAAACAGGAAGGTTTTTTTTGTCATTGATTTTTTGTCAAGTGCTGGTGTTACAGCTGTTGCAAACTACAGCTGGTGTTACAGCTACCTTTTGTTTTGTTTTGTTGAGAATAGTTACATAAACTGTGTACAAATTTAAAATTGATTGTTTGTTTATTGGTTGATGACTGAAATTAAAATTAAATAAGTATTTATATTGCATGGGGCTTTTGTATTTGATGATATTATGTTTGCAATTGTAGAAATTGTTGTTAAGTAACAATGATTATAAAAGTTTCTACTAATGCTATAAGCTCTTTTAATGCTGAAATTTCTAAGCTCTTTAGCTGAGCAGCTATCATCAAAATTACAATATTTTCTCACTATGTACAGTTAAAGGGCCTCAGTGCATTACCACCTTAAGAATCATGTTCGTGAGCAGTAAAAGTACCTAAAGTATAATTTATAAAGGGCAAATCATGGAATTTCATACAAAAAATTAATTTTTAAAAAGAAAATCATAGGGTCAAGGCTGAGCTAGTTAGTTCGGGGTCTTCTGCCTCCTGTAGGTACATGGGGAAGGGTCTGCAGGCCGTGAGGCTTTGCCTCGTACCTTGGAGGAGAAGCTGCTACAATTTGGGTGGTCATTGGGAGACCTGTTTTTATCGTGCTACTGTTTTAATCGTGCTCTCTCCAGGACTTCATCGTAGTCTGTTCGTCTGCGTCGTCCCATGGCATCAGATCCCAGAGGGCATCGATAGCTTCGGTGAGCAGCAGGCTCGCGTCTGTCTTGTTCGGAGCTAGGGTCTCCAGACTGGGGGGTTTACACATTTTGGGGAAAAATATAAATTTTGGGGAAATGGGAAAAGTTTTGGGCAACGTAGTTTGAAGGTATTTGGAACACATTTTTCAAGAATAATGGGAGCTCATTAATGTGAATCAATATGTATAAGAGTAAATGTATGAACAATTATGTTTTATTCATGTTGGATGTCAAAAATACAAGGACTAATATCAATTATGTTAAATACTAAATTAATTTGGAGAAAATGGTACGGAATTGTATCATTTAGGGAAATATTAAAAATCTTGATCTGTGGAGATTTTAGGGCAAAGGGGGTCTTGCTTCAGTCCCTGGAACTTCCAGCAGACTTCTCCACCTCACGGAAGGCCTCCACAGGGAGGCGGAACCCCGCCGTGCACCTGCTTGTGGCTGCTACAGTTCTTATGGGGTGCCTCATGATGCCGAAAAAGGTCTCTGCTCATCAAATATCCTTCGCACACTACCCACTACTGGTTCCCCTTAGCGGATCTCTGTCCGAGGATTCGGAGATTAATGTTACTAACTTGCTGAGAATGCAATGGCATCTGTAGCACGTCTCCGTCTGTGGCTGGGTATCTTTCTAACTTCTCAGGCGTGGCTCGGTGGTTTGGGACTTGCGTGTGTGATCTTCCTGTTAAGCTAGCCTCGTGTTAGGTAAGCTAATGGCATCTCATTGGTGTTCTCTGAGATGCTTTTAACGTCATCTGTTAGTCTATTGTCGGGTCTTCTGTGACTTGATTATTCTAGCTTAACTGTATGTTGGGAAAGATATTAAACAAGGTTATCATCCAGATATTAAACGAATATATCAATCTACCTAACAAATTACACGTATTTTTCTTTCTTAATTTCATTTTCATAATAATCTAGATACAGGGTAAATAAAAACGTTTTAATTGGGGGTTTGGGGTCATTCCATGTAACGGGTGTAAACAGGTCGTATACTTTCAATTTCACCAGTTAACTGTTCCAGTGACTAATAAGATAATAGAAAAAACGGGAATAGTAATTACGCTACGGGTAAATAGAGTATTGGGAACTCATGCAATTGGTGAAATACATGAACGAAAATATACCCGAGTGGGGAAAAATGCGAATGGAACCAAAAATACTGGGGAATAATAATATTGGCTAATTAGTCTACTATACAGTCTATTAATTAATCGCTAATTAAGTTCTGCATCAACATTTTCTTTAATTTGATTAAAAACTTGATACAAATTCAATGAGAGAATAGAGATCCGCCGCACAACTCCATCCGTCGAAGTTGTGGTTTTTGAAGGTCTGTGTAGTCGAAGTATGTTCTGTCTAACTAAATGCTTTTTGTTTGTCATAATCATCATCATCATCAGCCTATACTAGTCCACTTCTGGACATAGGCCTCCCCAATGAGCGTCAATGCACCCTGTCCTCAGCTTGCCGCATCCAGCATCCACACGCAGCCTTTCGCAAATCGTCACTTAACTTTCTAGCTTTCAGGCGTCCTACACTTTGCTTGCCGAATCGTGGTCTCTACTCATAAGAACTCGTTTACCCCAGCGGTTGTCAGTTCGTCGGCAGATATGGCCAGCCCACTGCCACTTCAGCGTACTAATTTTGTGCGCTATGTTTTGTTTTTATTCATTTTAATTTGACCGCCATCTCACCTGGTGGTAAGTGACGATGCGGCCGAAGATCATGCCTGTCAAGAAACAGCCTATTCACTCTAGCTTTGAAGGGGTCCAAATTATTATGATCAGGGAACACACTAGCAGTCAACGAGTTCCATTCCTTAGCCGTACGCTACGTGCTAGTCGAATTTATGTTCTGTCGAAACAGAGTAGGAGTTGATTATTGTTTCTGGAAATTGGGACCGTGTTGTCTAAAACTAATAAACTTTCAAAATTCAGTTGGTGGTTTGGCAATAAATGACTTAATAATTATAATATAAATTACAATAAAATCAACTTCTACTAAAGTAACAGGCGTAACCTGATTTTTTCTCGTACTTCCTGATGGCCCGTTACAAAATTCTGCTAATTTCTCTTATCCATGACAAGAAAATAAACGGCCAAGTAAATAACTCATTATACACAATTTTTTTTATAGATTATTTAAAGAAACAGCCGATATTTAAAATTTTATTTGAATATTTGTGCGTTACAGACGTAAAAAGCCTTTGGAACGGGTGTAACACGTACGAATTAAAAACAAATTAGTTCGTTTAGCGCTGTCGAACAGATTTTTTTTGCCAAAGCGTCTCGCTTCATTGGAGAATACGGTAAACTTGTCTTTGATATATACATCTACAATATTCGTAGGTATCATCGTTCTAATGTTCGAATTTTTTTTATTCATTTTTGCTTTCACTGCATCTTTGGCTGCTTGATAAAGTTAATTGCTTTTTGTGTTGCACATAAATAGATTTTAACTAAAAACCTGGCCAAACATGTCGGACAAAAGGGTCTGGACCAATTGGAAAGTTCCCTAAATTCCATCAGAAAGTATTTGGCGGTAGTTTCAAAGAAATAAATATTCAACAAAACAATTTAAAGAGTGTATTGAGATACTAAAGCGATATTACAATAAAATAGTAAAAAATGTATTTAGGAAAGTTACAGTAGCATTCATAATGTGGACTACCAAACCTTCTCTTGTCAGACCCGCCACCACCCATGGTCATTGTTGGTCATATTTCGACCGAAGCAACGGTTGTGCGTCGGGTTGCCAACTTTTTTTAGACCAAATATAGTATTTTCAGGGTTGGAAGCCATAAAAATATAGTAGGTACGGAATTAATCAATCAATATATAGTAGGTTTTTAAAATAAATTATACGTAAGTACCTATATTATTTCTTGAATGTATGTTTTCTGTTACTTTGAGCCATTAACACATGCTTCATATGCTTCATAGCTTATGTTACATTCTAGTTCCAAATAAAAAAAATACCATCAAATCAGCTTTTATTAGACCAATATTAGCTCTGTTTCGCTCGTCTTTCCATTTTGTATTCGTTATGGAAAATATGCGCTCCGTAAATGCAGATGTAGCTGGTATTGACAGAAGAAATGATATGACTTTTAGAATAAAAGGAAATCTTTCGCTGGAGTTACTGTCTGAATCATTACTATTGAGGAACACTTCTTTCCATTTATCGGATTTATTTTTAAAATTTTGATCAGTAAGTATGTGGTCCAGGATGGTATTTAATTCAACAATTTCTGAGTACAAGTGTTCAAAATTAATATTGAGTTTTTCAGCTATTGCTAATTTTTCAATCAATGCTTCAAATTTGGAAAAATCAAGTTTATTTGTGAGATTAAAATCTTTTAGAAGATGCAGCCAATTTGATTCGGAAAAATCAAACTATTTGTTTAAATATTTTTGACTCTTGTGTCAAGAATAACACCAAATTCATTTTAGTGAGTGGAATCTCGTCAGGAAACTCCTCTAACCTTTTTAGTCTTTTATTTGTTTCATAGCCAAAAAATACATCATTTTCTCTTTGACATAATTTTAAAAATGTCTGTAGCAGTTATGGAATTACCCTCAAGCACTCTGGCAGATTTATTAAAAATGTGCAGCATATGGCTAACAAAATGGAAATAAATTTCAATTATAATATGCCCTAGTGGTACATTTACATCAATATATTCTGTAACAGACAGTCGTCTACTAATTTAATAAAATAATTTCGAATGGGTGTCCAATTAGTCAGGATATTTATAGAAGTCATTGAACTTCCCCTTTCGTGGGAGAGGCCCTAAGTCCTGCAGTGGACTGTTACGGGCCGTGATGAGTCATTGGTCATGGCGCTTTAATTCATGCCTCTCACCATTAACATTCTCTACAGACTTTTTTAATTGGTCTCCTAACAGCTGACGAAGAAAAATGGCTGTAAATTTTTAGGATTATATTTTCCACATAATAGGCCAACACATTCATGGCTGATTTCACAGCATTATGAATTATATGGGCATAGCAGTTGCCTTTAACAATATTTGGAACAATGGCTGTAAGTTTGTGTAAAGTGAATGATTGGCACCAAAATTTGCATTGCAATTATCAGCACTCAGGGCAGAATTTTTATCTAAACTAAGGTTATTCTTCGACATGAAACATCCCGGCTGCTGACTCGTCAGGGTTTTCATAAAAGTCAAGGAGTTTATTTTGAAGCCCTTTCTTTACTGTGTGTATATATTGTGCTACTAAAGGGAACAGCTTGACATTTTTTCTGTTAGAAGCATCTATTTGGATGCAATAAAAAAAAATCCAGTGTTTTCATATCTTCCAAAACTTTGTAGAGAGTTGAGACACCAGTGCCACCATTTTTGTCCTGCCTAATTTTATATTTTGGGCAGTTTTGGAGTCTGCATAAATTATTTTATTTTATTCTATCCCACAATCCATGGAATTGTAAGATAAATTGTGTTTGATTGCATGCAAAGTTATTGCCAATTCAGAAGCAGTGCTTCTGTCATAAGATGTAGTGTTAGTAGGAGAAGCAGGATCATGACAAGAAGCAGAAGATGCACCCAAAAACTTTCTTAAAGTTGATGCATTGTTTCTTTGTTCTAATTTAATTTGATGTGCTTTAGTTTCCTGATGTTGTTTTACCTGCAGAAAAGTAACATACACCCATAACCAAAACTACTGACTCCCCAAGCAAAGCCCACGCATTCATTCCCATTACATGAATTACATCACAATTTCAATTGATTTACTGTAAGTACTTGTGCAATTCCGCTTTTACTAATAGAAAATGTAATCCCGCAAATTTTACATTTGCCTTTGTAAATATTATTCGGGTCTTGAATCGTATTTAGACTTCTATTCATTTTTATATTTCTGCAGCCACTTTATTTTTTTTTTGGTATCGGGGATGTTGTTGAGAGACAATCCGTATCACTGCGTTGATCATCATCGCAATCACTGTCCATTTTCAATTCTACAGTGACAAACTTTGTTCACAAATCATAAACCGTTGTTGTGAGCGCGCGAGCGAAATCAGTTTTGTTTTGACTTGAGTTTGACGTCACGTCATACAAATGTTAAGACTCAAGATAGTTCTGAAATATTCGATTTGCATCAGCGAAATTATTCTTTTGAAGATCTTATGGATGCGTTCCGTTTAACGGCAAAACAAACAATCATCGTTCAGAAATATTCGTAAATCTTAAGGGCGCATTCCGTTTTGCGGTAAGTTTCGCCTACTATATTTTAATTTTAAATTTATAGTAGGTAGCATCCTAATATAGTAGAATACTATATTAAAAAGTAGGGTTGGCAACCCTAGTGGTGCGCCAGAGGCTCTTTCCACGTCCTACAAATTATAGTAGTCCCTTCTGTACTCACATTCCTTTCTGAAGCACGGCCACACGACGTGAGGTACTAAATCAAGACTTCTTCGCTCTTCCATGGATCAGCCGTTAGAGAGTAGCTTATTCTGCGAGTTAGTTCCAGTTGTTGACACGTCGGTGGTCGAACAACAAGTGTCACGGCCGCGGGCCGAATATGACGTCATCGAAGTAGTTCTAGCCACACTGCTAGGTGGCGGGTCCGCTCCATTTCTGATTTCATACTATTGACCGTCTCCGACACATTTGCTATAAAATAATCAATAAAAAAACTAATTGGTGCATTTTCATCAGAATGAACAAATACAAAAACGATTACTAATAGACGAAAAATTTGATTGACTCGTTTGTATTTACATCATCTGCGTCACACACAGTTGTCTTCAAAAGACTGATGCAGATAAGAAATCCTACAGATAAGCAAAGCAGTTTCAAAGAATTTTTAGCACTTTAAGGCACTTTTTATTTGTATCTAATTTCTTCTCAAGTAGCTAAGTGTAAAAGAAATAACAGTTAGCAGCGCAGGATTTGTAGGTGTGGAGGCCCTGGGCCAACGAAGGAGCGGAGGCTCCTAATTATTTTCTGAATAAAGGGAACAATTTTTTCCGTCTTTCAATAATTGATTGCCAACAAATTAAATTATTTCAACAAATAATGCAGTAATTAGTCAAGTCAAAAACAATTTATTAAAAACTAAATTATCACGTTAATAAATGGAACTTAGCGTGTTTTTTTTACGACGTAAATTCGTTGATGTTTTCGCTGAAATCTAGCTCTCGGAGTAAATCACTTATTCTTTATAGAATAATACATAATCTACGGCATGGAAAAGCCGTACGCTTTTAAATTCCTTTTGGCTGGGCTCCAGCACATCTTCTGAGAATTAACCCACAGGTAGTGGCAGCTCCTTAATAATATCTTCTCCGTGTATCAGGAGTTTGTAGACAGACACTCATTTTGTACCAGCCATACATATTAATGCACATTTTTGCAGCTTCAATACTGTAATTTTGGAAACTTTCGTGATTTACATTGAATCCGCATGATAATACGCTCAGGATGTTGGCGAATCTTCTGATGATTTCCGTATCTATATCTGCAACACCAAGTCGTTTTTTAACCATGCTGAATTGTACTTGGTGAATCTCTCAATCTTCGAATTCGATTTCTTCCACTTTTTCAACAGTTTCGAAACAAACACTTTGTGAACACATTTTATTTGTAAAGCACTGTCTTTCGATTGTTTATAAACACTATGCTTGTTCAATAGATAACTAGTTAATCGTTCCACACACTTGGACGATGATAATTTTTAAAAGTTTTCATTTTGTAGCACTAAAATCAGATCCATTTTTCTAACATATAATTTCGAGTGACTTGGATCACTCCGACTACCTGTAAATAAAAGAGGATAGTGTCACAATGAGTGGGTTTGAGTTATCAAAATTCACAATAATAACGGCCAACTAACGACACAATGCAAATATCAAAGACAGAAAGCGGTACCTAGCGGAACTTTTGTTCTTCTATTTGTTAGTCTAAGTAAACATCAATTTTAAAGATAAATTTATCTAGAACCGCAATACAATATTTTAACACATACGATTACTTTATTTTTGATTTTACTGTATTAATCAAATGTACACACCTGTAGATTCCATATTCTTGACCACTGTTTATAGTTAGACACGAGACGAACGAAAATATGCGTGATGTTACTTGACGGTTTAGAATGCAACTAACCGTACAATCGCTTCGCTTACCTGCCGGACCCTCGCACTCCTTTGTTGTGAACATAACATAGGCGACTTATGTGCTTTGTGATGGAACGACTATCTGACTCGAAAAATACAACCAAATTTACACTCTATCTTTATGTTAATAAATAGCTTTTTGGCCTCTTAAAGTAGTGACTTTGCCGTGTGTGCGTCGCTGCAAATAGCAATGCATTTATTTGCCCAATCGATATTCATATCTTGCGTAGCTTCAAGTAACATGCTATGCAAGCACTGACCTGTAGTGTTTGTGGAAAGCGCTCTGCAAAATAGTATTTCTTCCATTAATTTTTCACTGGATTCAAAACGCACAAAAGTACCAAAATAAAAAATATAACATCTTGACGGTTGTGCTCTCGCGCACAAGGGTCCGGGGTTCACCTTGACCATGATCAAGGAATTGGCAGCTCAGGTTATTACAGTGGAGCGTTTGCTATCTGTCCTTAGTGACCCAGCTACTAGGGGAGCCTGACCAGATTAGATCATGGTTACACATGGATACACATTTAGTAGCCTGGATATTCAGGTTTCACCACGATGTTTTCCCTCACCGTAAGAGCGTCGTCGGAGCAAAGAGTCATTGGTACATGGCGCCTCATGGTGGCATAGAGATTCAAACCCGGTATCTCTCGCTTGCGAGTGGGATACCTTTACCATTAGGCCACTGACGCTCCAATATAGTTCGTGCCAAATGGATAGAAAATAGCGGACGTTGATCTCACGGTCAAAACTAATTTCATAGCAATAGCTGCAGCTTTAATTAAATAGTCGTATTCGATACAATTAGAATATTTTAACATTTTATGTATTTTTGATGAAACAATGCCGGTAGTCGAAGAGTCAGCGTACGTTATTCTCCATCTCTTCAGCACGAACTATTGATATACCTAAACTTCACGTTAGGTAAGAATAACACTGGCAATATGAGAAAGAACATTTATTATAATTATAATTAAATCATATAAGGAAAATCATTAAAAGGGACATGGCATCTTATACAAAGTTTTTTATATTTAACAGTAGTTTTTAAAAATATTCTTATGGGGGGGAGCAGTAATGACATTTATTTCTACTGAATTTAAAATTTTTTTAAGGAACATATTATCGTGTTTGGTACCAAATGATTTTAAAAATATTAACAATTACATTTTTATGAATTAAATTACTTTTTGTACACTAGTTCCACTTTATTATACAATTTTATTAAATTGCAACCGGTTTCGAATTACTCATCTTCAGGCAATTAGGCAATCGTCCAGTGCCATATGGTGAGTTGTCTTCCTCCTGGGCATCGGGCTTCAATGCCCTTATGTAAACTTGCCCTGTCGACGCAGCAGCAGCCTAGTGGAACTCTATATGCCACGGTACGGTTACCCAGTCGATGGTGCTCATTGTCGGCGTCGTTGAAGGTCTTGATCGAGTTGCTTAGCCTGTGCACCGAGGTTAGGTGTGGGTGCAACCAGCTGAGCTACTGCGGATGACAAGTGACACCAAACTCGACTCGGTGACAGTAGTACAAACCAAGTTATCTTGATCTAATGCAAGTGTCGCTGTTATTTCAATTTCAAAATGCAGTTACTTAGTTCCAGTGGCCGCCGGGGTTCGGTAAATCGCTATTTTGCCATCCCGTCAATTCTCACCCGGCGGACCAAGAATCTGATATTAGATTCTTGGTCCTAGCCGACTCTATTTATCCCTCTACATAATAGCTACACCTTTTCACATTTATACCACAATTAAAAAATGTACAATATTGCAAATAAAGTTAATTATACCAGTTTTTAACTAAAGAATGTGTAAGTAATAAGGCATAAAGAAATAGTATCCATGTCAACGGTTATCTGCTAAGCAGTTACCTAGGAGATGTTCGGCCAGCGCAAAGAGAAGGGCGAAGATGTTTACTTATTTATCGTGCGTACATATTATTTACAAAAAAAAATATTTAAAAATGTGGACCATCACTAAATTTTAAATCAAAAATTCATAACTCGTAAACTATCAATAATCGCTGAACATACATGGGGGTGTTTTCGATAGGTCTTTTATTTTATTTTATTTATTTAATACTTTATGCACAAAATAGTACAAAGGTGGACTTAAAGCTTTGTAGCTTTATCTACCAGTCTACCCCGAAAACTGGTAATAAAATTGCAGGCGGTGCATATAAATTTACAACAATATTACACTTACATACTTAACTACAAATACAATTTTACCCACTAGTATTCACATACCGAAAATCAACTCAAAATATTTATGAAATACTAAAAAGCAACAACAACAATAAAGCAGAATGCACTGGAATATAAACTTCAATCAAGTACCTACCTACTAAGAACATTCGCAAAAGTAACAGGTGAAGAAATAAATAGGTTAAAGTCGGGTATTACAGAGAATTTAGGAAATGCTCTCAAACAGCTTTTTTGAAGGAAAGTTTGTTGGAACTTCGTCTGATATCGACCGGAAGATCATTCCACAGTCTTGCTGCCGTTAAAGAAAAAGAGTTGGCGAGAAAACCAGTGCGGTGAAGTGGGAAGATTTAGACAGAGAGTATCAGAAGAGCGAAGATTGCGCTTATGAGTATCGCAGAGGAATTGAAATTTACATTTCAAGTACTCCGGTACAACTGGATCCTTCTGTATGGAAAAAAGAAGTGAAAGAACGGTCTTGGGGTGGGCAATCTAAAAAAAATCTATGACGTCACTCAACTGGCCACCCTGTATAATTAAACATAAGCTTAATTAAGCCAATTAATGTAAAACAATTAGTCAATATAAATGATTTCTTATCAGACAAGTATTCGACCATTCGATTTATAAGATTTTGAACCCTTACTTCAGCGCATGTTTCAGTTACACGGTGGATTTCAGGATAGCACTCTCTTCTTTAACTTTTGCAATATCGAATAGCACGGATAAAAGCTTGGATTAGTTTCCCGCACTATTTCATACTAGGTCTGTGTTAGTCCCGCTTCAGTATACATAAACAAGGCACGAAAATGTGTTAATTTGTTTGATTTTTCCTGTTCCATTTCAGCAATATTTTTTTTATTGTTCTGCATATTTTCTAGCTCGCTTTGTTAAATCTTTTAAAATTTTTGATGCATCTACCTTGCCCGTCTCTCGTAATTTCATCTGTGTTGCGTATGTCAATTCATCTTTGTCAGTTGATCTAAGTTCTTTTGTTTTTCGTCTTTTACTTCTTTCACTCAAATCTGAGAAGGATTTACTCCTGCAACAAAAAAAAACAATAGTTGTACTCAAATACAGACAATAAACTATTACCTCTAAATTAATATTAAGTAATAAAACAGAATTAGTGCAAGTAAGCTAAAAACCAAACAATAGATGTTAAGGAATTTGGGTATTATAACCTACCTGCTTTCGGTAGCGATATGCATCCATTAAGCCACTCGGCATTTTTTTCTAGGAATCTTTCGTTTGTGTTGCGAGCAGCTGACCATTTTTGTTTGAATTGATATCTGATAATGTACAGGTTTTGCTGTGCATCAGCCATATTTGGGTCATTTTCAGTATATTGATTGAGCAGTTCCCGCTCCATAAATTGCAACTTTTTATTAAAAGTTGAGGTATTTGAGCGTTCCAATATATTAAATAAATAATTTCGACTCAAAACCCTCATTCCAGAAGAATTTATGTATAACAAAAATACACAAAATATTAGTAAATTTAATTTACTGAGTATAGAATGTACTTTCGAAAAAAATCAATAAAAAATAGGGGGGTACTTTGGGGTGGCTGTTTTGTGTTTAAGAACATCCTATAAGGTCTACTCTATAAAGTACAATAAGAATTTTGGCTTAGAAATGATGAAAAACATATTAAAACTTCCTGTGATCTTCCAAATTGTGTTTTTAAATAAGTTTTTTTGGAGCATGAATCTTACGAATATAACCTCGTAAGGCCCAAGATTTTTTTAGCCTTTCAATCTAACAACCCAAGGACCTTTTTTTAATATCAAATATTTATACTCCTTCAGACCCAAACTTTACCAATACAATTTTCATATTTATCGTATAGTTATAAGGTTCATTTTTATGGAGCCTATTTATATGAACACTAGCGGGCCGCCCCGGCTTCGCACGGGTACCACTACGGGTACACGGGTTACACACGACCGCTGCGTAGGGAGTCGACCGCGCGAGTGCGCCGCGCGGCACTTGACTCCCCTCCCGTACCCCGTACTGCCTAGATAGCCGAGCGGACTGAGCGGCGAACACGCGACTTTTTTCTTATCTTTCGAATGGAATGTCTGAATTGAATGATTCAAAAAGTTATATAAAGGTATTGAAGCAGTCGTGAATATGAAGTAATTGATTTTGATAAGGATTAATACCAAGGTACAATTAAAGAGCGTTTTTTAGCGGCGGCATTTCAATTAAATTTTGAATATAAAAGAACACTTATTGTGACATAACTATAATAGTTAGACACTAATAGTTAGTTAGTTACTGTCGCGACACTTTTTGTAGATAATGATGTGTTCTGCAAAGTCGTACTACATTATTTAGTTTTTTATTAATAGTTTTCGCAGCGCACGCGATGTAAGGAATTTTTTGGGTATTTTTTTACACCTTGGGTTACATTATTGGAGTTTTATTAATGATCCGTAATTTTTTAGAAAATGTAATATAGCCTATGTCACCCGGGGATAGTGTAGCTTCCCAACTGTGAAAGAATTTTTGAAATCGGTCCAGTAGTTTCGAAGCCTATTCAATACAAACAAACAAACAAAAAATCAAACATTTCCTCTTTATAATATTAGTATAGATAAAGAACAGATTTCAATTAAAAAAAATGATAAATATTCAATCCTAAAAAAAGACCTTTGGGCCTCAATGCTGAGATTGCCATTTTATAATTAGGACTATAAAAAGTACCTTGGGTGTTAAGCAATAAAACTATGAGAACAGTATTTTTTGTATTAAGTATTTTTAATAAACATTAAATTCTTTTAGAAATGGAATACAATAAATTCTTAATCAATTGTACCCTTCAAAGGTAACTATGGTGACAATCATTCTGTCAATCCTTCACATTAGTCTCAAAAACAAGGCAATAAATAGCTTTAATAACAAATTAACTTTAAACAATTATTGACTTTACTTATATCTACGCTACGAGTACCTTCAGCCTCAACAGCAAAAAACAAGTTCTAAAATGGACAACATTTTTCAAATTTGAGAAAAATTCTTAATCAAATGTACTCTTCAAAAATAATTATGTTGACGATCATTACGTCAGTCCTTCAAATCAGTCTCAAAAACAAGGCCATAAATGGCTTCTTAATAGTAAAATAAAAAATAAACTTCTAACATTAAGCAACAAACAATTAAATATGAAACAGCATGAAACAGTTTTTTTTATGTTACACATAAATGGAGATTACACATGATGTACATCATTTTTGTTTTTTTTATTGCAAAGTCGATAGCGACATTTTCTTTGCTTCACGCTGACTGAGGAAGACGACGAGGAACTTGAGGACTTATGTTCGATGGAGACGTCGATTTCGTTGGGGCAATAGTCAGCATCGTCGACGTCGCCATCGCTGTCGCCTGCCCTCGGATCCTCAAAGTCGGAATCATTCAATTGGTTTTCAATAGCTTGGTCCGACAATCCTTAAAATCAAACAAAACGCTGATAAATTCGAAAAGAAAGGTTGTTTAAACAAATAACCAACATTTAGTAAGCAAAGACCAAAGGCCTATATTTATGATCAAATATTTCTCTTTCACTTTTTTCCATAAAAACTTAAAAAAATAATAAAACTAATAACACAGAATTGATCTTCGTACATTACTTTTGAATTGCAATATTCATTTTCTTTTATGAAACAATATAATAAACAGATATTAACGTATTTATTTACCTCTTCTCCGCCCTTCAGCCGTCCATCATTAACTACTCCCATAGACAAAAGGTGCGTTCAGAAATTAAAATATGACATTCCAAATGTCATTGGGGTAAAATTTAGGGCCGTCGATATTTGTACATCATACACTTGGTCTTTTCAATTTAATCGTTCATTCAATACATATATCCATTCGTTCTTTTATTCATTTAATAGGTGTAAATAGCCGTTACAATAGTAAAGAAACGGTGTTCATCGGTGTAAATAGCGCGTTGGACGAATGTTTTAAAACAAAAAGACCAAGTGTATGATGTACAAATAGAAAGTCAACTGACCCGATACTGCTATGGACTTACTACCCGATTCCGCAGTGCAGTGACAGATACTAATCACTGTCAACCCTCTCATGACGATTGGTTGGTTTGCTCAAGCTTCGGTCTGTGGTTTTGGTGCCATCTGTGCCATCACATGTAGTACGAACTGAAATGAATTCAAACGAATAGCATTGATGAGACCTTGAGGAAGAGGGATTCCCCTGCTGCTAAAAAAATAACGCAACTTTATTGGAATTAATTGAGAAACTGTCCCGCGGGTCCACCACCTGAAGAGACCTCCGGATTCCGAAAAGGCTTGCCGCGGCGCCTGCGACGTCTGTAGTTGCCCCCACTTCGGCAATATACCGCGCCTGGAAGGCGCCCCTACGCGTGGTCGTTTGCCGGGCTTCACCCAACGTTGGTCCACGCGGTGCGCTTGACCTCAGGGGCGTTAAGAAGGCGCCAACTCCAACGATCGCCCCAATGTAACGGGGTGCGAAACACTACCACCAAAGGGCAACACTGACCATATATGCTGCTTTTTCATATTTTTACAGTTCGTCAAATATGTGTTATATTTGACTATTAAGTGTCAGGCACAACTGTCCAATGCATCAATACTGAGCCTTTGATCATTGTAACAGGCATAAACTTTTATATTATTTTAAATTAAATTATGATATTAGATACATTAGTATTGTGCAAGTAGTCATGCATATCCAGTTGTTAATGCGCCACAATAATTGTTGTGGGTTTTGTAACTCTTCAATAAATCAACTTTTTAACGATTAGTGGACTGTATTTTTGTGAATAATTTGATTACATGCATTGGAAGTAAAATTAACAATGTAAGGCGATCTTTCCTCGGCTGAGTGCTGCTTGCGAGTGGGGAGGTCCGCGGGCGGGGGCCGCGGCCGCGGACAGCGCGAGTCGCGGGTCACGTGATCCTACGTATTTCCAACATGCCCGCCGGCGTTGGGAGACTGGTCTTCCAACTCTGAATCATTGATCTGCTGCGGGAGAGGGCAGATTCTGTTGAAGGCGCGACTGATTACACCCTTAGTTGTTCGCACATCTGCAACTCTATTGATACCATCAGCTCCAGGGTAAGTCTTTACGACTCTTCCTAAACTCCACTTCATAGGAGGGATAGCATCTTCTTTGATTAAGACGAGAGTTCCTTCTTCAAGGCGTCCCCTGGAGACACGCCACTTTATTCTTTGCTGTAGTTCTGCGAGATACTCTTTCTGCCATCTCATCCAAAACTGTTGGCGCATCTGTTCCAATCTTTCAAATCTGGTAATATGAGATCTATTAGCATCGACAAGCGTTGGCGTCGGCAAAGCGGTTAGAGGTCGCCCCACCAAAAAGTGTCCTGGAGTTAGTGGCGTCAAGTCATGGGGATCGTTGGATAATGGGGTTAGGGGTCTCGAATTTAATATAGCTTCAATTTGAGTCAAGATTGTATACAAATCTTCAAAGACCAAGTGAGCATTACCTAATACGCGGCGCAAATGCATTTTAACTGATTTAACACCTGCCATATGTGGTGTATATGCTGGTATGAATTTGAAGACAATACCTTCGTTTTGAGACATATTCTCAGAGATTGATAATGCGTTCTCCTTAAAGAACTTCTTAAGCTCGTTATGAGCTCCAACAAACTGAGTTCCATTGTCGGAATAAATGATTTGTGGTTTCGACCGTCTAGCTATGAATCGCCGTAAAGCCGAAAGAAAGGAATCCTTACTTAAGTCGCTCACAAGCTCAAGATGAATGGATTTTGTCGTAAAGCAAACAAAGAGTGCTATGTAAGTCTTTTCTGTTTTACTACCACGACCTCTTCTGTTTAATGCTGTTATTGGACCGGCATAGTCCATACCAGTTGTTTGGAAGGGGTACCCTGGTTGGAGACGTTGCTGCGGTAGATTGCCCATAATCGGCGTTACATTTTTTGCGTTATAACGAAAACATCGTAAGCATTTATGTACGACATGCTTTGATAAACTACGACCACCTAGAGGCCAAATATGCTCACGAATTGTACTTAGAAGCTGCTGAGGACCAGCATGCATTTGACGCAAATGTTCTTGTTCAAAAATAAGCTTCGTCAGGGGGTGTTTTGATGAAACTAAAATCGGATGTTTTTTATCGAATTCAAAATCTCCATACTTTAATCGACCGCCAACTCTGATAAGACCATTCTGATCAATGAATGGACTCAATGACAAAAGCTTGTTTTTGACTGATAGCGCTTTGCCATTCGACAGCGCATAATATTCTTCATTAAAAGTTTCAACTTGAGATAGTTTTAGCAATTTGGTATATGAATTCTGAATTTCTGTGTGCGCAATGGGCCCCGTTAACCGGTTATCGCGATTCCTACAATTATGTATAAACCGCAAGACGTAACTCATTACATTCTTTAATTTTTTCAATTTAGAGTAAGACCCGAATGGAAATGGATCCCTGTCATTTGTAACACACACGTTTGCCATTACTTCCGGTAAGTCAGATTCTGAAAAATCAAATGTTTTATTGGGCCAATTTTGTTCAGGATTTACTAAAAATGGGGCACCATGCCACCACAAATTGTTTTGGTCTCTGCTTAATTTCACAACACCTCTACTTAATAAATCAGCTGGATTTGTAGCAGTAGGCACATGACGCCAGCTGAAATCTTTTGTCATTTCCTGAACAACAGCGACTCTGTTTTTGACATATTGCTTTAATTTGTTTGGTGGTGTCTTCAACCAACAAAGAACCACAGAAGAATCTGTCCATAGATAGATCTGTTGTATTTTTAACCGAGTGGTTGACAATACCTTGTCTACAAGTTTCGCTGCTGTGACAGCTCCACACAATTCCAAGCGGGGTATTGTATTTGCTTTTAGAGGCGCTACTCTGCTCTTGGCGCAAAGTAAATGGACCTCGACATTGCCCTTGACATCTGCTGATCTAATATAAACGCATGCTCCATAGGCGTCTTTTGATGCGTCACAAAAGACGTGGACTTGGATGATCACTGGGACACTGCATACAACTGGTCTAGGAATGAGAAGCTCATTGAGGCCACCGATACTAGTCAGGAACCTCGACCATAGGTTTAATACGTCACGAGGTATAGGGTCATCCCATTGCAATTTGTGTAGCCAAAGCTTCTGTAAAATAATTTTGCCAATTATTAGGAAAACACTTAACAGTCCCAGTGGGTCGAATATTTGCGATATCGTGGACAGAATCACTCGTTTTGTGACCTTGGTATCATAGGTATCATTGATCACAAATCGCAATTGATCACGTTGAGGCAACCATTTCAACCCTAGTGCGCTGGACTGATCGTGTTCACTCAGATCCACCATTACAGAATCCTTTGAACACATTGAGGTATCACAAGCAGGCAAATTTGAATGAAACTTTCTTAAGTTGAAACAGCCAGAAGCTAAGACTTCACAAACCCTTTCTCGAATTTTCATTAAACCTTCAGTTGTATCATCACCAGTTAATAAATCATCGACGTAGAAATCTTCATCAATAACCATTTGAACTTGTTCATCGTTACACTCTGCTGCCAATTGTTTCAGGCAACGAATCGCGAGATATGGGGCTGAAGCCGTGCCATATGTCACCGTGTTCAGAGTGTAGGTTTGTAGTGGTTCGGCGGAACTCGAGCGCCAAACAATTTGCTGTAAATGCCTTTGACTTTCATGTATAAGCACTTGCCTATACATCTTTTCTATATCCCCCGTCATGACATAACGATGTTGCCGAAACCTTAGTAATATTGACAATAAGTCACTCTGTATCGTCGGCCCTACCATCTGAATATCATTCAGTGATAGTCCGGAGGTTGTCGGCGCACTAGCGTTGAATACTGCGCGCAATTTTGTTGTCGTGCTCTGTTCACGCAGTACTCCATGATGCGGTAGGAAATATGAGTTTGCTGGCGAATTATTGATATCGCCCTTTGTCATGTGTCCTAACTCTGCGTACTCTTTCATGAAAGCAACATACATCTCTTGTAATTTAGGCTGCTTTTGAAACTTACGTTCCAGAGAAAGGAAACACTGCTTAGCTCTATCGAAAGAGCTACCTAATGCTTTTTCTGACATTTTTAGTGGCATAGCTACAACAAACTGACCATTGTTGTTTCTTGACATATTTCGCTTAAAGTTTTCCTCGCACATACTCTCTTCGAGTGAGAATACTTGTTTTTTGGATTCTGGTATTTCCTCAATATCCCAGAACTTAGCTAATTGCTCTTGAATGCTATCAAATTGACTGAAATTGCATGAAACTTGTGTGTTCTGAGAGCCCCCAATTGGCCCCGACACTATATAACCAAACTTTGTTTCTTGTAATACTGGATACTTGTTTAAACGTATTTGATTTGTCCCAAGCAGATCCCAAAATATGTCTGCGCCAAGGAGCAAATCTAGACTTGACGGACGATAGAACTCTGGATCTGCGAGCGTTACATATGCTGGGAATTTTAGTGTAGCCATATCCACGATACTGTTTGATGATGAAGTTATATATGGCAACACTAAAAATCTTACATTTTCTTGAAATGAATTGAACCTAGACTGTATAACCGTATCACATTTTTTGGTGATAGAAGTGACTGCATTGTTTATACCTGCAACAGTGAAGTTTGATTCTTGTGGCTTTAGAGACAACTTTAACATTAGTGATTCCGTCATGAAAGAGGCCTGACTACCAGAGTCCAAGACTGCTCTTGCAAGATGCCATTTATTGTAAATATCTCTAACCTTAACTACCGCTGTTGCAAGTAATACTTGGCCATTTTGATGGCTTTTGACAGTCAGTGCGGTCATCGGTGACGCCCTGACTTCTACTCTTACATCGCTGTGTAATAAGCTGTTATGTTTGCGTTTACATATCCTACAGGGACCAAGGCGACAATCACGTCCCAGGTGACCCACGCGAAAACAATTAGCACATAATTTTGAGTCATAAATGAATTTTAAGCGGTCTTTGACACTCAAGCTTAAAAATTTATCGCAACGATACAATGCGTGATTATCGTTGCAAAGCTGACAACAAAATGCATTATTTTGGTCACCCGCGTACGTGGTAGTGGCCAAGACCCTGAAATTTTTATTTTGTTTAGACTGTACTGTGCCAACGTGTTGTTTGCTTGTGTTCGTACTTAACTCAATTGTTTCCAATAGATCAGCCCTGTTTTTAAGAAACTTTGTAAATATATCTAACGAAATTTGTTTGTATTTAACCTTGTGCTCTTCCCATTCACGTAGCGTACGTACATCCAGTTTTGATGAAATGATATATATAATGAGTGTGTCCCAGGACTTTGTCGGTTCGCCTAAAATTTCTAAAGCCCGTAGGTTTTTAGTGTAGGCGTCGAGAAGCCCACGTATCGATTTCGAAGATTCTTTTGTTATAGATTCTTCAGTAAAAATTGCTTTGACGTGATTTTGTATCAGTATACGTGTATTATCGTAGCGCTCACATAGTGCACTCCAAGCAACTGTGTAATTTGCAGCTGAGAATTCAAGTGATCGTATAATTTGAACAGCGCCTCCATCCAGAGAAGCCCTAAGGTAGTGAAACTTTTGTACACTACTTATGGATTTATTATTATGTATAAGTGAAACGAATGTATCGCGAAACTCCAACCAACTGTAGTATTCACCTGAAAACTTTGGTATCTGTATTGTAGGCAACTTGACACCCTTTGATGCTGAGCTCGGACCCGTGCTTTTAACTGTACCCTCGTTCTCGTTATCACTAGACGACGAAGAGGCGGTGGAAGAACGAACTTTGTGGGGTTTTACGTAATATGATGGCTTTTTGTACGTTTGGCATAATTCCTGTGCTCTAGCCATATTACGGAAATACTGTGTTTCAAAATCCGATCTCTGAGCTTCCTGTACTTCTAATTCCTCTTCATCTTGACACAAGGTCTCAATACACGACTGAACCTGATCAAATTCGCTATAAATTCCATCCATCTTCGAGATACGTAACTTTAATTCAAGCGATTGAACTTCATTACACACAGTGACATTAGAGTAACTACTTAAATATTTCTCGAAGTTTGTGAGTCGGCACTTGTAAGTTCCTCTCTTTCT
Source organism: Blastobasis lacticolella (assembly GCA_905147135.1). Taxonomy (NCBI): domain Eukaryota; kingdom Metazoa; phylum Arthropoda; class Insecta; order Lepidoptera; family Blastobasidae; genus Blastobasis; species Blastobasis lacticolella. The sequence goes on from LR990066.1 coordinate 6,833,492, forward strand.
GATTAATTCCGCTAAATCACTCATATTGGTAAAACAATGTACCTATTACTGAATCGAAACACACAACTGTACGCTACTATAAACACCAAATAGTTAGCTCAGGTACCTGACTGTACCTCTAAATATTGTCTAAAACTGCTAACTATTACCTACGCAAACCACGTTCAATATAAGTCCGCAAGCATGTTTATATAGACAGGTAAATACGAAAATATTCAAATAATAATTGGATAAAATTGCACTTCAAACTGTTTTGCTTTTGAAAACAGAGAAATGAACGTACCTACGAGAATAATTCGATATTCTAAATGTATTTAATTAATAATTAACATTAATGATAATTTATTGTGATTAGTGAAAATTGTAATGTGATTTTGGTACAATTATTTACCCACCCAACACGACAACTCGCATCCGTAGGCACCTACTTTGTACACCGCTATCTTCATAAAATTCGTATAATACGAATTAAAGAAACCAGCTAAATTGCAAATATCATTAGAATAAATTGTCAATAATCAGAGACAAACGTAATAAACATACAAATAGTGAACGATTTTTGTTATTGTTACCTGCGTAAATGTTCACCGGCCGGCGATCCTAAAGAGCCAGCACAACTTGACCTCCGTTAAGATATACTTGCGGCGACACGGGAGCTCAACTTATTTGGTCTATGCTAACAATGGAATGCGACACGTAAGAGTGATAGTAGATATTAACCTATTATTACTGTACAGAATCACTGCAGTAAAAGGATAATGATAAATTTTACACTTTATTGTTGTAATAATTAGATTTTAGATGAAGTAACGCTAACTACTTGGGGGAAAGCTTTGATAGGGACTAGGACGCACTTCAATAATGAGGTTAACTCGCACCACTTGCCTTATTTTCTTGATAATTACTCACGCTTGATTGTTGTCGTAGTACAGTATAGACCTTAATCTTGCACAACTATTCCATCTCACAACTGTTCCTTGGTAAATTCTTGATTTTGCTTCTGTATTTCCATAGGTATACTATCCGGCTCGTATGGACCACTTTTATGTTGTGGGTTTTGTAACTCTTCAATAAATCAACTTTTTAACGATTAGTGGACTGTATTTTTGTGAATAATTTGATTACATGCATTGGAAGTAAAATTAACAATGTAAGGCGATCTTTCCTCGGCTGAGTGCTGCTTGCGAGTGGGGAGGTCCGCGGGCGGGGGCCGCGGCCGCGGACAGCGCGAGTCGCGGGTCACGTGATCCTACGTATTTCCAACAATAATTGTTATTACTTGGTTAGTAAATTAACATCAATTTTATTTTAGTGCAATGCATAAGCATGTTTAGCAGTTTGAAATTGTAAAACATGCACACAGAATCATGCAGAGAATATCTACCAATATCTATCGCGATTGTGATTCAGCAACATCTCTCTGCAAATCTGTAAAAACATTAAAAGTATATAAATACAATAAAAGGCAATTTTTTTATCTTAGTTAAATGTAAAAAAACAATATACATTTACACTTTGTTTTGTTTTTTATTAAGTAGCTCACATCGGCTACATTCAAATGTTTTATTTTTTGAAATATCATCATCATGCAAAAAAATTTTATGGAATAATTCTTCACATGTTGCACACATTAATAATGTATAACCACTACCTATGGGTTTTCTACAAATACAATAAACTTTATCATATTCTCGTGTGCCTAAAATGTCAGTAGCAGGTACAGTAGTAATTTCGTTTTGGATAATAATTTCGGTGAATGATGTTAATTCAATGTTTGATACATTTGAATATGCGTCAAATGTATCAAACAAATTTTTACGCAATTTTGTGGGGTCCAATCGCCGTTGGCATGGATTTATCTTTTTACACAAAAGTACAGCGAATGCAATTGCATAAAGCCCACAATCACTACCATTGGATTGCTGACAAACTTTCGGTTGTCTTATTTCAATATTATTTTCTATATTTTCAATATATTAGGTATGAATGTATTTTGGCGAGTAAAACTGCTTACTAAAGATATTACATTTGGATAATCTTTAAAAGATATTGCGCTAGAATCATATATATTAACTATTTCTTTTCCATTATCAAAATCTGTATACCCAGATATGGCTATCCAATGGCCAGGCTGATGACATATTTGAACGAAATATTCCTCTGTAACTGTACTAAAAGGAGGTGGTCGTATATCTGAAAGAAGTGGGTCCTGAAGTCCACCTACAGACGGAAATTGCTTCCTTAACAGAGATTGAGCCGCATTAATATGCAAGTCATCAAGCCATTCTAAAGATGAAAGCAAACACTGTTTTTGAGGTTCCTTTAATGTATAACCATGAATTTTTACCTAAACTTTATCAACTGGATGAACTGATTCTGAATGGCTTTGAATGGCTTTTCCTGTTGATTTGGAATTTTGTTCTATATGTGGTTGCTCATTAGTAGTTAAAAATTTGTAATTGAAAAGTGTATTTTTTTGTGTCTTTCGCCTTTCTGATGGTTTCGGCGCTTTCCTACGTTTTCCTATAGCAGTTAGTATTGATCCTTTTGGACGACCACGAATATGTACAGCATTTGGAAGTTCAATATCCTTCGGAGTATCTAAATTACCAGTTCGATTTGGTTTATTTAAGTTATTATGGTCATCATTGGTGGTATTTGGATGAATTAACTCATTTTTAATAACGCGACTTTCTTTTGTCTCAGTGTTCTGGTAAAAATCACCTTCCTTAGAAGACCATGCTGTGCAAAAAGTTTGCAATATATTTACTCTGTTATCAAAAGCTACATCACCACTCGTTGTTAAGATTTCAGAAAGTTTTCCAAGAAGAACCCTAGATTTCATAAATTTTTTGGTTTCAGGAGTACCATATTCATACACTCTTCTTGATGCAAAATTGAGGACTTTTGTACATTCTCCTTTTACTTTTTTGCGTTCTGGGAATGCAGCTGAGCCTGGTCATAATAATCTTTTCGCCATCTCAAAGGCAAAAGATTTTCTTCATACAATGGTATGTTATTATTTATTTTATTATTATTAATGAAACGCCTCACGTAAAATATGTGATGACATGGTAACATTCTCATTGTAAAGTACCTGCAGCTGCATTTTTTTGTTGTTGTACAGTATTCTGATCCACTTTTCCCTTTTACATTATAATAACCACATCTAAGTTTAGCATGCTGTACATCACTAGATTTTTCATACTCCACTATTATTTCTCTTGCAGCATAGTGTGTAGCACTCTTACAAATCTCATCAAATGTATTTTTATCAAGAGAATGAAAACTGGTATTGACTTTAGCTTTCTCGTCAAAGTTGTACTGTTTAATTTTATCAATTAAATGTTCAAGATACAACTTCAATTGATCATAAAACTCGTTCATTCTTGAATAACGTTTGATATACTTTTTTAATTTTGAATTGAAGCTTCAACTCTATTATTAGTTGTATCTCCCAAAATTTAACGTTCTTCTATGGTATTCTGCCCATAATTCTTTCACATTATACCATCGATTAATGAATTCTGATGATATTTTATAATTTACAAATTTATTCATGAAAGCATGAAATTTAATTTCAAATATTCTCTGATGTTTGGCATATACCATTTCCTGGAGTAAAGTTTTGGCTTCATCTCTTAAGTTTACCGTTACATTACGTGTTCTAGGTAGATCAGAGTTGTCCACCATAGTTCTCATTGACTTTAAAACATGGAAAAGACACAATTCATGTTTAGCAAATGGCAAATATTTTGATAAAATTATTATTTCATTGAAATCCTTATCAGTCATGTATGACTGAATCTTAGTATATTGGGGATTGTTTTGAACAAACAATTTTATAAAGTGTTCCAATAATTGCTTTGTTTCTCTCAATAGTAAGCAGAATGCTATTGGAACAGAAATGTTATTCCCATCAACAATCATTATTGTATACAGCGGCATATGGGTATTCACTAAACTATATGTGCCATCAATCAGAATATGTTCCGGATACTTTGAAAAGAGCTGTTTCATCCACTTAAATTTAAAATATACGAGGTGAATTTCATTGTCAAGAGTAATTGTCTCAACAGTGACATCTCCATTTTCTTCATCTTCTGTCAGTTTTTTGAGAAAAGCTTTATTTGCTGATAATGATGGCTGATCTCTTTGTAACATTTTTGTTTTTTGGTTGTATACTGTTATAGTTGATATTGGAGTATCTGTTTCATTTTTGAAAAAGGCTTTTATATTATGTACCTTTGTTTCATATTTTATTAAAGTGTCAACAATATTGGTGACATTTTTGTTAGTTGATACTTTTTTGCTCATTTTCCAACACACTTGACCATTCACTTTCTCTTCAACTACACGTGTTATCATATGGTTGATACCCCTGAATGCAACATTTGTACTATACAGATCAAATGTGATTTTATCAATACTGTGACATATATCCCCTTCACAATTTACATGATCCATCAAACAATGTGTTATTTTAAAACATTTAATGTCCATACAATATGTTATGCACAAGCTAGCTAAGCAATCTTGTTTTAAAGATCTTTGATTAGGTCTATGTCCTAAGGCACATGAATTTCGTTTACTATCGTGTACACATTGAAATCTTACCACCTGATACCCACAGGCAAGCGGCATAGGATTTGTGGGGTGTTGTTTATTTTAATATGCTGCAGTTCTAGAATGTCTAATTACATAGACTGGTTGGAAGTTAATCCTTAAAAACTTTTCATATGCATCGGCAAAGCTATTCCAAGAAGAAAAAGTTCTTCCGACACTTATTATTTCCTGAGTATCTTTAATTTGGTCAGAAATGGACATAGGTACTTACTTGGTGTCTGGTATGTGTGGGTGGATAGCTGCCAATGGCTGTTGTAGGTGGAAAAAGTGCAGCAGGTGTGATTTGATGCAAAATGGCGAACATGAAGCACTGCACTACACCTTATCTGCTGCAAAATAAAAATAATTACTTATAACTATACGCCAACGAACCTATTTCTTGGCGTAGACGAATTATATAGATGATTTGAAAGATCACAACGATTTCAACAAAAACTCTCAATCGATTCTCGATTTAATTATCTGATAAATTGAGAGAGAAAGCCGTTGCGAAGAGATCAAATCAAAACAAAACGTTTCAAAAATTTCAAATTGTACAGAAACCCAGTGTTACCATCTATGCGCGGGAGTACCGACATATCAGCTTGGTCCTTGTGACTCAATCCAAAAGCGCTCTGTGAGAATTGTCGATGATACTATGCACACAAGTGGTATTGAGCTGCTGAGTCAGCGGAGGGATTTCGCCTCCCTTTGTGTGTTCTACCGCTTGTACAATGGTTTGTTCTGAAGAACTGTTTGACATGATGCCTACAGCTACATTCTATCATTGCACTGCTTGCCACCATCGTGGAGTTCATCCACACAAACTGTGCAGTTGCTGTGCAGTGTGTGCCAAAGGAACTTTTTCCCACTAAGGTTGTGGAATGAACTACCTGGAGAGGTTTTCCCTGGAGAGTACAACATGGAGTTCTTCAAGAAAAGGATAAAAAGGTTTTTACAGGGTCGGCGACACGTGGGTGATGCCCCTGGTATTGCAAACATCCATAGGCTGCGGTGACTGTTTACCATCAGGCAGGCCGTAAGCTTGTTTGCCGCCTCAGTGGTAAAAAAATGTGCATTAGTGGAACACATTGATGCTCTTATGGTGAGGGAAAACATTGCAATGAAATCTGCATACTCAGACGATAGAATGTGTAACCATGATCCAATCTGGTCTGGTTCCCCGGCTAGTAAATATCAGTCACTCTGCTGCAGTAATTACCTGATCTGCTAAACCCATGATTATTTTATTGTTCTAAACAATCATAAATATCCACACAACAAGGCAATAATTCATGTGCAGAACCAGTATGAAGTAACTATTAGTGAAGTCAGTGAACATCCATAATGCAGACAAAAATTAAAGTGGTTGCCTTCCTAAGACAATTTCTTAAGCTAAGTTCCAAAGAAAATGAAATTTAATAATTATTAAATAAAATCATCATTAATTTGAGAATGTTGTTCCAACTGCCTGTCTGTTCATGAATAATAATAATAATGCTTTTCATTGTTCTCCAGCACCAAATTTCGAAAGTCTCCCAGCTCTTTTATCCTCTGTCGTCTGATGCTCCAGATAAACCTTAATCAATATATTTTTAGTGGATTAGGCTATTTTTGTATTTAATAGCTTCTTCTTCTTGTGGAAATCTGATGTCTTTGCTGTTGCTATTCAAACTATTCATGCTTTAATGTCTGGAGTACATCTGGAGTAATAGTGATGAATGATTCTCAAAACTGTTTACTTCCTTATTGGTTGACTATGTATTTAATTTATTTGGGCTATTGTTTATTGATAGATTTTGATGCTGGCTTTATTTTTGTTTTTATATAAATCATATATTTTGTACATTTAAACCTATGGATGGGCACAAGCTGGATATTAGATTGGCTGGGCCATTCAAGATAGGCCAGACAACTGGAACAATTTGTCAATTTAGCCAAATTGTGCAACTAGCTGTATTGTGTGTTCGCCATATAGTTTTGGGTAAAGTTCTAGATAATATTCAGTAAATTGCACACACGAAAATTACGAAACAAAACGGCAAACCTTGGAGATGGATGGATGGAAGGAATCTGTCACAGTTAGAATCACGTTAGAATACAACAAGAGAACACATGGACATAGAGCGCACTATACTCTCTACCATGGACTTACTACCCAAACCCTACCGAGCGAGTGGAATCTGTGCATACGTGCATTTGCTTGCCGAATGCCGATAGGGACGATAGACATACATCGATGTTTAGCGGATAAACATCGATGTTTTTATTTAGACATCGATGTTTCATTTGACGACCTGAGTGGTTCAATGGTCAACATGCACGTGTCAGCTTTAATATAAGTCCTACTTATAACTACAGTGTTTTTCATTAGTAAAACCTTTATTTTAGTCATTAGGCTACAGGATAATAACAGAGTGTGAGTATGTATCCAAAATCCCATGGATGAAGTATCCAAGGCTGATATTTGTGTAGGAGTTTACTAGAAAATATATTATCTAGGATAACGTATGATTCTAGTGGACATCATTTAATCAAACAAATGTTTTAAAGATATTAGGTATATTGTAATAAGCAATATAATCCATTATAAAATGAGGTATTTATTTAAACAACATTAGCTGAATTAAACAAGATTTTATAATACAAACAAAGTACCATAGGCAAACCACATTTATACAAAATTCTCACCAAATGTTAAGACACAATTATCGATCACATAATTCAATATTTATCCTTTAAAATGGAAAAGTAGTATTACGTATGATTCAATAAATAAACAATTATATAAATAAATTAACCAATACAAAATATAAAGCAACAATAATACAATGCAAGTTTGTACTTAACTCTGTGCCGGCTCTGGAGCAAAAGTATCACCCAGTCTTTTGACTGGACCTTTATACTACCTTATAGCCCGAAAATGTCATTTTCTATTCTCATTTCCGGTCTCCTAAATTTACTGATAGATTGATTAGATGTTAATTTAATGTATTACAATACTTTGAACATTATTATAAATTTATTACATAATTAATTAAGGAAGTTTCTCATAAGCAGTACTTAACTGATCAAAGACAAACAATCGTTCAGAAACACCACACTTCGTTCTGAAGTTGGTGAAATGTTTACAAGAGTATTTTGAAATACTAATTATTATTAGTCACGATATTTAATACCAATTAAAACATACTAAAATACCTTATATCTAACACGGCCATACTGACAAGTACTTCGTCCCTGAAGTACCTATTTATATCAAACTTAGGACAAATTTCCATTTGTGAATCAAATAATAATGTAACATTTTGTGTCATTTACTTATTTAAAACGACTTAAATTATTATACCACAAATAGGTAAGTTGACTACCAAATTCATTCAGAATTTCAGAATATAATAACTTCTTGCAATGCCACAAATAATTCAATCACAAACCAGCAAAGTATAAAAATCATATCAGTAATCAGCTTTTATAACCATTAAAATATATTGCAGTTATTTTTATTGTGCACATTTGTAAATAACCAAATACTGGTCTGTACTTTCAAAGTCATTTGTCCCGTCATGCCAATTTCCTCACCAGTGCACCGGCACCACCGGTCTCACCGGAGAACCAGATTAGCATCGTCTATGGGACTAGCAAAACTTTTTTTATTCAATGTAACATTCAATGCTGAATTATTAAATATTATTCTCGAGATTTCAGAATTATAGCCAAGTTCAAATATAGTCATGAAGAATCGCATTACAATATTATTATTTGGTTTGAGTAGTGACCTGTAATGATGGTCCCATCACCGCCGCCCGTGATACAATGGCCAAACATCAGGATTACTACCTAGCACAGCTAAGTTTCGGTAGACGCATAGAGATGTTGGCAGCGTCACTGCTGCCCGGTAAAGGTCGTCTTGCCAACATCAAGCTAACTACCTAGACAGCAAAGTTCAGTATAAGCCTCCAGGTGTTGGCTGCAATCACCGCTGCCCGTGAAGCCAAAGCCACACCAAGCTAAATACCTAGCAGCAATATTCAGTAGTAGCCTTCCAGGTATGGTCCCATCACTGCTGCCCGAGAAATGGACTTAACCAAGCTCACTACCTAGCAGCAACGTTCAGTATAATCATCCAGGTGCTGGCTGCAATCACCGCTGCCCGTGAAGCCAAAGCCACACCAAGCTTACTACCTAGCAGCCATATTGTAACACGGTTTCCCACAGCTGGATTCAAACATTCTATATAATCATGTCATTTTTCAATTATAGAAAGTTCAAGTTATCATTTCACTTTTACTTCTATTTATCGAATTATTTACTTAATACATGTGACTGAATAACTGGTGGCATTTCAAAACTTGTACATCATTAGCATGATTTTCTATAAAATATTATACACAAAATTTCTTCGAATAATTACGAATGATGAAATAATTCAAACTAGCATAGCATCTTCAATAGCGTTGTTCTTATAGACCCACATCGCAATTTATACCTATAATATTTATCTATCACCAAAATATCAATTCAAATAATATTGGTTAATGAAATGGAATACATCACAGGTACAGAGACGATTTTTATAGTACCTTATTAGTAATTACTTCAATTTCTACTTGGACGGGAATTGAATTCACTGTGCTACTGAAATAGCATATTATTAACGATACGGTCAGCAGACAAGAAAATAGAAAATGTGAATCACGTTATTGTAGGTACATACGTTTTCAATTTGCTCGGCCAATTCTGACGTTTTATTTCGAGACCACTAGCGGTAGATAATCCGAATATAGTATATGGAAACAAAGGTAGGCAAACATTATTTTTTAATACGAATCGTGTCTATGTAGGTACTTTAATAAATAGCTTGAATTGAATATTTATTGTATGGTAAAAGTTTGTTGAAATAAAAATGAAGTAAACAAAATAAATATTTTGCGTTAAGCCAGGTATCCACCGATCAAAAACTTGTGTTGTCAACACGTGTTGATAACAAAATGTCCTTTAGGCGGAGAAGCGCCTTTATGCAACGTCTAATTTTTCGTCAAGAAATTTAATGGATTATTTATGATTTTTCTTAATTTCCTATCATGAACATTATGATTTAAGTAGCTAGTTGATTTAGGACCAAAAATTGCTAAATGTAATAAAGTATTATAACGGTACAACCTTGGATTATATCTACTGTGCCGACCCTATGTCATATAGAAATGATTTTAACCTCCTTGATTTGCAACAATAAGGATAAAATACCCATTGAAAATCAAAGTGGAATTTATAGTCTGACATGTGACACGTGTGCTAAAATATACATAGGTCAAACAGGAAGGAAGTTTAAAACAAGAATCAAAGAACATATAGCTAGCTGGAGAAAAAAGACACAAACCTCGACCTTTGCGGAACACCTTAATAAGGAAAACCATATTTTTAACCCAGATAATGGCATAAAATACCTTCATATAGCTGGGAAAGTACGTAGACTAGATGGACTAGAAGCTATAGAAGTGAACAGAATGAAGAAAGATAATATAATTAATGACCAAATTTCCTTTTCGACATCACCTATTTTAAATTATTTTAAATGACATACCTTCGGTATAATTTATATTTTTTGCCATTTATTTAAATGTATAACAATTGACATACCTTAAAAAAATTTACTACTTGTAATTTGTATTATGTTGACTTACTGTACATTTCTCTGTACTGTGACATCCTAACATTATTGTATACTGTCGGTACCCACATCAATTTTAAATTATTATTTGTCGGTACCTACATATAGCTTGTAATCAAAATATAAAATAATTGCCTGAAGATGAGTAATTCGAAACCGGTTGCAATTTAATAAAATTGTATAATAAAGTGGAACTAGTGTACAAAAAGTGATTTAATTCATAATAATGGAGTTCCATCATGAAGTGACAACACAAAGTGTTAAATACTCTATTGCATGTGTTTAAATTAGTAAGAGATACAAACTTGTAGACTTGACTAGAAACAAACCCAAACGATGATGAGTCTATTTCATGCACTGTTGAAAGTCACATCAAATTCACTTCAATACACAGATTGTTTATTGAACTTCAACCAATTGTCTAGTTTGTTTTGTACGAGTACTGTACTGATGACACTGTCATAACACTTTGTGGTAACTTAGTCCAGTTCATAACCAGCCTGTTCGGAATTCATTATGGATGGATTTACTTGAAGACCACGCCAACCTTTTATGGAACTCGTATTGTAGGCCACCCGGGTGCCTTTTCTCGATTGCTCTAAGTTCTTTTGAATTGCACCCATTGGTATGCTCTAACCCCCATGTATAACAGAGCGCATGGAATTTCTTATTCGTCTGCAGATTAAAGAACTTGTCGGGAGGTCTGCGCGCCTGTGAGTCGGTCCCCGTGTCCAGGCTGCATCTAGGATGGGACAAACTTTGGGTGACCGCTTTCCAGTGGAGGCAGTCGTGATGTGCCGATAGTTAACGGGGAGCGGAGGCCGGCTCACCCGTTCAAGGACGGGGAACGCAGCAGCTCGCGGGGCATGGTGCGGGGCGATGCCGTTGACGTGTGGTCGCGCCCGTGATCGTTAGGATCGAATATTTGACGCGCCAACATACGGACGAACTTGTCATCTGCCGGACTACGGAGGTCTTGCGCGATGATGTCGTTCCTCACGCACGTACGACCACCTCCTATAATCGCCTGTCATCATAGAATAGCTGTCACTGTCACCTGCTTTCGGCTCTTTCGTGTACATCATTCACCCGGTCTTAAGCGGATTTCATTCAGTGTATGATGTACAAATAGCGATTTGATAGTTGACATCTGCTGTCACCTGCTTTCGGTCTTTTCTGTACGTCATTCACCCAGTCTTAAGCGGATTTCATTCAGTGTATGATGTACAAATAGCGAATCCGAAAATTTAGTGCTGTGGAACGTGAAAACGATTTGATCGCAAAAAAAGGACCATGGGTGTTTAGACGAGGAACGAGAGACTTATATCTTGGCCGGAATGCCATGTCGATTTAAGCTTAAAAAAGGCTCGTGGTCCTTACGAGGGTAAATGAAGAAACACTTTGTATTATTTGTTAAAATTTAATTTCAAATTAAGTACATACGGGGGGCGGTGGCAACAGTGAGATGAGTGCCTGTAGGCCTGGCATCGGTGGCATTGTGCGGGGCCCTTTTTGCTTCGCCAGGCATCAATTTTGATTCCCGGCATGTTTAACAGCGTTGTTACATTGTAGATGCCGGGGATTAGGTTGGGAGTCTTTTTGAGCGCCACGTGGAAGATGCATCCTGGGCGCCCTTGTTTGCCTTTGATGTTGCGGACGTACTCCGCTTCGAAGCCTAGTTTGCTCAGTGCAGCTGTTATTTTTTCAGGTTCGGTGTCGGCGGGCAGTCCTCGCAGCGCCACTTTGTAGTTTCGCTCGTCTGGTAGTGTGTAGGAGTACCAACTTATGTCCTCTAGGTTGTTTAGGTACGATTGTATCGCTCTGTATTCTTCTGGTGATTCAGGGAAAAATCGTACCCCGTTTCCGTAAGGGCGCGCGTTTGGGGGATGACCTAGGTCGGCCGCTAACGCAGCGAAGTGGGACTCCCAGTCTAGGAGGTTTTCCACCACTAGTGGTGGATATTTTTGCCTTTTGGGCGAGGTTGTGGGTGCCGCACCGCCGTCTCCGATGGTTGGCTGGGCTTGTGAGACCTGCATTGGTGATGCTGGTCTTGTATATATATTTTTGGTTGGTGAAGTAGCGCTTAACCTAGAGGCTCGGAATGAAAGATGGTGTTTGAATTTGAAATAACTGCTTTATTAGCTGGCCTTATTATATACCAAAATGTCCCTAGGTTTACGCGAAAGGATAAGAATACAAGGGTTATGTAGAGGGTTGATCGATAACGCATACGAGGAGTCTATGATATCTTATATTTAAATTCACTCAGCTGCCTGTCAAGGAGTCTTGACCAAAGTCGAGCAGGAGCATCCCCTGAAGCAGCTGGCCAGAACTGCTCCAAGCAGACGGCCGCTCAACCCCAATTATGGGCTGGTACCAAGCACCTCCTGTTGGAGGCGGGTTCCAAAGCTCCCTACGCGTCGCGGCCACTGGCGACGGGCGTAGACAACTGGGCGCGGGACTGTAGGAGGCGTGCCTCCTACACTACGTCGGGTGGGAAATTCTGTGAGAATACTCTCACCACCAACTACCGCAGTGTCCCGTTTGATTGGGAAGGTGACAGGCTAGCAATGGTGCTGCGCAGTCGCATGTGCGTGGCCGCCTTTCGGGCAGGACGTAGCCGACAACACGTGGACACAAAGTTTTCCACAATATTTACTATAATTATACGTTCTGACTGGTTCTGGAGATGCACTAGGTATTTATTTTTTACAAGACACCAGTAACTTCGGGGGCTTCGGTCAGGCAAAAGGGCCGAGAACCCGCGTGCTCCGGGCTTTATTCCTCGGCCTCCGCCCTAACCTACTCGTCAACAAAACCTATAACAAAAAAACGGCTTGGGGTTGTCAAGCTGTAACTTTTATCGAAATTCAGCGAAAGGTTAAAAATCATACAGCCAAACGGTGACGCTAGAAACGATCAATTTAATGTGAAAGCCAAGTTTCACCCAAATAAAAGGATTACAGGCAACCTGAAACGAATTTATGTAATATAAATTGACGTAATTCCGATTTAACTCCATCGGAACCTGTAATAAAAAGACCAAAGACCAGTTTGGTGATTCTGAGATAAAACCAATTATCCATTCTATAACATTCCAGTTATAGAATGTAAAATATAAAAAGAAAAGAATGAAATGGAATCAACCATAATAAAAATATTTATTAGTTTATTTATTTCTGCAGGAAATTAGTTTTATGTCAGCAACACCAGCGTTTAGTTCTCTATAAATTGATATTTCGGCAAAGGGAATCAGTCATCATACATCCATGCGTTGACTGATATTTCTCAGTCGAGAAATATATGTTACAAAAGATAAAACAGGGGGTATTTTCATACTTTGCGCTTTCACATAAATATGCATAAAAATACCGTCTTTTAAATGGTTTGATTTAAATGTTATTAGAAGATTCTAAAATTTACACCGATGTTTCAAAAGAAACGTCAAGTGTTTAGGAGCGTCAGCAACATGTCGAACGTTCAAAACATTGTGCGCGTCATTTTCCGTCAACTTATTCCAATAGATGAAAAAACGGGATAGCAAGATTTGTAATCGTTGTAGAGTGAGCGAACAAAGAATATTTTTTTATTTGTGTGTAGTCTGTTATGTCTGTGTGCCAAAATCACATATATGTGACATCTCATTTCCGTGCCCATGATGCCAAAGACTGATATATCAGACAAGGAAATAAGTTATAATCAACCATTATTTTAATTGCACAAACGAACATTAACACTAAGTTTAATATCGTTGTATATCGTATGTATGTATTATGTTCACAACACTGCCAACATCTTTTTGGGCCGTGGCGTAAAAAGCGGAAAAATCCGTGGCGTGGAAAAGGTAATTTACAATTAAAATATCAAGTAGGTAAAAATGGTGACGAATTTACTGAACTATCGAGGCTTCGAAAAAGTAAGCTATCGGGATGGTTGTTTAATAAAAAAAATGGTCAGCATGTAAAAATTTTATAAAATACGAATCACGATTTTCTGTTCTATTATTTAAATTGCTGCAGCAGATATAATTTCTAATTACATCAAAAAGGCTGCCCAATATACAATACTTGCTGACCAAATAAGTTATTTTTGCCTATCACCCAGCTCAATTTACTTTCATAATCATAATAAATTTATTTGCATGAATACAGTTTAACAATTCAGGTCTTAAATTAATATTAATCCAAGCATTCGGTCTGCATGCAGACGTGCAAATATTAGGTAGGTAAGTACACTAATTTAAAAATGAAAATGTCATAAAATTATAAAGAACAAGTCACAAGTTAGGTAATTATATATCGTAATGATTTGAAAAACAAAATATCTCTTCACAATAATAAATTCATAAGCATTCACAATAAATAACATAAAATAAAATCAACAATAAAATGTCACAAAATATTGCACATGTCATTGTTATTTACACAAATTATATAAAGAAAGTGGTAGAATATAATTAATATTAGTCTTTACCGTTATTATCCACAAATTCTCCAACAGAGTAAAAACATTTTTCAGTCGAACCATTTCGTCAAGCTGTTTTTGTAAACATTAAAGTTTTTTTATCATTTTTATATTGTTTGGAAGCTTATTATACAGCTCTATGCACATATGAAATGCATTTTTCTTATGAATATAGGTATGGCAAGGGGGAAGGTATAATATATGGGCGTAATTTGAGCGAACCTGTCTGTTAAAGACTTCAGAAAAAAGTTTAAAATAATTAGGATGCTGTCTTACCAAACAGCAAGCTTCCTGAATGTACAAACACGGCAATAAAATAATTTCTTAAATAATGGTTTGCAACTTTCCGTTTACCTTTGTTTGCTGATAAAACACATTTTGCAGCTGACCAAACTTATTCGCTTACTCCTTATTTGCCAACTCCTAGTTTGCCTATTCTTTACGGACCTTCAGCTGTGTATTACAAATACGACCAATAAAATAACAGATAACTAGAATAGCGTTATTATTGTTAAACAAAATTAAATTCCTGCTATTACAAAAAACGTCCTTCATAATTTTTATTTGTTGTCTTTTTCGTAAAACTCGCCAGATATATATTGTAAAAGCGTACAAAATTGTTGTAACTTAATACCTAAAATCTTAAGTTCTAAGCAGTAATAATTGGGGTTCGTCAATTACAAATCCAGCCTTCAGTTCCAACCCTAAATCTTTCTAATTTTACCCTTTTTTTTTACTTATTGTCTAGCCAGGCATTTCAACCCACCAGTATTCGACCATTCGATTTATGTGATTTTGAACCCTTACTTCAGCGCATGTTTCAGTTACACGGTGGATTTCAGGATAGCACTTTTTCTTTAACTTTTGCAATATCGAATAGCACGGATAAAAGCTTGGATTAGTTTCCCGCACTATTTCATACTAGGTCTGTGTTAGTCCCGCTTCAGTATACATAAACAAGGCACGTAAATGTGTTAATTTGTTTGATTTTTCCTGTTCCATTTCAGCAATATTTTTTTAATTGTTCTGCATATTTTCTAGCTCGCTTTGTTAAATCTTTTAAAATTTTTGATGCATCTACCTTGCCCGTCTCTCTTAATTTCATCTGTGTTGCGTATGTCAATTCATCTTTGTCAGTTGATCTAAGTTCTTTTGTTTTTCGTCTTTTACTTCTTTCACTCAAATCTGAGAAAGACTTACTCCTGCAACAAAAAAAACATAGTTGTACTCAAATACAGACAATAAACTATTACCTCTAAATTAATATTAAGTAATAAAACAGAATTAGTGCAAGTAAGCTAAAAACCAAACAATAGATGTTAAGGAATTTGGGTATTATCACCTACCTGCTTTCGGTAGCGATATGCAGCCTTTAAGCCACTCGGCATCTTTTTCTAGGAATCTTTCTTTTGTGTTGCGAGCGGCTGACCATTTTTGTTTGAATTGATGTCTCATAATGTACAGGTTTTGCTTTACATCAGCCATATTTGGGTCATTTTCAGTATATTGATTGAGCAGTTCCCGCTCCATAAATTGCAACTTTTTGTTAAAAGTTGAGGTATAAGTAAGTAAAAGTAAGTAAAAACTCTTTATTGCACACACAAAAAAAAAATATACATAACAAGAAATAAGAAAAACAATTTATATGCGCGCAAAGGCGGCCTTATCGCTTTAAGCGATCTCTTCCAGACAACCTTTGGGAAGAGCGTTCCAATATATTAAATAAATCATTTCGACTCAAAACCCTCATTCCAGTAGAACCTATGTATAACAAAAATACACAAAATATTAGTAAATTTTAATTTACTGTTTATAGAACGTACTTTCGAAAAAAAAACAATAAAAAATAGGGGGGTACTTTGGGGTGGCTGTTTTGTGTTTAAGAACATCCTATAAGGTCTACTCTATAAAGTACAATAAGAATTTTGGCTTAGAAATGATGAAAAACATATTAAAACTTCCTGTGATCTTCCAAATTGTGTTTTTAAATAAGTTTTTTTGGAGCATGAATCTTACGAATATAAATGAAGAAACACTTTGTATTATTTGTTAAAATTTAATTTCAAATTAAGTACATACGGGGGGCGGTGGCAACAGTGAGATGAGTGCCTGTAGGCCTGGCATCGGTGGCATTGTGCGGGGGGGCCTTTTTGCTTCGCCAGGCATCAATTTTGATTCCCGGCATATTTAACAGCGATGTTACATTGTAGATGCCGGGGATTAAGTTGGGAGTCTTTTTGAGCGCCACGTGGAAGATGCATCCTGGGCGCCCTTGTTTGCCTTTGATGTTGCGGACGTACTCCGCTTCGAAGCCTAGTTTGCTCAGTGCAGCTGTTATTTTTTCAGGTTCGGTGTCGGCGGGCAGTCCTCGCATCGCCACTTTGTAGTTTCGCTCGTCTGGTAGTGTGTAGGAGTACCAACTTATGTCCTCTCGGTTGTTTAGGTACGATTGTATCGCTCTGTATTCTTCTGGTGATTCAGGGGAAAATCGTACCCCGTTTCCGTAAGGGCGCGCGTTTGGGGGATGACCTAGGTCGGCCGCTGACGCAGCGAAGTGGGACTCCCAGTCTGGGAGTCTTTCCACCAGTAGTGGTGGATATTTTTGCCTTTTGGGCGAGGTTATGGGTGCCGCACCGCCGTCTCCGATGGTTGGCTGGGCTTGAGACCTGCATTGGTGATGCTGGTCTTGTATGTGACTGGCCGGCTCTCGCAGCAGCGTAGCTGACCGTCTGGGATGTCTGATTAAATATTGGGGCGGGTTGAGGGCCCGGAGTGTTAACGGCGGGTTTCGCTGTCAGTGTCACTGGTGGCTTTGTTACCCCTAATGCGTTGCGCCACTTTCTCAAGAGAAGGGGAAAGAGGCGGTGTGGGGTGTGGGCTTTCTGGGAAGTCGCGGTGGCTGTCTCCTTGTGGGCGAGGGGCTCGCCCGAGGCTTCGCGACGCTGCAGGCGTGGGTCGTGGGTCGTTTGAGGGGCGGAAGATGGGGGCTGTGGCGGTTTGTTGGCCGTTTTGCCCTGAAATTGGGGCGCCCGGCTCTCTGAGCGAGTGCGGCGGGCGTCGCTTATCTTTTGGTCACGTGTTCTTTTCTGTAAGGTTGCAGGTGGAGTAATTGCCGTTAGGCTTCGCTCCTTTCTTTGCTGGGAGGACGGCAGCGTTTCTGACGCGCCGGTTAGCGCGTCTAGCGCTGCCCTGTCGGCGCGGCAGAGAGCTGTCTCCCAACTCGTATTCGCGTACCCGAAGATACGTGGCCATCCAGCGGGTAGGCTCTTGGCTGAGGAGTCCTGCTTGGGCGAACCGTGTTACCATCGTAAGATCCGAATCGTAGCGGATTCTTGGTGATGATGCTGTGGCTGCATTTTGCAGTCTGACCGCTGACCGGGGACATGGGGTGGGCGTCGATGGTGTTCCCGATGTCGGCCCACTCTGGGAGAAGGGCGATTGTAGGCTCCGTCGGTGGGGGGTCTGCGCTGGGCTCAGGCTCGGGCGGAGTTAGCGGAGCTGGTTTCGGGCACTGGGGGTGCCACGTGGCTCTTTGGGCAGTGACTGGAGTGTCGCACATGGTAGCATTTTTCACTTCACTGTCACTGGTGTTTCTTTCACTGGATTTCGAATTTCGTGGATCACTGTAATTTCTCGATCACTTCAATCTTGGAATAATCTTCGCGAAACGCGTGTTCACAATCTTCTGAATGACCATCGCGCGTAGTGGTGGCCATTTCGGTTCGACTGCTCCTTGTTGTTGTAAGGCCGCATGTGCAGGCCACGTGTTTTGCACGTGTGTTCTCCAGATGCTTCCTGCCACGTGTTTTCGGCCACGTGGATTCTGTCACACGGAGGCGACTAAGTGTAACTTCCAAAAAACCTGTGGAATAATCTCTGCATGGCCTTGGTACGAATCGAACCATAGTACATAACCTATAAGTCTTATTCGACATCTACAATTAAAAACACTTTAAAGACTGAGAAATTACAATCACGAGATGTATCGATGCGCCGCAACACTGCCAAACGATCTCTACGATGTTAAGTAATCAATGTGTAAACTTTTATCGTTCACTATTATCTTTAAATTGAGTGTACTTTTAAGACATTTTTGATCTTTATAACGATCGATCGCTATATAGGGTTAAAGGCTAATTCAATATTATGGCTTAAAATAATCCTGTAAAAATTGGAATGATTAAACATACTCCTAGAAGAGAACCAAAATTTCATCAAGCAGAAATCTTTGAGGGTAAATCAATACAATAGTTTTAATAATGAGAGTGAGTTTTCCGGATGGATTGGGATTAAATTGTATATCATAAGATTGATTAATTTGAAGATCGTAAGGGCCATATTTATCAAAATCGTCTCTTATAGGGTCCAGCAAAATGTTGTTTGTTGCATTGAATCGCTCCTAAATGTCGTCGTCCCACGAGAAAATGGCCTTCGTGTATCGCGATTTTTTTTTTAAATATGACTCCGCTGTTTTTCTCGTAATTAATTAGGTAGGTAGGTAATTTTTCAGATAGAATCCGGTATAATTGTGTACCTGCTTTAACCCTAGATCACTTACCTTATTTTTCGGCGCTTAATACATTCTTCGTCGTTTTGACCACGGCGATTAATAAAGGGGCTTAATGAATGAGAATTATCTCATTCATTACGCTGTTAGATTAATAATTTGATATATTATTAAAATAACATAAATACTCTTCATTATTAATAAAAACTATACTTTATGTAAGTACATTTTGTTTTAATAAAACTCTTCAACCCCCTTTATTAATCATGCCAAATCAACAATTGTAAGATTTATAAGTTCATACCTAACATCATTTATAACGTAATTAGGATAAAAAAAGACATTAAAACTCAAAAAGAATGAATGTGATAATGTACTTAACATAAATATTTTTGTTAAAAACTAATACATTTGTGGCACGTCATGTTTGTGTTTTCCTCACGATTTATTGACACTGACCCTTCGTGCAATATGAGGATTTCCACAAAATGTAATTCAAATTGAGTTCATTGATGGTAAATGATTAAGTGTCATTGCTGCAGATAATGTAAATACACCAATAATTCTCTTTTCATTGTACATCCATTGGTCTTTGATTATTATTCTATCTCTGCATGTAGTCTTCTTTCTCGCTTCCTGACGAATTTTCTTACTTGTAATAAAAGTAAATAAAATACATCTACAACAGAAATAAGAACGCAAAAACACTTAATTGAAATAGTAAAAATCACGTAATTACTAACTTTCGTCGATGCAACGAGCCATGGTTGCTGGAATAGCGCTCACGGGCCCCCTACACTTAAAACACTCTTAAGACGTGAGGGCAACCGGTCGACTGAGATCAGACAAAGTATGGAAGAAGTACGATCGCGTGCGCAGGATTTTACGCGATTTTGTAAAGTCCGCATCGTCGAATCGACGAAGGTTCGTAATCTATGGTTAAAAAAACGTAAATAAATTGTTGCTGCTGCCTTTCCAACAGAGTTGTAAGTGACCACAACGTGGAACAAACGCTGATACATGTTTTTTCTGCTAAATAAGAGCTTACATCCCTTTGTATTTGCCACTCATATTTGCAGCATTGTTGTACGATTGACCGCGGCAATTAAGGATATCAGTTTGATGGTTACCTAAAAATTGTAGTAAAGCTTTTGCTGTCGCTTCATCAGTATGCTCATCAGTATCGGCATTGATCCTTCAATGCAACGAACAACTATAGTAAGTTGATCGGTATGAGATTTGTCGGGAGCAGAGTCTACTGAAACCGAATAGTACTTTGTTTTTTTAATGCTGCGATTTTATTCAGCGCTTGATCACCCATAGAAGTTATCAGTTCTTCGCAAATAGTAGAGGGAAGGTGATTGAGGTGACCGCTTCCTTTGCATGCTTTTTTAAATGAGTTGCCATGGTTGGTTCGTATTCGGCTAGCAATTCCAAAATACCCAGAAAATTGCCATGTCTCGGTGATCCAATAATTTCATCCGTCTCTTCGGAAGGCTAATCCGCCTTCAGCAATCAATTTAATGGTACTAACGACAATTCTATTATATTTTTGTGCCAATACTCAATTTGTTGCGCCTCTTGCCAGCTCTTGATCGATAAGTCCTCCGACTTCTTCCCGTTGCACTTAACTCATCACTGACGACTCCAAATGGGTCTTCGAAATCTCATGCGCGTAAGCATGCTTCCAGTCAATTAATTATACAGGGTGGGCCTGAAAGATTTGCGAAATTGAAAAAATCATAATAAAAAAACTAAATACAATTCACATACAAAGTTTTATTTCAATTAAAGTAGACATCTGGGAAATTCATTTCTTAATAATATAATTACATCATCCAGGTGTGCACTCTGTGTGATATTGGCCTTCAACTGGTTAATCGTGGCTGGGTTATTGGAGTAGATCCTACTTTTTAGGTATCCCCACAAAAAAAAGTCCGGTGGCGTTAGATCTGGACTTCTAGGCGGCCATGCAATGTCACCTCGTCGCGATATCAGTTTTCCAGCAAACATCTGGTTTACGACCGCCAAAGAGGCATTAGATGTATGGCATGTCGCGCCATCTTGTTGAAACCATGTTGCACGATTGTAGCCTTTAAATTTTTGCAGTTGCGGAAAGAAAAAATCCCTTAACATGGCTACGTATCGGTCAGAATTTACAGTGACAGATTGCCCTTGCTGATTTTCAAAGAAATATGGTCCAATAATTCCGTGCGCTGATATGGCCGCCCAAACGGTTACTTTCGGCGAATGCAGAGGCTTTTGATGTTTTGCACGTGGGTTCCTCTGCAGACCAGTAACGGCAATTCTGCTTATTGACATGCCCATTTAAGTGAAAATGGGCTTCGTCGGAGAACAGAATGTTGTTGAAACTCCGAAAGCGTTCCAACATCGTAAAATCGTCGTAAAATTGGATCATTTGGCTTTAATTCCTGTATAAGTTGAATTTTATACAAGTGCAATTTCAGATCTTTCAACAAAATGCGACGCAAAGATGTTCTGGATACCACAAGTTCGGCTGATCGCTTGCGAGTCGATAGACCAGGATTACGTTGAACTGAAGCTCTAACTTGTTCAATTGTGTCATCCGTTCTTGTTGACCTTGGGCGTCCCGCAGGCTTCTGATTGAGAGTCGAGCCTTATTATAAGCGTTAACTTGCTCTTCGCCTCCTCTGAAAGGTCGCCCAGCTCCGCCGAGGCCATCCTCTTAATGTATTTGTCGATGATTTGGTTATGCGTAGATATATGCGAATGGGACATTTGGAAATTATCACCTATGAGTTTGTTGGCCTTAGCGTAGCTTATGGCTGCATAATATAAGTCCGGATAATGGGCTTGGTTGAGACTGGGGTGGCTGTTGGGATCCCGCACCCTGCTGTAGGCCAGCATGAGGTCTTCACCTTTTGCCGACTCCCACTTCTCGTGGAGATCCACAGCTTGGTCCAGAACAGCAGGGATCTCAGGGGATACAAAAAAACACGACTACACGCATCGATGTTTTCACTCCAAATGTCCGCATGAACAGTTTGCGGCAAACTGTAGTCACTACGCCGGCGAATTCGCCGCCGACTGGAACCGGCTTTTCTTTGAGTCAGCCGCCCACTGAGATAGTCGGCGCGCGTAACACTGCAAATTGCGTAGATTGAGCGCAAAACTAGCAAACTGTGAACACTCCATTTAAAGTATATGGAAGGGCATACTAAACCGATACGCCGTGACGTGACAAACGTTGCAATAAAGCAAATTCTAATTTGTTGTATTAAAGTATCTTGTAAACGTAATGTATAAATCAAAATCAGATCGCAAAAAATGCTCAGCTCAGCCATGAAGGTAGGTTGATCAAAATCCTTCGGTAAAACTGTAGATATCAAACAGCTAATCGACTTGTCAAATAAATCATGTTAATCAAGTGATTATATTTTACATAGCTTTTTTTTTAATACAGTTTTCGTTTAAGAGGAGTGTTAGAGACGCGATACAGTCGTACGTTTAGATATAGGTTCCTTAAGGCAAAAAGCAAAATGTAAATATTTATCTACCCACCTATTGTAATAAATTTGGTTTTATTAATATATGTGAGCTACCGAGCGTAAGCTGATTTTACTCGCAAATTTGCCCACGTTATAATCTCAATCGTCTTCGTTATTTCATTCCTTACAAGAAGTCTGAACATGGCAGTTGCAGTCTCGAAAGCTTCTTGATTGGACTTCTCAATCTCAGCTTCTTTCTTCGAATTACAATTTTTGTTGGTTCTATTCGACCGCCTCAGAACACATTATGACGTGTGTTATCGTCAGTCGAAACAATGACATCCACATCTTTATCAAATAATGAGTTTTATTGTTCTTCATTTGACGCTGAAAAGGGTTCACTGGATCCATTATTTATAGATCATACTCCTTATCTTTAAGTCACAATGTTTTTGTCTTAAGTTGCTTCACCTGCATTAAAATTTTTCAGTGTCCACGGATTGAAACCACTGTCTCCCAAAAATATTATAAGTTTGGTTTTAATGATCCTTAAAATTTTAAACCTATCTATAGAGATATCTGGCAACTGGCAAAGTTGCGTCACTCCTCAACTACCTACCCATGCCGCTCATCAGAACTGCTGTAGTGTGGTACACCCCGACAACAATAGCACCTCGCTCAGCGTATGCCATGGCCTGAGCCGCGGCGCTGGTCTTCAGAGTCTTCTATTTGACAATTTAATTTAAAAAATGGAATTGGTTTTCTAAGGAGATTGACATGAAATAAAAATGAAAGATTGCAATCTCACAGTTTTTGTTTAAAAAATCAATTCACTTATCAAACCAATCAATATGGTGAATTACCTGTCTCTCGGAATTGTTTTTTGACGTTTAAGTATAATTTACTTACTTCTCTCCTATCAGTGATAAACTTTTTAAAATTCGCTATTAAGAAGCATTTAATGCCGTTTATACCCACTGTTGGGTGGGTGAGAGGCGGCAAAACACGTCTAGGTCTATAGACCTAGTGATATCCAGTAAGTGAGCACCGCTGATGTTTGAGGAAGCGTACGTCCAGTCGGTATGTTTGGACTTGAAGTCTCCGAACATAATAACCGAGTCGCCTAGCGAGAGAAGCGCTTCGAAATGGCATGCGCGGGTAGACAGAGGCTATGGTCAGATACCTGTAAGAGGGTAGAGAGGGATAGGGGTGGGGGAGCCTAGTACTAGTGAGACTGGACGGTGGTCAGAGCCTAAGTCGTCGAGGGTATCGATCGACCGAAGGATGAGCGATACGCCCTTCATTAGCTTAAAGTCCAGTACATCGGGATGGTGATCCACTCTGTCAGGGTAGTGGGTAGGGGTGAGGGGGCAAATCAAGTCTAGGTCGAGAGACCCAGTGATGTCCAGTAAGTGGACAGTGTTGGTGAAGGCGCACGTCCAGTCGGTATGTTTGGAGTTGATTAATCAATCAATCAAATAACTTTTATTCAGTTTGGGTTTTACAACACTTATGAATGAAATTGAAATTGAAATCTGCAAACATAATAACAGTCGCCTAGGATTCGAAGCGCTTCGAAGTCGCTTTTGAGTGGCCAGAGGGGATGTAGACAGAGGCTATGATCAGGGACGGATGTCCTGTCATGCCTAGCTGTACTACAGAGGCCTCCATACTCGAGAGAGTTGGAGTTGGAAGAGGGGAGCAATGGAACGATCTTTGTAGTAAATGGCAGTTCCACCGCGCCCTAACGCGGTGGCAGTCCTGTCATTCCTAACAAAGGAGAAGCCGGGGATCGAAATACCCTTCTGGATCGAAGGCTTGAGCCAAGTCTCCTGAAGGAGTAATAGGTCGAGCTCCCTGTTTTTGACGAACGTTCTAAGTTTGGGGATGTTTGTGCGTAGGCTGCGCACATTATACGAAACAAGCGAAACCCCACTCGGCTTCATGCGACTGGTGCCGACACTAGCGGGCAGTGTTCCCAATTTAGCATTTTATATGCAAAATTTGGCAGATTTTCTTTATATTTAACTTATTGTTTGGTCGTTTAGCATATAGCATATCTTATTAGCATATCAACTAAATGTGAAATTTTGAAAAAACATCAAACGAACGACGACTTTAGATTAATATGAACATGAAACGAATAATCTCTTATGTTTTGGGACTTCTAGGGGATACCCCATTAAAAATATCGGTTTGGCTGGCGGATACCATAGGTAGACAAACAGAATTACTCTTCTCTGAAGGAATGAGAGGGAAAGAATAACTTAAATCAAATCGTTACCTACTAAATTTAAAATGAATGAAGGTATATTTTTTCTTAAAAAAAGTTTGTAATTTGTTGTAAAGTTAGTTTGTAAAGTTTATTTTATACCTCAATATGCCTTTTAAGTACATACAGTTAGTCTGTATATTTTATAATAACTGATTAAATTTTACATTATTTTAGCATTTCATAAAAAAATATGCATGTTTTTGGAATTTTTTTAACAGCAGTTTTGCACATTTCGTGTTAGACTAGTTGGCAGCCGCTAGGCATTACTTAAGGGCTTAAAGGAGAGGGTAATGCTCGGCAAGCGCGTCTTATCGCTCGAGCTGGGTGGAGGCGGTACGCAGTTTGCGTGCCAGGACGGGGATCTCGTCAATGTTGACGGACGCAAGAATTAAGGATATGTAACGCATATCCTCCGCCAAAGAAGACGGATGGCTGGATGGATGGGCGGGGACTGGTGGCTGATGGCCTTGGGGGGGCAGGTGGTGGGAGGAGCCTTCGACCCCGGGCCTTAGGCGGACCCCAAGGGGGGGGGGATTTGGCCTTAAAGAGGGGGTAGTGGACCACTGTCGCTGAAGGCGGCGGGCCTTTGCCCTTAGCGGGCTTCGGTGCAGAAGGGTTCGCACCTTTATTTATTTATTTATTTATTTATTGGAGTACCAACAGCTATATAAAACATAATAAATAATATATTAGAATTAATAAGCCAATTACAGGTCCTCGCTAGTAGCAACAGAATAAAATAAAAAAGGAAAGTAAAACTGCACAGCAATAATATGACAGAATACAAAATGAAATTATTGCGTACCAAAAAAAAGAAATAATAATAATAATATAAAAGACAAAAGAATAAAAGAATGCGCTTACAATTTTCCAAATTGAATACATTGTACGCTGCCGACAACAACCCATTTCTCACAAACTATTTTGTTTATAAAATAATGTACATGCTTACCACACTAGACTTGAAGCACAGAAAAATAAAGGTGTAGGTGGTAACAATTCAGGGAGTACCGTCAAAGAAAGACCGCGTCAACCGCCGTCTCACTGCTTCAAATTTAGTGTTGAATAAATCAATGTCACTCTCTCCGCACAACCCATTGAAAAAGTTACAAGCGCGCCATAGGAATGTGTTTCGCCTGTAGTTTGTGGAAGCATTACTTACTGACAAAATAGAATTAGCACGCAGGGCCCTATTGGGGGGTCGAAGTGAAATTTCCTCAAGAAGACGGGGACTATTAATTGCGCCAGATGTTATTTTTAAAAGGAACACTACATCTGCAATCTCACGCCTCTTGTACAAAGGTAGAAGGTGGTGCTTCCTGCAAATACGGATATAATCGTTAGAGCTAAAACGATCCTTGGTACGAAAGCACAAATATTTCAAAAATCTTTTCTGGATATTCTCAATACGACTAATATATGTGGCATAGCATGGGCTCCACACCTGAGACGCATACTCTAAATGGCTTCTGACATACGTGCAGTACAATACTTTAAAAGTTTTAATACAATTGAAATCCTTTGAGGCCCGCATAATGAAACCCAAAGCCCTAGAGGTTTGCAACGATACGGTCTACATGACGATCAAACAGAAGTTTCACATCATGGATAACTCCAAGATCTCGCACTGCTACATCCCTACCAATCAGTTCGTTTTTCATTGAATAGTCATAGTGCAACGGATTCCGCTTACGAGTGTAGGAAACAATACTGCACTTAGAAGGATTCAGTTCCAGACAATTGGCTAAACAGTATTGTTCAAGTCTGCAAAGGTCCGACTGCAAAGCCTCAGCGTCCTGCGAGGAATTAACATTGGCGAATATTTTCATATCATCTGCAAAATACAGCAGACGTGCATGGCGGAAGCACAGATCGATGTCATTCACAAAAATCACGAACAACAACGGTCCCAGCAAGGACCCCTGAGGAACGCCGCTGGGAGCAGATACCCATTCAGAAATATAATTATTGATAACAACCGCTTGCGACCGATTTTCGATGTAAGAGGAAAACCACCGAAGCAAATCTCCTCTCACACCGATCTTACATAATTTAACTAATAATATGTCATGCTGGATTCTGTCAAAGGCCTTGCTGTAATCTGTGTAAACAACATCAACCTGTGAACCACCATCCATCGCTTCTGTTATGAAATTGTTCAGTAAAACCAGATTGGAGACCGTTGAACGACCCCTAAGGAAACCATGTTGATTATTACTGAAGGAGTGCTTCAGAGCCGGATATAGTTGGTCGTATACTAACCTCTCAAGAACTTTAGAGACTATGCATAGCTTAGAGATTGGACGATAATTGGACACCTCGCTCTTAGATCCTTTTTATGTATCGGTGTTATATAAGCACGTTTCCATACTCTAGGCACGGCACCCGTTGCAAGGGACTTACGGAACAAAATAGTGAGAGGCACCGATATCGCTTTGGCACAATGAATAAGAAACTCAGCCGGCAAGTTGTCAGGTCCAGCCGATTTGCTTGGATCCAGATCCTCAAGCAACTTACAAACGGAATTGACATCCACACGAATTGAAGCGATATCAGACACGGTGCTACAGAAAGCGGTGTCATCATCACTAACATTACGGTTGAGGGAGTGCAAAAAAGTGGACTGAAAATAGGCCGAGAATGCATCATCCCGAATACCGAATCATCGTATCGTAAAGTATTTGGCACTACGTTATTTTTTGTTTTAGAATTAAAGTAGGACCAAAAAAATTTCGGGTTTTTAACGATAGCACTTTCGACCACTTCAATATTGTTCTTATAACATGAAGCCTCCGTAGATCTAACCCTATCACGTAATAACCTATAAGAATGCTCATCAGTACGATTACCATACTTTCTGAACTTCACTAAATACTTCCGTTTCTCCTTTATAGTTCTAATTAGCGCCCTTGAGTACCATTTAGGGTAAGTGTTACCGGAGACCAACCTTGAAGGCACGTAGGAGTCCCAAAGGCGAAAACAGGCGTTATAAAAAAAAGACAATGCGTCCTTCAACGATCGACAACGGAGCTCGTTAGCCCAGTCAATAGCCAATAATTCACTATTGATTGATTCAAAATCACCTTTATCATATAGATATCTAGTAAATTTCGGGCGATCCAAATATTGATGGTTAGTTAAGCTTATTTCGCAGGTGAGAGCACCATGATATGGATCAACGGGCACGAGCGGGTTATCACTGCTATCTGTAACAATAACCGTACTAGTTCCAAATATTAGATCTTATCTTACCATAATCGTTTTTAATATTGTTGTATTGAGATAAATTTAACGTGTTAATGGTGTCAACCAAGAGCATCTCATCACTAGTGACGTAATTGGAGGGAACACAGGACCCATCATTCGCATCAGAGCTAGACCATACAACACCGCTCAAATTAAAGTCCCCAATGACAGGGAAGGTGTTTTCACAGTGTCCATTAAAAATTGTTGCCAAATTATTTAAAAAATTGTTCAGTTGTTGTGAATATGAAAATCCTAAGTTTTGTTTACATAGGTAAACTGCGCAAATGTGCAAAGTGACCGTTTCCATAGCTCCATAGCTTCCACATAGCTTCCATAGCCCCTCAAACAAACCGTCAGCCAAAGATCCTCAGCACTACAGTGAAACGTAGGTTGAGGCGTGACCATTAACTCCTTACGAGTGGCTATAAGTACACCTCCGCCATACCTTTGTTTGGTAGCTGTATAATCACGATCCCGGCGCCAAACAACGTAACGGCCATAAAAAAATTCCGAGTCCATTATTCCCGCGAGCAGCCAAGTCTCTGTAATAATCACAATGTCGTAATCATGTAGACAAATATTACGATAGAATACTGCCGATTTAGTGCGTAAACCCCTAGCGTTCTGGTAATAAACGCTTAATTTACGTGCAGAAGCCATTTATAAGCATAAAATACAATAAGCTTGCTACGACACAATAATAAAATCTAATTCTCAAAGTGAATAAATAGCGCAGGCGCGAGCTATCATATAACACTGCCATGAACGTGCGAGCAAGTACGGAATAATACAAAGTAATAGGTAGTGCGAAGGGAACAACTAGGAAGCTAAAAAGAACAGTAAAGCGGGTGAAGCGTTTGGCAGGTCTCAAGGTCAGGCCAGTCGGCAGGCGCAACACGCCAGGCATGCATAACATTTTACTATTTAGCACCACGTCTACTAAGCAAAACAAATTTGTTCGGCAAGTTAAGGGCAACGTCATTACAAACAAAAAACCAGAAAGCAGAAGTAAAAACAAGAAGATTAAGATGCTATCTACGACAACTTGTTTAAATCTTTCTCATTGGTGATTACGAGAATTTTAGCGGAATCATTTTTTCTCACGTGTATCTTGCAGTACTTCGGGTTGTGGGTGGGGACTCTAGCTATATAATTAATTTCCGATTTGGGCAAATCAAATCCAACAGCTTTCCCAATGTTCTCCACAATCTTAAAGAGATTCTCCGACTTTTTCAACGGCACTCCCTTAACCTCGATGTTGTTTAATCTCGATCTTTGATCTCGATCCGCCATTTCACCCCTTAGTGACGCCATATCAGCCATGGCAGCATTCAAGTTATCCTCCAACGTCTTCATTCCGGCGATCTTGCTTTCTAGCGCGGAGATTCTGTTTTTGTGCTCGTCCAGAGTTGAACCGTAAAAATCGCACGTCGCCTTAAGGTCAGATATATCGCTTTTGATTATTTTGACATCCTCGATTAAAGATGGTAGACCAGTTAGCTGCTTTTTAATGGAGATAATTTCCTGGAAAATCATTGACAGGGATACTGCCTCAGAATCGGGGGGTGAAGTAATTTCAGTAGTGACAGCAACATGACCAGCTGCAAGAGCAGCGCTATCGACGATTGGACTGACACTGCCACTCAGTTTACACTGAGAGCACCTCCATGCCGCTCTACGTTCAGGTCCAAGTTTGCGGTACCCCGCCTCTGTTATACTTGCACAGCAGAATCCCAGATCTCTCATGCAGGCGCTGCACTGAACGCCATCATTAAATTTTTCACTACATAAAGCGCAATTCATTGTCATATGTAGTTTTATAATATGTAAAAAATGAGCACAGAGGATTGCTCCTCTGTAAAAGTAGTTCTTGCGCTTAACGGAACGTTATGCCAGCGATCCGCAGTGATATGTATTTTTGTCGTGTGGCAACACCGACCGACTTTGACACTGACAATACGAGATTGACGTTTCTTCGTAAACAAAGTAAACAAACGCCGGTAACAAAGATTTTTGGCAATAGAAAGTTCTAATTTCTCTTCAAAATGCCCTCAATTCTAATTTTAACACTTGTTGAAGAGTCTCACCAAGATTTTCGGCGGCCAAATTGTCCACTTTTACTGAATTTCAACACTAAAAAATACCACACAACGGTGTCCGCGGGTTAAGTGAATAAATTATAACCTATTTCGGTTTCACAAATGCTAATTGACTACTGAAATCTATATAATTATCGGAGCGAATGAAAAAAAGATGTTTACGTAAGTGACAGTTTTGACAGTACTGACATGAAACGAATAATCTTTTATGTTTTGGGACGTCTAGGGGATACCCCATTAAAAATATCGGTTTGGCTGGCGGATACCATAGGTAGACAAACAAAATTACTCTTCTCTGTAGGAATGAGAGAGAAAGAATAACTTAAATCAAATCGTTACCTACTAAATTTAAAATGAATGAAGGTGGGTGGGAACAAGTGCGATCTTACGAGGTGACGAGATTAATATTTTTTGTTAAAAAAAAGTTTGTAATTTGTTGTATAGTTGGTTTGTAAAGTTTATTTTATACCTCAATATGCCTCCTAAGTACATACAGTTAGTCTGTATATTTTATAATAACTGATTAAAATTTTACATTAATTTAGCATTTTATTAAAAAAAATTGCATATTTTTGTCATTTTTTTAACAGCAGTTTAGCACATTTCGTGTTAGCCTAGTTGGCAGTCGCTAGTAGCGGGAGTGGAGGGTGTGGCGTGAAGCGCCTGGGGCATTACTTAAGGGCTTGGAGAAGAGAGTAATGCTCGGCAAGCGCGTCTAAACGCTCGAGCTGGGTGGAGGCGGTACGCAGTTTGCGTGCCAGAATGGTCAGGAATGGTCGTCAGTGTGGACGGACGCTAAAATAGAGGATTGATGGCTAGGGGCTGCGGCTCGTGTGGGAGGCGCAGCTTGCGCGCGCTTGGCCAGTATTGTTGACAGTAAGGCCAGCACTTCTCTTAGTTCGGCGTCAGAGTCGTCTTCCACGGCGGGGGCGATGGGCGGAGGCCCGGACTGCCCTCGTGGGACGGTTGGTTGGGTGCTACGTTGCACTTGTGGTTGTGGTTTTACCACGGGTTTGGCCCGGTGCACCCCTTTTTTGATAGGGCGGTAGGTGTCGTGTCGGAGGTGTGTGGTCCAGTCTTCTTCTTTTGTCCAGCATGCGGGTTGTTGGCCGGCGCCGACAGTGATGACGGTGCCGTCTCAGTCACCTGTGATAAGTGGGCTGGGTGCGCAGGTGGTCCCGTGCGGGGGCGGGCTCGGCTGGGCTGTCGGCGGCCATGTCGCTGTTCTCCGATCGCTCGGAGTCGCTGTCACTTTCACTTTCGATTTCAGTGTAGCTGTCCGGCGAGCTGTATCTGGAATGACCTTGCTGCCTCTTCTTCATTAGCTTCATGTTTTCCTCCATGAGTTTGGAGATGATTTCCGCGATTCCGCTGAATTGCGGCATGTTCGACTCGATTGTCCTAACCATGTGGAGGAGTTGCTTATAGTCCGCCTTGTCCGACATCTTGTACCGGGTAATACCTAGCGCTTGACACACAAGTGGGAACTGCTCTCATTCTTCATTTTTATACAAATTTATTTCGTACTAACACTACGGCGCGGCGCAACGCGCTCGCTGATTGGTTCGCCGCTGGCTTGCCGCTTGCACATCTCTCCTCACAGATGCGTGCCGTGCGCGTAGATGTGTTTTCTTCATTGTTGGTTGCTGGGATAAATTTCAGAACGGGTTTAAGACCCGTGCTACCAATGCTAGTTTCGTGCTAAAGTACCCAGGACAGACTTTGTTAGTTTTCAGCATGCTAGAGCAGTAGCTTAAGCGTACTTAAATATAATCATGCTTGTATACGTGGGGTACACTGAAAGCTGTACGTAACTCATTAGTAAAACAGTGTACATGTAAAGTAATGTATTTACTGCTTTTCGAAGCATTTACACTTTTAAACACTATTATAAACACTTTTCATTCGTACATGCAATTTTTGAAAACATTGTACTGAGGGCATGTTTTACACGTGGTGGTTGAAAGCTATCACAGTATCTGCCGGCTCCGTAAACATCAAACCTCTCATCAAATCTATGATATTTAGGAATATAAAGAAATCGCATGGTGCCAGGTGTGGGCTATATCAGAATAAGTGACTAGTTCAACCTTTTTAAAAGCTATTGAAAATCAGACAAAATTATTCTGTTTATTGGAAAAGTAATTCCATACTGCCTTGTCAGTACATTTCGGTGCCGTTTACTAATCTGTCTGAAAAATGCAGATTACGCATTATCATGCAAAGGCATCCTACTTTCAATGTCAAATTTTGTTCTGGAATACGTTTTGGTCACATTCGGTTCATAGTATCAACAACGCCTAAAAACTTATCTGCATTATCACTGATAATTTCATCTACGTATAGAATAGAAATGTAATATTTCGTAAAAATTGCTTTTTCGGCTCAAGTGTACGGTTGCTCAATATTAATGCCTCGTTAGAAAACGAAATCAATCAGGTCCTACCATTCCGTTGCGAAAGAGACCATTAATATGTCTATTAAAGAGCATTAACATTTACTATGGAGAAATTCACCACCCACTTTCCGCCATTTTGAAAAAAATATCGGTTTTGCGGCTACTCTTAAAACTAATGCCAATCGATAGGAGACTTAAATATCTATCCATCACTTTATGTTCAAAAATGTCGGAAACGGTATATCTTGCGAGATATCGCAAGTCAAAGATGTACATTGACAACCGACACATGGGGAAGAAACACCCCGTACTAAGTCTACTCACAGTCAAATATGTTCTAAACTACTGAACCTATTTTGATTTAATAATGCTAGGAATAAATTCGATTAAAAGACCTTTCAAATACAGAAAACCGCATTGAAATTGGTTCATCCGTTCGGGAGCTACAGATAGACAGATGCACGTGTCAGCTTTAATATAAGTCCTACTTATAACTACAGTGTCTTTCATTAGTAAAACCTTTATTTTAGTCATAAGGCTACAGGATAATAACAGAGTGTGAGTATGTATCCAAAATCCCAGTGAAATATATGGACAACGATGATGATGAAGTATCCAAGGCTGATATTTGTGTAGTAGTTTACTAGAAAATTTATTATCTAGGATAACGTATGATTCTAGTGAACATCATTTAATCAAACAAATATTTTAAAGATATTAGGTATATTGTAATAAGCAATATAATCCATTATAAAATGAGGTATTTATTTAAACAACATTAGCTGAATTAAACAAGATTTTATAATACAAACAAAGTACCATAGGCAAACCACATTTATACAAAATTCTCACCAAATGTTAAGACACAATTATCGATCACATAATTCAATATTTATCCTTTCAAATGGGACAGTAGTATTACGTATGATTCAATAAATAAACAATTATATAAATAAATTAACCAATACAAAATATAAAGCAACAATAATACAATGCAAGTTTGTACTTAACTCTGTGCCGGCTCTGGAGCAAAAGTACCACCCAGTCTTTTGACTGGACCTTTATACTACCTTCTAGCCGGAAATGTCATTTTCTATTCTCATTTCCGGTCTCCTAAATTTACTGATAGATTGATTAGATGTTAATTTAATGTATTACAATACTTTGAACATTATTATAAATTTATTACATAATTAATTAAGGAAGTTTCTCATAAACAGTACTTAACTGATCAAAGACAAATAATCGTTCAGAAACACCACACTCCGTTCTGAAGTTGGTGAAATGTTTACAAAAGTATTTTGAAATATTGATTATTATTAATCACGATATTTAATACCAATTAAAACATACTAAAATACCTTATATCTAACACACGCGTTGAACTTACAACAAAAATAGAAGTAAAATAAAGTGTTTTGTAAAATAATGTGTTCACCAACAAACAAAATACTTCATTACAAAATTAATTAAAGTCTTAACAACAAAAATTACAATATAAGCCAAATCTCCATCATATTCCTCCTGTTGTTTGCTATCATTTACTAACCTTTGTAATGCTTTATCGATAATTCTCATTTATTGAGAACTCATATGTTCCTTATATTTCTAATCAACAATGATGTGGGGCCGGAAAGTGAGCCCTTTGTCAAGCGTGACGCCTAGATAATTTACAGCGCGCTGCCAGGGAACTAGTTTTCTTTGCATGCGGAGGGGAGGGGGGTCGCTGTCACCCCGTCTGCGCTTAACATCGAAGCAAACCGCGGAGCTCTTCTCCGGATTCACTTCGATGCGCCACAGTTTGAACCAAGCTTCGAGCTTGTTGACCGCCTTTTGGAGCTTTGCCATGGGTGGCCTTCGCCCTTAGGCGTAGATTGCCGTGTCGTCGGCGAAAAGGGACAGTTGCACCCCGTTGTCGGGGACGGGTATATCGTTCATCATCACAGCCCATCAACAGCCCACTGCAGGACTTAGAGCCTCTCCCATGAAATGGGAGGTTGTTGCCATAATCTCCACGCTTGGCAGGAGGCGGGTTGGAGATCGCAGTGTTGTAAATATAACGATGGAAAATGCTGCTGCTCATTTTCCC
The DNA here is from genome assembly GCA_905147135.1 of Blastobasis lacticolella. Taxonomy (NCBI): domain Eukaryota; kingdom Metazoa; phylum Arthropoda; class Insecta; order Lepidoptera; family Blastobasidae; genus Blastobasis; species Blastobasis lacticolella. Next base: position 6,868,316 of record LR990066.1, read on the forward strand.
ACCATACAGAGACTCTAGATCTTTGGTCTTGTAAACATTAGTCGCCTTGTACGACACCCACGAGTGTTAGGGGTTGGTGCAATTCTACTCTGCCGGACACCACACGGCGGATATCGTTCGTGTACGATATAAAGAGTAGGGGAGCGAGTACAGGGACGCCGGCCTTCAGTTGACGTGGGGAAGACAAAGTACCTTCGTGTCTGAACCTAAAGGTACGGTGTTTTAAATAGGACGCTACTAATCGGACGAGTCGATCGGAGAGACCAAGCTTGTACAGCTTGTAAACAAGGCCTTCGTGCCAGACTTTATCGAAAGCCTTGGCGACGTCGTAGAAGACTGCGACCGTCTTTTCTCTCTTTGGGTAGAATCCATTGAGGATGTATTCTACTATACGATGGACTTGTCTGGGGCAATTGTGTTAGGAACGAAAGCCGAATTGATGGGGAATAAGAACATCGTCTTTGAAGAGATGTTCTTTCATTCGAGAGAGCACTACTCTCTCGAATAATTTCCCTAGTGCCTTGAGGAGGCTTATCGGGCGGTGGGATGACGCTACATTTAACGGCTTTCCCGATTTGGGAATGCCGCTTCTTTCCACGCGGTCGGAAAGTGGCAATGGTCAAAGCAAGCATTAAAAATGATCGCTAACAAAGTAAGCACCTGCTCGGGGAGGTACTTAAGCGCTTGGTTGGAAATTCCATCCGCGCCCGGCGCTTTGTTACATTTGAGACCCTTGATGAAGGAGTGGATCTCGTCGGGGGACACTGTGACAGGGTCCGTGGTGGGAGGAAGCAAGGTCTTTTGACGGACTTCGTCTTCCACCGCACGCACGTGACCGGGGTCGCACTCCATGATGCTAGGGGAGCATTGTAAAGCAATGCTGTCTGCAAAGGCTTTCTCGGTGTCCGCAAACGCAATTGTGCCGTCTGGGCGAACAAGAGGAGGGATGGAGATTCTGGCGTCTGTACGAAGGGCTTTCGCCACTTTGTAGTACGCTTGATGGGACGGGGAAATCGTCTGCATGAGGTCTCCCCATTGGGAGTTCCTCATTTCGTCGAGACGTGCTCGCACTGCCCGCTAAAGTCGGTTCGCAGTGCGTCTGTACTCTGGGGTCGGATAGAGTGCGGCCCTCCGGAGGGCTGCGTTTTTGGCTTTGATCAGGTTTCGAACTTCGAGTGGAAGTCCCTGCCGATTAACGACAGGGGCCACCACTTCGTTGTCCTTCAACGCTGACCGAATGTGGGACGTTAACGAGGCTACCGCAGCGTCGATTTTATCCGGACTATCGAAGTAGTCGGATGAAAAAGCGAGCGGCGAGTCGGGCGTGTCCATGACGGCCGCCATGGACTCTTTGAATCCTTCCCACTTCGTGAAAGTTCGCGGCAGTGGGGCAGAGATAGGGGTGGGGGAGCCTAGTACTAGGGAGACTGGACGGTGGTCGGAGCCTAAGTCGTCGAGGGTGTCGATCGACCGGAGGGTGAGCGACACGCCCTTCACTAGCGCAAAGTCCAGTACATCGGGACGGTGATCCACTCTGTCTGGGTAGTGGGTAGGGGAGAGGGTGCAATACACGTCTAGGTCGAGAGACCCAACGATGTCCATTAAGTGGACACCGCTCGTGTTGGTGGAGGTACACGTCCAGTCGGTATGTTTGGAGTTGAAATCTCCGAACATAATAACAGAGTCGCCTAGAGAGAGAAGCGCTTCGAAGTCGCTTTTGAGTGGCAGGGAGCCGGCAGGGATGTAGACAGAGGCTATGATCAGGGACGGATGTCCTAGGACGGATGTCATGCTCGAGAGAGTTGGAGTTGGAAGAGGGGAGCAATGGAGCGATCTCTTGTAGTAAATGGCAGTTCCGCCACCACGCGCTGACGCGGTGGGGGACCTGTCATCCCTGACAAGGGAGAAGCCGGGAATCGAAATACCCTTCTGGATCGAAGGCTTGAGCCAAGTCTCCTGAAGGAAAAGTAGGTCGAGCTCCCTGCGTTTAACGAACGTCCTAAGTTCGGAGATGTTTGTGCGTAGACTGCGCACATAAACGAAACAAGCGAAACCCCACCCGGCCTCATGCGACCGGTGCCGACACTGGCGGGAGTGGGGGGTGTGGCGTGAAGCGCCTGGGGCATTACTTTAGGGCCTGGAGGAGGGAGTAATGCTCGACAAGCGCGTCTAAATGCTCGAGCTGGGTGGAGGCGTTACGCAGTTTGCGTGCCAGGACGGGGATCTCGTCAATGTTGACGGACGATGGAATTGAGGATATGTAACGCATGTCCTCCGCCAAAGAAGAGGGCGGGGGCTGGTGGCTGATGGCTGATGGCTTTGGGGGGGGAGGTGGTGGGGGGAGCCTTCGGCCCCGGGGCCTTGGGCGGGCCCCAAGCTGCGGCTGGAGCCGCGCTCGGGGGGGGCCCTTTGGCCTTGAGGGAGGGGTAGTTGGCCACTGTCCACAAGGCGGCGGCGGCCTTGCACCTTTGCCCTTAGCGGGCTTCGGCGCAGAAGGGTTTGCACCTTTGCCCTTAGTGGTGGGCTTTGGTGCGGAAGTGCGGTGACGAGGGGCGCGCGGGCAACCCCTGTAGTTTGCAGTGTGGCCAGATTGGCCACAATTGCAGCAGAAACGAGGGGTGGTGGAGTCGCGCGTACGCGCGCACTCCTTGGCAGTGTGGCCTTCGCCACACTTGACACAGCGCGGCGGGGCCGAGCAGTTGGCCGACTCGTGGCCATAAAATTGGCAGCGATGGCACTGCCCTGGGGAACCGCGTTTATGCGGGGCCTCGACTTTGATTCCGGAGAGCCCACAGACCGTGAAGCCTCCCCGGAATATAGTCCTGGCACCGGTGGTGTTGGAAAGCACCACCAGCGCCATGGGAAATTGTTTGCCGGACCGGCTGTACATCTTGTGTACAGCCTCGGCGGGGAAATTTTGGGACTTGAGGTCCATGAGAATGGCCTCGTTGGAAAGCTCGTGCGGCACTCCACGGAGTACCGCACGCACCTTACGCTCCTCAGGGAGGGCGTAGGTGTGGTAACCTATCTTGTTATGGGCTAGGAGCCTAGTAAGGTTCCTGAAGTCGTCGATCGACTCGACGTCAATCTTAACGGCTATACCCGTGTTTGAGGCACGGGTATAGCGGACGCGCTGTTCCGCGCAGAGACGGGAGACTAGCTCCCACTTAGATTTTTCCCTAAGGAAAATAGGGGGCGGGGGCTTGGCTTTAGACGGGGCAGGGGGGCCAAAACGCGCTACTGGCTTAGGGCCAGACGGCGCGGTCGCGCGAGCGGCAGCAGTCACGCTCGAGTCGGGGGACGCGGGGCTCGAGAGAACCGCGACCGCGACCGGGGCGGGCGCGGCTGCCGAGGACGAGGCCTCGGACACTGAGCGGGCGGCCCGCTTTCGGTGCCGCTTCGATTTTGCGACGAGCTCGAATCCGTCGAGCTCGGCCGCAGAGGGTGGGACAGGGGTGACGGAAAGAGTTCCCGTCACGGTGGTCGAGGACGAAGAGTCGTCCCCGGACAGAGAAGCCGCCCTCTTGCGGTAGGGCGGCGCTGAGACCTGGGACACGGAGTCCTCAAACTCCATGTCCTCAGAGGGCTCGCGGGGGGCCTGAGGGGCACTCCCCACTGACGCCAGGTAACTACGTACGACGTAGTTATCCTGGCCTAGATTTGCTCGGAGGAGCAATTTCACCGCCTGAGCGGCGAAATCCTCCACCGAGACCGTCGCCATTGGAAGGCGAGAAGAGGGACGAGAATGAGATGCGGGACTAAGAACGCGGGGCGTCCTCCCTGCGCGAGGCAGGGGTGGAGAGGGGAGAAGGGGTCAGTGGAGCGGCTATCCCTAATGGATATGCCGCTATCCGTCACCCTTGGGCAGGCCCAAGTGCAATGGGATCGGGACGTCCGGTTTCGATAAGACCTGAGGGGCCTTAACAGCGCACCGGGGCAACGCTAGTTGGCTTAGTTGTCACCGTTAAGTATCCACCAACTCAACGCGGCAGAAACGCAACTTTGTGTTACCAACGAATCGGTAACAAGAAACTGCGTCTCTGAATGAACGTAACTAAAATGCGTTACGCTCAGCGGGACGCGGGCTCGCAACGCGAAGTGAACGCGCGCGAAAACTTGCGAAATACGTAAGAAAAACGGAAGCGAGCTGGCAACGAGCGACGCGGGGGTGCGCTACGAAGCCAAAACGGATACTGCCGTGGGAACTGCTCTCATTCTTCATATTTATACAAATTTATTTCGTACTAACGCTACGGCGTGGTCGCGGCGCGGCGCAACGCGGTTGCTGATTGGTTCGTCGCTGGCTTGCCGCTTGCACATCTCTCCTCACAGATGCGTGCCGTGCGCGTAGATGTGTTTTCTTCATTGTTGATTGCTGGGATAAATTTCAGAACGGGTCTTAACATAGTTTCATGCAAAAGTACCCAGGACAGACCCTGTTCGTTTTCAGCATGCTAGAGCAGTAGCTTATGCGTACTTAAATATAATCATGCTTGTTTACGTACGTTGTTTAGGTACGCTGAAAGTTGTACGTAACTCATTAGTAAAGCAGTGTACATTTAAAGTAATGTTTTTACTGCTTTTTGAAGCATTTACACTTTTAAACACTATTATAAACACTTTTCATTCGTACAAACAAATTTTGAAAACGAACTGAGGGCATGTTTTTTACACGTGGTGGTTGAAAGCTATCACAGCATCTGCCGGCTCCGTAAACGTCAAACCTCTCAAATCTTTAATATTTAGGAATATAAAGAAATCGCATGGTGCCAGGTGTGGACTATGTGCAGAATGAGTGACTAGTTCAACTTTTTCAAAAGCCAAAAATAATCGTGCAATAGGATGCGGCTTTTTAGCCATTTTTCTACTAGGGCAAACAAATGGTGGTGTACATGGTGTACAGCTCAGCATTAACTGTCTTTTGTTCTTCAAGTGGGATCGTGCAGACAGGACCCACCCGTTCGAGAGAGGAAAACTGCAATAATTGTTTTGTCTTCGCTTCTCGCCTCCCGCAGTTTTGTTGGTCTGAGGTCTGGCTTTCTTTCCTGCATGTAACAATATAGAATATGTTTCATCTCCTGACACATTGTCATACACAGCGTTTGAACGTCCGTGATCGAACATTAACAACATTTTTTACCCCAATTAACTTGAGTCGTTTTTACTTCTGGTGTTATTTCATGAGGAATCCACCGGCGACAAAGTTACTATTTTTTTATGTGGCTCATACCAATCCCCAAATGTCTTTGAATCTCCGAATACCTAATACGCCGGTTTTCTTCAATTAGTTGCCTGAAAGTATCCACATTTTCCTCAGTGATCGCAGTTGAGGGCCGACCTTCACGAAATTTATCCTGTAGGAAACACGACCACCTTATGCTGCTCAAATGAGGTGCTTCCCTCCCAATAGCATTTTGAAGACGAGTCGTGCAGTTCTTGCGGAGTCGATGATGGCCGATACATTGGCCGTGTATTGTTTGCTTCAAACAAGAAAAAACATTCAAATTCATTAAAAATTAGACAAAATTATTCTGTTTATCAGAAAAGTAATTCCATACAGCCTTGTCTGCACATTTCAGTGCCGTTTACCTATCTGACTGAAAAATTCAGATAACGCATTATCATGCAAACGCATCCTACTTTCAATGTCAAATTATGTATTATAATACTTGTGTTCAGTAATTGTACAGTAATTGTAAAGCTAACAAAAAAATAAAAATTAAGTGACCTTTTATTCATACGTGTTTAATTTGCTAAGCAGTCATTTATATTTTAAAAATTATTTTATCTTAAGCTATTACTAAAACATCGTTTTTGTAAACAAACTGGGATTCATTTTGATTTTTTTTTCGTAGTGACATTTAGTTCGCATTGAAATTTACCTACATGCGATTACCTGCATGCCTGTATTTTACTAATTAATTAATTAATTAATGTTTATGGTAGTGTCTTTAAAAATGTACAACTATTTTATTTGATGAAAAAAAAAGTTAGTAATGAATAGCTGATTTCAAATTCTTGCAAGAGAACAAAACATACATTTGGGATACAAAAAGGCGAGGTAAATAAAAAAATTTATAATAAAAATTATCAATTTTATTGATTTTCAAAATGCCCCACCATTACACTCTTAAGCATACAGTTATTCTTGTACGAATTTGTCTATTGGCACGCATTTCATTTGCTTCTTGTTGAATCCGCTCCAACAAATGATCACGGGAAAGAATTTTTTAGCATACACCTTACTTGTTAAGGTACCAAGATCAAGAAGGGTCAGATCGGGTGATCGAGCCGGCCACGCTAAGATCGGGCCGCGGCCGATCCAACGTTGTGGATACTGCTTATTAAGGTACTCTCGTACTTGTGTTCCGTAATGCGCTGGTGCTGTATCGTGCTGTATCTACAATGAACGGAGACTTTCCAGATCCACATCTTCAAACAAATCTAAATTTAAAAGGTTTTGTAGAAACTCAAGATATCCCGTCCACATGTTTACCGAAAACTCTCTTTGGTGCGATGTTTCCCACACTGCTTTCGGGTTTACTTCTTGCCATTGATGCTGATTTTTACTATTGAATACGCCTGCTCGTGTAAATTGTGCCTCGTCCATCCATGGATTATTTTTAATCAATTTTTTTAAGCACTTTCCGATAATGATAAGGATGAAGTCCATATCTCTTGAATAACCTCCTCACCATAGTATGAGAGACGCCAACTATGCGTCCGATACGTCGTGTAGATAAAGTAGGATCTTCGATAATTAAATTCATTATCCTCATTTCTTGGTCCAATGAGAGGTTTATGACTCGCTCATGAGAAGCTATTCTTAGGCCTTGCTCACGAAATCGTCAATGTATCTGTAACAAATAAAAATAATTGTTTACTAAAGCTTACGCGAACTGTACACATTAATACTACTTCAACTGATCCGTACGATAAAATAAAAGAAAAAGAAATCAATGTGTAGAGTAGAGAGTAGATCCGTAAAAGTGGTTTTATTTAAAAAAAATAAGCTTTACATTTTACAGTTAATTGTTTTTTTCCATAGTAGTATTCCACCCCCGCAGGGAACCCACCCACCCTGCTTTAAGTGATAAAGTACACATAATGCAACATTACCAATTGGTTGGTTATTGCACTATCACTGTTTTATTAGGGCCCTATTACGCAGTATAAATAAAAATTATGTGCTTAAAACTTTATTTCAGTCTCATCTTCTTACTCCATATTTAAACCCCACAACTCGTGGCCAGCGACTATATAATGAAGCTCACATTAAGACCCGAAATACAGTGGAGCGACAGTATGGAGTTCTAAAACGCAGGTTTCCAGTCTTAGCTTTAGGGATACGCCTGAAACTTGAAACTGCTATAAAAGTAATTATTGCTTGCAGCATACTCCACAACTTATGCATAATTAGAAAAGAGAATGAAGCGTAAATGATGGTACAATATCAAACATAGAGGCGTTGATATCCGAGGGGCACATTCTTCGAGGCCATCTGATGATCCTGTGTATATGGGTATAGAAGAGAACAAGTGACCAAGTTTCTTTAAAATTTCTTGTTTTATTTGTAAATCACATTGTGCTATTTGCAATTGCAAATTGTAAAATTTTCGCTTGTGCTGCAATTTTTCCTCAAGAAGTTTCAGTTTTAAGTTTTCGATATCTATTTTTTTTATGTTCACATCTTTATAACTGCTGCACAGTGTAGCCATTGCCTCGGTTCTTTCATTTTGGGCGGATTGCTGTGGTCGCCTGCGTGACCACAAGGGTGTGTTCTTGTTAGCCTGCAGCAAAGACAGTTAATTTGAAACAAAGTAAAATGTTAAACATTCATAATAACAATTAATTCAAAATTAAATAAAACTTAAACTTTAATTGTTCTTAGAACAACTGTACACAAAAAATGGTTTCGTATTTTACTTACATTTACATTTATTGGTATCTGTGCTTGACTGGGGCTGGAACCGGGTGCCTGAATCGGTTCGTTTTCCTTGTTATCCTCAAAATATTCTTGAGGTTTGCTTGCGAGTTCATCAATTACTTCTATTTCCACCAATTGTCGTTCCAATATGTTTGGGATTGGAATTGGCACATCACTGTCAGGCACCCCTAAGATGCCTGTGCAGCCACGGCCAAGTATCACAGATACTTGCTCCAATGTGGGGTTCACTTTTACCTCTGGTGGCCCACCCCCAGTTTGGATACGGCTGCGCTTTGCCTGGGAGCAGTAAATCTTACTTTCACTTTTCATCTTCTCCAAGGCTTTCATTAACGATTCTTTGGACCTGATATGATAACAAAAGAAGTTTATTCAAAGGCAAATTTTATAAACAGAGTTTGCCGGACTGAGCATCTAGTAAATAGTTACAGATATTTCAACTCAGTTGTGCGCGCGGCCCTATGTGTGGGTAAACCTTGTACATATACAGTGACTTTGTGTGCGTGACAAGAGGTACAGTCGGGTACAAAATACAAATACAGTTATTTAAACAAATTTGAAACAAAAAGGAATAACTCGGTTTTTAAGGTCTTTGTAACTTGTTGTGTTTGATATTATAGGGGTTCTTAAAAAAAGCAATAATTTGGTAATTTAATGTTTATGTATTAAACATATTATTCTGAATCGCTACTTGAAAAATCAAATGATGAATTTTCGGATTCGCTGCTGTCACCAAGGTTAATTATGAGTTCTGCCTCCAAGTCAAAATGTCGATAGTATTCTTCTTCTTTCTTTTGTACATGTCGACAAGTATTATGTACCCCACATCCCTTTATCAATTTGACTTAAACGTTCATTTATTAGTTTCATTATTCCCGTCACATTTTGGTCGACATTACGCGAAGCAATATAATTTTTTTAAATTCCCCACACATTTTCTATGGGGTTTAGTTCAGGATGATATGGTGGCAGTCGAAGAACTTTTATGCCATATGGCTGAAGTATGTCATCAATCTTATAACAAATATGGTTTTCTTTATTTATTTATTTTAATCAAATCATACAGTTCAATTTTTTTCATATCTAAATTAAAAGCTATATTTTTTTCAGTCAGCCATCTCTGCATTTCAATTTTTTTTGTATTTAGAATTTGGAGCTCTGTCATTTTGAACATTATGGTATGAGGCATTATCAAGCACAACCACAGAGTTAGGTGGAAGATTCGGTATTAGACGTTCTTTTAGCCACTTTTCATAGTTTTCTGCATTCATGTTAGAGTGGTAATCACCGGAAACACTATTTGCTTTGTATGTCAATAGTGCGTTAGGTACGAAACCTTGTTCTGAACCAGCATGCACAATAATAATTCTTTGTCCTTTCGACAGGTTTCTCTTTAGAAGTGGTCCATCTTTATTACCCCATCCTTTGTTTTGCACATGATTAGTAAAGATATAGCTCTCATCTGTATATACGATACACCGATTTTCTTGACGGTATCTGAGTAAGTTTTTCAGGTAAGAAAATCTTAGTTTTTGGATGTCATGCCGCTCTATATTAACACGTCTGTTATCCACAGTTTTTCGCCATTTGTATCCCAACTTTAACAAAGCTGTACGCAGAGTCGAAATACTTCCATCATAATTAAGTTTCTCTTGAAATATTCTTTTCAACTTTAGCAACCTACGCAGTAAGGACAACTCCGACTTGGTGCTTCCCCCGCGAGGTTACTGACCTAGATAATTCGCTGAAGGAGACGTTAGAGTCCATTGTGAACGTTAATTTAGAGGAGAAACAGTGGTGTCAAGCTGTGTTGCCTGTACGTCATGGAGGTCTTGGAGTACGTCGGGTGGAAGGGACGGGACTGGCGGCTTTTCTCGCTTCTGCGCATGGTGTAGTGGATCTGGTTACTCAAATATTATCTACGCATGGTGACGAGATTACTATTCCGTTCGTGGGTGAGGCTTTGTCTGCTTGGGATGTGCTTTGTCCAGGTTCGGCATTACCCGAGAATCAGTCTTCTCAGAGGGCTTGGGATGATGTTTACTCCACAGTGGTTATGCGGCAATTGTGTGACGATGCTGCGGGGAGGGACCTCGCTCGGTTAAAGGCTGTTTCGAGGCCAGAGTCTGGGGCGTGGCTTCATGCCCTGCCATCGCCTCAGTTGGGGACTCTCTTGGACAGCAACACTGTGCGAGTCGCGGTCGCCTTAAGGCTGGGTTGCGCTATTTGTGAGCCTCACCAGTGCGTTTGTGGGGTAATGGTAGATGAGAGTGGAATCCATGGTCTGGGCTGCTTAAACCAAATAATTAGGCGCGCGTTGGTATCCGCAAACGTCCCGTGTGTTTTAGAACCGCCGGGCTTGTGCAGAACAGACGGGAAGCGTCCTGATGGACTAACATTGATCCCCTGGAAACAAGGCCGGTGTTTGTTGTGGGATGCCACGTGTTGCTGTACGTATGCGGCTAGTCATTTGCCGGGGTCGACACGATCGGCAGGTTCAGCCGCAGAGACGGCGGCCCGAGCTAAGCACATTAAGTATGCTGGATTAAAATCGGCGTACCTGTTTGTTCCGGTGGCAGTGGAAACGGCGGGTGCATGGAGTTTGGAGGCTAAAATGTTTATTAGCGAAGTGGGTCGTCGTCTGCGAGAAAATGGATTGGGTCCATGTTCTGGGTCCTACCTCGTGCAGCGGATATCTTTGGCAATACAGCGCGGCAATGCAGCTTCAATAATGGGCACTTTTGAGCGTGGCACTACTTGGGGAGGACTATTCGAATAGTTTTCAACTTTATTTGACGATGTTTTATCACAGCAGATTATAATTATATTGCTCGTTTCTTTTTCCTCCATTTCTTTGACGTTTATTAGTTACCCTCATTTTGGACGAAGCATGGATTGTTAATTAGTTTATGTTGACAGTTGTATTTTTGACATTGTTTTAACGTGACATGTATTTAAATTGCTTTATGATTAATAAATACCACCAATTAATAAAAAAAAACTTTAGCAATGTAGGTAACTCGTGATGTTCTAAATGGTAATTTTGAATAGTTGAACGTATAACATCAACGTTAAAGTTGTCTAATTCTAAGTTCTTTGAACGTTATTGGCGGTCTTTATGCGGAGATTTAAATTTAGAGTCCGATTCTTTCCCTTCAGCTAATATATTAGTTATTGTTCTCTCTGATATTGCCACTGCCATTGCTGTTCTTTTTCGTACGCTGTTTAAATGTTCACTTAATTTCGATATTAAAATTGGACTTGCACTGCAAACTGGATCACTTACTAGTTGCAATATATCTCTAATATCTTTTTTCAGAAATTCGTATACCTTAGCAATGGTTTCTCGAGTCTAAAATAATAATACGTTAACGTCAACAAGGATATATTTTTTCATATATAGAATTATTATAAATATCTTTTATATCTAAATTCAAAATTTACAAATATTTACCTGACTCCTTAAACATTTTCTTCGTGAAGAACTAGACATTTTTGTTAACGACTGTATCCGTAAGAAAAAGCGATAAGAACATGTCTTGCTCGGACGACGACTGCCGCGTCACTGCCACATAAATGAAAGCTGTATATTTACAAGCGCACGCACACATAGCGCCGCGCGCACAACTGAGTTGAACTATCTATAGCGGTCTTGAAGCGAATGCGGCTCAGCGTGCAGCAGCGGCGTCATGAGTCATGGCCCCAAGGCATAGCCCGAATCTCCTGAAATTATATGTAGGTCTCAAAGGTCCAGGTTCAACCCCATATCCATTATCCCCTATCCAGTTTTGAAATTCCGGGTCCGGAAACTGTAAGGGGTTATTAGCATCGCGCAATCTGCGCCTTTGTATCTTTCTTTGACGGTGATTTTCGTTGAGCAGCATGATAAAGGCCATTCTGAAATTATCACAAAATTTGTTTATAGGTACTTATCTAACGTAGACACATCTAACCACACAGAGTTTGTTTATCAGTCCAGGGTTAGCAGTAGGGCGCTTAACCTTAAGGCCCTGAATGAAAAACTGTAGTTAAATTTCAAATATTTATTCTCAACATTTGATTTTACACAGAAGTGATGACCTTAGGTTAAAGCGGCTTATAGATATTCTACAACACTTACATTAAATAAGGGTTCTTTAGAGTGCTTTGATCGATAATGCATACCAGTCCATAATGTTTGATATTAATTTTAAACTTAGCTCACTGTCCTGTGGAGCCTCGACCGAAATCGAGAATTGGCGTCCCCATAAGCAGCTGGCCAAAACTGCTCCAAGCAGATGGAAAGTTAGCCACGGCCAGCAGCCGTTAAAAAAATATTGACGGGTAACAAACACCTCTTTTAATGATAACACCGTTGCAATCATCAGGGGGAAAATAATAGATTCTTTGTTCTCCGCTGGCTTTGGGAAATTTGGTGTGACAATAGGCTAAGCAAAAGCGTGCGGGCAAGCCAGGCTAGCGGCATAACCTCCAACACCAGATGATGATGGGTGGCAGGATTTAGCAAAGGCAGTGTAGCACGCGGTCACGTCAGGTCGCACGGCATAACTTCCAACACCAGATGATTATAGTTAACAAAAATAAGCAAAGGCACGATAGCACCCGGTCACGCCTGGCCGCGTGGTGTAACCACTAAGGTCAGAGGGTGACAGATTGAGGGAATTAGCAAAAGCACGACAAGACGCCAGGCCACGTATGGCACAGCTTCAATCACCTGACGGCGGGATAGATGTATAGCTAAGTAAAAGCATGCTTACCTGTTGGAGGCGGGTTCCAAAGCTTCCTACGCGTCGCGGCTACCGGCGACTTGCGTATGCAACTGGGCGCGGGACCCTAAAAGGCGTACCTCCTACTACGTCGCCTGAAAATACCAAAAATGGTTAATGTGGGCTTCATCGCACCATCGGATGTCAACAAGCTATCGCGATGTGCTACTCGCGTGGGAATCCTTGAGTGGACGGTGTCCCGTTTGTTTGGGAAGGCGACAGGCCAGCAAATGCGCTGCGCAGTCGCAGGTGCGTGGCCACTTTCCCGGGCAGGACGTAGTAAACAATACGTGGACACAATATGTCACTTTCCACATATCTATCTTTTAGTGAGAAAGTCGTGAAAGGCCGTTCTAACCAGCTTTGCAAATAGTATACACCTCGTCGTTTTTGGAATCGTTTAGATCTAGGTTTGAATACATTTATGAATGCTTTTTTGAAAAACAGGACCTTATCATTTACATTTATGAAGAAAAAAAACCGACAAAACGAAAACCAAATGTTGTGGACGCGGAAATCAAAGCGGATTTATATTGAAATTGTAGACAATTTATCAAAAGAATGTCGCGCCCGTTATAAAAATTTCAAGAGTTAAAATTTTTTTAACTACTCTACGATTTAACTTTAAAGTTGTGGCTGCGGGAGGCTGGCCTGTACCTTTAGGAATGTTCCCTGCCGGGTTAGCGGCCGCCATGACGGACAGCGGTGCGTTTTCTTCGTCGATCGTGGCTGCCACAGGTGGTGTTGGTTTCCTCACGGTGGTCGCTGTTAGCGCAACCGTGCCGCCGGCCTTTAAATTCCGCGCCTCTTTGCGGAACACGGGGCATCCGGTGTTATATTCCGGGTGCGCTACCCCGCAATTATTGCAGGTAGGCGGCTCGGTCAGGGGACGTGGGCAGTCGCGGGAGGCATGCTCATCGCCACATTGTGGCTGGAGTGCCGGAACAGTTGACATTTGTAATACTGATTGAGGCCTTTCTTGCCACGCCAGGCTTCTATTTTAACTCCGGGCATGCACATGAGCTCCGTGATCTCATAGGGGTACGTTGGAGTTGGGAAGAATATATGGATACGGCCGATGAGTGTCCAAATGCCTGACACCTATGGCATTGCGGCGGACCGCTGCGGCCTTTACATGCCTCTATAGTTACGCCCGGCATACAGAGGAGCTCTCTCGTCGCGTATAGTTCGGCGAGCTTCATTGGGGGCTGGTGGTCGATTTGCGCGAAGAATAGGCGGCACCCCGGCCTATACCTTTTCCCTTTTAATAAAAATACGGTAAATTTACGGTGATAAGTTTTAATATTATAGATAGATAAACACTTTTACTGTGTTTTTATAATATTTATGAATGATGTTATCGTGAAGTAAAACTAAAGTAAAAAATGCTTAATTTATTTTATATATGATAATTTTTCAGAGTCACTTTCAATAGTTATAGTTGATTTAGTTTTGTTGTACATACAGGGTGTCCCGTAAGTCGACGTCAAGCCGGAATCGGGTGATAGTCCAAATCAATAATAGTTACTAGAAAAATAAAAAATAAAATCTAAGTCTTGAATTTTTTAAATTATAGGGTTTTTTTTTTGGGAAAATGTACAGCCTGTGATGGTTTTTTAGCTCCTGTTGCTACAAATCTTAACTTTTTTTCAATTTTATTTTTCTTATGCAATCCCGAATAGTGCTAATCTAACCTATTACTCAGAATTCTAAGTCAACTGCTCCAGCTTGGAAGAAAGTGTCACATTATGCCGTACAATGAATAGACAATTAATATTTCGTCCAACTTTAACGGACTGTTCTGAAAAAAAAAAGTACTACGCCAGGTTGGCAAGTAGCACGAAAAGTTGACGCATTTAATAAGGATTCTAAAATGGTATAATACTTGCTACATTAGTTCTTTTATTACGGGGGACCAAAATTCCTTCAAGAAACCCAGTTTCGGAAAATTTTTCATTACCTACTAAAAATTATTCTAGTGCGTTCAAAGCTTGCCTAAGACCGAGTGAGACGGAGAGTCATTCATGAAGTGTGAGTGAGACAGGTAGTGACGCTTTCGAGTCAAATATTCTAATGGGTGAGTGAGACAGATACTGACGCTAATGAGTCAGATACAGAGAAAGTCATTTTATGAAGTGTGAGCGAGATAGATAGTGACGCCACTTTTTTAATATTGGCACACGCAATACAGATCAGTACGTTACGCTCCTTCGTTTACTACGCATCTTTCCGTATTCGTTCGTGTTATTTCGTACTTTCGACTTTTTGCTTCGTTTATTGGACTTGTTTGTTTGCTTGTGATTTGGCCAGTTTCGATCTTTTTACAACGACCTTTGCTTTCTCCTGGACTATCGTGTGATTGTGTAGTGCCACCATGCCTGTGTACACCACTCAGGAATATGCCAACATGCACTTTATTTATGGCGAATGCAGAGGGAATGCTAGTGCTGCAGCTAGACTGTATCGCGAGAGGTACCCAAATGCTGATCGTTATCCAGATCACCGAGTTTTTACAAATGTGCACCGTCTACTCTCCACAGAAGGCATACTTCCAAACCGACCACATGGTGAAGGAAGAAGTTCCTTGCCTTACGAGGACGTAGTACTTCAAGCAGTTGAAGAAGATCCAAGTATTTCGGTACGTGCAATCCAGCAAAGCACAGGAGTGCCCAAAACTATAGCTCACCGAATTTTACAAAAACACCCATACCATGTACAGCGAGTACAAACCCTGCATCCTCAGGATTATCAACTTCGGGTTGCGTTTTGTCAAACGATGCTACAAAGACACCGGAAAGATCCGCGATTCTTAGAGAGAATTTTGTGGTCAGATGAATCGACATTTAAAAAAGACGGTTACATGAACCTACACAACTTACACGAGTGGCACGTAGAGAATCCGAATTTAATGAGACAAGATAGATCTCAGTATCGTTTTAAAATAAACATGTGGACCGGAATTTTAAATGGAAGAGTCATAGGACCTTTTGAGTTGCCAGAGATCTTGACTGCTGAAGTTTATTTAGATTTTTTACAAAACAGTTAACCTAGTTTACTGGAAGACGTGCCACTCAGTATTTACAGAGAGATGTGGTATCAACAATATGGCTGCCCAGCGCACTATGCCCGCTCAGTTAGAGCATTTCTCAATAAAGAATATCCGGGCAGATGGATAGGTCGGTCTGGTACGATCTCGTGGCCAGCCCGTTCACCGGACTTAAATCCATTAGATTTTTTTTACTGGGGAGCAGTGAAAGAGAAAGTTTATTTTAAGCCAATCGAAAATGTAGCTGAGCTTTGCAAAGAATTACGGAAGCAGCTGAATTTGTCAACAATGGAAGATTTGCCCGTGTGATAATCCGATCTTTTTTAAGAAGATGTCGAGCTTGTATTGCAGTTGAAGGAAGGCAGTTTGAACATATTTTGTAAATAATAAATCTTTGCATCTAATTGGTGTTTAATTTTAAACTAAAGGAAAAATTGTCCTAAATTTAACAAAAAGTTAGCATCTCTGACTTGAAAGCATCACTACCTGTCTCACTCACATTTCATGAATGACTCTCCGTCTCACTCGGTCTTAGGCAAGCTTTGAACGCACTAGAATAATTTTTAGTAGGTAAAGAAAAAAAATTCGAAACTGGGCTTCTTGAAGGAATTTTTTTTCCCCGTAATCAAATAAATAATGTAGCAAGTATTATACCATTTTAGAATCCTTATTAAATGCGTCAACTTTTAGTGCTACTTGCCAACCTGGCGTAGTTCTTTTTTTTTCAGTACGGTCCGTTAAAGTTGGACGAAATATTAATTGTCTATTCATTGTACGGCATAATGTAACACTTTCTTCCAAGCTGGAGCAGTTGACTTGGAATTCTAAGTAATAGGTTAGATTAGCACTATTCGGGATTACATAAGAAAAATAAAATTTAAAAAAAGTTAAGATTTGTAGCAACAGGAGCTAAAAAACCATCACAGGATGTACATTTTCTCGAAAAAAAAAAAAAAAAGCCTATAATTTAAAAAATTCAAGACTTAGATTTTATTTATTATTTTTCTAGTTACTATTATGATTTGGACTATCACCCGATTCCGGCTTGACGTCGACTTACTGGACATCCTGTATATACATTAACTTTATTCAACATATCATTATTAAGTTCAAACTGATCTTATGTTTTGTTGTTCATTTTATTGGCTTGTTTTGCCAATAGGTTTCCGTTAATGGTATCAGTTAATTCTCTTTTTTGTTTTTATGTCATTTACCATGCTAAATATTCTTTCGCGTTCTGCGTTATTAGACCGGTGTGCCACACCCGGTCTCGATGTCCAAAAAGTCGCCGACCGTGTAGGGCTCCTGTTGCGCTCCGTCGAGAGGTGGTGGATGACGCGTGTGAGCTGGAGCGTTGTTGAGTGCTCACTGATGAAGCCAAACTGCTCTTCACGCAGTTTAACGCGTGGCTGTAGCCTCCGCAGGAACAGTCGCTTCGCTGTGTGAGGCAACAGGGTGATCGGTGGTTTGATGGGAGGCGGCGGTCTTTGGCGGGTTTGAGAATAGTTATCGCTTTCCCAGTCTTCCAGACCTCAGTAAAGTGACCTGTGCGGAGGATCCCGTTGTAGAGGCGCGTCATGGCTACCAGGCATCGGCCCGGCAGCCTCTTCAGGGTGGCCTTTGGCGCTTTTCTTGTAGGTAGCCGAAGTGCCGCCCTCGCCACCTCCTTTGGCGAGAAAAAGACGTCACCGGCAAACGGGGGGTGTGAGGCTGATAAGAAGAGGCCCTCTTGCTGGATGGCGTCGTGGATTGAGGCTTGTGCGGGGGCTGCAGGGTGAGGCTGGAACTGGTCCAGCAGGTGGGCGGCCATAATTTCCGCCCGCTCGGCGGCGATCCAGCATCTTCTGCCGTTAGTATCGGTGAGTGGGTATGCCGGCTCCGGGGTGTTCAGGCTGCCGACCTGCCTGAAGTCGGCGAGGGCTTCGGCGAATTTCTCCCAGTTGACACGGGCTTGCGGCACCTTGGGCGTTGTTGTTAGGTGCTTCGGCCCAGGGTAATTAGGATGGGGAGGTGCTGCGTACTGGCGTCGTACAGCACCTCCACTTTGACTCGGCAGCAGTGCGACCGCTGGGCCGGTCTGGGGGGGCGGGCATCGGCACGGCCTGTGCGGTCTTTGCGGCCAGGTGCCGCAGGAGAGAGTAGGTAGTAGAATGGTAACTGTGTGGTGGTCCCGCTCGTGGGCTGCTGGCTTACTCATTCCACCGTTAACATTGGTTAATGTGGACTGCAGCTCCAACCACATTCGGTTTTGCCGTAAACGGCCTTGCGCAAACTTTTGTGGCCGTCCGATGTTACCATTTCTATAAAAAATTAGCAACGTTACGTCGATGATCTATTTATAGAGCACTAAAATTATTGAAATTAACAAATAACATCCAAAAAATGAGTATATAAAAATCTTCCTTTCCATGAAATCCACTAAAGTTTTAATGTGTTCCTGGCTCGCACGTAGCCTGTCCATTTTTTTTTAATAAAACGTCTGTAACTCTCAGTTCAAATGATCCATCTCACTCATCATTTTGCCGTAAAATTAAGAACCTACCAAGAGCTTGTGCGAATAAAAAACATTTGAACTGAGTAAAATGGGTTAGCAAAAATCGGGTTACTTAAGGTTTTTATTTCTTTACTCGTTTTTTTAAATATGAAACTAACAAGTATTGTACCATTTTACAATCCTGATAAAATGCGCAAACTTTTAATGGCACTTGCCAAAACACGAGTTTCTTGCAAAGTCGACAAATTTTACGGTTCCAAAGTTTAATTGAACAAAAATAATAAAAATTAACCACAATAACCGAAAAATGGTTACAGTTTGACCAAATTTCTAGGTTTTTTTTAAATGCCCATAGTTTTCAAACTGCATGGGATACATTTTTTCTGTTTTTTCTCATGATGGTTACAATCATCAATCCTGTCACCCCGTTACGGCTTGACGTTGAGTTCTGGGACACCCTGTATATTTTAAAGAGATCAATGGACATGCCATTAAATGTAGAAAATACAATAAAAATTCAAAAAAATAAACAAAAAAGGCGAAATGAAGATTTTGCATCTTCCCCCATCACCCCTTGTGGTTTAATTCTGGAACAGAGCGCGCTTCCAACTTTTTTTGGTCGATTTATGCATCCCAGTTCGTTTCTACATCTATAGATAATTTCGTCTTTGGGCTTTGACCATTTCCAATTTTTTTAATGAGCGTGCCATTGCCGAAATAGTAAGTAAATAGGTAGTAATTCTCAGAAATTTTTGTAATTACTCCATGACAAAAAACATGACAAATCGGCCAACGCGTCTCACTAACGATTGCAAATCTAGTAGATTTTGGCCTTCGGTATTTGGGCGCTTATTTTCCAAATAAGAAACCGAATTGTTCATCCCTTGGGAGTGATATGTGGCACGAGGTGTTGCAGCAGCAGCCCCTCGAATGTCTTTAAGGTAATCGGGCGATAACTACCGCTCGTGGGAGCGCTCTGGAGCTGCAATCGGGTGGGCGTGTGTGTAGTGGCGCGATACCGCGGATGTGCGGGTACGCCGAGTTGTCCGCGAACGTTCGCCGCGCCAGACGCGCGACGAAGTCGTCCAGGCCCTCGTGCTGGAGATCGCGGCTGATTGTAGCGTTTCTCACGTATCTGCCGGCGCCGACAATGGTGCGCAGGGAGAGGTTCTCTTGCGCTCGGAGGCGTTGCCGCTGGCTGTCAGCGGCCAGGGCGTACCCTGTGGCACGCCGGCGAGGACTCGGCGCACCGACGTGGTCTTGTCCTTCACTGCTACCTGGAACTCCCTGTTGTGCAGGAAGCTGGCCATGACCTGTAGGACCCCGCGTGGAGCGGCACTCTCCGACGCAGAGACGATGCACGGAGGGCACGTGATCGCTCATCTCCCTGATGTAGTCCTCCCAGGACTCAGCAGCGTGGTCGACGAGCGCTGCCTTCACTCTCTCCACCAAGGTATTGAGCCTGGTTTTGAGGGTTGGGCATCGGGTACGCTGCCACAGCCGCCGCAGGTCGCGTTTCTCCTTAATAAGTGCCTGGATCCGCGCGGGCAAAGGCTCGCGCCTCGCCCTGCGCGGAACGGTGTGAGATGATGTCGCGATTGCGATCTGGATGGCGGCTGTTAGCTCCCCAGTGGCTCGTTCGACGTCGTCCGGCGTGGAGATTGGAATTGTCGGGGTGTGGGCCTCCAGGTGGGTCTGTGTCTTATGGGTCGAGCCCACTGGCGGTGGTGTGCTTGCGCGGGCCGTTAAAACGGCCCGGTCGTTTGGTTTGGCTCTCCCGGCATTTCACGCACGGGGGGAGCGGGCCTCGGCTTGAGATGTTGTGGTGCCGGTGGTGCCATGATATGACAGTCCGGTCTGTGGGGTTTGCGCCCCCCGCTAGCTCTTCTTTGCCGCCCTCGGCGCGGTACTAGCCTGCCGAGTGGGACCCCGTTCGGGGAGGCCCGGCAAACGACCAGCGAGCGGGCGGCATCCTGCAGCGAGGGGTGCGGGAGTCAGACCGGTACCGCCACCGTTGAAACTCTCCCGAGCCCCAACGGTAGCGGCAGTCGTTGGTAGGTTGGCAGACCTGATGTTGGTAAACATTTGAATAAAAATATGTAATGCGGGGAGTCGCAACTATTCATTGTGCGACCCATTCATGCGCATGAATGGTTCATTCAATGCGCATGAATGGGCCGGTACAGTTAATCGCGCGACGGCGCGGATTGTCATTGATGCGTCCATTCATGCGCTATGAATGGTTTACTCACAGCGCATGAATGGACCGGTGTCAGATGCTAGTGGCGCGGACGGCGCGAGTGGCGCAGTGGCGCCGGCGCGCGTCCGCGTTGCAGTGGCGTCGGGTTCAGGTTTGGGGGCACCAGTTTCGGCTTTTTGCAAAACCGACACTGGCGACTCCGTCACGTTCGGTGGTGTTGCCGCGGGACTCACCCGGGTGGGGATTTCCCGCGGCAATGGTGTCAAGTCGGGGTGTCTAGTCCGGTGGGGGCTGCCGCGAGCTCACCCGGGCGGGGAGCTCCAGCGGCAGCGGGTGTCGTGTCAGGTGCGACGGTCGTCTTGGGCCCTAGGAGCTCTCGTGGGAGCGCTCTGGAGCTGCGGTCGGGTGGGCGCGCGTGTAGCGGCGCGATACCGCGGATGTGCGGGTACGCCGAGTTGTCGGCGGACTCGAACATCCGCCGCGCCAGACGCACGACGAAGTCGTCCAGGCCCTCGTGCTGGAGATCCCGGCTGATGGTGGAGTTTCTCACGTACCTGCCGGCGCCGACAATGGTGCGCAGGGAGAGGTTCTCCTGCGCTCGGAGGCGTTGCCGCTGGCTGTCAGCGGCCAGGGCGTACCACGCCGGCGCGGCGTACGTGAGGCGGGATCTGATGTACGTCTTGTAGATCCCCAGCTTGGCCCGCAGTGGTAACG
Organism: Blastobasis lacticolella; assembly: GCA_905147135.1. Lineage (NCBI taxonomy): Eukaryota > Metazoa > Arthropoda > Insecta > Lepidoptera > Blastobasidae > Blastobasis > Blastobasis lacticolella. Next base: position 6,889,481 of record LR990066.1, read on the forward strand.
AGCTAGCGAGGACCGGACGTAATTTGTTGCGCGCCACCTTTGCGGCGACGACCGTCGGTGAACAGGGCGTAGAGCGCAGGCGAGAGGCAGCTACCCTGTGGCACGCCGGCGAGGACTCGGCGCACCGACGAGGTCTTGTCTTCCACTGCTACCTGGAACTCCCTGTTGTGCAGGAAGCTGGCCACGACCTGTAGGACCCCGCGTGGAGCGGCACTCTCCGACAGTTTGTATAGCAGGCCCTCGTGCCATACCCTGTCGAAGGCCTTCTCCATGTCCAGCATCACCACTACCGAGTACGCACGCTTGTTCCGGCAGGTGGCCAGACAATGCAGTACCCGGGAGAGCTGGAGCGTCGTAGAATGACCCGGCCTGAAGCCAAATTGCTCCGGCCTGGGCTCTACGTGCGGGGTCAGGAGGCGAAGCAGGAGCGTTTCGAACACCTTGGAGAGCATCGACAGCAGCAGAAAATCTCCGCCCTATCTTCCGCCTTATACCTAGGTCGGCAGTCAGCGTCTAGTAGTGGCCGGACGGGCTGGGGTTTGGAGGACAGTTGGCGGCAGAGACGATGCACGGAGGGCACGTGATCGCTCACCTCCCTAATGTGGTCCTCCCAGGACTCAGCAGCGTGGTCGACGAGCGCTGCCTTCACCCTCTCCACCAAGGTATTGAGCCTGGTTTTGAGGGTTGGGCATCGGGTACGTTGCCACAGCCGCCGCAGATCGCCTTTCTCCTTGATGAGCGCCTGGATCCGCGCGGGTGGATGTTGCGATTGCGGTCTGGATGGCGGCTGTTAGCTTCCCAGTGGCTCGTTCGACGTCGTCCGGCGTGGAGATGGGCATTGTCGGGGTGTGGGCCTCCAGGTGTGCGGCGAAGGCCTCCCAGTCGATCCGTGGGCGTTGCGGCGGCGGGGCAACCCTTACGGGCGACCCGGCCAGCTCGCATAGCACGGGGCGGTGGTCCGATGGGAGGTCGTATAGGACCTCCTGCGTCAGCTGCAGTGCGCCTAGACCTCTATGGACCACGATGTCGAGCACGTTGTCGGTCCGCCCGGTTGGGTCCAGGCGGGTCGGCTCGTCCGGGGCGTCGATGTTGTACTCGCGGTCCATAGAGTCGCGCATGAGGTCTCGGCCGGCAGCGCAGATGGTCGCGCAATGCCAGGCCGTGTGGTGCGCGTTGAGGTCCCCCGCCAGGATGGTCGGCAGGGGGGACTGCAGCAGGAGGTCCCGCAGTTCCCGCACTATAAGCGGGGTAGCGGGGGGTCTGTAGGCGGCGTACACGCGGATGTCATGTCAACGTTACCCACGTGTAAGTCAACACCCAGGTCGTACATACTCTGGAGGCTCACTGGTGGTGTTGGCTGGTGGACTACCCGGCGGTGGACGAGGACGAGAAGGCCTCTGTAGGCCCTCCCCTCTGGTGACACCTCGTCCTGTCGGTAGCCTGTGAAGTAGCCTGGGAAGTTATAGTTATCTGTCTGTCGTAGGTGGGTCTCGCTCACAAGTGCCACGTCGATATCCTGCTCCCTAAGGAAGTGAAGGAGCAGGCGACGCTTGTTCCTGAGCGAGCCCGCATTCCAGTGCACCAGTCTCAATGGTTTGTTGTTATCCATTGAGCTGGTGCACGGCGTCAGATGTTCTCGGGGCGGTAGGCTGCGCGCGCTTGGCGAGCAATGCTGCCAACATCGCCATAGCAGCGCGCAGCTCTGCGTCGGGGTCGTTGTCCGGCGCGAGGCTAGCCGGCGGGCTTGCGTGCGGCTGGGCGACTGCGGGGGTGAGGGCGGGGGGCGCGCTGCGTAGCCGCAAGGTCGCCGCGTCGTCGTTTGAGTTGCGGGCGGGCGGCTGCGGGGTGCGGTAAGCGGGGGGCGGGCTGGTTCGCGCAGTGTGCGCTCGCTAGTGGCGGCGCCACCGGCGCAGCCGCTGTTGTGATTGCGCGTTTGTTTTTCTTATTTTTTTCCCGCCTGCGGGAAACATTTCGCTGGGATGCGGGGTCGTTAGCCGGCGCCATGAGTGTCGCCGGCGCCGACTCCGTCAGTTGCGTAGGGTGTAGCGGGCGGGATGGTGGGCCTGTGCGGGCTACGGTTCCCGCCTTGCGGTTCCGCATCTCGCGGCGTAGCACGGGGCAGGAGGAGTGGTTTGCGGGGTGTGGGCCACGGCAGTTGACGCACGTGGCCGGTTCCTCTCGTGGGCGCGGGCAGTCGGCGGCGGCGTGCGCGTCTCCACAGCGCACGCACGCCTGCGGGCGGTGGCAGCACATGGACGAGTGCCGGAACGCCTGGCATCACAATCGAAGCCTGGCGGGGAAAAAAGGGCCCTCGTGATCCCCGGCATGTTCAGTAACTCGGTTACGTTGTATATTCCGGGGATTAGGTCGGGGGTTCGCTGGAGCACGACGTGGAATATGCACCCAGGTCGGCCCTGTCGTGCCTTTATGCTGCGTGCATATTCCACTATGTACCCGCGCTTCTCCAGCGCGGCTCCTATGAGGTCCGGCGGCGTATCGGCTGGGAGTCCTCGCAGCGCCACCTTGTGGCTGCGCTCCGCTGGCAGCGAGTACGAGAACCAGCTGATTCCCTCACATTCCATGGATGTCAGGTATCCCTGGATCAGCCGGTACTCGTCTGCGGATGATGGTGAATACCGCACGCCCTGTCCATAGATAGGGGCGCGCGTTCGGTGAGTGGCCCAGTTTGACAGCCAGAGTGGCGAAGTGGGCCGCCCAGTTGGGGAGCCGTTCCACCACAAGTGGCGGGTAACGATCCCGTTTCGGTGGGTCGGCCGGTGCTGTGCCGCCATCGGTGGCGGGGGATTGTGGTGAGGCCGGTTAGTTGGCCGCTGCTGCGGCGTAGTTGCGCTGCGGCGACCCCTGACGGGCCGGGAGCGCACCGCGCCTGTTGTTTGGCGGTCGTTGGGTGGCCGTGCGTAGCGGCCGGTGGCGCTGCCCCGCGCGGCGGGCGCTGGGGCAGTGGTGCGGCCGTGTTTGTGCGGCTTGTGGTTGCCGCCGCGGGCGGCAGCGGGTTACTAGAGCCCGCCTGTGTCGTCGCCGGGCGTTGTAGCGCCGTCAGTGTTGACGGTGGCGTCACTACGCTAAAGGCGTCGCGCCACCTCTGTACGCTAGGCGACATCGGTGGCGACGGCGTTTGTTGGGCCGCCAGGTCAAGCGTCTTGACCGGGGCGCCCTTGAACCGCAGTCGGGGGTCGCGGGAGGCGTTCGCTGGCGGCGCAGTAGGCTAGTCGTTCGCACGGCTCTCTGAGCGCGTGCGACGGGCATCACCTACCTGCGAGTCCCTCGTGGTCTTGCGCAGCGGCGTTGGGGCGGCTCTCGGGCTGGTCGCCTTCCGTTTGAGGGTCGGTGGTAGCGTGAGTGGCGCGCCTGCGAGCGCGTCCAGGGCCTGGAGCGCTGACAGGTCGGCGGGGCAGAGCGTCGGGGCGTCGCCTAGCTCGTACTCGCGTACGCGCAGGTACGACGCCATCCAACGCTGGAGGCCGTCGCTCATGCAGCCGGCCTGCGCGATGCGGGCCACCATCACGAGGTCCGATTCATATCGGACTCTCGGTGATGAGGCCGCTGCGCTGGCCCTCTGTAGCGTCGCGGCTGGAGTAGAGATAACTCCCTCCAGGGAGTCATGGTGTGCTGTCGCAGTCGCTGTCGCGCCCGGCGGTGCGGGCCTCGACGGTGTCGACGTTGCGTCGCCCCATTCGGGGCAAGCGACGTCGGTCGGCGTCGCGGGAGCCGGGGTCGAGTCCGTCTTCTGGGGCGTGGCAGGCATGTCGCACTTACGCACTTTGTGATGGGACGCTAATAATTCAAATTCATAAAACATAACCCTCCTTCTGTCGCAGTCGGGTAAAAACCATTGGCGTCATTCGAACGTTTAAATTTGCTAAACGCCGACATGTGACACGTACTTGAAATTCCGAAAACCAAAACCAATTTGTCACACGATATTTTGTTAGTTTGAATGAGCAATAAATTCCCAAACTTGAAAGTGTGAAAAAAATAAAAGTTCGCATACCAAAATGTCCAATATATTCACGCTGAGATATCGATGCAAAAACAATACCGAGAAAACGAACAAGGCTAGCCTAAGAATAAAAAAACCCTATTATAAAAACAAAGGTTTCAGATACTACATTAAAATAAATATGTATCCTAAGTCTCACGACTTAAGGATGCTTTTCAAATATGATATTATGCGTCAAACCGTTGGACAATTTCAGGGACGAGAGAGCGAGACAAATTCAGCCGGTGGTGAAACGGCGCGATCGCGAGAAGCGACGGTATTGGTAGATTGGTCTTCCCACCACGAGGGATGATGCGCAGGCGTCGATTGCCATCCATAACAACCAAAACACCAAACAACACGAGCAAAGAAGAACCTTATGTTAATTAGCGTAGATACTAAGATTGTAATTAGTAATTCATCTCTATTATAATTAAGTCAGCGAGACGAATCACGGGGTAGAGGGAGGACACTTCTTATTTCGGAGCGGAGCGAGGCGGCTGGACGAGCAGTGGAGCATTTATTGAGATCACATCCTAAAGTCTAATAATGTAAAATTATATTAAACTTTGATTTACTAATAAATTAGAGTCAGTGTATATTAGCAGCGGCGACAAAAGTTAAGTTGATACCTCTTATGTTTATGTAAATGGTTTAGGTATTAATTGAATCGATCTGATTAATTTCATCTATTTCCATTTGTATTCTCACTAGTAGAGATTTTATTAACATAGTTTAACCTTAACAAGATGGAAAGTAAAAGTTACCCCAATCGATTGAAATTTACATTTAATTTTAACATAGTTATTAACTACAAATTATCTCTATAATGGTAATATTTGAACAGAATATAGGTCTATCATCATCAAATCAAGTGCTATTGTTTGACTAAATTCAACCAAAGCCTATGTATATGTATGTATTGTGTGTACGTTAACGTTCATCATCACGTTAACTAGTCCCTGTGTGAAATATTCGTAATGTCGTATTATTTGAATACAATAATACCAGACCTACCTATGTCTAATCTGCGACGCTTAGAAGTTTGTAATGTACTTACATTGAAATCATCATCAATGACGAATACTCCAAGATATATATCGTTTTAGTTAATGTAATTGTAATGTAATAATTTTTAGTTAATAAAACTATTATTTATTTATAGAACTGAACTAGGTGGTTCAGACCCCAATTTATTGACGAAAAATTCTTTAAGATGGCTTAATGGACTAGTCAATACCATCCAATGGCTTAAACCCACGGTTTATTTATAATTTTATTAGACCAAAAGGCGTATGGGCGTCCCAGCTATACGACTAGTCAAATTAACGAATATACCTATAATCTATGTTATTATTAGGCCAAAAGGCGTGTGAGTTAATCAATCCCCACATGACTAGCCTAATGCTGACTACCTGTTGATAACGCGCAGCGTTAATGAGTCGAATACTTTACTGATAAGTTAACATTTATATCGACTAATTGTTTCACATTAATTGACTTAATTAAGCTTATGTTTGATTATATGTATTAACTTTGCAAACAAAGTATGACGCTTTGACTTTCAATTATGGAAATGTAGTGATTTGGTTTGAACGAATAATTGTTTAATTCAGATATTAATTAACTAATTAATTATAATTAGTCTTAATTGGGCGGAATGGTTTTTTCGTACTAAGGACATTTTTTTCCATTCCAATAGGTATTTGGCCCTAGGAAACGTGTCCTTAGCATCACGGATTTCATAATTCTTTTCTAATCTAGAAATCCCTGGTGAAAATCATAAAATAGTTTCAATCGTAGAGTCACAATTAAGTAAATAAACGTATATCTATATTTTAAACTCTACCTGTGACTTTGATTCATATTCCCGCATACCTTGACTAATTTTCAATAAATTAGATTCCAAGTTGACTGTAATCATCTAGACCTAATGTTCGAGATGCCTAAGTAACTTCTTTCAGAACTAATGGTACTTAAATGCCTTAAATAAAGTAATTTTCTTTAGAGGAATTCAATAAGAAATATCCACGTAAATTCTTGCAATTCAACGCATGGCACTCGAGTTTTGATAATTAGATTAAACCAATAATTTTTTGTTGGTTCACCCTAGTTGGTGCTATATTCAGCAAGATTGGGACACCACAGTTGTTGCGATCCTTCATCTCGTAAAACGTAGGGAAAAAGCTGTCCAAAGGATCCTAAATTGATAAAAAGCATATACAGGGGCCCCATATTCGTATGAAGAGTGGAGGTGATTTGAATATATGTATATGATAACCCTATGGGGTTATAAAGAATGATAGCGGTATATCAAGTATATACCTAGATATCTTGCCAGGCCAAGGCAAGCTTAGGGAACCTTGGGGATCAAGAAAGCATCGACCACCCTCCATCGTGGCAACCCTTTGGAGCACGTGAAAGGAGGCAGGAACACATTAAAAGGTCCTAGTCTGGACAATGGTTCAGCTAGGGGACTGGCTCCTTTGTGACCCACTTCAGGGGGCTCAACTTGCTGTCTTATATTAGATTATATTTTTATTATATCACCCGAATCATTGCCATTGACGTAGCGGAGTTTTATTGCAAGTTTCTGTCATCTCATCTTACATAAACACTAGAGAGCAATTAACATCACAGTTTAAGGCATTTATAAACCAATCATCAAACCCGAATCTCATAAAGTTAAATAGACTGTCGTTGACGGTCTTTGTTCACCCATTTTATATTGGACTCACACACGACGGTGAGACCGCGTTAGGTTTCATGACATGTAATGAGTGACTAGATCGACCTAGGATCGTTTCATCCATTGAACGTGAATAGCTTGACCATACATTTAGCATCGGGAACACCTCATCGGGTGACCGTTGCTCCAGGATAGCTTCATTTAGGTACGGGACTATCTCAACTTCACACACTGCCACTGGTGTCAACGTCACTTAACGTTAACGTTCGTTGTGTCGCGCGGCACTTCTCAGCCCGAATACTGTGGTATGGTGGCGCCGGATCCTTGCGGAACGGGTGCCGGAGGTTATTTATTTATTTATTGGAGTACCAACAGCCATATAAAACATCATAAATATTACATTAGAACCAACAAGCCAATTACAGGTCCTCGCTAGTAACAACAAAATACAAATAAAAAGAAAAGCAAAACTGCCACGCAATAATATGATGACAGAATATAATATTAAATTATTGCGTACCCAAGAAATAAAAGAAAATAAGGGAGAGTGTTTACATTATTCACAACACTGCACACCGCCTACAGCAACCCATTTCACACAAACTATTCTGTGAATAAAATATAATATATTCCACCGCCTTAAACTAGACATGAAGCAGAAAAAAAAGAAAAATGTAGGTGGAAACAAATCAAAGAGTACCGTCAAAAAAAGACCGATTCAACCACCGCCTCACTGTTTCAAATTTGGTATTAAATAAATCAATGTCGCTCTCCTTGCACAACCCATTGAAAAAGTTACAAGCGCGCCATAGGAATGTGTTTCTTCTGTAGTTTGTGGAAGCATTAGATACTGATAGAATAGAATTAGTACGCAGGGCCCTATTACGGGGGTCTAAGTGAAATTTCCTGCAGAAGACGGGGGCTATCAATCATGCCAGATGTAATTTTCAAAAGAAACACTACATCTGCAGTCTCACGCCTCTTATACAAAGGTAAAAGGTGGTGTTTCCTGCAAAGACGAATACAATCGTCAGAGCTAAAGCGATCCTTGGTACGAAAACATAAATATCGTATAAATCTTTTCTGGATGTTTTTAATTCGGTTGATATATGTGGCATAGCATGGGTTCCACACCTGAGACGCATACTCTAAGTGGCTTCTAACATTGTGCAGTACAATACCTTAAAAGTTTTAATACAAGTAAAATCCTTGATGCGTGATGAAACCCAGGGCCCTAGAGGCTCTAGCAACGATACTGTCCACATGACCATCAAACAGAAGTTTGACATCGTGGATAACTCCTAGATCTCGCACTGCTACATCCCTACCAATCAATTCATTCTTCAGCGAGTAGTCATAGTGCAACGGATGACGTTTACGAGTGTAGGAAACGATGCTGCATTTAGAAGGATTCAGTTCCAGACTATTGGATAAACAGCGGTTTAGCCAAGAGGTTGCGTTAATCTAGAATCGTTAATCGTTTGTGGTAGAAAAAATGTATGGGATTTGACATAAGCTAACGTTATCTGACATAAGCTAACGTTTGTGGTAGAAATTCTTGGTCCATAGACAATTCACGAACTTTCGATGTACAAAGGAGGCGGATTGGCGGATGATTCGACCTATTTCTGATTTTCTAAAAATCCTGTGATCCGTATCACGATCCGTGGTCCTACACACTCGATAATCGTGATCCAGGATCGTAATCCCTGTATCACGATAAATATCGTGAGTGTAGATCCGCCATTTGGTTGTGACTTTTGGCGGGATTTTCGTAAAAATTGGCGCTAAGACCGCCATCGTTCTTAAGCCAATTCCAATCGATCCATCAATTTCAGTTGATCGCCAATTTGCTCTTTACTTTATAAGTCGAATTAATATTAAAAATGCATGCTTTGAACATGCTAGTGGAGGCTCAAAATGAGTATAAATGTCAATTACGGGTGCGAAGAAGCGAAGATCGGGCATTTCTTGATGAATGCTATGAAATGTCCGACTTCGAGTTTCATCAAAATTTCCGGCTAGATAAAATAACCTTTAAAGCGCTTTGCGCAGAATTAAATGAGGAAACTGACCTAGCCGGAACAAACGAAATAAGTTTGGAAACTAAGGTAAGAAAATTATTTTTTATTTTACCTATTTGTTAGCTATATTCTTGTTCACATTCCAACAAATATTCATTTCATTTCTTTTTGTAGGTGCTGTGTGCCCTTACTTTTTTTGCCACCGGTTCCTATCAAGCCATTGTGGGTGTCGCTCGGCACCTTGCCCAACGCACTGTTAGCCGGTGCTTAAGGCAAGTTGTCGACGCACTAAACCACCGCACCATAACGAGCCGGTGGATACAGTTCCCAAGAACTAGGCGAGAACGGAACTTTATCCAACAAAAGTAAGTGAGGATCTAATACATAATTTTAACAGTAGGTTAAATATACTTTTACCCTTTACATCGTCAACGCAGAGTTCTAAAAGGTAACCTATGGCTTATGTGGAGACCACTACTTAGGTCCAAACTATTTCCGAACAAAATTTCACTTTAAATCCGCGCGCGTTTACAGGTGGGCACAAACTTATTGAAATAAGTTTTTATTGACAAGTTATACGATTGACATTTACAAAAAGTCAAAATTTGTACGGTCTTTGGCGTCTTTGCATCTACAAACATAATAATAATTGCAATGAAAGTTCGTGGTCTTTCAATAATTAATGTTTTTACTAAATAAAACTATGTTGAAATAAAAGGGACACAATCACAAAGTTGAAATAGTATAAATAATGTGCACTAAACATTAAAAATTGTGCAAGGTTTGTAACATTTCTTTAAGAATCAATTGGTTTAGTCATTTAATTCTACATTATTTTCAGATTCCGAAGGGAGTTTGGCTTGCCAGGCGTAATAGGGTGCATTGATTGCACCCATGTTGCCTTGGTCAAGCCAAGTGAATCGGAGCACCTATTCTATAACAGAAAGGGATATCACAGCATTAATGTCCAGATGGTATGTAAACTAGTTCATTAAACATGTGTTGCATGCTGTCCACTGATTGAAAGTGTTTAAAGCAATACCTAATGTTTATTGTTATAGGTGTGTGATAGTAATTTGAGGATCACGAATTGCAACCCCAGAAATGGGGGTGCAACTCATGATTCCTTTATATTGGCGAATAGCAAAGTGGACACATTTTTGCGCCGTCTGCATCAAAGTGGGGAACAAGTTTGGCTACTAGGTAATTATATTCTTTACTAAAATTGTATCATATCAAAGAATGTAAAGAAATATTTTAAATCAAAGTAAATAATAACTGTATATTCAGTAACAATGACTTTGACAATGTGATCTTTGCTCATCTTTTTTTAGCTAAATATAAGTTTCTGTCTATTTACTTTGATTTAAAAATAAAGTGCCTTATAAATCTAACAACCCCGTCTGCTGATTATAAACTGTTGTAAGTTAATGAACTAAAGTGTAACTTACACTTTCACCCAGTATTTGGTGGTTTGGATTAGTTGAATGCTAATCAATGCTCTTATGATGAGGGAAAACGTCATGATGAAACCTGCACATTCAGGCGACTGAATGTATAACCGTAATCCTATATGGTCAGGTTCCCCTGGTCACAGGGTCACAGAAAACAGATGGCAGTCTGTTGCTCCACGGTAACTACCTGATCTGCCAAGCCCTCGATGATGGCACGGTGAACCCCGGGCCCTCATGCGACTGGTCTCAAACAAGACCTCCATAATCAGTCCCCATACTTAAACAAGAATGGGTCCTGCTTGCTTTCAAGATTTTTTCAGTTACAATTAGACATCAACACAACAACTTACAACAATTTGCTTGTCAGAAGCAAGAGAAAAGATGTGTTCTGCCTACCCCTATGGGAAAAAGGCACAACAATGTGCAGTTTTTAAAGCAGTCTTGTACTGTATGTAGTATTATATTAAAGATATGAATGTATCTTGCTATCATATTAAATAATATGTTTTGTTTCAGGTGACTCTGGGTATCCATTACGGCCTTGGATAATGACACCTATTGTCAATGCTCCACAAGGTTCCAGGGAGGAAGAATACACTAAGCTGCATATTAAAGCCAGAAATTGTGTGGAGCGCTGTTTCGGATTGCTCAAGTCACGGTGGCGATGCTTATTGAAGGACCGGACTTTACATTATCACCCTGAAATGGCCAGCAAAATAATAATTGCATGTTGTGTTTTACACAACATTGCCCTTAGCGCAAATGCTCCACTGCCCAATGAGATGCTGGCCTTTGAGGATGATAATGAAAATTCTGGTCCGCATCCCGGCTCATCTGCAGACAGTGAGTTAATCCGAGGCAGAGCAACACGCAATGCATTAATAAACCGTTTGGCTTAGTTAGTGTATTCTTCAACCATGTTACTTCCTTTAGGGAGGTCTTTGTCGCAAAGTAGACGGCTAGAAACTCCTTAGGGGGAAGCCTTTGTCCTAACTTTCATGAGCCCCACAGGGTATTGTGTCCGATGAAGCCTTGAAAGCCTTCTTGGCTAATGGCAACTACGCCAACTCTTTGAGTTGCAGAGAATGATAGGGTATATCTAATCTAATCTAACATTTGTTGGTTAATTATGGCCACCATTAACCCGTACTTTTAATACGAATACTAACAAAATATTGGCTTTGATTACTTTGTCCTACTTTGTACACATTCTACCTGAAATAAATATAATATTCTATTATTGGCCTGTCTGGCTATGGATGTCCTGAAATAATATGTCATCATTTTAAGTGTTTTTGATATGGTTTCAATTAAAATTGTGATTGTCCGTGTCATAAAAAATTATTTTGTGTGAAAACAAATCATCATCATCATCTCGGAGTCAAAACAAATGCTATGTTTATAATAAGAACTGTGTTTATAAGAATTTGGTTTTTTTTAACCGAAAATAGTACGAAAAAAGGGGTCCCGAACCGATTTCAATGCGATTATCTTTGTTTAAAAACCAGTTTAATGCAAATGGCTAATAGCTTGTTTCATTAAAATGGGTTTTTTAGTTTAAAAAATAATTTGAGTATGTATTTAGTCTGGAGTATTCCGACGTTTTACTGTCCGTTAGGTAAGTAAATTAACTAGGTGAAGTGAGTTTATTTATATTTTTTATTTTTATTATATACCTACTGACTTTGTTTATTTTGTTTTATTTTAAATTAATCTCTCAAACCTCTATGACGTTCATTTTGAAAGCATAGGTAATCTATTAAATACTTAAGTTATGCTAAACAGTCCTATTTGATGGATTGTTTGTTCCGACTAAGAATTCTTTCACTTAGACTACATTAACAGAGACTAGAAGTATGCAACAAGGTCTGTATTTTGTTTGCAAAAAGTTTAGTCAAGTTTAGTTTAGTTTAGTTAATCCCTGCGATTATTGCAATCATGTTAAAAAAGCCTTTACATCTTTAAATTGCACCCTTGCAAAGGCGGGTAGGCTCGTTGGAGCTTAGGAATAGCATTCACACTAGTTGATTAAAACCAAGATCAAAGTATAAGTATGTTTTTAATTAAAATATAAAATTCATATAAAAAAATAAACTAAAGTAAAGAGTACCCTAAAAAAAGGTTAATATATGAAAAGGTTAATTCATGTGGAACATGTCAGAGATCTCAGGACCTAGCAAGTGGAACGACGTGGTCTCTGCCTACCCCTACGAAAAAAACAGCAACAATTTGAATATTCGTCTCGCATATTTAGTTATTTGAGTAGATATGTATACTTGGCACATCCACTTGTGACAATTGTAGAAATAACAATGCCTGTTTGAAGGATGATGACAACCTAATCTGCGGTTCTGCATTTTTGCTAATATGAAACATAAGCAAGTGTAGGTACAAATCTGGACGACAGTTACCGCTTTCCGTCAGGTGGGCTGTCTGCTCGAACAAAAATTAAAACAAATGAGCTATTTTAAACTTGTGTCGGTAGCTAATTAGAATTCTCATGAAAGAACAAACGACACAAGTTCAAAAGAAGCTCGTCGTGCGTGGCTTGTTGAGACAGCCTCTGCCTATCAAGCTCCAGGCTCTGCGCATCCAACGTCAACCTTTGCCTCTCAATTTCCTGCCTCTGTGCCTCCAGCTCCATCTGCCTAAGCTCTCGCTCATGCAGCCTCCTGTCTCTCTCCTCTTCTAGCTGCAATCTTCGCTGCTCGACGGCCACAAACTGACTTGTCGAACGGTCGAAAGGTGTTTGTATCCGTCTTACTCGTCTTCTTACAAGCTGTCGAGGAGAGTTGGCTGCAGAGGAGTGCGGCGATGGCGCTGGGGCGAGGCGTGGAGGCGCCGGCGTTGGCGGGGGCCGGAGCGTGCGCGGGGGCGGTAGTGGGCGCGGGGGCGGCGGGTGCGGCTGCGGCAGAGGACGCGGCTGCGGGGACTGGGGCGAAGGCAAGGCGTCCTGGCGGCCGTCATAAGCATGTGCTTGTAATGGTGGAGTTGGAGCAGCTGTAAACAATGGTTAAAAAATTTAAAGCACGTAGTAAAATTGTCCTAGATGCTAGTAATATACTTATACCCAAAAATTGATCATGTACTTAAGTAACTGTAGTCGAAGTGCCTACCTTCTTGACGCCTATGTGAAGGACCCGGATCCTCGTGAGCATATCCGTCCAACTCCATGCCATCAGGAACAACCGCCACTTCCACTTCAATGTTAAACTATAAATAATAAACAGGTACCTAAGTAACATAATTCAGTAAATACCTACTCAGATAGGTAGTTAGATACCTACATAATAAAAAAGCTTGGTAATCTACATGTATTAAGTAGTACCTACCTATAAAAAATAGGGTAAAACGTTAAGTGCTTAAATCTTTTTCATATACATATACAATACAAGTAAATATATCTTTAGGTATACTAACGTCTAAACCCATTTCTTGAATATTTTGTTGCCCGCTTACTGCCGTTTCTCCCATCACTACCAGCACCCGCTCTTCTAAATGGCTTAGGGAAACCCTATTATTGGGTCCCCCACCAGTGCCCTGGTTTCCGCGGGTTATGGTGGCAGCTTTCTTTTTTGTGCGCGTCTTTAAATCAGCCCAAACCTAATAATAAATAGCATAATTAATAGGGGTAAGTTAAGTACCTACCCAATTTCAGTGCCTTTATCTGTTGTAATTGTAGATTTGCATACTTTTTTCCACTTTGCTACTGGCTTACTCATTCCACCGTTAATGTTGGTTAATGTGGACTCCAGCTCCAACCACATTCGGTTTTGCCGTAAACGGCCTTGGGCACACTTTTGTGGCCGTCCGATGTCACCATTTCTATAAAAAATAAGCAACGTTACGTCGATGATCTATTTATAGAGCACTAGATTTGTTGATATTCACAAATAACATACAAAAAATTAGTAAGTAAACATCTACCTTTCCATAAAATCCACTAAAGTTTCAATTTGTGCCTGGCTCGCACGTAGCCTGTCCATTTTTTTAAATAAAACTTTGAATATCCAAAGTATTGGAGTTGAAATACTTAAATATTGGCGGGATGTTTTTTCACGAACGACCAATAGTACCATCATTAATGACAGGTATTCTGGCGGGAAAGTCCGTGGCAAACTGCCCGAGTGTAGGCCGAGAATTCCTTCTCTTATCAATAAACCTTCCTTGCATATGCGCCCCAATATTTATTACTTATTAGCTTTAGTTATTAAAAAAATTATATTAACCTTTACTACATTTATGTATTTTGTTTCTTATTTACTTTCTATAATAATAAACCTGCTTTGACCCTTTCAAATTTTGTTTCACATGGAGAAATAAAATAATTCCTTAGCCTCTCATGCTTACATTCTCAAATATTTAATAGTTGTTGATTATAAAAAATTATATTAAAATGTTAAATTATGTTAACAAATGTGTATTTGGTTTCCTATTTCCTATTTAAATCCGCATTTGACCCTTCCAAAGTCCATTTCTTTCCGGAGGGAAATACTCTTTGTGAACACTACAAGCCCAAGGTAGAAGTAAAATTTTATATCCTCTCTGGCCCAAGGTCCAAGAAAAAAAGTAGAGGAATGCCACCCACGCCCGCAATGCTACAATGTACGTTGTAAAGCGTACTCCACATGTTCGCCGGCAAATCTTTTGCGGAGACTGATCGACCCTCTGTGCATTCTCACCTATTAGGGGATGTGGTAAGTGTCTAAATGCATTAACATTAAATCGATTTATTGGTGTAATATCGCTAATCTGGTAGATTCCGCTGTAAACAGGGTCACAAAGGTAATGGCAACCGCTATACTGTAATAACCTGATCTGCCAAATTCCTGGATCATGGTCTAGTATACCCCGAACCTGTTACGGAAAAAATACTCGGAAGAAAAATATAAAATCTCTACATCGGTCGTTGGATACATCAATATTTTTTATAAATAAATGAACTTTGGCCGTGTGGTGTCCGGCAGAGTAGAATAGCACTAACCCCTTACACTCATGGGTGTCGTGTCGTACAAGGCGACTAATGTTTTCGAGGCAAAAGATCAAGAGTCTCCGTAGTCTGGAAAATGGGCAGCTGCATTTTCCATTGTTATATTTAAACACTGCTATCTCCAACCCGCCTGCCAAGCGTGGAGGTTTTTGCAATAACCTCCCCTTTCGTGGGAGAGGCCCTAAGTCCTGCAGTGGACTGTTACGGGCTGTGATGATGAAATGTACTTTGTAATAGAATATTTTAAGATTATTTTCGTATTTTGTTACTTCGAGTGCATCCTAAGTATTCTGCAATGATAAATTTATTTATGAAACGAGGTCAAATTAAAACTAAAAAGCTTGAAAATTATGTTAGTAGAACTAGACCATGATCCAGGAATTTGGCAGATCTGGTAATGAGCAGTTTTCCAGTAGGTAATGTCATTTGGTTTCAAAAAGCATCAATATTTGGCGCTCCCACAATATTGATACTTTCTTTTAAAATCTGTATGATTGTGGCAGTAATGTCATGTAGCCAACTAATACTACACTTAAGAATTAAAAGTTATTAATAGATACATAACTTTAAAAGGTTGAAAGAAGTGTAAATAAATATTTATATAAGTAGGTACTATGTTATATTTTAATACAAACCTTTAATTCCTGAATTACGTCCATTCTTGATTCTGGCGTCCATGAAACGAACTGACCCAGTCAAATTAATGTTTGTTTTGTTTGCAATAATTTATTAAAACTGTTAAAAACAATAGATAAATACAATATTATCCAGTGCAACGTACCCAGTGTTTACATCCTCTTTGCTAAGTACCTATTTCAAGCGATCTTCAATCATTAAAATATTCAGGGCGCCATCTAACGAGTCGTTCAGAATGCTCTTGGAAAACTGATCATTACAGTAGAGCGGTTGCCATCACCTTTGTGACCCTGTTTACAGCAGAATCTATCAGATTACACCGCAGTGGCGTTACTGTCATACAAGCCCATAAGCCGGGCTTATTATATATTATAACTGCTGGGCAAAGTCCTCCCTCCGATTCTTCCACTCTTCACGATCAAGTGCCAATGTCGGCCAGTCACTTTCGAAGGCCCGCATCTCATCTGCCCGCCTTTTATTGGGTCTGCCGCGACGTCATTTCCGAGATTGGGTGTCCAAACTGTAACGGTTTTAGCCCATAACTTTTATAAAGCCGGGCTTGCCATATAATAATAATTATCGATCAAAATCAAATTGAGTTGAGACGCGGCCAGTCATCTCGTTCGTAAAGTTTTTAAACATCGCTCAGAAAATAATAAATTATTTCCTCGCTAAGACTTACGCCGGATTTACGTATCTATTTCTTAGATTAGTAAATCGCTTATAAGACAATTTCATAGATCGGTGTACCGAACTTATTGGATTGTTGATTGTTCTCTCTCACAAGTTATAATACTGGAATAAAACTGAGAGTGATAAGTGAGGATTGATCAGTAATGTGGCAAAAATATGGATTTATTTTTAATAACCGTAAAAACTACCAAAACTTCATCTCTCGGCTTGCCTTACTCTGAAACCCTAGGCACGCCACTGACACCAATATATCGATATAATATCGATGCATAGTGACACCTACCTCATCCCTAATAGGCGAGAATGTAGAGGGTCGTTTAATTCCCAGCAAAACTTTTGCCAAAAGTTTCGGCACACATGTGGAGTATGCTTAATATATCCACTAGAATTTTTTTCTCTATGTTAATATCACTCGTCCACAGCTACCTTTTATGTTGTTATGTCTATGTTCTTTGGTCTGTTTGTTGATTGTGTATGTTGGACTTCGTCTCTTTATGTTGATTTGTTATTTTATTTGTTTGTTTTTCGCCAGGTAGAGTAACTTTATAGTTGGTTTGGTTCTCAGTATGGTTACGTAAAAATCTATTTCTAATTCGTAAAATAAAACGCCAAATAACGGTGGTTTATACATAATAATGAAAAGTAAGTACACAAATCTATCACAAAAAAACATTTAGCAGTAGGTACCCCTCTATCTACCAAAAACCGAATATTTTATACTAGCGACCTGCCCCGGCTTTGCGCGGGCAGTAACTTTGACAAATTATACACCTAAACCGCTCTTGTGTATCACTGTATATTGGTGAATACCGCATGAAAATCGTTAAGTAGTTTTTGAGTTTATCGCGAGCAGGCAGCCAGACGCGGCGTGGGGCATTATTTTATAATAATATGTACCTAGTGATTTCTACCAGTTTATTTGATAGGTACTTCTGTTATAAGTAAGATGTATAGAACCCAAGTACCTAGTAGTTAAATATCATCATCATCATCATTTCTGCCATGTTAACAGCTGAACATTGGCCTCCCCTACGCCTTCCACAGCGAATTTCAAGAATACACAAGAACAATGGTATTTTCCAACTTTCATTTATTTACTTAGCCAATATTTACCTAATGTGTTACAGGCCAAGTCTAATTCATTACCATTGTATTTTCCAGGCAAACATGAAAATAGAATATCATAATTACAAATCACATACCTACATCCTTCTCCCTAAAATAGTGCATTTTTTATTAGAGCCACCGCCAGACCTACTTTGAAAAGTTTTTTATGTAAGAACCTACCTACTTATTTTAAGATATTTTAACATCATTGTCATACATTACAAACAGCCCCATAACCGTAAACTAGTAAGACATAGCCTTGCTCTAATTATTATAAATTGGAATTTTTATATTTTGTATTTACATCTTAAAATTAATACAAATCAACCTCTTCCACTTGAGTGCAATTTTGCATTAATCTCCGAGCTTAGCGGGTGGTTTAGTGGCAGTCTTGTCTATGGAGTGCCAAAATATGTATAATGTTTCTCTATGTATTTTACTGTGTGCAAAAAAATGTAAAATAAAAAAATAAAATAAAATATTGAAATGCCTACTTGTATGGATCCGTTTGTGGAAGGGGTTGGTTATATTCTACTACTCTGCCACATGCATTGCAAACATAATACAAATATTAGCAGTGTGAATTGTGATACCTAAATGTAAAACTTTATTTTTTCAGAATATACAGTGATCTGAATATGTCAAATATTAAACCCGAGGAATCCCTGTGGGTTGTAATTATTTTGCATTGAAAAGTACTTTACGGTTTAATAATTTTCTAGACAAATTAAAATTATTTGTACATTATCATGTATTATTTGTGTTTACATCAAACAATAAATTGAAAATCATTAATGAGGTACATTATGGACATTGGTTGTGTAATTGAGATATTACATTCCTATTTCCATAAATTATCTTCCAATAGATACAATGGCTAACTGACGTCATGCCCGCAGCATTAGCAATAATAAATATGTATTAGTAGATCAAACATGCTGCCCTTGGTCTCACAATGACGGTAGTGGCTGTATGGACGCTTCCAATCTGTTCTTGGACAAAAAATATTAATCTGTACATTGTGTTGAAATAAGGGTACCTACCTAAACAAAAAATAAATAGGTATTTTTCCTGTCCTGGCTAGAGACTAAATGTACAGGCAGGCGACTTTATCCTGCTGGTGTGAGGGAAGCGGGATTGTCATAGATATACTTGAAAACAATCTTAGAAGTTATACAAAGATATTAGCAACTTACTGATTTGATTAATAAATCTTTAAGTAGGTTGGGTAGATTGGCTTGGCTTTGAAATGTAATAAAGTTTTATTATGTGGATATCAAAAAACAACTATACAGACTTCGTAATCAGTGAATTTAATTAAAGTAAATAGGTAAGTAACAATAACAACATGGTCAGTACACATTACAATTTTACAATAGGTATTGCCATCTAATCATAATTCTTCAGAAGAAAGTATCAAAGTAATAACAAATCTAAACAACAACTAGCAATCTAAATAATAATGTGAGCTATTTGGTCAGAAAATGTGAAAATTCAGTATCACAGGTACCACGGAATACTTTTTATACTTATTCATTACTTACTGCAATATTTTATTAGCTACAGTTGTCTTGCTAATCCCATCAGTTGTGTGCTCTCATATGACTCATAATCCTTTAGAGAGTACAATTGTCTAGTTTCCAATCACCTAGTTTCTGTTAGTATCTACAGTGTTCTTCCTAACGAAATCCTAAATTCTATGGTGGTAGCGGTGGTGACAATTGCTGTGATAAATCTGTAAAAAATTAAATCTTTATTGTGAAAGTTCCTACTTAAACTGTTCCTAATTACCTGCAGCAGATAATTTAAATGTAAATATTATTTATTTATTTATTTATTTATTAAATCTTCATGCACAAAATAGTACAAAGGCGGACTTAAAGCTAAAATAGCCTTATCTACCAGTCAACCAGGAGATAAAGGGTAAAGAAAAAGTAAGGCGGTGCAAGAGAAGCTACTAAACAAGATGGAGGAGGGGAACCGTTAATGCAATTATAGCCGAACCAGAGATAACAGTACAGATAAATAGATAGATAACTGAAAATAAGTAATATAATTATAATAAAGCTAGAAATAAACGTGAGTGAGTGGGTAATATAGCAAGAATAGATAACCATGCATATACTGCACAAGTAAAGGAGAGACAAAACCAGAAGCTCAGTCAAACATGAGGGAGATCGGAGACAAACTCGTGAGCCCCAACACTAAAGATTATTGAGGTAATACTCACGAACAGCTTTCTTAAATGAGTATTTGCTGGAGAGCAATCTAAGATCGGGAGGGAGTTCATTCCAGAGCCTTACAGCCCTCAAGTACAAAAGAATTAGAAATAAAACAAGTACGGTGAAGAGGAAGATTTAATAATAAGTTACTCGAGGAGCGAAGGTCACGGTCGTGGGTGTCAGAGAGAAACTTGAATTTAGTTTTAAGGTAGTTGGGGGTGGCTGGATCAAATAAGATGGAATGAAGTAGAGATAGCATTCTTAAATTACGGCGTTGGCGGATGGGCAGCCACTTAAGCTTGGCACGAAATTCGGAAATGTGATCGTACTTGCGCAGGCCGAAAATGAATCTGATGCAGTTGTTCAGAAGACGTTCCAGCTTTAGGAGGAGATCTTGGTTAATGTCAGAGCAACATACGTCAGCATAGTCAATAATGGGTAAAATTAGAGACTGCACAAGTAAGATTTTAGTTGCAGGAGGAAGAAAGAATTTAAACCTGTAGAGGGAGCACAGAGTCCCAGTTACCTTCCTGCTAACCTCAGTCACGTGGCCAGACCAGCTAAAAGTACTATCAATGTGTAGCCCCAAATCCTTTACCTGGGGAGAATAAGGGACAACCACACCGTTGAAATGGATTGGAGGAACCCGGGAAATGTCGAGGCGCTTAATTTGATACGGGCCACCCAGAATAACGGCTTGGCACTTAGAGGGATTAACCGAGATACCGAATTTGGAAGCCCAATTCTGGACAGCATCGAGATCCTTGACAAGAGCAGACACCGCATCAGAGATATTAGCAGCCTCCGTGTCCGCATATATCTGCAAATCGTCAGCATACAGGTGATACGAGCAGCTGAGATCACGAGTAAGTTGGTTAATAAAAATTGAGAAAAGAAGGGGCGAAAGGATACCACCCTGCGGGACACCCGTCTCAAGGGTACACCAGCTAGACGTTAACCCATCAGCCGCAACCGCCTGCCGACGACCGCGAAGATACGAGGTGAACCAATCAACAACCGCGGACGACACACCGAGATGCGATAAGACAGCAAGCAGGATGTCATGATCTACGTTGTTAAAGGCATTGGAAAAATCAATTAACAAGGATTGACAATTTAGTGTTCTCCATACTCTCCCTCACATCTTCGGTAACCTTAAGTAGAGCAGTAGCCGTACTATGTCCAGGTCGGAAACCGGACTGGAACGGACTTATCAGATCATTGGAGAGCACAAAGGATGACAATTGTTTGTGGACAATGGCCTCGAGAATTTTCGACAGATAGGGTAGAATAGAAATAGGTCTAAGATGATTTAACGAAGTAGGAGAGAAGATTTTGGGAAGTGGAATGACCAATGCCTTACGCCAAAGATTAGGAAAGGAGGAAGTAGAGAGTGAAAAGTTGATAATATGTGTTAATAATGAAAGGACAGAATTAAAAATGTGAAAGATCATGTCCCTGCCTACCCCATCGCATCCCACTGCCTTAGATTGAACGGATATCAGAGTTTTCCTGACTTCATCCTCAGAGACCGCGCAAAATTCAAAGGACTGAACTGAAGGCCTAGGCAGAGAAGCAACAAAACCGATAGTATCCGCCTTAATGTCCTTATCCAATTGAGGTGCAGCAGAAAAATGTCGATTTAGGACGTCAGGACAAAAAGGCAGCTTCTGCTCCGGAGCCCGTGGCTTGCCTACCCCAACCGTCTTGAGAAATTTCCATATATTAGCGGCGGAGGAATCAGTCAGGCTTTTGTGGAAGTAGCGGCGTTTCTCGTTTCTAACAATTAAAAATATGTATCTTCTCATCAATGGATGATGCAGCAAGACACGCACTCCAATCCAGACTTGCCGCATCCACCCCAAGCGCGTCCAAGTCCATGCCCCTAAAACTGCGCAGATTAATAGTCACCGGTGTAGGTTTAGGCGGTTTGATGTTGAACTCCAAGTAAATAAGGTCGTGCCTGGAAAACCCCGGTGCTGACATTTGACCATGATTAGTGGCCAATGCGCAAGAGGAGGCAAGTATGAGGTCAAGCCAGGTATCAGGAGACTCAAAATTTGTGTGAGTGGGTTGAAGAGGGAGCACGCGAAGGTTAGCTGACTCAACCAAAGAGATAAGCTTCCGGCTTCTGAGACTAGGCGTGCAGAGATCAGTGTTAAAATCACCCATCACTATCGCATGCGAATTCTCCGAAGAGACAGACACTAGAAGTGAGTCAAGCTGTGAGAAATAATCAATGCTGGGTGGACAATAAATTACTCCTAGGGCGAGTCTGACGCCCCTGACCTTAGCTTCCAAGATTAGGTATTCAGGAGCAGCCGAGTAAGTAGGGCATGAGGAAGCCATAATTTTATATGGTATATCCGTACGCAAATAAATCGCGACACCACCTCCACGTTTCCCAATGCGATCGTTGCGTATGAGGACGTACCCAGAAAGACCGAATGAAGTGGAGGGGAAAGATGGCTTCAACCATGACTCGGAAATGAGTAAAGCATGTACGGGGACTGACGAGAAAGCCTCCACAAGATCTGAATAATGTTGTGGGATACTCTGGGCATTCAAATGACAAACGTTTAGCGAGCTGCTATTTGTGAAAATGTTACGCAAAGAGACAGATATATTGTTGTCAATTGAGTGGAAAGACGAATTAGGAGACGAATAGGCGGAGTAAAAGGAGCCTTCAGTATCGGACATGCCACACAAATATAGATATGTTATGTAGATTTATTATGTGTTGGTGGGTATTCAAAATAAATATAATATTCCGGTAAGCTACAACTAAATGAACGGTTTTAAAAACTATTAAAATAGGGGTTTGAACAAATTCAAGATCGCGACCTGCCGGTACCTGCCTGCTAGTAACTGTGATAATTATGACTAATCACAACTAATAACCAATACCTAACTAAAAATCACAATAACAAAATAAAATTCTAATGAAACAATAAGTTGAATCAAAATTAATATTGGGATTTACCAGATTAAGCTTACAAAAGTCGAATGTTATTGAGCATACAAACTTTTTGTGCCGGGACTGGTAAAAAGAAACATAAAAAAGAGGAATGAGAAATGAGTCCAGGCCGGTAAAAAAAAAAAAATTCAAATGCGTATTGGCAGTGACATTGACATTAAGTGTAGTGACAGTGACAGATATAGACAAATTCACTTGACACGACGAAATATTTGGGTAACTTTAACCCTTAAATGCATCTTGTTGCCAATTGTCTACAAAACAGATTTTGGCAGTTTGAAACATAGCTCGTGCCAGTTTCTGAACGTGTCTTTGATGGAATTACCTTGTCAACTCAAATGCAATAAAAAAAAATACTGTCACATGAATACTTTGGCGGTAAATTTGTATTTTCCCTCTTATTGAATGTCAGTCGTCGTAGTTCGTCGGACTTTCATTTCCTCAGTTTGGATTTTCAGTTTCTTAGTTATTATAGCAGTGTTTTGGGTGAAATAAATTATTTTCGTATTGGAAATAAGGTAAGTTTTGAAATATATTACTACAATGAAAAAAAATGATTCGCATGTTTTCATAATTTTGCATTTTGGGAAGGTTGCCATTTGTCTACATTATGCGTTGGGGCTTTTTATTTTTCTTACTTTGTGAATACTTTCTCAACTTCTGGTGGAGGTGTTTTTAGCCATTTTTTCGCTTTTTTTAGAATGGCTGAGAGGAGATTAAATGGAAAAGATATCGAAGCTGTGCTGCTGGCCTTGGAAAATGGTGACATTTCCGAAGATGAAGAAATTAGTGACGATAATTCGATTGATTACTATCCAAATAATCGCGATTTACTGGAAGAGCTTGAGGCTGAGCATTTAGAAGAGGAAGACAACGATGAAGATTCCGATCCACCCTTAGTAAGCACCATTGATAACTTTTTGCCTGCACAAGCAGTGTCTGAATCTTCACCGGCGGCTGGGCCTTCAGCAGCGCTACAAGTGCCAGGTCTTGTTGATGTTTCAGTATGGAGGGCAAGAAGTCGAGAACTTATATGGAAAAAACGAAACTTAGTTTGGGATGAAGACCGTGTCACATTCTTAGGTAACGCAGAGCTACCAGCTGAAACAGCACAACTTGAGACACCGTTTCAATTTTTTTCATTGTTTATGAATGACCAAATCATAACGAAGATCGTCCAAGAAACTAATTTATACATAATTCAGCATGGCGTTTCTCACTGCCCACCAGTAACTGCAACAGAAATTCGTCAGTTTCTTGGCATTATTATTTATATGTCTGTATACCATTACCCTAGTGTCAGGGCTTATTGGTCTAAGTACGGTTTCTCTCATATAATGCAGACAATGACTTTGAACAGGTTTGAGAAAATACGATCTGTTCTTCATCTAAATGACAACACACAACACAAGCCAGTCGGGCACCCAGATCATGACCGCCTTCATAAAATAAGACCTTTAATTAACCACCTAAATGAGCTATTCTCCAGCGTGGCCCCATTAGATCAAAGATTGTCCCTAGATGAGCAGATGTGTGCTACTAAGGTAGCACATTTCATGAAGCAGTATCTGCCTAATAAGCCACACAAATGGGGTTTCAAGCTTTTCGTTCTGTGTTCACTTGCTGGCTATGCCTACAAATTTGAAATCTACTCTGGCAAACAAGATTCTGAGAGATTACCAAATGAACCAGATCTGGGTGTTGTTGGAAACACCGTTCTAAGGATGTGTCGCATAATACCGCGAAGAGTAAATCATATCATATATTTTGATAACTTTTATACCTCAATCCCATTGTTGCATTACCTGCACAGTATCGGAATATATGCCCTAGGCACGATCCAAAGAAACCGATTGGGCAAAAGCTGTAAAGTGCCTACACAAAAGGAATATATGAAAGATACGATAGCGCGAGGATCATACGAAGAACAAGTGGCTGCCTATGAAGGAGTAGACATTTCCGTGACTTGCTGGAAAGACAATAAGCTTGTAACACTAGCTTCTACATATGCAGGCTCTGAGCCAGCAGGAACTGTCAACAGGTTTGATAAAAAGGAAAAGAAACAAGTGAGTATACCTTGCCCAAAAGTAATTAAGGACTACAATGCTCACATGGGCGGCGTCGATCTTATGGACAGTTTCTTGGGAAGGTACCGCATACGGATAAAGAGCAGAAAATGGTACATTCGTCTGTTCTATCATCTAATTGATATGACAGTCATAAATTCTTGGGTGCTGTACAAAAAGGCAAATGAAAAAAAGGGAAATGCCAAAGTTATGAGCCTATGTGACTATAGGTCGGATTTAGCAGAGACGTTGTGCAACTATAAGAGAAGCACTAAAAATATGAGAGGCAGACCATCTAGCAGTACAGTGGAGAAGGAACTAGAAGCCAAGAGACGTCGAGGTCCAATGAAATATGTTCCCCCAAAGGATGTTAGGACTGATGGAGTTGGTCACAACGAGGATCGTTGCTCGTCTAAAAGCAGATGTAAATTTCCTGGCTGCAAAGGGTTCACAAGGATAGAGTGCATCAAATGCAAAGTAGCTCTTTGCCACACTAAGGATAGGAATTGTTTTGCTGCTTTTCATTCGTAAATAAATGTGTTTCTTTAGTTTTTTCGTTGTTTCACTTTAGTGACTACCTACTATATTAAATTATATCGCAACGCATATTGTTGCCAATTGGCAACATATATAAAAAATTATATTTTACACTAAAAATATGAAGATTGATTTTTTTTTTATTTTTCCTTCAATCTATCGGTACATCTATGGTGAAAAATAATTAATTTATTCTGAAATAAAAAATCATGCATTTAAGGGTTAAACTACATGTCTATAAGTGGATAAGTGATACAAGGTGGGAATGATATTTGAAATCAGAACTGAGTAAGAGGCCATTAACATCATCATATCAGCTAGAAGATGCACACTGGTGAGCATAGGCCTCCCCCAGAGATCTTCACAAAGGCCGGCCCTGTGCCATCTGCATTCAGAAAGTACCTGCAATCTTTAGCACATTGTCTGTCCACCTTGTGGGCCTACCTACGCGGCGTTTTCCGGTATGTGGTCGCCACTGAATTACTTCAAAGTATGTTATTACACTCATGAAAATACGCGCACTATAGGTACATTTCTTCAATGCGGATGTAAGGAGTTACATTGATTTCTCTAGTAAATCTATGCGGGATGGTCTTTAATGGGTAAAAGTACTAAATATATAATTTACTGATGTACCAATTACCTAACGTTCTCAATTACCCCAGTAGGTAGTATTCCAACATGGAACTAGAAAAACCGGCAAGCGTTTGGCAACCATACCACAACGGATATGTTACTGATAGAAAAAATATTGTTTTTATTGGAAAAACAGAATTAAACAGAAAGTTACGGTGAAAAGAACAGGTAAAAATATTGATCATATGACATTACTCGGCCCTTTTGAGAATATTCAATGAAATTTACCTTTATGCACCATGATGAGAATTGCGGCGACTGGCGAACATTTGTTTTCACTGTAGGCGTATTTTTTCTTCAATATTTTTGAATATTAATTTAAATACCTAATCGAAAAATAGGCGGACAGGTTTGTTTACAACATAGGACGCATTCAGCATTGACAGTGGTAGAAAAATCAGAGTCAATGTAGATGTAGTCGAACTTCGACCTGTCAATTTTCTACCATACACGCATCACGCAAGCGGAGCTGTCAAAGTTGGCTAAACGCACAGTACTGTTCAAGTCTGCAAAGGTCCGACTGCAAAGCCTCAGCGTCCTGCAAGGAATTAACATGGGCGAACAATTTCATATCGTCTGCAAAATATAGTAGACGTGCATGGCGGAAGCACAGATCGATGTCGTTCACAAAGATCACAAATAACAACGGCCCCAGCAAAGACCCCTGAGGAACACCGCTGGGAGCAGAGACCCACCCAGAAATATAGTTGTTGACAACAACCACTTGCGACCGATTTTCGATGTAAGAAGAAAACCACCGAAGCAAATCTCCCCTCACACCGATCTTACATAATTTAGCCAATAAGATGTCATGCTGAATTCTGTCAAAGGCCTTACTGTAATCTGTGTAAACAACATCAACCTGCGAACCGCCCTCCATTGCTTCAGTTATGAAATTGTTCAGCAACACCAGATTGGAGACCGTTGAGCGACCCCTAAGGAAACCGTGAAGATTATCACTGAAGGAGTGCTTCAGAGCCGGATATAATTGGTCGTATACTACCCTCTCGAGAACTTTAGAGACTATGCATAGCTTAGAGATTGGACGATAGTTAGACACTTCGCTTTTAGACCCCTTTTTATGTACCGGTGTTATATAAGCACGTTTCCACACACTAGGCACGGCACCCATTGCAAGGGATTTACGGAACAAAATAGTCACAGGCTCTGATATCGTTTTGGCACAACTAATAAGAAATGTAGCTGGCAAGTCATCAGGTCCTGCTGATTTATTTGGATCCAGATCCTCAAGCAACTTGCAGACGGAGATGATATCAACATGAATTGAAGAGATATCCGACACGGTGCCACAGGAAGCGGCGCTATCATAACCAACATTACGATTGGGGGTGCGCAAAAAAGTGGATTGGAAGTAAGCCGAAAATGCGTTGCAAATGTCTTCGCCAGTGCTGAAAACCGAATTACCGTGCCGTAAAGTATTTGGCATTATATTATTTTTTGTTTTAGAATTAAAGTAGGACCAAAAAAATTTTGGGTTTCTAACGATAGCACCTTCGATCACTTCAATATAGTTCTTGTAACAGGAAGCCTCCAGAGACCTAACCCTTTCGCGTAACAATTTGTAACAATTCTCATCGGAACGATTACCATACTTCCTAAATTTTACTAAATATTTCCGTTTCTCTTTTATAGTTCTAACTAGCGCCTTTGAATACCATGCAGGATAAGAGTTAACGGAGACTAACCTTGAAAGAACGTAGGAGTCCCTAAGACGAAAACAGACATTATAAAAATAGGTCACTGCATCCTCCAACGAGCGACAACCGAGCTCATTAGCCCAGTCAGTAGTCAATAATTCGCTATTTATTGATTCAAAATCACCTTTAGCTATAGCAGCTTTAGTATTTAGTGAATTTCGGGCGATCCAAATATTGTTGATTAGTAAAGCTAATTTCGCAGGTGAGAGCGCCATGATATGGATCTACGGGCACAAGTGGATCATCGCTGCTATCCGTAACCGTAACTTCACTAGTGCCAAATATAAGATCCAGTGTCCTACCATAAGCATTTTTAATATTATTGTATTGCGATAAATTTAACGTATTAGTGGTGTCAACCAAGAGAATCTCATCACTGGTAACGCGTAATTGGAGGGAACACAGGACCCATCGCTCGCATCAGAACTAGACCATACAACACCACTCAAATTGAAGTCACCAGTAACGAGGAAGCTGTTATTACAATGCCTTGTAACAATTGTTTCCAGATTATTTAAAAAATTGTTTAGTTGTTGTGAGTACGAAAATCTTAAGTTTTGTTTACACAGGTAAACCACGCAAATGTGCAGAGTGACTGCTTCCATAGCTCGACTGCCCTTGAATGAAACTGACAGCCAAAGATCCTCAGCACTAGAATGAAACGAAGGTTGAGGCGTGACCATCAGAAATAACCTCCGACAGCTGTACTGGGCTCGGGAGAAGGCGTCGGTATATTCTCGTTGGGAGGGAGTTGTCTCGACCTCAACCAAACGGGAATCCACGGGTCGCGGGGGTAGTTTCCGATTTTGTAGTCGACACTGCTATAAGCTTGCGCGCGCGAGACTGTCCCGCATACACACTTCACATTCGTCAAGCCCTATGTATTGCGCGTGGGAACATTTCGATAGCGCGATGTAAATGGCGCGCAGCGACATCTTGTGACAACTTGTTGCACTACAATCTCCCCCTCTGGCTTTAAACACGACCCGGGGAGAAAGACAAAAAGTAGATTTTATATCACAATTTCCGTGGTCGTCCGCGTCCACGTTTAACTGGTACATTAAGGCTTTGCATTTTGGTCGGCTTTATGGTCTTGGCTGGGCGTCCTCGTCTTAGTATTGGATGTACAGGTTCGGGAACCTCAGCCACTTTGCTCTGAAATGGTGTGAGAGCTGACGAATGATAAACTTCAAATTTTTGTTGTGGTGTTTTTGGATCAGCGATTTTAAACGAAGCTGGGCCATGTTTTTCCACTATAATATATGGACCATCTCTTCTCGGCGTGAACTTTGAACTAAAACCTTTTGAGGCGTTGCTTACTGTGTGAAGCGTGGCTAAGACAAGATCACCGGGTTTGCATGCAGGACTGTCACGTCTGTTTTGGTCTACGTAGCATTTTCGGATCTCTTCTTTAACTTCTTGAGTCATACGTGTCCTTTCAAATTTTCAGCCATCCTCAAAAGGTGAGGAGTGATCTCCGGATCAAAATTTTCATGTAATACGATTTCATTCAGATCGTGCTCAATGTCATCAGGAGTTCGAAGCTCTCTCCCGAATGTTAGGAAGGCTGGCTGAATTTAAAACGAATCACTCTGATTTTGTTCTACCAGAATCGCTAATTGAGTTTTTAAATCACGATTGCGCCGCTCCACGCAATTGGTTTCTTGGTGTGAAAGAGTGTTTGATATTGAGACAGAACATCACTTGCTGCATGACATTACTTATAGATTGTGAGCCATTATCATTTATGACGCGTCCTTGGCATACCGAATCTCAAAAATATCTCATCGATCAATATTTCAGAACAGATCTAAGCTGTGGCTTTCTCCAATGAAAACAATTCTACCCATCAAATTGCCACGTCCTCCACTATAAAAATCCAGTTCTTCCCTTGGGGTGAAGTAGGTCCAAACAAGTCAAAAGAAATGACTTCAAATCTCTTATTAATGGTATTCGTTTGGAGTAGCTGGGTTGTATAGATATTGGTTGTTAGATAGTAAGCCATTGGTGTCACATAAATCATATAACTTTGAATTTGTCGTGGAACGGATTATGCTCTATAAATCTCATATTTCTCTCTGTTAACGAAAGGGATTTTTACTTCAAAAATAAGATATGTCTGTGTCATTCTTGCCTTGACCTTTAATAGGTGATATATTTTAGTAAGATCTGTGTGCATATTGTTGATATGTGATAAGTCCGGAAGTTGTCCGGAGATTGTATTTAATTCTTCTCGCAGTTGAGTAGGAGTTATTAGGTGAATATCAAATTTGCCGTGATAAATGTCAGTAATGGAGTCAATCAAATTATTTGGGATTCTTTTTAAGTGTTGTAACAAATTGTTTGCTACTATAGATGGCATTCAAAATTAATTTAAAGTGATTTCTCCTTGCTATTAATTTTTTCGAGTGTCTTGTCTTAACTGAAGACGAGTTTATTAAACATTTTGTATTGTTTTTCCGTGACTAATTCGATTCTTTTTAACAGATTATTTTCTGCTTCCACTACTGAGGTTTGATTTCTCCGCAATAGTGCAAGGTGTTTTTTTGGTTTTCTCTTAGTAAATTGATATCATTTTCGTAAATTGAATCTTCCAGATTTCAAAAGTTTGATCATCTCACTCTTCAGTTGCATTGCGTCCTCTTCAGAATGAGCTCCGTGCACAAGATCATCCATATAGAAAGACTGATGTAGGACTTACGGATGCTGCGTTGTGGTGATATTTATCCTTTGCGTCTTGCAGACGCGGATCCAGGATTTGGTTGAGGGGGGGAAAAGTCAAAATTATAGGTACTTATCTTCTAGTTTTAGGTATTCTCCACTCAATGAGCGAGCGACCTGAGTAAAAGAAAATGGCCCTTTATAGCGAGCTCTATCTTCGAGTTTTAGGTATTCTGCAATCAATGAGCGAGCGACCTGAGTAAAAGAAAATGACCCTTTTTAGCGAGCTCTGAAATTATAGGTTTTAAAACCTGGTATGAACAACGAATGTGTAAGTAAGCGGAGCGAGCTCGAAATTTTTGACATTTTGGATCTTAAAAGCTGCGGTGATCTACGAATGAAAGACCGGAGCAAGCTCGTCATTTTTTACGTTTGAGGTCTTAAAAGCTGGAGTAAATCGAATGAATGAGCGAGCAGAGTGAGCTTGTAATTTGTGATATTTTGGTTTATAAAAGCTTCAGGTGATCATCAAATTAATGAGCGAGCGCAGCGAGCTCGCTTTTTAGACATATTTGGTCTTAAAAGTTTTGTTCCATACGTGACGGTCGCTTAACTGATATTCGCGAACTGGTTCTGAAGAGTGATTTCGCCATAAGATCATTTGCAAAGCTTGATCGTCCGGATGTGTAACCAAATCATACGGTACATTTTTCCAATGTCCGCGGTGAAACCGTATTTATACTGTCTCAATTTAATTAAAATTTGAAGGTCCTGCTGTAAATTGGGCCCCTTATACATGACGTCATTCAAACTTAAACTCGATGATGTTGGGCTAGACCCGTCGAAAACAACTCTCAACTTAGTCGTTGTGGAATCGGCTCTTAATACGCAATGATGTGGTAAATAGCAGTGAGGTTTCGTGTTACGGTCGTCGTCTGCGTGCTTCATATGTTCCATTTCGAAATATTGGCTTATAAATGATTTATACATGTTGGCTACATTTACGTCTCTACCTAACTTTCTTTCAATTTAATAATGTCGGGCAATTGATTTTGATCTTAAATCGCATAATTTTTCTTGATGATCTGGTTTTAGTGGTAGTCGAACTTCGTAAGAGCCGTCGCTTGGTCATGTCGTTGATGATTTAAAAAACTCAATGTTTGATTCGTCTGATACCATTTGGGTCAGATATTCGGCTGTATTTCTGTCTTGATATTCGATTTTTATGTCGATATTTAGGTCACCTACAATAAATACATTTTAAACATGGAC
The DNA here is from genome assembly GCA_905147135.1 of Blastobasis lacticolella. Taxonomy (NCBI): domain Eukaryota; kingdom Metazoa; phylum Arthropoda; class Insecta; order Lepidoptera; family Blastobasidae; genus Blastobasis; species Blastobasis lacticolella. Next base: position 6,921,163 of record LR990066.1, read on the forward strand.
AAGTTACATAAAATTGTACATAGAGACCTCAAGAAATTATCTATATTTTTATATGACGGTGAACGACAAATAGCTACGATAGCAGTGTCACTGCCAATTTTGGCTAATAGACAGTTCGCGTCCGCAATTTGAGGTTCTTCGACCGAGGCATTTTTAAGTCAGCTTTGATAAATAATACTACTCCATCGTTTTGTAGCACGTTACTAGAATGAGCCATACCCATCTAAGTGAGGGGTAGAGGGGGCTGAGGATAACCAGCATTCCGTTAACACAAAAATATCGATATCTAAATTAATCTGGCTATGCAAACCCAATAGTCCATTATAATTACAGTTTATAATACGTTTGTTTTGTACCCAACACCTTTAACTGTTGTCCACTTTTGTTAATAAGAGACGAACACTGATCGGGGTCACATACCAATGACTCATACATGTCATCAATGTCTTCTACCACGTATTTAGTAATGGTACCCATACGTTGTGAGCTACTCAGTACCTGTGAGCTGCGGCGCTCTAGGCGCCCCCGTAATCAATAAAACTGAGGTATCTAATTTCAGCTCCTTTTTGCAGGGCATGAGATGTCTCCAGTCTTGTGGCTTGCTGGTTTTTTGTATCGTAAACACGTAGCGCATTTAGCAGCTTCGGCAGCCTTGGGACATTATTTTATGGTGTGACCTGAATTCCCGCAATGTCCACAGGTAGGGCTCGTCTCTCGGCAGTATTTAGCAGAATGACCATATTGCTGGCAGTTGTAACACCTCGTCAAGAGTGTGTAGTCACGGACGGGACAAGATAACCAATTGATAAAAACTCGGTTGTGCTCCATAATCATTTTTCTGAGGACTGGAGTAAGTTCTAGAACAAAATTACAATTGGGTGCAGCCTTATTTCCTGATTTATGGCTTAATTTGGTTGAACTATAGAATATATCTTTGTCAAAGTTCGTATGTCTATCCATGATGTTCTGCTCAAACAAACACTGGAAGACCTCTTTATCCGTTAAATTTATGGGTACACCGAGTAAAATTATTCTGGGTCTCTTTTTAGACGTCTCCTCTAACTTACGGCCTGAAGTGATTAAGGTCTGTGACTTTTTCAGTTTTTCCAGATCCTCTTTCCTATCCGTGCTCATGATTACACCTCCATTTTTGGTCTTCCTCAAACCACGCACGTGAAGTTTAAGTTCTTCGGGCTTGACCAAATTTTGCACAAGCTTTTTAGTATCGTCGCTGGATGTTTCTTTATTCACTGGGTATATCGCAATGCTGCTTGTGCTAGTCGGACGAACAGCAGAGTTACTACTCGTCCTAACCATATCGGCGAAGGATGGTTTCGATGGTGCTTTCGGTGCTGATACTAAACTTAGTTTAAGGTCGAAAATTAGCTCATTGGTGTCTCTTTGCTCACTCAGGCTTTTAATAGATGCTAGGCCTGAAATATATTTCTGTTTCAGTGCTTGATATCGAACTGCCAACTGAGAAACTCCGCCCATAACGTTTCTGCTGATAGAGCTTATTTTTAATTTTTGTTCAGAATTAAGCTTACCCTCGCTGGATATCACACAGATCTCGTTGAGGCACTGTTCTATTGAAGATAGCCAGCTAGATATCTCGGCAGTGGAGACAGCTTCGCTGGCCGGGGTCGAGCACGCAGCAGGAGGCTCCGAAAGAGTTGGGCCAGAGTCCGCTTGATGCCGTTCAGGTGGAGGGCTACGTAGAACCCTCATACTCCTATTAAATGGACTATCCATTTTCAACTCAACAGAGTTACAAACATATGTTGCATAGTTTGTTCAGTGTGTTCTACACTCCACTTGTTCACTTGTTTGCAAACGTGCTGACACAGGTTGGCCCCGATTTACACTTTTATTGTTAAATAATATAACAATAATAATGATGATTCAGACGAGACGTCTGTCAGCGTCCGTATCGTTCGAATGAATCCTAATAAAGTGTTAGCATTTGTGGTAAAAATTTACTTTTTATTATCATACCTATGACATAAAATTTCCCAACACATTGTATAGTTTTCTGAGCTGATAGAGAGATGTTGAATCAACCGCTCTGCCTCACCTCTCACTTTGCTTTTTAGAAATTGCATCTTTTGTGCATTTGACATGGATAATATTACAACAAACTGTTAAATAAATAATAAATAAATATTGTACATAATATTATCCATGTCAAATGCAGAAATTGTGAATAATATGTACAATTTCTGTAAAAAGATCTTTGAATGATGACCACTGCGAGTAAGTACCTGTAAATGTTGCTATTTCCATCACAGGGGTGGATTTCTCCCGATGAGTCACTGACCACATCTTTTTATTGGTAGCTACTTTCATTTTGTTGTATTACTCCTCGTAATCAGAAAATTCATTTTCATATTGCTTATTAGGGATGGCCAGTTGCGAAACTCCCAATGTAAAGAGTCTATAGTTCACCATCGTGATTGTAAAGTGGTTAACAGATCGTCAAACTGCCACTTTTCGGAGACAAGATCCAAGTTTAAATTAGCCACAGACCTTCTAAATGCTTTAAAATTACTGGCCTGCTTTCGGAGCATTTCCTTATTCTTGCTACTTGATGCTTTCGATTCCGAAGGCTGTTGCGACGTACCCTGGCCAGGCAGGAACGTAGGAGGCTTCAGCACAGGAGTCCGCGGCCTTGCAGTCGGTTAATAAGATGCAACGACTTCCCGATAGCGATAATAATTTGATTTCGATTGCGTACAAATCGTTGGTAAAATAGATGTTAGTTTTATCTTCAAATGACATAAATTTGATATTATTGGAATGGAATTCATTACAATAGGAATCCAGGTTGTCGACTAAACGGCGAATATAGTCAGCGGTTTTCCTCTCGGCACTATCCTTTTTTAAATTCCTGTACGTCTGCTCATTGATTTGCAATTGATAATTGATAATTTGTGCAATACAATGCAATTAATAATTTTTTCTTGATTTGCTAAGATATCGTTGATGCTGGACATTTTTAGATATAATTGGAAAATTCTTACTTAATAAGATAATTTACTCAGGAGCCTTATAATTATTAGACCGCTTGCTGCTACCCCTTTGCGCCGTGATGATTCAGGATGGGTTGTAAAATCCACGTGGTCGCTAAGCTGGAAACACTGACACAATTACAGTTCACAAGTTCACTGCACTCGCGTGTTGATCCCGCTTAACGTATGCTCGAAGGACCAATGTTGGGGATGGGTTGATGATTTGATAACTAGGATAGTGTCTTTAAAGAGATTTATTGATAATAATTGATAAAGTAATGCTAAATTCATACATTGATATGATAATGAGTACGCGTGACGTTGATGATTGCCGAATGTGAACTGACGTGACGATGCGCTAAAATTCATGGATTGGCGTAAACGCCGACGTTGCGTTTATGATTTGTACTTGCGTACCTCGTACAGGTATGTTTGTATGTGTGCGTGTAATATTCCTTTCTATAAATTACCTACAGATTTTTAAATCAATTAAACAATCTAATTTTTTTTCTTTATAATATTAAAGCTTATCGATGGAATATAAATAAATGGTTCTTTACTCTCAAATCCCTTTTCCATTATTGCACATGTACAAACAAATCTGATCTGTTGATGCGTGTGTTGCGAACGAAAGAGAGAACTCACCTTATCCAAATACAATCCACCTCACTATATCCAAAAAGTACATTTTACGGTAAGTAAAAATAGTGATTTAATATTAGAATATTATTATTTAAATACAGTGGCACAGGCTTTACAAATTATTAGCTGAAAAATGTTTTCGTCCATTGCGACATTGTTCAAATGCACGATTATTGTATCTCAGTATGTAGAAAAGACGCATTCTCAGATATTTTTCTTGAAGTAAGTAAATATGTAATATATAAATAAATAAATCTTTATTGGAACAAAAACAACAAGTGTACGGTAACAACAGCATTAGCTTTCACTGTGTCGCTGTCATTAACGCCCACCTCCGTCTGTCACAAGCATCAGCTTTCCAAGTGACATTAATAGTGCGCATACTTAGGTAGGTACTTTACTTAATATAAAACAAATGTTCAATCAATTATTATATTAAGAATATTATAAATGATCCAATTTGTGTTTATATATGTGCTGTTGTTGTGTGTATGTGCTTGTATGCCGTGTAGATATTGCATAATTTTCCTTCTTAGTTAGAAAATCTACTTTTACTAGAAATGTTAGGGGTCTAAGCCGCCCTACAGAAACCAAACTCTTGCAGTCTTCCAAAAACAGCAAGCCTACAAAATTCCGTTAGCAATTTGTCTGCCTGTCGCCTCCCATTTATTAAATCCACACTAAACGGCACTTCAGAATGCTTACATAGAATAGTCTTAGCTTGAACAGCTGCCTCACAGTCGGCACATTTGTAAGGGCGTAAAGATCAGAAATTGGATAACGCAGTGGATTGAAAGTAATAATATTCAAGACTGCTCTTTGTGCTCTTTCCAGTGTCAACATCAACCGTACCTTGCCCGACCCACCCCAAACAGTTAAACAGTAGCTAATGACGGATTGTGCCAAAGCACTCGACTTGCGTTGGATCTCGCGAACACCTAGATCCAGCGTGACTAAGTTGGATCAGTTCCGCAAATATTGGATTGTATTCCCTTGGTGGGCCATTCTTAAATTTAACTATATAAATCACTTAATACCAAGGATTTTTCTCTTCCAAATATGTTTTAATTTTATAGTAAGCTTTATTTATAAGTTTAGATTTAATAGTGCTTTTAAACTTGTTGAGTCGTAGGTTTCGAATATCTTCCGGTATTTTATTATAAAAAGATACACAATGACCCACGTAATTTCGTAAATTCAATTGCTTCCTTATGTAGACAAAGGTTCCTATTTCGCGATCGTACGTTAGGCATGTGAAATAAAACACATTTAGTTTTCACGGTGTTTAGGAGTAAGTTATTCGCTGTGATCCATGTCTGAAGTTGTGAGAGCGTACTGTTCACATCGTCAAATTATCTTTATTTCTATCGATATTAAATATTAATGAAGTATCTTCAGCAAACAGTACTGCTTCAGAGCGTTTATCTAGATACAAAGGCATATTATTTATGTAAATGAGGAACATAAAAGGACCCAAAATTAAGCCCTGCAGGACACCCATTTCTATAGTAATTTTTTCAAATGTCGATCTATTAACTATTAACCTGCTATTAAAATAGGATTTTATAAGTGACAGTCCATTTCCTTTGACACCATAATGTTCAAATTTTAGTAGAAGCGTGTCATAGTCAACGCAATCAAATGTACTGCTTCAGATGCTTTGGAAATATCACAGAAAAAACTAATAGCATTCTGCGATTTTTCCCAAGCATCATAAATATTCTGTGGCTACCTAAACTATTTGTATAAAAGTCGATAAAACTAGTGTTCTATAAGTTTAGGTAGTACGTATTTGTAAATATAGTTAGGCACATTTTCTGTAAATACTCCCGAGTTTCCGTTTTGGCTTTGCAGCGCACCCCCGCGTCGCTCATTGCCACCTCGCTCACGTTGGCCGTTACGATTTCCGTATAGATTCGCGCGCGTTTTTAATTTCGCGTTGCGAGCCCGCGTCTCGCTGAGCGTAACGCCTTCTAGTTACGTTCATTCAGAGACGTAGTTTCTTGTTACCGATTCTTGGTAACACAAAGCTGCGTCTCTGCCGCGTTGAGTTGGTGGATACTTAACGGTTATAGCCGCTCCATCGACAGCCGCGCCCGCCCCGGTCGCGGTTACCTCCCGCCCCCCCTCCCCCACCTCGTCTGGCCCCAAGCCAGTAGCGCGCTTTGCCCCCCCCGCCCCGCCTAAGCCCAAGACCCACCCCCGATTTTCCTTAGGGAAAAGGCAAAGTGGGAGCTCGTCTCCCGTCTTTGCGCCGAACAGCACTTCCGCTATACCCGTGCAACAAACACGGGTATAGCCGTTAAGTTAGACGTCGAGTCAATCGACGATTTTAGGAGCCATACCAGGCTCCTCACTCATAATAAAGTAGGGTGTTATACCTACGCCCTCCCTAGGAGCGTAAGTATAACAGGTATCTTTGGATGATGCGGTATTCGTCCCCGTCTTGCGGCAGAAAACGAATCCCATGTTCGTAGGGACGGGCGTTAGGGTTCTTCCCGAGTTTCGATCTTAGTGTCCAGAAATGGCGGGACCAGTCTCGGCATCTGTTCGACGATCAACGGCGGGTAGCGTTGCTTCTTTGTGGTGGTAATGGTCGCTGCGGCGTTTGCGTCGGGCGAGGGCGGCTGCGGAGGCGAGGCGCGCAGGGGCGTGGCGCGCGGATTCGTTGGCGTCGGCTGCGAGGCGGCTTTCGCGTAGCTCAATGGGTTTGTGTCCATCGGGGACGACGGCAACCCCAAGAGCTTGTTCGGCGACAGCGGCGGTGAGCGTCGCGGCGCGGGCCAGGAGCGAGCGCGGCGCGGGGGTCGCCTGGTTGACCCGTTGGCGCACGGATCGCGGTAGATTCGCGGATCGCGGCGCGATACAGAGCGGAGTTTATTTTATTTTATTTATTTATTTAATTTGCCAACAGTTTTACATTTTTTTACAATGCTCTTAAACTATAGTAACAATAACAATTAACATAAATGTAAAGCCAATAACAGGCAAACCTTACGTGCACTATATAAATCGCGCTTATAACGTAAATACTAACCTATTACAATAAAATATATTACACAAATTAACAGATACTTAGGCAATTTTGTTACTAAAAGCAACTGAGTTTACAGATTTATATAATTATATAAACATGTTTTGTATTTTGAAAGAGAAAAGTTAAAGACATCGACAGACTTATCCGTATTAAATAACTTGTTATGTTCCTTGGATAACCTAGTAATTATCTCGTTTCTACCCACATTAGTTCTGCTGTTTCTAAATGTAAAAGGTCTGAAATTAGTTATTCTGGCATTACGTCTAGGCACCGAGAAAGATAATCCATTTAACAAGGACGAACAGTGTTTGCGGCGAGTAGTGGCCCGGGAAGAACTCCTCCCCGCCTCCTTCGGGAGAGCGTGGGGGAGTCCTCACCGGGGATGCGTACGTCGTCGTCGATGTCGACGGCTCCGACGTGGACTGCATTTGTGGTCTTTGGCGTCCTGTTGTTATTTGCGCGTGGGTTTTGCCCAGCGCGCGGGTGATGTCGGAGCGCTGATGCGAAGCTGGCTTCGTAATCTTCGGGGCTCGACGGGGTGTAGGCGGCATGCTGGTTGCTGGGTGAATCGCCTACGTCATGACGCTACCGTTGCCTGGCGCCGTTTACCGCCATGCGAAGTACATAGTAGAGACGGGACTTGTAGAACTAATCGCACAACATGTTTAATAATTAATCATAATGAAAGGGTACACAGCTTATATCTAATGAATTCTTTGCCTTTTTACTACACACCACACGCCCACGGCAATTAAAAAAATTAAAAGAAATTGTGTTTTATTTTTATTTTTTACAATTCAAACAACGATTAAATGTATATAAATTAATTATTCTATAAACACTTTAGTCCTATTGTTATGAACTAGTAGTTCTTTTCCTTTATATGATATAATTACATTGTGTTCCATATCTTTTATTACTACAAATGGGCCTAAATATAAGGGATCTAATTTATTTGTAGATGTATCATTTCTAAATAATATTTGACTACCTGGCGTGTAAACAATCGGATTTGCACCTTTATCATATTTTTGTTTTCGCAACATTTTACTTAATTCTAAATTATTCTTTGCATGCTGCTGTGATTTTTGAATTCTAAACAAGTTCTAAAGGGTGATTGTAAATGTTGTACAAAGGATCTACTGTATTCTGTAAGTTATACTTGGTATGTTACATATTGGCCGAATACTAATTCGTATGGCGTGTATTTGGTTTCAGTGTGCACAGTAGTGTTATACGAAAAGCACCAGTAGGGTAACCATGAGCTCCAATTTTGCGGTTGGTTTCGTGTTTGTATTCTCAAATGAGCTATTAAATGTTTATGGGTATTTTCCCTATTGTTTGGCGATCAAAAGCTGTGGAAGTCAGTTTTTTAATAAATTGCATACGTCTTGCATAGTTTTTGAAACAAATTCAGTCCATCTGTGATAATTTCGCTAGGAATCTCATAACGTAATATAAAATTATTAACTGACTGACTCCGTTTCTTTATTCTGAAGCGGGTAGGCTTCGACGTATTTGGTCAGATCGCATTGCAGCGTTAAAATATACGTATAACTAGTATTATCTCTTAATAACGGGCCTACTAAATCTAAAAATATCCTATCAAAAGCACATTTTCCAACATTTGTCAGTACCATCGGTTCTTTATAGATTTGCAATATTTTTGCTTTTGGCATTTGTCGCACTTTTTGACAAATTCACTTACGCCTACTTCCAGACCAGGCCAAAAGTATTTTCGTCGAATATTGCTTATCCACTGGTGGGCAACATGTGGTAATCATTGAATATTACACGTTTTAAGTCATTATCGTGTATTCTTTTTAATCCTTTTACTATACGTATTTGTGGTCCGTTCCACTTGGATAAATCGCTTATAAATTGCACTAACTAATAAAATCATTTCATTTTTTTTACGTATACAATTTTTATTATTAAGGTTTTACATAACAAACTCAACTCTCTCACGAAGACAGCTCGTGTACAGCATGATCGAGTAGTTGGTTTGATACCTATCATTGACTTGGTTGGGACATTTATCTCTTTGTTTTCTATATTTTCCCATCCGTATTGGTCCATAATTACAAGTTCCGTATAATTCGGTGGGATTTTTAGCATTTCTACGACTTTGAGGTGATCGCTGTCCCCGTCAGAAATTTCAGTATACACAGAATTTTCCTTTAAATTACTACTATTTGTCTCATTTTGTATTAGATTTCTCTGAGCGCGGGTTAGTACTAACATTAAATTCTCATTCATCGCTCTTAACTCCTCGGATGTTGTTCGTATTCGCGATAAAGCGTCTGCGGCTACGTTATCCGCGCCACGCACATACACTACCTCAAAGTCATACTCTTCCAGTAGCAAACGAAACTTTATTAATCGACTAGCGAGGTTTGTCATGTTGAATAGAAAAACGAGGGGTCTATTGACTGACCAAACGATAGACAACAACTCTTTTTCTACAGTAAGATAGTTTTGCTCAGCATTATTCGGCGAACGACTTGCATACGCTACAGGTCGTCGATCTTTGTACGGACGGATCAGGACGGATCCACTTGTAAAGCCTGATGCGGCTGTTGAATAAATGTAATGTCGTCGTCCAAATTAGGGTACTGTAAGATTGGTGGTGTGATTAATGCATTTTTAATCGTAAGAATGAATTTTGGCAGTGTTTATGTCATTCGAATGGTGTATTTTTCCTACATAATTTATTTAATGGTATTTTTATCTCTGCAAAGTTAGGTATAAATTTTCTGTAGTAATTCGAGAACGCAACAAATCGCTGTAGTTCGAGGTGTTGGGTAGTTTTCTAATACTTACTTTAATTTTTTCAGGATCCGGCAGTATTCCTTCGGCTGACACAACGTGACCTAAATATAGCAACTCTTTCTTTAAAAATTCGCACTTATTGGGTTTTAATTTTTAATTCATTTGTCGTAGTCTTTTCAGTAAGTCCATGAGATTCCGGTTATGCATATCTAAAGTTCTGCCAAAACATATTACGTCATCCAAGTAAACAAGTATTTTGTATAATTTAAGCCTGACATGGCTACTGTCATGGCTCGAGTAAACGAACTAGGGCTGGTTTTAAGACCCATCGGTAATCGTTTCATCTGGTACTGGCCTGAAGTTGTAGTGAAACTAGTATAAGGTCGACTTGAACACTGTAAACTCTGTTGATAATATGCCTGATTTAAATCTAAATGGGAAAAATACATGGCACCTGATAATGAGGCGTTAATGTTTGGCAACGGAAATTTGTCGGTGTCGATGACTAATCGCCACTTTTTAGTACCATCATTTGATTTTTTGGGTACTAAAGGATAAGACTGGACCATTCACTTTTCGCGGGCCCTATTAAATCATCGGTTAGCATTTGCTGAACTTGTTTTTCTATTTCAAATCTTTATGCATACGGTAATCTATACTGTTTGACAAACACAGGGTCGGCGTCAGACTTTAACTGAATATTATGTTCGTATAATTTTGATGTCGACAACTTATCACCTGTTAGGAAAAATACGTCTGCGAATTTTGCACAAATCTTTTGAATATCGGATTTCTCTTCTCAATTCAAATGATTTAACTTTAATTGTGAAAATAGTTTTTTTATTCTCACCACATCTATATTATATATTAGTTGAATTTAAAGTTACAAATTAAATAATTACTTAATTTTTCAATTTTTGGCCCAAAATAACTAAGTTGCACCTCATCTTCTCGTGTATTTAATATTTATATGTCGTAGAGGGTCATGAGCCTAGTCCTCATTTAGCTAAGAAACGCAACGTTAATCGAAGCGCCACCTTGCGGATAGCTGGAAAGACTGTGAAGACGTCATATTTGGCGCGCGGTCGCAACGAGCACTTCCCATTCGACCATCGACGAGTCAAGACGTGTAACTAGCTGCTCATCCATTGAAGAAAGAAGAAGTCTTTATTAATTGCCTCACATCACATAGCCGTACTCCATAAAGGAGAGTGTGAGTACAGAAGGGACTACCAAATTATAATTTGTACAAGGGCGCACGTGAATAGATTCCCTGGCGCACCTTGCGTTTCGGCCTCGCGGGATGGCCATGGGTGGTGGCGGGTCTTCCAGTGACCCACGGGTTCGGTAGTCCTTAAAATTATCTTAAAGTCATCCTATGCTTTCATTGCTTGCTATTTTTATTGTAATATCGCTTTATTATCTCAATACACTATTAAACTGTTCGGTTGATCTTTATTTTCACGAAATTATCCAGAAAATACCTTCTGATGGATCTCTCCCCTGCTAGAGTCTGCCCTAGTCTACGACATATATTTCTACTTTGTTGTTTTTAGGTTTAGTAATACTACTCGCTAAAAAGACATCTTCACATAAGCTTTGCGATAAAATTACACAATCTTCGTCTAAACTTGAATCGATATGAAATATTTTTTCACATCGGGGCGGTTTTTACCCAATTTGCCCATATTTATTGGTATCGTAGCTTTCGTTTGTTGTGCTATGCCATGAAACGTGATGTTATTACGTTCAAAATTTATGTTACATTTTAACTTTGTAAGGAAGTCTTGTCCAATTATACCACCGGTTTTGCATGGTAACTGTTTAAGAACGTGAAAATTGTGACTCAGAGTCAAGCCATTTTTAGATAGATTTAAATAAACATGTCCCTCGGTCTTTAACTGTCCACCTAATCCGTTGATACATATTTATTGTTTATAAATCGGGACGTTTAACTCCGAGATTCGAGTTTCACAGCTGACACTGACGCACCCGTATCTACAAGCCAGCTACATTCTGTGTCACATAACATGAGTTTTACATAATTATTATAATCGCGAGTTAAAATACTTTCAGGAGAGAAAAAACTGCCATTTTTCATTTTAGGCATCTGGATCAGTAGTGGAATCGGACACGGATTGTTGTGTCGGCGGTGTCCATACAGTTCATTGACGGTCAAGAGGTACGATTACCGCCGCGTGAATAATTATTATTCCATCTACCTCGAAAATTATTATTGTGAGACCTCGATTGATCAGGCTGATACTGATGATGATTTTCTGAATTGTGCCAAGTTCCCTGATTCTGTTGACACTGGCAGATACACCCTGATCTGCCACGAAACGTGGTAGAACCCCTGTATACTCGACCACGGAATTGACGATTGTTAGAGTACGTACCTCCGTTACTGCGTTGACCAACATAAATTGAGCTAGTTGGTTCCATGTTACCCCGGGACAGCTGTTCCTCTTTCGCAGCTCGGATGGCATCCGTCAATGATATGTAATTCAGTGCAGCTAAAATTATACTCAAATCACGATTTCGCAAACCGTCCGTGAATCTAATTATTTCTGATTTTTCGTTAACCGGTTTCAAAATTTCATAAGATTTTTGATCTCCGTCAGCTTGAGAAATCGTTAAATCCACAAAGAGTTTTTCAATTTTCTTTCTAAATTCTTCAATTGTATCACCATTCTGTTATGTATGAAATAACTCATTTTGTATAGTTGTACTTGATTTTTTAGTGATTAAATTAGTTTTCATGTCATTAGTTAACGACTAAATTGTAGTGAAAGTTCTTGAAAGACGAAGCTTTGCACTCTCACTTAATCTGGACTTTAAAACAAATGTGATTAGTAGTAATTCATCTTTAGGGTCTAACATTGACATATACAAGTCGATTGCATCAATGAACCTTTTCGTCACCTCCTCATCACCATTCCTAAGAGGCAGCAGAGACACTGCTGTTTTTAAATCGAACTTGGACATGGTTACCGCTGGATTTTCCGACTTACTAGACACTGAAACGCTATCTCCTGAATTTCGCTTACAAAAGTCAGTTATTTGCAAATGTAATTCCTTAATATTATCACATTATGATTGAATCGTATAACTTTTGATTTAAATATGTTCGAGTTCTGCGTTCTTAACTCATTTTTAATAAATTCATTTTTATATTCTTCATCGTATTGTATATATCTATTAAAATATTTGCCATACCATCAATTAATAATAAGGACTTACATTATATTGTTGTAACATCGGATAACATTATTTTAAGTCCATACTGCTGTATCTTATCGTCCCTATGGTCTTAGACAAAAACACTTAATCACTTCTTTCTGGCACTAAAATACTTAAAAGTATCTCGCTGATTTTATTACTTCAAAGCAAATTCGTTGGACCGGCCGTCGGTTTGGCCACATTCATTGCAGGGATTATTGAAAGAACGCCTCAGCATTTGTACATTAATTTGGTCACGCATCCAGTTCTCGTGACATTTTCTGTAGAGTTAATATGCAACGTAAAGAACTCCCAGTAACAGTATTGCACAAATAACAATTAAAACAATGCGTATCGCAGAAACGTGGAATTTTAGCTGTTCCACCGTAGCATGGTTGGTTCCACCGGACGCGTTTTGGTTTATAAAAACATCTTCTGTCTCCACTGTGGATTGATACATTTAGCGAAATTATTTTAACGTTTATTGTCTGATCTAATAATCAATTTCTCGTCGCACTAATTAAAGTTCATTCACTATTACATCACGCGCGCGCGTGGCTGACCAAGCAGGGTCGTCATGTAGAGACGGGACTTGTAGAATAAAAGACGGTCCAATTAGTTTTACACTATGTTTAATAATGAATCATAATGAAAGGGTACACAGCTTATATCTAATTAATCCTATGCCTATTTACTACACACCACAAGTCAGTAGGTATATAATAAAAAAATATATAAATAAACTCACTTAACCTAGTTAATTAACTAACCTAACGGAGAGTAAAACGTCGGAACACTCCAGACTAAATACATACTCAAATTATTTCCTAAATTACTAAACACATTTTAGTGAACAAGCAAACCATTTCAAATAAACTGGTTTTTAAACAAAGATAATCGCATGGAAATCGGTTCGGGACCCCTTTTTCGTACTCTTTTTCGGTTAAAAAAGATCAAAATCACACTTCTTATTATAAACATAGCATTTGTTTTGACTCCGAGATGATCATGATTTGTTTCCACAAAAAATAATTTTTTATGACACGGACAATACAATTGTTATTGAAAACATATCAAAAATACTTAAATTAAGACAAATTATCAAAGGACATCCTTAGCCAGACAGGCCAATAATAAATATTAAAAGTAAGTGTGGCCATAATTAACCAACAAATGTTAGATTAGATATACCCTATCATCCTCCGCAACTCGAAGAACTTGGCGTAGTTGCCATTAGCTAAGAAGGCTTTCAAGGCTTCATCGGACACAGTACCCTGTGGGACAAAGGCCTCCCCCAAAAGAGTTTCTAGACGTCTACTTTGCGACAAAGACCCTCCCTAAAGGAAGTAACACAGTTGAAGAATACTAAGCCAATAATGCATTAATAAATTGGTTTATTAATGCATTGCGTGTTGCTCAGCCTCGGATTAACTCACTGTCTGCAGATGAGCCGAGATGCGGACCAGACTTTTCATTATCATCCTCAAAGGCCAGCGTCTCATTGGGCAGTGGAACATTTGCGCTAAGGGCAATGTTGTGTAAAACACAACATGCAATTATTATTTTGCTGGCCATTTCAGGGTGATAATGTGAAGTCCGGTCCTTCAATAAGCATCGCCACCGTGACTTGAGCAATCCGAAACAGCGCTCTACACAATTTCTGGCTTAATATGCAGCCTAGTGTACTCTTCCTCCCTGGAACCTTGTGGAGCATTGACTGTAGATGTCATAAGCCAAGGCCGTAATGAATATATTGTCACCTGAAACAAAACATATTATTTACATATAAGATACATTCATATCTTTAATATAATACTACATACAGTATAATACTGCTTTAAAAACTGCACATTGTTGTGCCTTTTTCCCATAGGAGTACACTTTGATGCAGACAACGCAAAAATGTGTCCATTTGACACTCCACTTGAAAACGAATCATGTGTTGCACTCCCATTTCAATTGCAATTCGTGATCCTCAAATAACTATCACAAACCTATAACAACAAACATATTGTGTATTGCTTTAAACACTCTCAAACAGTGGACAGTATGAACTAGTTTACATACCATCTGGACATTAATGCTGTGATATCCTCTTCTCTTATAGAATTGGTGCTCCAATTCACTTGGCTTGACCAAGGCGACATGGGTGCAATCAATGCACCCTATTACGCCTGGCAAGCCAAGCTCCCTTTGGAATCTGAAAATAATGTAGAATTAAATGCCTAAACGTTTTCTTTCATTTATTTACAATTTAAATTACAATTATACAATATATAATTACATGCTAAAACTACCTATAAATAATAACCTTAAAATTACTTAAATAGGTAAATGCCTAAACCTGTTGATTCTTAAAGAAATGTTACAAACCTTGCACAATTTTTAATGTTGAGTGCACATTATTATTTCTATTTCAACTTTTTTGTTCTATTTCAACTTTATTATTTATTCTATTTCAACTTTGTGGTTGTAACCCTTTTATTTCACCTTTGTTTTATTTAATAAAAACATTAATTATTGAAAGACCACGAACTTTCATTGCAATTATTATTATGTTTGTAGATGCAAAGACGCCAAAGACCGTTCAAATTTTGACTTTATGTAAATGTCAATGGTATAACTTGTCAATAAAAACTTATTTCAATAAGTTTGTGCTCATCCTGTAAACGCGCGCGGATTTAAAGTAAATTTTGTTCGAAAATAGTTTGCACCTAAGTAGTGGTCTCCACATAAGCCATAGGTTACCTTTTAGAACTCTGCGTTGACGATGTGAAGGGTAAAAGTATATTAAACCTACTGTTAAAATAATATGTTGAATCCTCACTTACTTTTGTTGGATAAAGTTCCGTTCTTCTCTAGTTCTTGGGAACTGAATCCACCGGCTCGTTGTGGTGCGGTGGTGTCGTGCGTCGACAACTTGTCTTAAGCACCGGCTAGTCACAGTGCGTTGGGCAAGGTGCCGAGCGACACCCACAATGGCTTGATAGGAGCCGGTGGCAAAAAAACTAAGGGCACACAGCTCCTACTAAAAGTAATGAAATGAATATTTGTTTGAATGTGAACAAGAATATAGCTAACAAATAGGTACCATAAAAAATATTTTTCTTACCTTAGTTTCCAAACTTATTTCCTTTGTTCCGGCTAGGTCAGTTTCCTCTTTTAGTTAAGCGCAAAGGGCTTTGAAGGTGATTTTATCTAGCCGGAAATTTTGTTGAAACTCGAAGTTGGACATTTTATAACATTCACCAAGAAATGCCCGATCTTCGCTTCTTCGCACCTGTAACAGAATATTTATGCTCATTTTGAGCTTCCACTAGAATTTTTAATATAACTATTGCAGAGCAAATTGGTCGACTTAACACGATGGCGGTCTTAGCGCCAATTGTCTCGAAAATCCCGCTAAAAGTCACAACCAAATGGCGGATGCTAAACACACGATATTTATCGTGATACGTGGATTATGATCCTGGATCACGATTATCGAGTGTCTTCTAGAAAATCAGAAATCCGTAGGTATCTGCGATACGTATCGCGATAAATATCGTGTGTGTAGGATCATCCGCCAATCCGCCTCCTTTGTACATCGAAAGTACGTGAATTGTCTATGGACCAAGAATTTCTACCACAAACGTTAGCTTATGTAAGATAACGTTAGCTTATGTCAAATCCCATACATTTTTTGTACCACAAACGATTTTAGATTAACGATTAACGAAACCTCTTGGCTAAGGCCGCAGGTATAGCCAGACAAAAATATATTCTGTTTATTTAAAGTATATCTTTTCGTTTTTACACAATATCCTGTTTGACCTTCTGTTGTCCTGATTTATAGAAATGAACACCACCGGAACATTTTTGTTCGTTAAAAATGCTTTCGGGTCATATCTAAATCAGCTGACACTAATATGAATTTGGGGAAGCCTCAGGTTGAACCACGCACTTACACTTACGCTGTCGGCGGCACGTGCAAACGCACCTTAACGGAGAGCCGTTCACAGCCATTGAGATACATCAATGACTATGAAATAAAACGATTGGATAGCTGTTACGCTGTCATTTTACCACCTCTTTACCGATTGGAAGTACGAATAATTTGGTTTTTCATTTGTACGCTTAATATGCAGAAGACTTACCTAGTCCAATAGTGAATTTTTAACTACGATTTCTATATTGTAGAGGTGCAGTTAGAAATATGGTTATTGGTACAATTTAAAACATTTAAATAATGTCAACATAACTATGAATACCTGTAATTATTATTATACCTAATGTGCGATGGCTAAATTCCGAACATATTCAGTCGCATGATTGTGCAGGTTGCATCACGATGTGTTCGTATCACCGTAAGGGCATCGGTTAGTGTTCAACTAATCTAAAATATTGCAGAGATTTATTTATTAAGGTATACATAACCAATATAATCCACAAATACTATTAGCTTATAAACACGGTGTTGAAGAAGATTATAATCCCTAGCATGTATACACGGCATGATCATTCAATAATGTGAGCTAACAAAAACATCCTTATTACTTATATCTGACGGCGCATCGAGTTATTGGTCGTGATAAGATATCTATCAGCTTGATACTCCTTAGCTGGTCCTTGTTGTTTTGGTGGTCCGTGGTTTTGGTTGACAATGGCAGCGCGCGCACGCATGATCGTGTATTGCGATATTCTTGTATTGATTAAAACCGGAAACCAAGCACCCACGAGGAATTGCTATATAAGTCACGAATACCAATACCTTAGCCTTTAAACTGATATCGTTGTGAATTTGTGTCTTGGTGGACCACGGGCCCTCATGCGCCACGCTGGAATAATCGGGCCTGATGTTAAAATGGCAATGATAGATCCATTTATAATGATGTCGGTTATCAAGACTCTAGGGCGCCGATATATCTTTAAAATATTGAACTTATAGAAGACTATAATCGCTACAGATAGCTACAAGAAAAAATTAACGTCTGTCAAAGAAGTTTCCATTATAAATGTTATAGTTGTTCAGGAGGACAGAAGATTGATTGGATATATCTTTTGAATTGTATCTAAATACGAGTGGAGTTCAGATAGAGTATTATACAAGCGACACATTCTAGAAATAGGGTTATAATACGAATAGTTATTCCGATACCCTTGCAACGCAAAGGGTTTAGGGTTACAAAATCTGAATGAGGTATTTAGCTGTAATGAGGCAAGAAGCGATTGGGATTTGTAATGTTTATATTTTTAGTGGGAAAAGTAGCACTTAACCTAGAGGCTCGGAATGAAAGATGGTGTTTAAATTTGAAAGACACAAAATGTCCTTAGGTTATAGCGGCTTAGAAATAATCGAATTACAGATTATAATATATGAATACAAGGGTTACATAGAAAGTGTTATCGATAACGCATACGAGGAGTCTATAATATTTGATATTTAGGTTAAACTCAGCTGAGTGTACTTTGGAGCTTCGACTAAAATCGAGTAGGGGCGTCCCCTGAAGCAGTTGGCCAAAACTGCTCCAAGCAGACGGCAAGTGAGCCACAGCCAAATTGCAGCCGTTACCCAATTATAGGCTGGTACCAAGCACCTCTTGTTGGAGGCGGGTTCCAAGGCTTCCTACGCGGCACGGCCACTGGCGACGTGCGTAGGCAACTGGGCGCGGGACTGTAGGAAGCGTGCCTCCTACACTACGTCGGGTGGGAATTCTTGTGAGGATACTCTCACTACCAACTACCGCGGTGTCCCGTTTGTTTGGGAAGGCGACAGGCTAGCAAATGTGCTGCGCAGTCGCATGTGCGTGGCCGCCTTTCGGGCAGGACGTAGCCGATGGACAACACGTGGACACAATGTCACTTTCCACAATATTTATTATAATTATACTCGTTCTGACTGGTTTAGGAGATTCACTAGGTTGTTATTTTTTACAAGACACAAGTGACTTCAGGGGCTTCGGTCAGGCAAAAGGACCGAGAACCAGCGTGCTCCGCGCTTTATTCCTCGGCCTCCGCCCTAACCTACTCGCCAATAAGACCTATAACAAAAAAACGGCTTGGGGTTGTCAAGTTATAACTTTTTTCCAAATTCAGCGAAAGGTTAAATATCATACAGCCTAACGGTGACGCTAGAAACGAACAAATTAAATTAAGGTAAAAGCCAAGTTTCACCCAAATAAAAGGATTACAGGCAACCTGATATTAAAGAAAAAGCCATGTATTTCCATAGCTATTACAGCACCTGTATAAAGCGCCATATAAATAAGGTTTAAATTACCAATTAAGCAACAAAGGCTATAGATATAAAGTTCTAATCTAACATCTAAAATTATTTATACCCATCCTTAAGAGGTAGGGGTTAATTAAATAAAGGTAAGATTACCCATACTGCGAGAGTAAATGGCGTAAAGCAAAAATAATGTATCCCATTCTTTAAAAGAGTTAAATAAAGTTTAAGGTTACCTATTTACTGAGTAAATGGGCATAAAGTAAAAATAATATATCCCATACTGTAAAGGTACAGGCTAAACAGCATAAGTGTTAGTTATGTCCAACTAAACTAAAGAAAAGTAGGCTATGCCTAACTATTTAAAGTTAAATTATGTTCTAACATTTAATCCTAATTATGTAAAAAGATTTATATCTAAATGTGTAACTAGTAGTTGCTGATGAAAAAATATATATTTGGATACAAAAAAATTTTGAAAGTAGTAGTTGATGGAATATGAAATGGCTGGACCCATTTTGATGAAATTTTGTTCTAAGCAAAGAGATAGGGATAGAGTGAGGTAAGGAATAGGGTTGGCTATGGTACGGTTGGTTTCCTTTGTTCCCACCTGTTCTACTGAACAATTTTATGGTAGAACTAGTGGTATTCTGTATTTCTTACTAGTCCTTCGATTTCAAATAATAAAACTAGTGCAACTCTTATCTCTCACTTGTTCTATTGGACATTTTTATGATAGAAGTTTTATTCTCACTAGCACTAGGGATGGCGTTTGCCCAACAGTGGGACATATTGAGCTTTTAAAAAAAGACTACTATTTGTTGTATTCTCAAAATAGTAGTTGCCATTCAGGGATTTGCGAATGAATTAAATGGAATACAATGAAATATGCATCATTTGGTTGCTTTGACATGAACGCATCATATGACCAACTTTAAAAAACTAATAATTTTCATAAATGATTCATCATTGATAATGATAAACTTTCATACCAGTTTTCATCCCCAATTCAACTCTTCCAAGTTTATTTTTCGCAATAAAAGCCTATGTCCTTTATCAAGCTCTAGTCTATCTGTGTACAATTTCTTACAAATCGGTTCAGCGGTTTAGACGTGAAAGCGTAACAGACAGAACTTTCGCATTTATAATATTAGAAGGGAAGTAGGGGATTGTGCTAATATAACTCATAATAAGTATTCGGGCTTAAGACAGGACGCAAAATAAATCATTGTACGTGAATAGAAAACATTATTTATTTAACAAAATATTGTTAGAATAAATCATAATAGAAAAATTTCTAAAAAAACATTGTAAGAAAATTAAAAATCATTTTCATAAAATGCCTAGGTAACCATGATTTCGCTACTGATTATTAAACTAAACATTGATACAAAAATAACGAATACAGAAAGTTTCCAAAGCTGATTTTGCTTTGATTGGTTAACAACATTAGCGAATAATTTCCAAAAAATGCCCAACGCTAATTTCGCCAGTGATTAGTTTCATTTGAGCGTTTCTTATGAAATCGTCATTATCAATGTCTACTCTTCGGCGTTTTGATTATGGAGCCGACGGAAAACTTTGATTTTTATGATGACGAAAAGAAGACAGCAACGAATCATCATAGAGAATGTGCAACATTTGTAAAATATTTCCTTCGTTTTTATTAATTTCATTATTAATTTTGTGATGCCATCCTTCCGCGGTATTATTTGTGCGATGTCTTTCTCCGTATATTTATAAAGTCTTCTTTCATCCAGTAACTTTCGAAATATTTAATAAACTTTTGTATTCCTTCATCCTTATATTCGACTATTTCTCTTTTACAATACAATCCTATACGTATTTCACCTAACGGCAAAAATGGTAACTTACTGGTCAAATATATAAATCTTCGATGTATTTTCTGTTTGTGTAACCCTAACTGTTTCGCTTTACGCCAAAGACTGTTAGAAAAATGATATTGGCACACCCTTTTACCGTTATATTATGATCTGCCAGTGCTCTTATGGTGGCCTCCTCAAAAGCAATAGTCACTTTATTTGGTTACCATTCAGGGATTTGCGAATGAATTAAATGGAATAAAACGGAATATGCTTCTTTTGTTTGCTTTGACATGAACGCATACAGTAATGGAATTATATTATTTTGAATACAATTACTGCCAATATCATCATGAATACTAAAAATTTGTTGAAATGGCAAAGGACAGGACTTGAATGTGCCATCCATAAAACAATGATTAACTTGTTTCATAATTTCTCTTTGATCTTGTGAACAAAACACTATTATTCTCAATGATTCAGTATTATAATCAGGGAGTAAAAAACTTTGCACTGTTTCGGGACCTCTATTTGTCCACAGTATTTGACCGAATCTTTTTTACACCTGCAAGTTTATTTCTGCGTCTATAAATTGATGACTTTTTTTATTTAAAATCAGGAACAGGCTCATTTACCGTTAAGTCTAGACCTTGATTTGTAATAGTCGCCAAATCTTTATTAAATATTCGTGGCGCTGGTTCTCTTCCTTTTGCTGCTTCTTCACAACTGTTATTAATTATCACGTCTATCAAATTTTGGTTCTCACTCGGATGACAATCAGCACAATGAGATTTTGACGTCAATATTTCGTTCAGGTCCTGAAAATTTATTTGAGTTACAAAAAAGCTAAATTAATGAATGCAAAAGTAAAATATCTAAAGAGGAGATTGATAAAATAGTAAATTCGTTTTGAAAACCACTTACAACCTAGTTACATAAGTATGCGTGTTTTAGTTTACAGTATGTTAGAAGTCATTTAGGAAGTAAACATGAACGCGATGCTTATGTCTGCAAAGATATACATATACGAGGGAGTCCCATAAGTACTTAGCCCTACCGCCCGATGGCGCCACTATCGTAAGAAAAATTTACTATCGTGTAGTACATCCTCGTAGACGGCTACTGTCAAAATTTCATTTATATTGGATTTGTAGTTTTGTTTTGACCGCGTGTGGAAGCGGGCGTGTCCGCGGATTTTAGAAAAATGGAAAAGGAGCAATATCGGTCGGTGATTCGATTCTTGTTTTTGGAAGGGAAATCGTGCAGCGAAATCAAATAGCGCTTGGATGCTGTGTACGGTGACTCTTCTCCTTCAATGGCGACCGTCAAAAATTGGTTTAACGAGTTTTAACGTGGTCGCACGTCAGTTTTTGATGAGCCACGCCCAGGTGCCCCAAAAACGGCTACCATGGAGGATAACGTGACAAAAGTCCACGATCTCGTATTGGCAGACCGCCGATTGAAGGTGCGCGAGATAGCTGAGACAGTAGGCATCTCAAAAGACCGCGTGGGTCATATCCTGCATGAAATATTGGGCATGAGAAAGCTGTCGGCTCGATAGGTGCCGCGTTTGCTCACTCCGGTCAACAAGCGCATCCGTGAGATCACTTCAGAGCAGTGTTTGACACTGTTTTAGCGCAATCCGAAGGAGTTTCTGCGTCGTTTCGTGACCGTCGACGAAACATGGATTTACTGGTACACACCAGAGACCAGAGTGGTGTGTGGTGCCGCCACTTAAAAGAATAGCACTACCCCATCTCTTCCCATGGGTGTCGTAAGAGGCGACTAAGGGAATAAACCGGAAGATGGGCAGCAGCATCTTTCGGGTACATTTACATCTACTGCACTGCGATCGCCAACCCGCCTGCCAAGCGTGGCGATTATGGCAACCCCCCCCCGATGACAAGCACACACAGGCCACGGCCCCCAGTACCCGGCGGTCCCGCTATTCCGGACTATGGTAGCGGTCACGGTAACGGCGGGGCAGGGGGTGCGAAGAATCACCGGATGCGACCAGGCTACCACAAAGCACGACCACTGGCCCTGGCAACATACAATGTCCAGACACTGCGGACCGACGAAAAGCTCGTGGAACTGGAGGAAGTGGTAAGCAGATTAAATTGGGATATTATAGGGTTATCTGAAGTCCGAAGAAAGGGGGAGGACTCGATAACCCTAAAGTCCGGAAATCTGCTTTACTTCCGGGAGGGCGACCAACTGTCCCTAGGTGGTGTCGGGTTCCTCGTCCACAAATCCCTCGTGAACAACATCGTCAAAATCGAGAGTGTGTCGTCTAGGGTAGCGTACCTTATACTCAGAATTACCAAGCGGTATTCGTTGAAGGTCATACAGGTCTACGCACCGACTTCGACTCACTCCGACGATGAAGTGGAGGCTATGTATGAGGATATTTCTACAGCCATGCATACCTCCAAGACACACTATACCGTTGTCATGGGGGATTTCAACGCGAAACTGGGCAAACGAGGCGGAGACGAGTTGAGAGTGGGGCAATTTGGAATTGGAAGTCGAAACGCCCGTGGCCAGATGCTGGCCGGCTTTATGGAGAAGGAGGGACTCTTTATGATGAACTCATTTTTCAGGAAGCCGGATCATCGCAGATGGACGTGGGTTAGTCCCGATGGTGTCACAAAAAATGAGATTGACTTCATCCTATCTACGAAACGGCATATATTCAATGATGTCTCGGTGATCAATAGCGTTAAAATTGGCAGTGATCACCGCTTGGTAAGAGGCACATTGAATATTAATTCCCAGCTGGAAAGATCGAGATTGATGAGGTCCACGCTCCGGCCTGTACCCATCGAAATCCAAAACCCCGAGAGCTTTCAACTCGAATTACAAAATCGCTTCGAATGCCTAGGAGAGTGCGTCGACGTGGACGACTATAATAACAGGTTCGTGGAAACTGTCTATACGGTTGGGTCAAAGTTTTATAAGGCCTGCCGTACAAACAGAACAAACAAAATCTCTGACGATACCCTCAAACTCATCGAAGAAAGACGCGGAATGACTCTGCAGTCCCCTGATGATGTCTCTCAATTTAGGCGACTTAATCGACAGATCTGCAAGTCTCTGACTCGCGACATACGCCGCTTCAATACTACCAATATTGAGGCGGCGATCGAGCGGAACAAAGGCTCTAAAGTCTTTGCGAGAGATCTGTCGATTGGACAGAGCCAGTTGACGAGACTGAAAACGGATGACGGCAGAGTTGTTTCGACCAAGTCCGAGGTTTTGAGGGAAGTCGAGAGGTTCTATGGACAGTTATACACGACAACACGGGCACCTGTTACCAGTATGGCAAAAGACCCCAGAGCCAAGTTGACCCGACACTACACCGAAGATATCCCGGACATCAGCCTGTACGAGATTAGTATGGCTCTCAAACAGCTTAAGAACAACAAGGCGCCGGGTGATGATGGAATTACGGCTGAGCTTCTGAAAGCTGGTGGCAAACCTGTGCTTAAGACCCTTCAGAAGCTGTTCAATTCCGTCATCCTCGAGGGCAAAACGCCGGAAGCATGGCACAGAAGCATAGTCATATTGTTCTTCAAGAAAGGTGATAAGGCTCTCTTGAAGAACTTCAGACCAATATCGCTGCTGACCCATGTCTATAAGCTGTTTTCGAGAGTCATTACGAATCGTCTCGCACGCAGGTTTGATGACTTCCAGCCTCCCGAACAAGCCGGATTCCGAAAAGGTTTTAGTACCATAGACCACATACATACGCTGCGGCAGGTTGTACAGAAGACCGAAGAGTATAACCGGCCATTATGCTTGGCGTTTGTGGACTATGAGAAAGCCTTCGATTCGATCGAAACTTGGGCGGTGCTCCAGTCTCTACAGCGGTGCCAAATTGACTATCGATATATAGAAGCATTGAAGTGTTTGTACAAAAACGCCACTATGTCAGTTCGTCTCCAGGACAAGACCACAGAACCTATTCAGCTGCAGCGAGGTGTTAGACAAGGTGATGTCATATCTCCGAAGTTGTTTACCGCTGCACTGGAGGATATCTTTAGGCTTCTGGACTGGGACGGACTTGGCATCAATATTAACGGCGAGTACCTCACGCACCTCAGATTTGCTGACGATATCGTAGTCATGGCTGAAACCCTGGAAGACTTGGGCAAAATGCTCGATGACCTCTGTAGTGCCTCTCAACAAGTAGGTCTTAAAATGAACATGGACAAGACGAAAATTATGTCGAATGTCCATGTTGTGCCTACTCCAGTGACAGTTGGAGGCACTCCACTTGAAGTTGTTGACGACTATACATACCTAGGACAAATAGTCCGGCTAGGTAGGTCCAATTTCGAGAAAGAGGTCAATCGACGAATCCAACTCGGTTGGGCAGCGTTCGGGAAGCTACGCCACATATTTTCGTCCCAATTACCGCAGTGTCTCAAGACGAAGGTCTTTGACCAATGTGTGTTGCCAGTGATGACTTACGGAGCTGAAACGTGGCCACTCACTATGGGCCTTATAAGAAAGCTCACTGTTACCCAAAGGGCAATGGAAAGAGCTATGCTCGGAGTTTCTTTGCGCGATCGAGTCAAAAATGAGGAGATCCGCAAGCGAACCAAGGTCACCGACATAGCTCTAAGGATTGCCAGACTGAAGTGGCAGTGGGCAGGGCACATAGCTCGAAGAACAGATGGCCGATGGGGCAGTAAAGTTCTCGAGTGGCGACCACGTACCGGTAGACGCAGCGTGGGTAGGCCTCCTACAAGGTGGACCGACGACCTGGTAAGGATCGCAGGTACCAGCTGGATGCGGAAAGCACAGGACCGGTCTTTGTGGAGATCTCTGGGGGAGGCCTATGCCCAGCAGTGGGCGTCTACTGGCTGATGATGATGATGATGATGACCAGAGACCAAGGAACAGTCGAAACAGTGGACTTTACCCGGTGAATATGCTCCGAAGAAGGCGAAGACTGTCCCATCGGCCGGAAAGGTGATGGGCACCGTTTTCTGGGATTTACAAGGTGTGATCTACATCGACTACCTTGAGAAGGGCAAAACTGTCACAGGGCTCTACTATGCCGAAGACAAAAGTTCTCTTCCACCGACAACGCACCGGCTCACACCTCCGCCGTCGTCACGGCCAAATTGGTCGCATTAGGCTAGGAACAGCTGCCCCATCCACCGTATTCTCCAGATTTGGCCCCGTGTGACTTCTTTTTGTTTCCAAACTTGAAGAAGTCACTCGCCGGGCAGAAATTTGGCCTGGAAATTTGGAAATTAAGTTGGCCTGTTGTGTCAAATATATTATGTAATATACTTTTTGTAACACAATCTTGTGTACAATAAATGGTTAAATGAATAAATAAATAAATTTGAGTCGAATGAGGAGGTTATCGCCGCTACGGAGGCCTACTTTGCAGACCTCCAGAAAACGTATTTTTCAGTCGGGTTAAAGAAGTTGGAGCATCGCCGGGCCAAGTGTATAGAGATGAAAGGAGACTATGTTGAGAAATAAATCGCCACTTTTCCAAAATTTTCGTTTTTCTTTTGTAGGCCAAGTACTTATCGGACCACCCTCGTACATACGTCATCTTGTTCATCAAGCCCACCCAAAACCTCAAAATATAATCGACATCCCCATACTAATAATCCGATTGACATAAGTTTTTCTTCCCAGATCCTATATTATATTTCTATATTATATTTGAATCTAATATTATATTTGAATGCCGAAATAAATATTAAGAGTTCCTACTTACCTGATTTAGTGTTACGGATCCAACACATTTTTTATCACTATAATGTTTGCACCTCCAAACAGATTTACCACTGTTATAGACTTGTTGTCGGTTGTTAGGGTAGGACTAGCTGTAGGGTTAAGGAAAGGGTTAATAAGGTAAGGGTTGGCTAGGGTAATCTGTAGGGAGTAGGGTGAGGTAAGATAGGGGTTGGTTGGTTAGGTTTAAGGGAAGTGTTAGGTAAAGGGGTAAGAGCAGGGTAGGATAGAGGTAGCAGTATCTGGGGTAAGGATAGAACGCCACGCAAACGAAGTCGTGCAGGGCCAGCCAGTTAATATACAGGGTTACAGGGTTTTTCTCACTCTCACCTGCATAAATCGTAAGTTGTCTCGCTCACACGCACCGGATTAACTTGTAGGACAATAGCCGAGGGACCCGTTAGACCTACTACCTGAACCTTTTCAACTATGTTTTTTTCTATGAGTTTAAATACAACCCTAGGTTGTTATACCTTTTGGATAGCTGATAAAATGTAGATGTTTTTAAGCACATCTGCAGAGCAAGTGCCATTTGTACTTATTTTCTTAAGTTTCGATCGTCTACAATGACCTATTTAGTTAACTTACGTGCAATTTTAGTCATTGAGGTCATTAAGCATCTTATTCTTCATGTAAAAAACCAAAAAAATAATCATAAGAGTCAAAAAAATTCAAAAAATTCAATTCAATAGCCGAAAAATTGGGCATTTTCATAAAAAAAATTAAAACTCGAATATCTCGAAAACGGTTAAGTTTAGGATGGGGGGTTCCATAGTGAAATCATTCAGAAATTATGTGTACTACACGCCCTTAACGGATCTAGGTCGACTTTTCCTGTAACCCTGTATAACTATTGAAAAATATATGCTATAAAAGATATATTATTTAATAGTAATAAATATAAAGTAGTAGTCTGCAAGTTCAGATGGACTGGGCCAAGGGGAATCTGAGTCACTACCCGCTCAGAATGGAACGTGTTGGCTTATTTAAATTTCACGATCCGCATTAGTGTAGGCTTGTTTATTACCTATGACACAGAACAACAAAATCTGAAGACTGCTGGAAGAAACTGTAATAAACAATAATAATACGAATACATAAGATATGTATGGTTTCGGTAGACCCTGTTGGAAACTGCATGATACACGCGGAACCTATACAAGAAGGCAAATGCAATAGAAATGGAAAAGGAGGTCACCAATCCAGCTTACCAGAGTCACTGCCCGCTCTGCAAAAAATATGGTGTATTATGGCTTATTTTCGGTGTTACCAACCGCACCAGTGAAGGCTTATTTTTACTAGAGTGGAATCCATACCTAATCCAGGAAAAATAGTAGGGTAAATTGTATTTATATAAAAGAAAGAACCTATTGTAGCCACCAAACAACTGACTAGTACAAACAATGCTTTTCATTCCGACAAACAAACCAAAAAAATCCAGCTCCAAAAAAGATGCAGCAAAGAAATGGAAATATGAAATTATCTGTAAGTGTTGGCTTTCAGTAAGGAAAATCTATAAAAATAACATGAAATAACTTTTATTGAACCGCAAGCTGTAACATAGATGTAGATATGTGACTGGAAGCACGTCGCACCACTTGGAACATAAAAGTTAGAATCTAAAAAACAATTTTGAGAAACCCTGAAATAAAAACTTAAAACACCCTCAAGCAAAGCTGAAGATAGTAAAGGCTAAAAACGCTGCAATAAGTGCAAAGCTGAAAATTATAAGCAAGGGCAATCACCTATAAGTTGTAGTTTAAAGTTGAAGTAGGTAAATATTATTTTAAAAGAAATCCAGCTGTAATTCCCAAAAGCAGTTGAAAGAAGTAAAGTTTTAAGTTATAAGGTATAAGTAGGTATGCATGATCGATCAGTACAAAATCATCATAATTAAATTTTTGAGAAACGTAAATTTAAATTTTATAAAATTTGGCATAGTATTACTGTCAACATAATATAATATGAGTCCAAGTTGGCTAGCGAGGAGCCAGTCTTAATATTAGATTTTAAGTTTTTTCAAGCGGGTTCCATACAACAAAAGTACAAATAGTTACATACCTCATAACCAGTGGCGTGCCTAGGGTTTCAGAGTAAGGCAAGCCGAGAAATGAAGATTTTGTAGTTTTTACGGTTATTAAAAATAAATCCATCTTTTTGCCACATTACTGATCAATCCTCACTTATCACTCTTCAGTTTTATTCCAGCAATATAACTTGTGAGAGAAAATAACCAACAATCCAATGATTTTGGTACACCGATCTATGAAATTGTCTTATAAGCGATTTAATAATCTGAGAAATAGGTACGTAAATCGGGCGTAGGTTTTGGCGAGTAAAAAAATAATTTATTATTTTCTGAGCGATGTTTAAAAACTTTACCTTTTCCATGCAAATCAAAACTTGTGCACATTTTAAATCATCACAAGGGGCTTTACTTCCTCTATTGTTGATCAATCCAATTAAATCACTTTTACTACAAAACACAACACAAATACCACAAAAAACTAATTACTTATCCGCTCAAAACAACAGTGAAGTTGGTACGAATTCCAGCATTCAACAAACGTACCTACTGCGCATGCGCGAAGTTGCATCCGTGTACAACTTCATACGCATGCAGGGCTTATGCTTTGTCTAAAATAGGATGATAATTTTGACAAGGTATAAAGTCTCGTACAATTTACTATATAAACAAACGTATAGTTATATCTCATTAAAGGACAGTTTTCATATGTAAGAAAGAGACATATCGGCCGGAATCGAAGCCCGCTTACAAGCCAGCGCGTGCGAGCGAGATGAGTGGCCGCGTCTCAATTCAACTCAGTCTCAACTTGCGTGTGCGTTCGGAACGTGTTTTGTAACCTAGGCGCACGATGGCGCTGCTTCGGGGCGGCGGTGTGCACGTAGTTTGAAAAGTATTAGGAGCGCGAACTTTAAATAGTTCGCGCTCGCATTACCTTTGATTTTTGATCGATAATTATTTTTATAAGGCAAGCCCGGCTTTTGGGCTTGTATGACAGTAACGCAACTGCTCATAACAAGTATGTTTAAATAATAAAGTAAAAGTTAATGAGAGATAAGTTACTACCTGTCAATAAAACTAGTAAGTTACTCAATGTGACTTGTTACATAGTATCTTGTAAAACATAGACCTATAGAAAAATTAAGGTGTACATACCTAACTAAATTCTTAACTTAATGTTTCAATACTTATATGAAAATCAGTTCTGTGTTTATCATCACACTTATTAATAAAAATATCATGTTTAAATAGTGTAATAAACTAAGTAGGTAAGTAAGTACTTACTAAAGTTATAGTATCCATAGTATGTATGGTGTACTACAAAACTAAAAAAATAAAATTTGTTGCAACTAAATTGACCCTAAATTAAATGTAAACAAAACAAGATATGAAAAATATTCAATTTTATTGCAACAAAAGTGCCTCCATGTCAGTTACTTATGTTATTCTAGATAAGTAACATTTAAAATATTCAAATAATTTGACTTCAGCCACTTACTGTGACTAAAATTGTTATACTTATTAGGTGAGTATTGTAGGATCTTACTTTGCCTTATGTAATACTTACGGTTATGAGGACTCCTGTTTAAACGTTGTTTTCAACATGTTTACACTTTTATTCTTAATTTTTCCACCTTTATTAGTTTATTATGGGCATCTTTGGATCTGGCCCTTCAGGCTCTGATTGTCAATCATTATTTCCTGGAAAATATGTTAATTCTGTATTTCATGTAACTACGTTTTTACTAATGTGTTTAATTTAAATTGAATATAGGGTTTTGCTTTGACTTGTGTTAGTACTTACAGTTATTAGGACTTTTAGACACATTTTTGTGTAGCATGTTGATGCTTTTTATTTTCAATTTGTCACCTTTTATGGGTATCTTTGGATTTGGCCCTTCAGGCTCTGATTGTCCATAATTCCTCCCTGGAAAATTAAGTTTATTCTGTATGTCAGACTATGTTGATTACTACGTTCTATTAATGTTTTGATTATAATAGATTTTGGGGAATGTACTTGTGATATATAGACACCCAAATGATAAAAGTAATGATGGTTTCCGAATGAAAAGCAGGGGGCAATGGCGTGTGTCTGGATTCTTACCTTCGTAACTTCTTGTTTTTTTAAATATTCTGGATCCGGACGGGCCCCAATGCTTCGGAGGGTTGTTTGTTTCGATGGGGTTTGATTTATATACAGTTTCCAATACGAATTATACAAATAAATCCGCATTTTTATTGAGAGCGGGTTCTTTGTTATTTTACTCTTGTCATGTCATTTGATGACAAGTGAAATTTTTAATAGTCAAAGGAGATTTTAATCTTTTTTGTGCCTCTCTTATTCTAGATAACTGCTGGATCCAATTCCTCATCAGGTCGGCATGAATTATATCTTGGCTGTCGAACACCAGACCGTCCGAAAATTAATATGGACCATTTCGGGAACTGGCTGGTTGACTATGACTACTGGCCAACAAGATCTTATCTTCCTTTGTGCCAAATGGTTCCAGAAGGTTTTTAAACGAGGACCCGAGCCTTCAGTAGAGGAAGCAGAGAGGGATTCAGTTCAGTTTTGTTTTCCCAGCCTTCGGCCTTGGAGGTGAATAGTTTATAACGTGACGTTACCTTGAGATAATAAATCGCCAAAAGTTGTTATGTGTGCGGTATAAATCTAAAAAGTATATGCTATGAGGCATCAAATCCTATCTCCGATCATGACCCAGTTCTAAGGGTATGCACCTAGTCGCATGAACCACCAACTCCTATAAGAATCCTAAGCTGACGTAGTCGCTCAACCAGTTCACAAACCGGTACTTTCGGTCTGCGTTGAAAAGTGAAATAAGTGCGCCAGCCCGGACAGAAGGTTATGTGGACAAACTCTTTTTTATAACGTTTGTGCTTTTGTAGATTATTTTTGATAAATTCCTTGTTTTAAATAGATTATACTGATGGACTGAATACATACCCACTACCCTGATTCTTTTGTTTTCTTTGCTCAAGGGGTCGGCTACCGACCTCCAATTAATCTCTCATAAAATAGCTTGCTACTGACCTCTAACAGAGCATTCCTTATTTTACAACTGAACCTGACCCACTGCTAGGCAGTTCATTACGTTACAGTATGTATGTATGATGCAGCAAAGTAGATAATTTACTTGAATAAAGGAATCAATAATTAAATGAAAACTCATCACATAAGAATGTTTATAAGAGTTACACTAAAAAAAACCACTGCATCAAATGGAAATAAAAAAAATGTCTCCTCAACCAGTCAGAACAATTTAAAATGCCTTTAGCCTTAGCATTGAGCCAAAAATAAATTATTTAAATGTAACAGAGCTACAATGATATATTACAAGTACTAATTAAAATAATGCTTGCAAGTTATTTAGTACTCTGTCCTTAAGTAGACCAAATACTGTAAAAAATATTAACATTTACCAAAATAAGTTGCTTCAATAGAATTGTATTAATAACTGTAAACTTGGTAAAACGGTTTATCAGTGAAAAGAATATACAATCACAGTTTAATTAGCACTATTTACATTAAAAGGTAGGTAAAGCGAGGCGCAACGGATAATTGCTATTTGCTACGCGGGCCGTAGTCTTGGAATGGCGTCTGTACGTGTCCGTCTTCGGACGCGAGGTGCGGGGTGCGGGCGGCACGGGCCGTCCGCGCGCCGTTTCCGGAAAGGGCCGAGCGCAGCTGGACAAAGCTTTCGCGGCGCAGGTACGAAACCGAGCGAAGGGGGCCCAAGCGCGCGCGTTACATCCTCCCCCTCTAACCCAGGTGTTACGTCCCGGAGACTGGGTTAGCCTTACGATGTGGCCTACCCCTCTTACGTTTCTCCTGGACAGGAGCCTGGACGGGACCAACAAACGGGGTCAGTTGCGAAACGTGATACTTCCCTAATACCACGCCATCACTAATGCGCTCCAAAGCGTAAGTCACGCTACCGATAACCTCCCGGATTCGATACGGCCCATCACGCCGGGGAATAAACTTGGGAGTCTGCCCTCTGCTCGTGTCGTTGGCCTTATAGCGTTGGCACGCTGTACAGTTCTTTACGTATTGGGCAACGTAAGCTTTCATTCCGGGCCAGTAGTATTTTCCTACTAGGCGTTGTAACGTCAGCTCTACGCTGAAATGACCGGGTGTAGGAGCGTCGTGGTATTCGGCGAGCACGTCCATGCGCTCGTGCTCTGGTACCACCAGGCTGGCGTTTTCATCCTCCTCATTCTCGGGACCGTAACGGTACAACACACCGTCGGTCAAAACGTAGCCTTTATCGGCCCACGCTCTCCCCCTAAATGGATCGTCGGATTCAATCGCCTCGACGATCTTCAGTACCTCGGGGTCCTTTAGTTGGTTCTCCTGGACATCCTTGGGGCTGCGCGAGGGCATGTCTACCACGGTCAGGCATAGGTCACAGTCGGTGCCCGCGGGGCATGCCGGGCGTGACATTGTGTCTGCGATCACGTTCGCTTTATCCACGCGCATCAGCTCCGTGTCCTTTACAATCATAGATTTCACGAAAGGAAATTTTTGATGCGGGCTGTCCGAAAAATACCACGACTCCTGGGCTATAGTCAACGTGACGCTCGCATCACGGATGAAGTCGCGGCCTAACAATGTTCGGCTATTTTCCCCTGGGAACACCACGAACTCGGTAGCGCTTTGCCTGCCTTCTAGGGTCACGGGTATTGTCGCGGTCAGAACAGCCTTTCATTGACGAGAACCATCCGCAAGCCCGATGGTGCGGTCTGCCTCGCGGAATTGTACTCCAGCCGACCGTAGGATAGAGTGCAACATCGAACCGGCCACACTGCAAGTGGCTCCTGTGTCGAGTATCGCCACGCCTATCTTATCCGCTATAGTGACGGACACGGTCGGGTGTGACGTTTCCGTCACGCTACGTACGTAAGCGGCTGCGTTACTGGTTACGATGTTAAAATCGTAAGATTTCGCAGGCACAGTTTTCGTCGAGCAAGTATCACATTTCGATCTAACTACGCCGGGTAGGCCGCATCCATAACACCGTATCGGGTTCGGCCCCGTGTGCTAGTAGTATCTACACCGGCAACCGTACCTACCGCTTGTTTGTTGTGTACATTACGACATTCGGACTCAAGGTGTCCAAAAAACTTGCAATATGTGCACTGAACGCGCCTTTCCCGTTTCGAAGTAGGTTTGGCACCCGTAGTACCACGCGAACAAGTGGTAACGTTGCGCTCGACCGTCCGATTTCCCGCGCTGCGCGCGGCGTCGGGGCAGCTGCGCTCGGACTTTTGGCACTGGAACTACTATTATTATCTACTTTGGTCTCGGAGTTCGCGTCCTTGATGGCCCTCGCTTTTTCCACAAAACTATCAACATTATTTATACAGTCTCTAGGAAGACGTTTACGAACACGTCGATGTAATATCCCATACATCATGTCTATCTGCATATCAGTAGGTACTGCGTATGGTAATTTCACCATTAACGAACGCAATCTACACAAAAACTTCCGCTCTTTCGGAATCGTTTTGGGCGCGGGACTGTAGGACTACGTCGGGTTGGAATTCTTGTGAGGATACTCTCACCACCAACTACCGCGGTGTCCCGTTTGTTTGGGAAGGCGACAGGTTAGCAAATGTGCTGCGCAGTCGCATGTGCGTGGCCGCCTTTCGGGCAGGACGTAGCCGATGGACAACACGTGGACACAATGTCACTTTCCACAATATTTACTATAATTATACTCGTTCAGACTGGTTCAGAAGATTTACTAGGAACCTGTAATAAAAAGACCAAAGACCAATTTGGTGTTTCTGAGATAAAACGAATCATCCATTCGGTAAAATTTTAGTTATAGAATGTAAAATATTAAAAGAAAATAATGAAATGGAATCAACCATAATAAAAATATTTATTAGTTTATTTATTTCTGCAGGAAATTAGTTTTTCAAAAACTATATACATACGCCAGTCCCCGGCGTCTCTCTCGCCTACCGGACGGGTGACCGCTGCTCGATGACACGGCGGCGCACACTGGGCTGAAATCAGCGTTTCATAGTCATTCAAATCATTTTTTTAAAAGTGTCATTTTTTCATTCATGCCTAAAAATATATTCTTTATGAAATGGGTACGTAATCTTAAAATAATAATTGGACTGCTGGTTTGTGATATAGTGGCGCTTGAGTAAAAATGACTTCAATTTACAGTAAAGCAAAATTTCATAACCGCCATTTGATTCAAATATTTATAGCAATCAAAATTACTTAACTCTTACGTATAAAAATTGGAAAACGACAAATTTTCTGGAACTATAACAATAATGTTCGTAAACTTAAATTACTAAAAAGGACTTTTACAAGTCTGGTTTCATCATGTCAAAACAACTTAAAAAGTGATCGGCTCATTATGTTGAATCACTAAAAATCCTTAAAAGTAGGTTATTGTTTTAGTTTTTTCGTGTAAAAAGACGTAAGAGATAATTACTTTTGTGTAATCACACCTTTAAAACTACTTATAACTTCAGTTAATACACAATACTGTAGTGCCAAAATTAAAGTTAGTTGAACCATAAATAATAACGTATACTCCATTACTAATGTGTAAGAGTAAAGTCTTAATTGCTTATGATTATGAAAATTCCTATCTTTTTTTAATAATCTTACGTAAATTAGTAGGGCATTGAGATGGGCTTGAGCTGGGCTGCCTCCTCTGATAAGAGCTCAGCTCTTAAATTGGATAGATAGCTGGGCAAAGGCCTCCTATTTGAGTTAAGAGGGAAATAGTTTCGAGAAATAAATTAAAATACAGCTGTTAATTCGTATTTTTATTTATTATGAATTGTTTGGTTTTTACCTTTATTCTTATTATTAAGTAATTAACTTTATAATTTTACTCCTTTAACCTTTTAACCCTTTAACTCTTTAGTTACAAAAAGCCGTTTACCTCTTCGGCAAAAATAATAAACTTACATTGAGTAACAGAGCCTAACTTCCTTGGCAATAACAATTACTTAACAATATTTAGAATCTTAGAGATTGGTATCTAAGTACCTACCTATTACAAAAAATTATCAACTACTAAAATAAAAAATGAGAATCAACGTTTCTTTCAGTCTTTGACATTTAAAAATAAAATAAAATAAATTTCTAATCAAAACAATCTTCATTAACTAATAAACTTTTTCGATATTTAAAAAAAACGAGTATAAAATAGCAAAAGGTGAGTTGGATCCATTTCAATCTTGGGCCAATACTTCATCTTCCTCGTCTGTTTCAGCCAAGCAGTTTTGAACTTTGGGATCATTATTCATACTTCGATATTCCGTATGATACACTGTTGGTATCACATTATTCGAGCACAATTTGTTTAGATCCGTGTATTTCTTTTTGCAAATGGGCAGCATCGCTTTGTAGCATGGTTTAGGCTGTAGGTTATTTTTCTTCACTGGCTCGATTTGTTCTGTTTGTGCATCCGCATTCATAGAGCATTTCACAAAAGCCATATTTGCCACCGATTTCTTAAATGTTACTGTCCTTAGTTTGTTAATTTTTCCGGTTAAATTACTTTTGAAATATTTTTCAGCAACTGTGTCCCATTTGTTAAAATCACCATAATTAAGGACCTCTACTTCATATGGTCTTGGTGACTTCCTAGACATAGTAAAAATTGTGCTCCACTGTGACGGTATAATGCCTCTTAAGCTTTTATCTATAATGGAGTGCATAGAGTCGACCGGCATATAGGTATGCCCCGGGAGCAAATAATTTATTTGAATTGATAGAAGAGTGTTATACTTCTTAAGTACTTCATTTAAACATGTTAATACTATCTTATTTTTATGTTGTCCCGGACATGAGTCACAATATAGTAATAAATGTTTCACTGTGCCCCTTAGATCCACATTATTGATGTACTTCTCTAAAATTGATGATATCGCATTGGCACCCCTTTTTCCATTATTTTCTGACCATGCGTAGCAGAACCCGTTTCTAGTGCCTGATTCATAGAATGTTAAATTATAGACAGCCACTTTGCGCGAATAATACAGCATCATGTTTTCACCGTGGGGCGTGTTCAACACCTTTTGAAGGTCAAATGATGCGCATAAAACACTGTTGTCTTTATTATGAATACTTTGTTGTGCTTTAAACCTTTCAGCAGATTCTTCTTTGTCAATTAAGTGTTTCCGTTTTTCTTCTTTATCAAAACTCTCATTATTCTCATATTGTGTACATTTCAGACACTTATCTTTGCGGGGGAAATGGAATCCAATGTTAAATTCAGTGTTGAATATTTTTTTGAAAAGTTTTTCTCCAGCGTAGGCGTCGCCATTTGCAAGCTGAGTCTCTTTATAAATGTTATACAAATTTGAAATATTACGAAATTCTGTGGGCAAATATGTTCTTGTGCTATTTTTCCTGCAGTAGTGTGAAGGCAAAGCTGGTAATTCCTTTATGTGTGTTCGTACCTTTTCGGTAACTAAATTTAGGGTTTTATTTTGGGGTTCGTGTTTTCCACGCATATCTTCTTTTGCACTACCAAATGATGCGTTGTTTACTGTATTGTACAATGTTTTTTGCTTGAGATCTAGTGTACAAGTCAAAAATTGTTGACACACTTGGGCTTGCCCTTCACCATCGTTAATAAAGTAATTAAAAGTTTTGGTACGCTTAGCCGTATCTGCTCGCTTTCTTTTTACACCCATCTTTTTAGAATGGCTTACCAACCAGTCTTTACGTCTTTCAGAACGTAATATACATAAACCCCAAAAATGTAAAAATATCGCTTTTCTCTTTTCATCAGTTATTTCGTAACATGCGTTAGAGCAATTTTGTGGATTACAGGGATTTTGTTTCATTTCTTTGGCTTGTTTCATTTCTTTGGCAATGTGTGTAGGTACTGGTCGCTTTCGCTCGACCGGTCGATGGTGGCTTCCCAGGCGGCTCCACGGTGCTCCTTGACGGCGGCCGATAGTCTCTCGCTCACTCGGTTAAGGTCAGTTTTGACCCTGGGGCAGCGCGTGCGGGACCACAGCTTGCATAGCCTCCTCTTCCTCCTCAGGTCCTCCTGCAGTGCTGGAGGTAGGGGTGGACGCCTGTAGGTGGTCGGCTGCGAAGGGGTGGTCGAGGCCTGCGTCTTCGCCTCGACTATCGCTTGTGATAGTCGAGTCGCCGCCATTTCGACCTCCTCCGGGGTGTTGAGATTGCCGATCTGCCTGTAGTCGGCGAGGGCCTCGGTGAATCGGTCCCAGTTGACCCGGGGTTGCGGTATCTTGGGCGTTGCTGATGTGCCGCTTCAATCCAGGGTGATCAGGATGGGGAGGTGTTGCGTGCTGGCGTCGTACAGCACCTCCACATTGATGTGGCATTTTAGGCCCCGGTGCACGACAATATCGAGCACGTCGGGTCGGTGCGTGTGGCGCGTCGGGATGTGTGTGGGGTCGCTGGGGCCGATGACAGTTTGTCCGAGGTCCTCGGCGACCTCTTCCAACCTTCTTCCCGCTGGGTTGAGCGTGTGAGAGTTCCACGCTGGGGATTTTGCGTTAAGATCGCCTGCCAGTATGATGGGCGAGTCCTGGGCTAATATTCCTCGGAAGTCGTCAGCTTCGAGTGGCGTCTCAGTTGTTGGTGGACGGTAGGCTGCGTATATCTTGAGATCGGCATCTGCCACCCTTATGCGCACTCCGATGGAGCGAGTGCTAAGGAAGGGCGGCAGTGCCAGCTCCTCGTGGACCATGTCCC
Source organism: Blastobasis lacticolella (assembly GCA_905147135.1). Classification (NCBI taxonomy): domain Eukaryota; kingdom Metazoa; phylum Arthropoda; class Insecta; order Lepidoptera; family Blastobasidae; genus Blastobasis; species Blastobasis lacticolella. The sequence goes on from LR990066.1 coordinate 6,959,406, forward strand.
GGCGGACCAGCACGGCTGTTCCCCGATATGGGGCGCCGCTCGGTAGTACTTCATCTCGCCGGTAAATGTGGTAATTACATTTAAGTGTTTACTATTTTTCATGTAATATTTAATGTACCAAAAAGTGTAAATCTGTTGGCAAATAAATAAATAAATAAATAATTGGGTTGCCCTGGTCGCAGCTTGGTCTCGCCTAGGAGGATCAGATGTAGGTCCTGCGACTGGGCGATGATTCTCAGCTCCACTGCGTACAGGCGGCTGAGCTCTTCGTGGGCGAGGTGACCCAGCTGGGCGAAGAACAGGCAGCCCGGCCTGCCTCCCGTCGCGGGGATCTGCCTGCTGTGCTGCACCTCGAACCCTAGTTCGCCCAGTGCGGCGGTCAGCTCCTCTCCTGGTGTGTCTGCTGGTAGGCCTTCTTATCGCAACCTTGGTGGGCAGCTCGTCCGCTGGCGTGTAGCACACGAACTGTATACCGGGTGTTGTGGCACGCGTGTCTACCAGGTAGCGCTGGACCGCGCGGGATTCGTCTGCGCTCTTTGGCAGGAATCGCACGCCATTTTTAAATGCTCGCGCGTTGGGTGTGTGGCCTAGGATCGCCTTGATCCCCGCCAGGTGGCTCGTCCAATTCGGGAGTACGTCAACTATGATGGGTGGGTATGCGCTCCTGGCGGTCTGCAGGGGTGGTGGTGGCTGCTGGGACGATCCCTGGGCGTTCATCGGCCGCGATGTGCGGTGCGACGGCCTCGGTGTCGGCGCCAAACGCGGTTCCGCGGGCAGCGAGGGGCGCTGCGACGGCGGGTTGCCCGGTGTTGTAGCGCGCGGCAACGGTGGCGATGAGCGGGGGTAGGTGCGGGGAGGGGGCGGCAGCGCGCACGTCTCCGCAAACGTACGTCTCGGTGGCGGCGACGGCTGCTCGTCGTCCTCGTTCGGGGGCTCTGTCACCGTGTCCAGCATCGCGTAGTGCGTAGAATCGAGGACGGGCGCGAATGACATGCTACTAGCATGCAACTGCAGCCCGTCCCCCGATCCTCCGCTGCTGGAGCGGTGTGCGAATGGTGGCGGCGTCGGTGGACGGATTCCCACCGCGAGTGTGTCCGGCGGGATGATGGACATCGGTCTGTACTGTAGGTACGGCGGCGGCATCCATGATGGTCTCGTATAGGCGGTGGGAATCGGCGACATTCCGGTGCGATGTCGCTTGTTTGTTTCGTCATACGATTCGTCTGAGTCGGGGCGTTGACGAATCGCGGTCCGTCCGTCGCCAGGCTGGCCCGGGGCGCGTGCTGTCGACGCGATCGGTGCTCTAGCCGGGAGGCGAGCGAACACTATCGGCGTCTCCGCTATGCGCGTCGCGGCGGCGGCCGGCGTCATGACGGTGTGCGTCTCGGTCGCGGTGTGTTGACCACTGGCAGCAAGCGTCGCGGTTATAGGCGTCGCGGCGTCGGCGATAGGCCTCGCGGTAGTGGATGGCGTGATTGCAGGCATCGCGACGGCGCGCGCAGCGGCGGCGGTTGATGTCGCGGGGGCGACATGCTTCGCAACGGTGGGTGGAACGGCGGCAGGCGTCGCGACGGTACGCGTAGCGGCAGTAGTCGTTACGGCGGCGGGCGTCGCGACGGCGCGCGCCGCGGCGGTTATTAAAACGTGGGTAGGCGTCGCGACGGCGCACGCTCCGATAGTGGTTGTTGAGGCGGCAGGCGTCGCGACGGCTCGCGTCGCGGCGGCGTATGTCGCGGCAGCGGGTCACGCGGTAATAGGCGTCGCGGTAGTAGGGGTCGTGGCGGCGGCATGTCTCGCAGTGGCAGCGGGCTTCTCGTCGACAGACGGCAGGCGTTGCGGCGGCGATAGGCTTTGCGGCGGCGGGTGGCGCGACGGGAGACGCCGCGGCGGCGGGCGTCGCTCCAGCGGCCGCACGGGCGGCGCGAGCGTGTTTTGTGGCGATTGTGCCTTTGCGTGCGGCACGGGGGTGTTTGACGGTTTTGCATTTGCAGTGGACGTCCCTGGTGTTGGTGCGGGAGAGGGCGCCTCGCTGCGTGCGGGGGCGCTGTTGGAGCGTCGGGTGTACTGCTCGAGGCGGCCGAGGTGCGCTGCGGTGACTGGGAGTCCCGCGCGAACGGCCTCGGCGGCCTCGGGGAGAATTTCGCCAACTGTGCCGATGTATCCAGCTTGGCTCTCCGGGTGCCACATCTCGTGCAGACGTCGGTAGAGCGGGACGCGGCTGGATCGTACGCGGGGTTTTCTCGGGGCCGGGGATTCGATTAGCTCCGGCGAGTCGGACGACGACGGCGAGTTATCCGACATTTTGGAGGCGCGCGCGCGCTCTCACTGATTTCGGGCTCCCCTCGGCGCGTGCGATGTCGCCCGCGAGCGGGTATGCCGGATAATCAGTGAGAGTAGGAAGCTACGGGCTGCGGCGGCAGCGGTGGGTCGGCACTGGTGGCTTGCACGGGCAAGCTGGCAGTGATCGATTTTAATTACGTAAATTACGTGATTGCGCGGCGCGGTGACGCAGCGCGGACACGTCCGAACGGTCGGGCGCGCAGCGTCTGCGTCCTCTTCGGCGTCCACCTCGTCGGCGACGGCGATCTGCTTGCGGTTCGTTTTGGGCCGGAGGTGGGTTCGCAGGCGGCTGAAGTGTGGTGACAGTGGTGGTGGTGCCGGGCTGTATTGGCTGTGTTGGCCTCTCCTGGAGGGGCTGTGGTTGTTGTGCCGGTGGTTGGGCAGGCGCTTGCCGCGTCTGTGCGGGGTGGGGGGGGGGGGGGGTCTCGGCGGCGGCATCGGCTTCCCTCTTCTGCTAGCCTCGCGACGGAAGTCGGGGCAGCGACGGTCGTACGCCGTGTGCGCCCCTCCGCAGTTGACGCAGGTTGGCGGCTGGTCGCGTGGGCGTGGGTATAGGCGGTGGGAATCGGCGACATTCCGGCGCGATGTCGCTTATTTGTGGCATTGCGATTGTGCGATTGTGGCATTGCGGGCGGCACGGGAGTGTTTCCCGGTTTTAAATGGGTTCTAATAATCCTTTAGGAATTAATAGTAACTTAGATAAAATTCCATTTCATCCATTTTATACTTGCTTGCCCGGCTACGTCAACACGCATTTTTAATGCGGTGTTAGCATTTGTAGACGTAGTAGGCGAAGCAACACTGGACGGTGCATTTGTGGTCACACACGGTGCATTTGTGGTTACACTTGACCTACCTGCACTTGTGGTCTTTGCCTGCGACGTGGACGTCACTGGAGTTGGTGCGGGAGAGGACGCCTCGCTGCGTGCGGGGTCGCTGTTTGAGCGGCGGGTGTACTGCTCGAGGTGGCCGAGGTTCGCTGCGGTGTCTGAAAGTCCCGCGCGAACGGCCTCGGCGGCTTCGGGGAGAATTTCTCCGACTGTACCGATGTACCCAGCTTGGCTCTCCGGGTGCCACATCTCGTGCATACGTCGGCAGAGCGGGATGCGGCTGGATCGGGCACGGGGTTGGCTCTGGTCCGGGGATTCTGTAAGCTCCGAGTCGGACGACGATGGTGAAGTGTCCGACATTTTAAGCTGCGTACGAATTAGAGCGGCTCAGCCCGAGGCATGCTCGCCGCGCGCAGCGAGATGCTCACCGCGCGCGGCGAGGCTGCTCAGTTGCGCATTTGTTTGTGCGTTGAGGCAACGTGCTCGCGGTGAGCCACAAATGCGCCGCACAAATAAAATGTTGATGTTGCTTTTATCATTATTGATGGGATTGTTAAAATAATTTTAGTTTTTTCGATGCCATAACGCTTTTTCTGCTTACCACGTTGTTTAGTTTATAAGTTTTCAAATATTTTTTTTATTTATTTGATTTGATTTATTTTATTTTATTTTTTTCATTTTTTTTTTCAATTTTTTTTTTATTTTTTTAATTTTTTTTTGTTTTTTTTTATTTTTTAATTCATTTATTTCATTTTATTTATTTTATTTTATTTTATTTATTTTATGTATTTTATGTATTTTATTTTATTTATATTATTTTATTTATTTATTTATTAGGAAGACCAACAGTTTAATTGACATGAAAATAATAAAGTTGTCAAGTGTCAATAAACAATACGCGCGCATTCGTAGCCACGTCCAAACATCGCGAGGCACGCACGCCGAGGCACCTTTGAGCATGGACAGAAAACCGACAATCGGCGGCTCGCGGCGCACACGCTCGCGGTGCGCCGCGAGCTGCGCGTGAGCCACGTACGAATTTGCGCAAATGGGCGAGCCGTGCGTGCCTCAACCTGAGGCCTCTAATTCGTACGCACCTTTAGAGGTGCGCGCGCGCTCCCACTGATTCCGGGCTCCCCTCGGCGCTTGTGATGACGCCCGCGAGCGGGTATGCCGGGTAATCAGTGAGAGTAGGAAGCTGCGGGCTGCGGCGGCGGCGGGTCGGCACTGGTGGCTTGCACGGGCAAGCTGGCAGTGGTCGATTTGAATTAACGACACGTAATTTCGCGGCGCGGTAACGCAGCGTGGACACGTCCGATCGGTCGGGCGCGCAGCGCGTGAGCGTGCGGCGCGGGCGTCGGCGCGGCGCCAGGAACGAGCGATGCGCGGGGGTCGCCTGGTTGACCCGGTTGGGAACGGCGGCGGGCGAAGGCGGGGTGCGGGGGGCGCGCACATGCCGCGGTAGATGCGCGGATCGCGGCGTGATGCAGATGGCTTGAATAGTGTAGGCGGCGGCGGCTGCGGCGTCTTTTTCGCTGTTAGCGGTGTTGTCAGCGAGTAGTGGCCCGGGAATAACTCCTCCACACCCCCGTCGGGAGAGCGTGGGGGAGTCCTCACCTGGATGCGTACGTCGCTGTTGATGTCGACGGCTCCGACGTGGACTGCATTTGTGGTGTCCAACGTGGAGAATGCATTTGTGGTGTTTGGCGTCCTTTTATTTGACGACGTCGACGAGTCGACGAGTCGACGCGTTACTAGGGAATTTCTTCGTTGCGGGGTTGTCCTTGCTCTCACGTATCGGCGTGCGAGTTTGCGCGGTGGTGCGTCCGGGCGATGCTTGCAGAGCTCCTTACTGCGCAGCGATGGTAGTCCAAGTTATTCCGTGTGATGACTGTTATATACTTATATTTTATGGTTGAGGGCTAAGTAGGTACTTAGCTACGTGGAAAGTTTCGCCCCTCTGATTTCTGCACTTGTGTACAGTGGATTGTTTACTGAAAAGTCACTTTCGGTAAGTTATTAGATTGTCCACGCACAAACCCACTGTCCATCTTCCAAATTTATACGAATAATAGATATAAATAAGTGAATTAATGCATAAACACTGCTCTCTGTGTACGTTCTGTGAGTAATGAGCGCCAAACGACAAAATTCCCGCCATTTCTATTTTATAATTCAAAAATTCAAAATTTGAAAATTCGCGCATTTTTCTTTGTTAATGTTAGACCCTAGGTCAGATCGAAGGTGAGGTCGGGGTCTGATCTGATCCACGTTCAGTTACGGGTCTAGTCCTGTACCAGCTCCAGTTCCATCTTTAGCTCTAGGTCCAAAAACAGGTCCAGCACCAAGACCAGATCGTAGTTCTGATTTAAATCTGGTAAATGTCCAGGTCCACGTCCAAGACTAAGTCTAGGTTCTTGTCTTAGTTCTGGTCCGGGTTCGCGTCTTAATCCTTATTCTGGTATTGGTCCTAGACTTGAAACCAATCATACACTTAGACCTGGAGCTGGACCTGGACCTGACTCTGGATTTAAACCTGGACTTGGACGTCGATCTAAAGGTAAATATACTTTGTGGTCTAACGGGCTGTTTTTATACATATACCGCTCGTCTCATCCTTGACGTCCCCTACCATGTCTCTCTTCTTTAGGCCTGCAGAAAGAGAATTCTTCTTAGAAATAAGTAGTGCCTGCTGTGTTGTTATTCATTTCGTAATAATTTCGAAACACTGATATGTTCCTTAGCCGCCGGCCATATAAAAAAGACGTAAGACGAAGACAAGGCACAGACGGAACGCGGATGCGACTTTAAGATACAGAAAAGACGGGGTACGGACACGGCAGCGTCGCGGACCAGTCAAGAACGCAGGCAAGACAAGGACAGCAAGCGTACGCGCGAAATGTACCATTCTAAGTAGTCGATTAACGGTACGCCAACCCGCTAAACAATTTTAATGTAGTCATTTATTCGTTTCAAAAATTGATTTTGTTTGTTTAAGTAATATTTGCTGATAATTTAAGCAAAAATAAATCTGACTGTCATCGTTTCTGTACCCGTGAACCAGTGCTTATTAATTTTAATTTATAGTGTCTATTAATTTTAATTAATTTTAGAAAAAAAATTAAATAAATAAATAATTTATTCAAGAAAACTTATGTCTATAATTACATAGTTAAATTTAAAGTAAGTACCTACTTATGTTAAAATTTAAATAGAACAATTTAAAATTATTTATTACCCTAGTTATTTAAGCTAAGTAAATTAAGTAGATACATGCTATATTTTTAATTAACTAGATGCCTAAACTAAGTAAGTAGTTTACCTGTGTCTTAGGCATCAATGTTAGTAGGTCAATTTAATGTAGGTGAGTGCTTACGACTATATTTATTAATAAAAATTATTGGTTACATTTTGTACAGAAAATTGATATAATTTAAAATGAATATATTTTTTGTTACATTCTAAACTAAGCGACCACTTCGAGTAGTTTTTCCGTTTCCTCGTACGATTTACCTTTCAACCAGTTTGTAAGAGTGACCTTACAACTATAAGTATTCATGGGATGAATGTGTCAGCTTTAGTATATTATGTCCTACTTATAACTACAGTGTCTTTTATTAGTAAAACCTTTATTTTAGTCATTAGGCTACAGAATAATAACAGAGTGTGAGACTATATGGACAACGATGATGATGAAGTATCCAAGGCTAATATTTGTGTAGGAGTTTATTAGAAAATATATTATCTAGGATAACGTATGATTCTAGTGGACATCATTTAATCAAACAAAAGCATGTTTTAAAGATATTAGGTATATTGTAATAAGCATTGTAATCCATTATAAAATGAGGTATTTATTTAAACAACATTAGCTGAATTAAACGAGATTTTATAATATGAATAAATGAATGAATGAAAGATATTTATTGATTAACAAGGACACCACATTACAACAATCACATAATATAAAACAAACAATAATCATACAAATAACAAACATATGTACCAAATTACAAAATTAATTTATCGATTCGGAATGGCTGTGCTGTGGCACACCTTGTCAACAAAAGGACCTCACTCAGCATGAGCCACGGCCGGAGCCGAGGCGCTGATCTTCCGTGAGTCCCGCGGAGTGAGGTCTAGAACGCTGCGGTCTAAAAATTTAAATACAAAACAAATACACTACATAAATGTAAGTACCATCTATACCTGTAAATTACATATATACTATACCTACAGCTTGTTACATAAATATTTTATAAAATAAAAATATTGTGTGTGTAGTCCTGCGTGATGCGTCGGCGCCGGGGCGGCGGGGCAAGGGGCGCAAGCACCTAGGTCCCAGCCATCCGGCCCTTAGTTTAGACCTGCCACTAGTCAGTGTTGTACCGGCGTGCCGGTCGGCATACGCAACGAAATAAAATAAGTATCCACGTAGTTCTCAGTGCCGTAATTATTAAAATAAGTAATTTCAGTGTACCTATCAATAAAGTGCATCTCTAAGAAAGCTATCCTAACATAAAACGCAACGCCCCATAACCTCTAATTCTTCGCAAAAAAACAAGAAAACAATTCTACTTGTGACGAGATGAGTCACACAAAGTTTTCGCAGGCCTGTATGCCAGGCCAGTTTCGGTAAGTACATACCCACATAAAACTATTTTTTTTTGTCTTAACCTTCACATTCATATAGCAACACATACAAGTCTGTGGATCCAAGGTTCCCGGGTTCGAATCCCGGGCCTGCAAAAATAGTAGGTAGTTTGGGGCACGACAGTGCCTCCGCCAAGACAAGATTCGTGTTAAAATATCGGTCCTACCTGTAATTTTATTTATTTGTTTCTTTTTGTGCATTTAACATATGCAATCATAGTTCCGATTTAAACCGTTGAACTGTTAGGCATCGAAATTCACTTTTAAAGTGTTTGATGTTTATACCCATATTTTCCTTTAATAGAGAAAAGAGTCTTGTATTGGTGTTTTCTGTTTTGTTGGGTAACAAAACGTAGATGACGGGCACTATGACGGTTGCCGTTTCAGTAGACGCTATATCTACATGCAGCACATATAACTGGTAAAAAGGCTTAGGGGCAGCCAATGACTTCTACATAAAGGACCAGTTCATTGACTAAAGGGAATAGCTCCATGACATTGGAGCGTAAACTGCAATTGCGCTCCAACTACGTCTTAGTGACGTTTTGGCCACGTATACGAATGGTCGTTACTTTACAATCTAAGAATGCCGAATTGCGTAGGAAACATATGCACTAAATCCGATAAACAGTAACCAAAAACAAGAATGGAGTATCTTTTTTCCGTAAAGTATAAGAAATATCGTGTATCACTAGTAAAACTTATATTTTTAGCATTTTCAATAAATATTTAAGTGTTTATTGCTACATTATTAACCGGCCATGATTAGTTGGTATGTTCAATCAAATTCAATGCACGGCATCTGCTTATTTTTTATTTGGCAGTCTTACATATATGCGCACGATGTGACTTTGCACCAGCGGCGTAATGCCGTTGATTTTGTTTTCGTGGAAGTAATATTATTATAGATAAAAATAGATAACAGATGAGTATACAAATTAATCAAAAACAATAATATCGTTATGTAATGTAGCTTCAGAGCAACATATCAATAAAAACTTGTAAATGTGTTAAGTCGTTAAAGAATTCTACAACAACACAAGTGGTATAATTTTAAAGGAGGTAAAATGATAAAGATCGAAGGTTGGAATTGAAGGTTTGATTTGTAATTGACGAATCCCAATTATAACTGTTTAGAAATTTATATTTAAGGCATTACGTTCCAACAATTTTGTACGTTTTTACCATGTTATATCTGGCGCATTGGCGAGATTGATGACTGACGTCTATTTCAGTGCTTAAAACCGGTGGCCAAAACTGGAACTAAGTGTTACCATATTGAAACGATATGTCATTGCCAACAACAGCGACGCTGTCACCAGGTCAAATAAGTTTGTGGTACAAGAGACTGCGCCATTATATTTAATATGGTATGGTTTATTTATACTTATACAGGTGTAAAAAGAAACATACCCGCGGAAACTCATAGTTTAGGCAGAAACCGAGATTCTTTACAAAAAAAGTTTGTATTTTTGTACTAAATAATATCAAGTGTCGATACAGCAAAATTAATTTAGACACTCAAAGTTCAAATTTAAGTTGAAATAAATGCATTTTAAGTAAAAGCACGCAATGTAAAGCGTGCAGGCCGGCTGGCCGCGCAAGGTCGGTGGCCACTGGTCACGTGGGCGAGCGAGAGGCGTGCGCTGGACGATGTACATTGCGCGTCGCAATTAATTATTTATTTTAGGTAACGAAATTATGAAGTCATTTCCGCGGGTATGTTTCTTGGGGAAAGTTGTTCAGTTTCATGAAAAGAATATGGGGTTTCAATTAATGCTAGCGGTCTTTTTACATCTGTATATCAATGAATCCATCGATGCATTACACATGGCCATTAAATGCGGGTAGAACAGAAAAAAATACTTAATACTGTGATATGTTTAGTACAGCATAACTCTGAACGAACTACAATTTTGAACTGGCGCATTACTTACTTTTGTTAAGCTCGAAAATAGCTATTCAATGACGTATTACACATAGCTATTGGAATGGTTACCACTGTCCATACAAATTCTTGTACGCATTAACAATGTTATATCTGGCGGCTTGACAAGATTGTTGACAAACCTATTCGACCCGGTGATCAAAACCGGAACTAAGTGTTGCCGTTTTGAAATGTAATGTCAATGCCAACAACAGCGACGCTGTCACCCGGTCAGACATGTTTGTGGCACTGTAGACAGCGCAGTTTTATTTACTATGGTAACCGTCAGAGTTATTTGTTCGCTCAACCGGTTCCAGGGTATTTATTTCTATGGCTTTAAATGTTCCGTCCGCATAAAATTGTAGTTCGGGTTTCCTTTATAATTTTTTGGTTACTTTCGTAGTAAATATAATAATTTTTTCCTTTTCGCCGTCTTCATACACCAAAAAACGTTTAGTAAGCGCTTCTGGTATATGTATATTTCCAGTGGTGGTGTAATTTAAAAAATTAGTATTCAAATACTTTTTTCGTTCTCTGTACAGTAAATGTTTTACACATTTATATGTTACTAGCTGCGAAACCCGGCGTTGCTCGGGTTAAAATATACACCGAACTTTCTGGAACGTTCCAGAATAATAATAACCGATATTATTAATTTCAGTACTTTCTAGATCATTCTAAAAATTTTCAGAACTTTCCCGAAGTTCTAATGAGTTAGAAAAGGACAGATTATTGATTCAGTACTTTCTAGATCATTCTAGAAATTTTCATAACTTTCCCGAAGTTCTAATGAGTTAGAAAAGGACAGATATATATCTTATATTACATTTTTGCCTCCCACAAGCACCCACTTTCACCCACTGCGCCCAAACTCCCTTACTTCCTTCTAGGACCCAAGCGGTGTCCACCACCCCAATGGGGTGTTGATTGGAATTGGTGGTGATAAAGAAAACCGGTCACACACGTACCCACACAAGCATTTTATATGTCGTCGCGTGAAGGAAAGGGTTGTATCAGGATCATTGTCATCAGGGTGGTGATATCAGTATTAGATCGTATTCGTCCAGATAAATTAAAGAAAAGGTTCACATTTACTCCACTGTATTTATTCCATTTCATTTTTGCACATCACTTATAATTTCACTTGAAATCAGAGCAGTATCACAATATAGGCAGTTGAGGTAAGTAACTTTCTTATTTCAAAGGTGATTTTAAAATTACTTTATTTTCAAACGTAAATAACACTTTCTATTAACGAAATGTCGAGACAGTTTCAAGACGCGTCACTCCTCAGCGGCGGTCGCGCCAAGAATGCACAGATTACTATAGATCAGATGGGAAGCGTCCATAGAGACACGGACGTCGTAGAGAAAACCGCCAGCATCGGTTTTGACGTATAGTTTGACATAACAATTTTGATAAGTGATAGTGCTGCGGTCATGACGCCATTATGAATCTATCGATTTTGATTTGGCTAGGGATGTGACATCGATTGCGTATTCACTATTTTCGTATTATGCTTTATTATTACTGATTTCCAATTATTATATTAAAGAAAACACAAATGGCACATAATTAACATCCATATAATTCGTCTAGAAATTAATTACAAAGTAATAGCAAAGCGCCTTTTAATTTAAAATAATCACCACAGGACCACAGAACGTTCTTGAGTTGTGTTCGACAGTCTACCTGAAAGTAAAAATCAACAATAGAGCTTTAATGTTATTGTGGTACCAATGCACCAATTGTAAACTATACACTTGTAGATAACCATTATCAGGGGGTGTGTGCTATCAAATGAGCTATCAAACGTAAAAATCTTTTTTAAAATATGACCCAAACAAATAAAATGCTCTTCAGCTTTACTTCAAATAATAGTTAGGCCATATGTCTTTGAATTTGGCCTTTCCTTATAATACTAGTTAAACTCGTTAGCACAATATGAACAACCAAGGGCAAATACAAAAAAGCAAAATGCAATTTCATACTTCACACATTTAACAAACCAAATTAAGTTCACTATCTAGTACCTAAACCTTTCAATTGAATTAATTACCTTAGTAGGACCTTGGGGTATTCTTGGTCACAACATTGATTGATCATCCATCAAAATATCTGAAAAATGGGAACACAAACATTATGTATGTTAATATAACGGTAACAGTCAAAGGGAGCGGTGAGGAAAGGTTTTATCTAATTACATTCTGTGAAAGCTCAGAATAAAAACATTAGGTATAATTTATGTGAAACGGCAATTTACTGATATTCTTGCTTTTGAACCACTGACGAAAAAATTGGGGTGATATCAGTTTGACGTGTGGATCTGCCGGTTTGTGGCATCATGGCTCCCGAACGGATGGACCGATTTCAATGCGGCTTTCTTTATTTGATAGACAGATTTATCGAGATAGTTCTTAGTTTCATTCAAACGACTTGTTTTGTTGCATGTTCGTATAATGCTGATGATGATGATGAAAACATATATCACTACTACTACTATTGTACTAGTTATAGTACTAAAAGGTACCACATATTAATATGCGAATATAACGTATAATTGTCATTTTGTTAATAAACTATTTTATTATGTAAACAAAATTGAACACTATTTTTGTTTCGGATTTGTACTTACAAATATTTAGGACAGCTAAATTTCATGACTTGATTTCAAAGGTCTAATGATTAACAGCATTAGTTGTAAAATCAGAAGCAGAACAGCCCAGCTCCGATTCAGTAACACCATCAAGACGGGGTTGGTATTATGTTTTATAAGCAGCTGCACCACAGGAAATCTGAAAATTAAAAACGGTACAGCCCCGTTCCGATGCTGGAACAGCATCAGCGCAGGGCTGGTCTAATAGTGGTTAAGGAAAAGCAGCTGCGAAAGATCAGGAATCTAAAACAACAAACATAAATAAGTATACAAGGCTGTCACTGTTCATCCTATACACGCGAAAAAGAGAAGTATTTGGGGGCATCAATTGCCCCCAATAAGCGAGTCCAATAACAATACAGAATAAACATATCTACATGTACACTGGTTTCCACACCACCATAGTATATTATTATATTGGTGTTCTTCACGCCAGTACCAATTCACCAAAAATAAATGTGGTGTGATGCTGTGATGAAAGATATATCTATACTTTGGTACAGTGTCCGGCGCGTTTTTTTTATAGTGGTATCCCCAGGAGGCCTAGTCCACTCAAGTAATATTTTAATACATAGAGAAATTTTTGACTATCATCATCATCATCACAGCCCATAACAGTCCACTACAGGACTTTGGGCCTCTCCCGCAAAAGGGGAGGTTATTGCCATAATCTCCACGCTTGGCAGGCGGGTTGGAGAAATAGACGTAGAGACGTAGATAAATTTTTGACTATGGGTGGTCCAATTTATTTGCATACTTGTAAAGTAATGCTTTTTGTTAAATAAAAGTTGGATTATCCACACAGTGGTCCATTGTATGCATCGAGCGAGATAAATACTTATAAATAGAGCAGCAAACACCCATTAAATGTGATTTTTTTACGAATAAAATATTACTTTATTTACTAACTACAACGGACTACTACATGGCATGCAACATGGTTGTTATTATAACTATTATACGTACCCCACGTATATTTATTCTATACTCATAGTTTCTTTTATGCTCACTGCATGCAATATTAAATGTGTAATGCCATAACTGTATTATTGGGTAGGTAGGTAGTATTGCATGAGCGACTCTAAATATTTATAGTGAGCTGCATTTTATCTAGAACTAGCGACCCGCCCCGGCATCGCACGGGTGTACAGTCAATATTAGACAGTACTTAATACTTTGCAAAGTTATTTTACTGTCGCTCAAGTCTATAGTACACAAACTCGCCAGTCGCCAAAACATGTACTGCGTACATCCGTTTATTATTAAGGGGTACGTGCAATGTCTCAATGTTAACCATGGTAGCATATAGCAAAATCTAGAAGCAATAGGCAAAAAACATCGTATTAATAATATATTATTTTATAAATATATATTCGACATTTACAGAATCGCTATACTGGGCTAATATCTGCAAAAAGCATCTTATAATATTCTTAGGCAGAGATGCTTATTCAACTTTTAATAGTAGTTATGGCTTGCATAGGAAATACCTATGAAAATGAAGTTACATCAGGATATTGTGGGTAATACAGCACAGTTGCCTTTAGAATTGAATGGATAGTAATAATGTTTTAATTATAATTGTTAATTGGTTATGATGAAATCTGGTACTATTAACCTGTGTATGACTTTCTTGGTCCACATTATTTCTTCACTCTTATAGACCTATATTTTTTTATGGCGAGCTGTTTCAAAGGTGTTGTCATGGATGATGTTAATCGCTCACTGAATGACCCCCTTAATATTTTATTTATTGTGTTACACTAATTACGAATTTGTAGTCGACATATTAATACAATAAATTGGTTCAGCAATTCGGGATGATGTTGTGAGCAACCTAACCATGACACATCAGCTGATTTTAAGAAATCAGTCCGTATATTTTTCACAATGCTCGGTCTATGACATGATAATTCTAAGTAATCATAGCATAGTTGTGCTTCTTGTGGAACGAGTGTTGACCGCCTCGGTCACCATGGGCTTGCCTGTTCTTCGAGCGCTGG